>OX352761.1:139093161-139693161 GCA_947095585.1 Nephrocerus scutellatus | reverse complement strand
CGGAGCTAAAGTCTATTATAATCGAACAATACACTTTCTGTGCATTGGCCATTCACCCATGCGTGCTCGTGCTGGCCCATGTCCAATATAATTAATGCTTAATGCTGTTAGTCTGTACGCGTTTTTGTGGTTGGACTTTTCGGTCGCGGGTCTTGAGAAGTTTTTAAGGGGTCTTTCTGGGGTCTAGAGGGAGGTTTTATGGGAGACTAGAGACGCTCTTGAGGGAATCATGAGGTGGTTTTAAGAGTGGTCTGTGGTGGTCTCCAGTGGGTCTTGAGCAGTTTTCAAGAGCGCCTTTTTAGTGGTCGTTCGGTGGTCCTTTTGGGATCATTTGGTTGTTTTTTAGCGTTTTTGAGATTTTTTTTTGGTTCCTTTGGGGTCTTTTGGAGGTCTTCATATTCCCATCCCATCTCCATCCCATAATCGAAATTACAATTATTTTAATAAAAACTAAAAATTATAAAATAAAAAAATAACAAATAACATTACGGCTAAAAAAAAATTCACTTCTTCTGTGAGCTTATGTCAGTGATGCTCACAAATTTTTTTTTTGAGGATGATGATGATGACAGATGGAAGACATACGGAATGAGATCGGAAAAAAAATTTGGAGTAATTCAAGCTTACAGTTATGGTTTCCACCTTTAACCAAAAAATTCTCTGGGTCACTTTGAAAGACCTCCAAATACTCGCAACAGTTTCAATCGATTGAATTTTTGGTAAACTGAAAGACGTTGTGAAACACAAACCTTGTAGAACTTTAACTTTAAATCTCCTATATTTTAAACTTGGAATCAAAGTTATTCGATAGTGAAATTAGAGATATTCAAAGTGTAAGTAAGTACGTGCTAGGAACATCATGAGTCTTTAAAAATAAAGACAATGTACAATGTATATAAGAAATTGAAAAGAATCCTATCAGCCAGAAAAAAGGTAATCGAACGACAAACTTCAAAGCCATCGAAATTGAAATTTTCTGCTTACGGCAAACCAATATTCAGGTGACGAGATGAATCAACTGAAACTTTAAGGGATACATCTTTGGATCATTGTGGAAATTTTTTCCAAAGAAACGTTTAATAAATGGCTCATTGAGCAGTACGTCTTCTGGTCGCTTTCGACCACACGCTCAATATTCTATAAAGACTGAGCTGATCTTCTAGTACTGTTTTGTAGTCTTCCCGTATTGTTTTGATATTCAGTTCATCCGGTTTCCTCAAAGTTAGCCACTAACCTTCTTGTACTTCTTGTTGAGTGCATTTTTGTAACAACAATTTCGAGCATGCATTAAAATGATAGCGAAACGTTTTTTGGATATGTAGTGGTACATTTTTAAAAATTTGTGAGATTATTTTTAATATTTTAAAAAACGAAAAAAAAAATTAAAAAAAGTAATAAACACGACAAATGGGGTGATACCTTTGTGCCCATCCTGTATAAACTCGAACGCTAGGGGCGCATGTTGCGCGCCTGGCACCTTCAAGAGAGGGAGGGGGTTAAATACTCTTAAAGCAAATATGAATTTGGATCGTCCGAGTTGTTCCGGAATCGTTCAATGGTGATGGGATGATTCTTTATTTGTTTGTACCACAGGAACATTAAAAACCACTCATCTCTTACGAAATTCACAAATTACATTTATTTATTACTCACTTAATTCGGTTTTGTTATTTAACAATAAGAATATGTTATTTTTGTTGTTGTCTTGGTCTCAGTCTGATGGCCTGACTTGGTTTAGCTGCATTTAGTACCACCACCAACAAAATCCATCTGTTCGCAAAGTATATTTTACACAGAGATAGTTTTACACGACAACATTTAGAAATTTCATCAATTCAATTGTTTTGTTCTTTACATTCACCATTAAGTGATAAATTGGTATTTTTACATCGAATTACAGAATTTAAGCCTACCTACAATGTTTTCGTCTCCATATAAAAATATTTGACTACAATTCATTTGCGGTTTGTTTCCTTATTACTACATAATATTTTGTTTGTTTTTAATATTTATTTTTTCTGGTATATTAAATGATGATGATGCTGATGATACCAAAAATCTTGTCCATATGATTTTTTTGGTTATAATTTTTAATAAAAAAATTAACTCACAATTTCCATTGAGTGGCGGCAAAGTTCGTCCAACGTTTGCTGATACTCATCATATTATGGTAATGTGGAATAATTACGAATATGAAATTGGATAACAACAGAAAACAAGAACGTGACAGCATAAATAACAGGTTAAGATAAGAAGGTAAAAAGGTAATATCCTTGCATTACATTTGGGTCTGTTGCACATTAAGTTTAGCTGGCTTGTATAGTTTGTGTGTGGCTGAAATGTGCAACAGTTGGTAAAGTTAATATCTGTACTTAATTATCGTTTGCAAATTCAAACAAACATCAATGTGATAAAATATTTTATGAAAGTCGCCTTTTAAACGATCAATTACACGAGTTATTTAAAATTGAGCTAAAAATGCTTGGTAAATTTTTTTATTGGTTTTACTTTTGCTTACGAGTACATAGTATATACATAGATAAAAGTTTTTAGTTTTTTTTTGTCGCTTTTTTTGTTGAATTGAATATCAATTTAACTACGAATTTAAGTGTAAAAATTATAATAAGGCAAAAAACACATTTTCTCTTTAAGATTAAAAACTGTTTGCATATTTCGCTTTTGTTAGTTATGTATGTAGGAGCTACATAATTGATATTCCAATAAATATTGCATTTGTAAAAATGGATCGGACAGTTGTTTTTTTCGCATGATATTTTTTGGAGCAAATCATACAAACGAGCACAAAAAGGTCCATGTCGGTGGATTGGCATGAATTCGATTCCAATTTGGAATGATAATAAACGACGACCCACATTTCGAAGCTCGTTTGGATGGTAGAACGGTGCAAACATTGAAATTTTTGTTGCATTTTGGTTTTTTTCCTTAATATATATTTTCATATTTACATACATACAACATATAAAGCTTTATTCATGAAAAGCAAATCGATCGATATAACGATCGCGGCAAGCACATGTATTTTGTTAATTAATAAAAAAAATATAATCCCACCCAACCACCATATACCTCGCTAAGTGAAAAGGGTACGCGTAGAACAGTCTGAGCTCAGAAGATGTGAAAAAGAGTTCATCGGCGGCGAAAGAAAGCATCCTTGGTGAATTCGAATATACATAGTACATAGGGAGAGGCGCGGAAGTTCTAGCAAAGAGTCCGCGGTACATAGCTTTGTTGATACTGAAAAGACGGGAGCGATGTAAAGAGCACTTTCATAAGTTTCTAAATAGCCAGCTAACTGAGGAATTGGTTGCTTCATTAATGACCGGCGTCCACCAAGCATAGTTAAAGTTAGCGGAGCAATAAGCGATAAAAATAAAGGCATTGCAATCAGATGGCGTGCCGGCGGAGCTAATCTGGATGGCCCTCACTACATGTATAAACTCGAGATCTGAACAAGAAGCTATTATCCAGATTGGTCAGAAGCACAGCACGAAATATGGGACTGCACATAACTCAGGACAAAGCAAATGGTGGCCACGTATACAAGCAGGAGAACCAACAAAGTGGAAGGCGAATTCAAAATAGTGCAACTGTTTAACTATCTGGGATCAATTGTAGTAATCAATAGGCATACCAACACCGTTGCTTAAAGCAAACAAAGCCTACTTTAATCTGTAAAGACCCTTGAAATTCAGAAATTCAAGCATAACAACTGTCAGTGTCGATGGTGCAATGGTTAGAACCATTGACAGCCACTCAGAGAACACCGGGTTCGATTCTCTGCGCGCCCAAAAAACGCACGAGTTTTTCTCACCGCACTGTTCATCTAGATTACAAGTACACATGATATGAGGCTGAACATGTATGTGCTTTGTGCTATATAGTTTTGCCGTATACTGCTGTGTTCACATGCACGGTTGAGTTGGTGTATGAAGTAATCTAGAAGTGGGCTTATGAGAGCAATATTCTTGTTTGTGAGTGCTCGGATGTGAACTCAACTCCACCCACTACAACAATTTATTTTTTCTATCCAAAATTTTTTACAGCAGTACATGCTGCGCCTAGGTATTATAAGGGAAATCCCTTGGAGCAAGTGCTTATTATAAAAAAAGCTGCTGGTATATAAGACAATTTTCCTTAGTACTTAGATATGGATCCTAGACTTGGGTGCTTAGCAAAAAGCACTCTGACCTCTTAACCACGTTCGAGAAAGTCTTACGAAAGTCTTACGGAGAATTGTTGGCCCCATATGCGATGAATGAAGACTACGGAGTCTCTAAAATGACGAGGTCTAAGAGTGTAGCCGCTACACGTAACTCTATCCTGCTAGGAAAACTCCTTTGCAATAGGATTTATGTAACACAACAGCGAGGCAGGTCATGTATACGTTAGCAAGATGATGAAGACCACGACACCCAGATTTTGGGGAAGCCATATTGGATGAAATCGAAAACTTGAACGGTGTAGGGACTTTTTCCGGTGGCGAGGATCAAATCTCGGTAGAGCAAAATACGATTATGATGAACTTATAAACGAAGTTGTGATAGGATCGCCAAATAGACCAAGTGACGCAAAGCACGTCAAAAAGCTTGAAAGATGAAATTGGAGATGAAATGACATAAAGATGATAATCTCTACACAGAAGCAAAGGGATTTATCACAGACTTTATTAGGATAAGAAACTACAAAAAAAGTATGTTAATGATAGGATGCACCACGAGTTGTTGCTTATAAATATTGAACTTGCCGAGTGAGGAGAAGAGAAGAGTCTTAAGAGTCTATAGAATAGATGTATATTAAGGATGGATGCACATGTACAATTCTAGCTAATTATGATATACATTCAAGTTCCAAATCTGAAACACCAACCACTTGCCTATACGTTAAGTATATGTAGAGTATACTTTAATTTACGACCATTATTATCCGACAAAACGGTCGACTGCCACAGACCAGATATCCTCCATACTGACAAAAAGTACAAGCTACCTACATATAATGCAGCTCTCATTAACACTGGATAGAACGAAATTCTAGTCTAGGAAATGACGAATAATAACAGCAGAACATCCAAGATTATTCCAAAAGTAGGAGATGGTATAGGCCATCCAAAATTTGTTGAAACATCCCTAGATGGGCAGTAGAAGTTGATGTTTTTCTCTTTGCGCATTTTGGACGGCCTATACTTATGAGTATTCACTGAGGACACAAGACGGTGGCTGTTTCTTCAAACAGCAAATATATAGATACGATACAATAGAATAGACAATTTTCGACAATCAAGAAAACAATCGAAAGTAACGGGTGAATGTTTTTCAAACGAAAGGCGGAAAACCTAAAATCTAGAATATTTATGAACTTAGTAACAAGAAGGACCTTTTGGTATATTGCACAGTATAGAGTAGCACTGAAAATTGTTGCTTAACTTAAATGCGAATAAAATTAGTTTTTTTTTTATATATACATATATGTATGATTTTAACATTAAATTCAGCCTATAAAATGATATCTGAAAATAAAGAAGTCCTACGCAGTGAAATCCTTTTTCAAATGTGAATTACATTTTGGGATAAACCCCATCCCATACATAGCATTAGCACGGCCGATGTACAAATAAAGCGCCATTCACAATTTCCGTTGGTTATTACACTACTTATTTACACCACGAATTAGTTGATTAGCTACTTAAAAAAAAGATTTATATATATAAAAGCAACATATTGTACTTAAAATAATTTACATTCGTAATTATTGTTAAAATGGTTGATTTTTATTTTTTCCTTTGTGTACCGCCCGACGGATTGACGATTTATTTTGAAAATTGTTATCCTCTGGTCAAGTTGAACCGTCGGTTTGCAGTGCAATCCTGGCTTCAAAATCATACTTTTTACTTTAGGCGTTGTGTAACATTGGCTAGGGCCACTGCGAAGGCCTGCAGCGCCGAAAAAGGATACTGAAAGTCGAGTGTGTAGGCATTTCCATCAATGCGGCCGAACTGCATTACCTGAAAAAGAGTAAACAAAGTTATTATCAGTCAGTATTGAGCTTAAATATGAACCCTTGAAATGTGAGGCAATCTTCATGTGTCTTGTATACACAAGGATGAGATTGTTTTTCCAAAGAAAGAATAGCAGAACTTAACAGAACGTCCAGATATGCCGAGGATTTGAAGCGACACAAGTATTTAGCTTGAATTGGTAGAGAGACTTGAGCACCGCTGGTATATATGACGACGAGGCAAAAGCAGTGACAAGCCAGTCAATTATTTATCACGCTGTTCTTTTTTTGTCCGGTGTCTATCTAGAATTCTAGATGTTATGTGGTAGTAGAGTTTCAAAGAACATCTACATTAATATGCGAATTTCAGACTTAACATCATATCGTCTAAAACAACGTCCAGATAGGATGGCGAGGAAGCGATCATTCGTCTGGCTTATAGTGTTCCGTATTCATTCGACGATAACTTCAAGAACTTCTACATCGATGCAAACAAGGAATACAAGGAGTTATGTAGAAACAAAAGAAAAAACTTCGTCGTAGCAAAAGCCCTAAGGATGGCTCAATGTAACACTGCAGCAGAGTTCTGGATCCGTGCTGCATCCGTTCGAGCGAAATGTTCGCCTCACGAGTCATTTTTCTGCGGCTAAGGTGCGGATTCCGAGCCAATTTGCCCTTCACCTTCCGAATAATATCCGGCGATGTTGCAGTGCACTTCGGTCCACCACCATGACGTTTTGCAATGCTGCCAGTATCGCTATAACGATTTATGGTGCAATACCAGCCAAATGTAGAGCAATCACACGATTACGCTTGATTCCATTGCGGATAACTTTTTCTGAATATTTCCCACTAAAATGCTTTTGTACGCTTGTAAACAATGGAATGAACTGTCATTGGTGTAAATTTGAGCACTCTGTCATCACTGGTTTGACAGCAATGACAGTCTGAAGTCAGTCACCCGGTAATTCACATAGATATGATACTTATATATGATGTATGTTATAGTTAGACGTTGGGTGCCGTGTCTCTAGTGTTAGTGCGTTGGAATTCTGAACACGTGTTTCGAGGTTCGAGTTCCAGAAACACAAAAATTATTTTTTACGGTCTCACCTCTCGCGAATGTCTGACAAACACCCGAGAGTAATAACTTGTCACGGAAAGCATTAAATTGTAGGTCATTTCTATTTGTATCCAAAAATACAACACGCACAAAACGAATGGTCGCGAGAAGAGGGCCTGGGACCGCAACGGTCTATGGCGCCAAATATTATTATAATAGTTAGATGTATTCCCCACATTTTTATTTTTACTATAGGCAGCTAAACGGACACACATGCTTATGTGGTTTGGAAATGCCAAAGACCCTCCGTCCGCTTGAACTTATGGTTAGGCTTCATTTTTTTGTAAAAATTGTTCGTCTCTTCGCGTACTTACCTGCTTTCCGCGAAATTCTATTTGGAAATTTTTAGCCGACTCCTGTGTAACACGACCGCCAAAGTCCAGCTGATACACCTGACTCATTTCATTCCACATTGGGGCTTTGTTATGCATTACAAATTCCCGACGCAGTGGAGCTGGATTTGTACAGTTCGAATTGGTGGTGCCATTCGGTTCAATTTTGCCACGTTTGAGCTTTAAAAGAGAAGACTGGTATTTTAGAATGAGTGCACAAAGAAATTGTAGATATGTACCTTTTGCCGCAACTGAGCCTTCTGGAATGTTTCCAAGTCTCGATATTGTTTACTGCAACTGTTGTTGTTGTTACTGCCGCTCTCCTCGCCAGAACCATTGGTCAGGTTACCCTCATCGTCGGAACTTTCAATGATGCTCTGTTTTTTGCGTTGGCGTCGATTTAACAGCGGCGAGTTGAGTATATGACGGATGGGTGAGCTACTCTGGTGACGTTTGTTCTTTTTGCTAGCGGCCGGCGAAGCTGGCGAACTGCGGGGCATACGCTGCGGTGATGACGGTGGTGTCAGGCGACCTTCGTCTAGGTCTCTCAAACGGCTGATAATATTCTCCAGGGTGGTGAGTGCCTGTTAGCGCAAAAGAACAAAGCGTTTTGGCTTATCAATAACTGCACAAGTTGAAGCACTCAATAACTCACCTGTGTATGCAACGAAACCGATGTCTTCGTTTCAACCGGGGTCGCCTCGATTGTGTTTGAGCCATTCGAGTCTATGCCGAGAGCAGCAGTACCTGTCTGAGTTTGGGTAGCCACCGACACATTTCCATTCTGACCGTTGTGCTGCGCTTCCTTACGTCTCCATCGAACTTCAGAGAGCTGCTTGACCAAGCTGAAGCCATTGTCATGTTTACGACCCATCATTGGGGAAGCGCCAGTCTCTATGGAGGTTCCTCCGCTATTCGAGTTGGAGTTCCGGCTGTTGCCGCCTCCTCCAAAACGGTGCTTGCGCGTAAACAGTGGGCTATCTGTGAAACTAGTTATCACTTCAGTCTTCTTTTTTACCGGCTCCATGCAAGCTTGATTCTTCTTAGCTTGTTTTTGTTGCTGCTGCTTGCAGAATGTGTCAAACAGATGGCAGTTTTTACTGAGAGCGAACTTGCTGCTGCTCGTAGTGCTCATCTTTGGCTCTTGGTCTTTGCCACAACCTGCATAGCTGGGGTCATTTTCTAGATTCTTTCGGCAACGATTGCAAGCCTCAGTCGGACTGAAATTGTTGCGACACTTGAAGCACAGGGTGCTGCATGCACTACTTCCGCTACTCTCAGAAATCTCTTTCAGTTTTTTTATAACCTTTTCAGTGTCCTTGCTACTGGAGTCGCCTTGTTTTGGGACCACCGAAAGGATGTCACATGAATCCAGACTCTTAGATTTACCCGATTGATGCAGTTTTGGTTTGCGAAAGTCCTACAATTTAAGGGTTTTCACAGAATTATGTCATTGCCATTTAATGTTACTCACCTCATGAATGTGCCGCTTTTTTCGGTGTGTCTTCCTATTATCCACAAGTATAAGTCGTTTGTTTGGAGCGTCCCTTCGTAGCGCTGACAGTGCCTCATCCGAGGGAATTATTTCAACTGAATCCAGGTAACCTACACTGCAACTTCGTGTGATGGAGTCGGGCAAAGCTGGCGCAATGGAGACCACAGTTGGCGTTCGTTTCATTCGCATTTCAGTTGGTGCCACTGTCATTGAGGGAGATTGCGTCTCCTCGTCAATGTACTGGATGTCTTTTCGCTTTGTGGAAGAAGACGAAGCCACGGCTACTGATGATGGCGAAGAAGATGTCGACGATGACGGCGGTGTAGCTGTAACTGAGGTTAGTTCCTTGATCTTTGCATCCATACGCTCCAAGTTCAAATTCAAATTTAACGGTACCGGGTTAACATGACAATTTGTGGAGCGAATCTGCTCCGGCATTAGCGCGTTTTTCACCTGCACCACACTGTTCATGTAGTCATTATTGCTGGAGTAACTCATAAGAGTTGTCTGGCCACCAGCTGGAGGACGCTCGAAGATGATGTCACTGGGAGCGACAGCGTTTTTGGGCGACTGCAACGTCGGGACGGATCCATCGCAGTACAGCGGCGAAATAGCGTGCCTCGATTGGCAACTGGAATTCGACGAAGAACGACTATACTGGTGGCTCTTGAAAGTGGAGTAGCTTGGACCAGGTCTTGTGGGGCCTGGCGGTGTTTCAATATTTTTGGGTCGCATTGGCTTGCTACTGTTTGTGCCGTTGTTTGTGGCAGGTACTCCGGCACCGGACGACATCACTTGTAAGCCGTGACCATTGGTATGGCTGGTTCCGGCTGCCTCCTGTGACTCGTTCGATGAGTCATCATCGTATGATTCCGCACGCGCTAGCGGACTCATTCCAACTCCACCCGTGCATGTTCCCAGGGATTTTTTGTGGCGGGCTATTATGCGGTTAGGACGTGGTGACATAGGCGCTATAGGCGGGGCACTATCATTCATTCGACGTTGCGCCAGTAGCGAGGCTTTATTTTGTTCCCCAGTGACCGGCGATGCCGTTGCAGATATTTGACCATGCCCATTACTTAGCACCACAACTGCCGTCTGATCGTCTTCGTCTTCGGAAAAGATATTTGGATTGAAATTTGGATCGGGCCCCGTGGGGAAATCATCACGCAGTTCAGTTATGACTAAAGTCATCTGGCGTGGCTGCAAATGCAGCAGGGACGTTTTGTATGTTACTTGGCCTAAATTGGCTGGGACGGTTTTGGCAAGTCCATGTATTTTGAATTTCGTTCCCCAAATATTTGAAGTTACTTCGACCAGCTTCACCTCCTGTCGTGTATGATAGTTGGGTAATGAATATAGGGGTTAGCTATAATTGATCGCCCATTTAGTTGCGCTGTATACACTAGAACCTACCTCAGGAAGCGTGTCGACATACGCCAACTCATCCAGGCTCTCCGAATCGCCACCGCCGCCACCACCGCCGCTTCCGCTTATTGTCGGACGGTCGCTGCTACTAAGGTTTCTCTTTTTTTGTCGTACTTTTCGCTTTCGAGGCGTTCTCGGAGACCCACGACAGCGATCCTCGAATTCACTGTCAGACGAATCCGTTCGTCCGCTAATTGCTGTCGCCGCTGATTGACTTGAGCCGGAGGAGCTCTTCGAATCCGGTGAATACTGAAAAAATTCTGCCGAATCTATGACAAGAGCCGAAAAACCGGAGACCGGGGCCAGTTAAATATATCTAGAACTAAAACCTTATTTCTTGGGCACTTACCATTCACCTGTGGATCGAATATAACAAACTCTGGACGAATTTTTGACGTTCTTTTTCCCTTAAGAAGTGGCACCAGCCCACCCAGGTATTCCAAATACAGAGTATAGCAGGTTCCCGAACTGAGATTTGAGTCGTCGTCGTGTCGTATCATTGTACAGTGCAGTCGCGTTGAACAGATTGGCGGCCGTGAGACGAATTCTCGCAGAAACTTAAGATCAGGTACACAGCACTGGAACGGAAAGAAAGAGAAAAACGCTTAGCAGTTGACCAAACCACACGTTCTTGTACCACGACTCACTCGAATTGTTTGAGCAAAGAGGTTGCCTATCAGAGACTTCATCCTCGCCGGCAAAGGTAACAACGGCAACATTCCCTCCGATCCGATGCTTGCTTGAATCTGCAGGCGGCACAACAACTGCAAAGAGGCGACGCGCCTTGACACCCAAGCAATATGCACCTGCGTGCCAGTGGCTATAAAAAGTCTCTTGTCGTTGTGTCCCCACGTGAGGGCAGACACTGCAGCTGCGCTGTTCGGTATTCGTGCGGTATACAATAGAGTCCCGGTATCGGTGTAAAATTTCAACAGATTCTCAAACACCGGCAAACCCTGGCTGTCTACTAGGTTAACCGTGTTCTGCGATGTACCAGCAACGGCCAACAGTTCGCGGGAATTACTCCATTCCATGACCAAGCCCAGCGCTCCATTCAGTCCCGTGTTGATATTAGCCGGCGACACATCATCGAACGATTTTAACAGATGGACGTAACCATTCTGAAAACTCACCGCCAGGATAAATGTTCGCTTTGCTGGAACACAAAGATATGTATGTGACTGGGGAGTCGGCGAGTCCAAATTAAAGCACCTCTATACTTACATGCATTTGTGACACCTGGCTCAGCCTCTTCTCCTTCCTCCATTTTGAATTTCTCACATGACCATGCCATCGAGGTGATGCCTACATCGGTGAGCAGCTGCACTTGTGACACCATTGCTCCATGCACATCCATGACAATCACTTGACCCTGCGTTGTACCAAAGTAAACCTGTTGATCGTCGGGCGTCCAGATGCCACAGGTTATGGTCGCTTCCAAATTTAACATCGATGACCAATACCGTTGACCGGCCACCGAGCCAACCAACACAAATCCATCCTGATAACATATCAGCGCCATTCGACCATCGTGTGACCACGAGAAATGAGTCACAGGAGTGTTGCGGTCATTGATGAGTTCGATGGACCATCGACCCTCGTATTTAATCCAAACGAAGATGATACCAGAACTATCGCACGAGGCAAGCTTCTGATAAGGCTCATTCCATTTGACGAGAATCACCTGGAAAGCAAACATAATCACACATACACTTATACCGCTGCTGCTGTACTTACATCTGACCTATGGCCGCGCAAATTGTAATTCGTCCGCAGTGGATAGTCGACACATTTGATGTTGCACAGCGATGTTGTAAATGTTACACCAACAATTCCCCGTATATTCCCCGTGGCCAGCCAACCCTCTTGATAGTAATTAGTTCTATTCAGTTTCCATCCATCATCCTGGAAATGAAAACAAATATATCAATCATTAGAATAGAGAGGACGTAGGTATACTAAAAACGTTACGAATAATTAATTGCTTTTTATTAAGGCAAGGAAGATGGTGGCAGGGTGATGCGTGAAATTCCAAGCTATTTTACAGCTAGGGAGCGTCACTATGTCAGCTATCACTTCACACATGGAACCTGTCAGTTGATCTCGATAACAATAACGATTAGAAAAAGAGTCATTTCTTAGCACACCTTACGATACGATACGATGATAATTGGGGGTGTACCGCGACCTGCATGGGTATATTGTGCCCCCTATTCTATGAGCCTATGAGTCTTTTGATAAACTAGCAATGAACTTTTTAAGAATCATTGCTGATCCATTTTTTTGGGTTCGAATTCCACTCATCCCTTGTGGGATTGATGGTTTCATAAGTGTGATTGAAGCTTATTTTTATATTTGTTTGGTCGGGTGAGTTCCTTTCCTGGTTTTACCTTTTCAAGTATACTCAGATGCCCTTTGTGGTTTCCTTGTGTGAAGTTGTATAGTTTGAGAACTTGTTTGGCTGCTTCTTCTTTAATGGCTATGTGTAACGAGGTTAGATTTAATAGAGCTTCTAAATCTGCCGTAGGTAGTGTTCTCATGGCCCCTGTAATACTTACACATGTCTTTTGTATTTGTTTTATATTTTTTTCACACGCCCATAGACGAAAGAGACTGTTTCGTACGCTATAAACTAGCCTCGAAAGTAGCCCATAACAACACTAGTTATGTTATGATATAAACGTCTTTTGTTATTTACTACAATCTCAGCGAACACATTGCGCATGAGCAGGAATTCTCTTTTGTTTGTCGTTTGTGCTTTCTGCTTCTCTCTCGAATAAGCAGGAAAACCGGTTTGGACGCGTGAAAAATTCATTTCTTTGTTATTTACTGCAGTCACAGCGAACACACATTATCACATTTCTGCTTCTCTCTCGATTTAGCAAAAAAAACCGGTTTGAACGCGTGAAAAATAGCGTACACGACTTGCAGAAAAGTGCTCATCGTGCTCGTTAGATTGCCGAACTCGGCTACCGTCTCGTTCGTCAAGCTTCGACCTCGCACGATAAACTCCACTTTCCTTGCTCGTTCTGTAATATACTATTATTGCTGTGCGGTGTTTCGTTTTTCCTACCATATTACCAACCCGTATAAAAAACTGGCTTTGATTTACCTAGTAATTGTCTTAGGGTCCATAATGTTTTTGTAGCTTTTATGGTCACCATTTTTAGAGGTTTCTCCAATGTGAGTTTTATCTAGGAGGATTACTAGGGATTGTGCTTCCTCTTTGAGATTCACTTCTGTTTCTTTTACTTTTAGAGTTGGAATATTTATTTTCCTCCTTTTTGGTGTATGGTGTTATTTATTATTGTGGTTTTGTTAGGGTTGATGGATAACCCCTCATTATCGCACCATAGTCATGTTGTCCTTAGGGCATTTTTCATCATTTCCCCGATAGTTTTTTCATAATTGCCTTTTATGATTACTGTGATGTCGTCAGCGTATCCTATTGCTTTTAATCTTCTGTTGTTGAGTTTAACCAGCAATTCGTCGACTACAGTAGAGGAGAGAGTACTCCTTCTTGGGGACTTCTGCATTAATAGTTACCAGTAAGTTGGTGTCCTCTAAGTTTGCTGTGATTCTTCTTTGTTCCAGCATAGTTTTTATCCATTTTGTTATGGTTGGATTCGCTCCTACTCTGTTGAGTGCTCTTTCCATTGAGCTTATAACCTGCATTATCGAAGGCCCCTTCTACGTCCATAAGGGCACATTTTCCATTGTTTTTAGTAGGAATGAAGTTAGACTGATTGATCGATATAATTTTGGTTGATCTGGGGGTTTGTTTCCCCCTTTTGGTATAAATACAACTTCAACTTCCTTCAATATTTTGGGATTGTAGTTTAATTTTATTCTGGCTCGAAATATCTTTACCAGTAGTGCCTTAAGCTTACCCGTGGCTTCACTTAGAAGTGCTGGAAGGATACCATGTGGACCTGGTGCCTTCTTTCGTAGCGAGTTAAATTTTATATACATTGGGGCTGTCAGTTTTCATGATAAAAGTATTTGGACTCGCGTCGTTCTAAATTCGTGTTCGTTTTTCGTATTGCTTTTCCAATGAATCAGGGAGAATTCTGAGAAAATAAATTGAAACCGGCTACAAACGTGAGGAATGTGATATATTGTAAATCACATTCTTTCGATTTTTATTTTTGACGTAAGTCATTCAGGGAGCCATCCCTTGGCAATAAGTCTCTATATAAAAAAAAAAAAAAATTTAACTTTTCGATCTTATTTCTTCTCGTGGATAAACGCTTCAAGTGGTCAATTGCATAGAAGTTAAGTACGAGTAAGTTTAGCCTTTTGCGCTGCGCAAAAACCACGCAACATAAATGCTAATTATATTTTTCAGGAAATATTTTCAAAAGTGAAATAAGTACCTACTTCTACTTCTTCTTCTACTGACAACTACATCGCCAAACTTGGCGTCAACTACTCGTTCGGTATCGAGTTTACTATCAGGGAAAACTGGAAGGATGAAGGACTAATGATACAATTTGAAGTAACGATATCAACTGACGGATCCAAGATGAAGAATGGAGTCGGTGCAGGTGTCTTTTTGGATGATCCCAATCTGCCGAGGTCATAGAAGCTCCCCGATTCACAAAAGAGTTCGTTTGACCAAAATTAAATTCCAATTCGAAATCCAATTCATCGATAAAAGAAATTCCAGAAATGTTCTTCCGTTTAATCACTTTGGCTTTAAAAGAAGTCGAATCAATATCGAACAAATTCGCTTTTGCATAGCTTTCAATATTGTTCCGCTCTGCTTCCGATAAAGTATACGACACAAGGGACTTAAAAACCAACCCGTAAAAATTGATCATGTAAATTTCTCTAATCTGAGAAACATATGTTGCAAAGGTTGAAGAAAATCGGGTTATTTTAAAAAATTTATATGGGAGTCACTCGCCCCTGGTGCCAGATCACTTCCAAATTTTTACAAAAAGTGTTTTCACCGGAGATACACATGGCTACTGTTTGCAAGGCTTTCATTCGCCCTGAACTTGAGTATAACTGTCATGTCTGTTAAGGCGCACCTAAGATCACTTTGAAAGAATACAGAACCGTGCTATAAAACTTAAAGTTAACTAAAATATTGAAAGATGCAGGAAATGCCTCCTATTGTACTGATTTACTATCAACGTTGCTCAATAGAAATAGCCAGTTGCATTCATCCCACTATTAATTCAATTATGACGCTTGGCTGAAGCCCTTCTTTGGACGTACTTTTTAGAGTTTAGAGAGTGGAATGCTTTACCAAGCTGTGTATTACCGCACCAATATAATCCACGGGCATTCAAAATGCATGCACATCCACATCTTCTCTTTCCTTCCTTGATATATTAGTGTATACGCTGTGCTTTGCATCATAAGGTTTTAAACCCCTTGTGTGCACTATTTGAAGAAAACTGGGCTTTAGGAAGGAGGTTATTGACCACAAGATTCCACCAGCCAGTCAGCCACCGACAGACAGACAGTCACATGCCGACGCAATGTTAATATAAAAAGTTTGTAAAGTAAGTTACATATCTCATCAACATCGGTCGAATTACGACATCAGTTAACGAGTGATCGAGTACTTACATTGGGATGATCACTACTTGTCACTCGTTCACGTAAGTGATCATGCCAAATCAACATTATTCAGCCACATATTTGGTAATCCGACCCCTGTTCATTCCCCGTAAGCTTACAATCTCTGCTTACCATCTATGCTTAATACGTTTTTTGTTCCGCATATAAAATCAGCTACATTTTTAAATTTAAACCTTTGTATTGGCTATGAAAGAGTCCTATATGTTTGTTTATAGAACCAATTCGATTCTATGGACTACAACTTTGTATTACTCTGCGCTACCTACCCACATTGCTAAACTAAACTAAATAAGAGTCAATGGCCGGCGCTCCTTAGCTTGTTAAAACATTTAGTGTTCTGCTAGTCTTGAAAATTCCTCCGAACTCGAAGTGATTTCATGAAATACAAGCAAATACACACGAGAAATCTTATATTCGCCTTAAGAGAAAGACCTTAGAACTCACAAATAACTTTATTTCTCGCGTACAATTCTGTGGCCACAAAATAAAGACCTGCCTCAGGCGAAAAGTGAAGTCACCCTTGAACTTAACTTTCTTGTAATAAGTGCTGGTAGTAGCCTTTAGGACCCAGATTTTGTCATTTTATCAAAAAGGTGCGGAAGAAGTCACATTTCAAATTATTTTAAGACTTTGCTTGAGTTAGGTAAAAACATTTTTAAATTTTTTTAATACATTGGCAAAGGAGCATCATTGATAGTGCAGATTTTTAGATTTCATTACTTCTTTATTGCACAAAATCATTGTTCGATTAATTCAATAAATAAATTCGTCAAAGAACAAACAAATTTGTTCACCAATTTGAGAAACCTTAAGGACAAACTTTGCAGTTCTATGTCAAGTTTTAGTTTCACGTCACGGATAAGTTATGATGAGAAATATTTATTTGAATTTCTCGTAACTAGGTCAGCTTTGGTCAGCTGGCGTAGTTAGTCCAACCGAGCGGCGAAGTTTCGCTCAAAGGGGATATTTTTCTCTGCACGGATGATTATTAATTGCATTCCTTATTGCATTCTGTATAAAGATATTTTTAGCTTTTCGGTAATTGGTACGAGAGTCATAGTGAAACAGACGTTCTTTGAGTTGTTTGTCATAAGAATTTGACGCTTTGAAAATGTAAAGCTGAAAATAAAGAATAAAGAGACCTTATTTTAAAAAGGGACCTTCGATTTAGACAGTATTTTTACAAGATCCTTTCTGTTTCAGAACCTCTTATACATTTTTTAAAATCAAATGAGCATACATTTTTATTGGAAACGCTGCTGACAATCAAATGGGATATTAGATAGATATATAAGTTAATGGATGTTCACCCGTTTTATCGTAGTGGAAAGCCAGCGAAATCGAGTTTCATGGTTTCAGGCTAACCTTGAACTGTTTTCGGTTGTCGTTTTTATTTTCGTTTTTAAATTTTTGGTGCATTTACCAAATCGATCTCGGAAACGGAAACCAACACAAGCAATAAAAATAAATTGCATTTTCCATCGTGGGATTTTCCATGGACTGACTCTCCTCGCTCACCAATTCGACTGGATGGAAAAAACTATCAATTATTATTTTGCAATTGTATTTGTTTTTGTACAAATCCATGATCCATAAAGTCTACACGAACACCAATGAAAAGAAAAAACCGTCCATATACTCATAATCTCTTGGAGTTCATGAAAAGCAACTGCTATGCCCTGCAAACACGGTAGAGCAACCGTAATA
The DNA here is from genome assembly GCA_947095585.1 of Nephrocerus scutellatus. NCBI lineage: Eukaryota > Metazoa > Arthropoda > Insecta > Diptera > Pipunculidae > Nephrocerus > Nephrocerus scutellatus. Next base: position 139,675,466 of record OX352761.1, on the reverse strand, counting down.
GCATTTCGATTTTCACAACGTTAGCCCGCTGCAAACTTACATGCTCTTGGCACGGCATGAAGTCGAATGTTGGCAGAATCGTGTTGGATAGTAGGAGGGCAAGCAAACCCCAATGAAAATTTAAAGAATAAACTGAAAAAAACTGACTTTTCATTTAAAACAAAATATTTCTTCTGATTCTTTGTACAGTATATCCTTGGTCTTAAACCATTAGTTGAACTTATAGTGCAGAGTTCAGCACTGGCTTGCACCTTCTCGTGTCATCTATTGTCGCAATAGTGTCATAGACAGTAGCTTAGTTTGTAAAGGATATTTTTTGAAGCACAGAAAGTCATTTCGTCAATCCTTTTAATCGGCTTGCTCCACACATCTCTCTCGAAAAGTGGAAAAGTGGGAAAATATCTTCATTCAGGTAGCGCAGCTCAACGACCTAACCTCCACGCCTCTACCGATACTGTTACTTGCTCGTCTTCGAGCGGGTGTGTATGTGTGTAAAATCCATTAAAACAGAAGTTATTCCATTCAGTCATGTCACGTGTATTGGCACTGTGTAGTTAGCGTCGTAATTATCAACGCTGCAGTATACTGTGCTGTGTAAAAAATGTAGACCAAAATTTTTTCTCACATTGTTGAGTGGAGGCTTTTGGAAATTTGTAAAGGTATCAATGTTTTATTGCACTATACACACTACTTGGGTGTAAAATATTCGCACCTTGATAAATTTGCAACAAAAGTTCAAAAATATCAAAAAATCCAATGTTTTTTTAATTTTCTTGAATGCAGATTCAAAGTCTATTTATTTCAACATCTATCCAGTACATAGTATCTTTTTTGTACTTATACCGTGCCAACAAAATTATTTTGTAAAATACATACAGTAGGGTTTCAAATTCACCTCTAAATTAAATAACAATAATACAATAGCATACCCCGAAATCGCTCGTTCGGAATTGTCATCATTCGCATATCTACGCTTAGGCTGAACGGTCTTCTATCGATTACGTCTTCATCCGGGACAAAAATATGAATACCACACCAGAGGTAGCCGCTCAAGTGGTTGCACTAATTGATGTGGGGGGGCAGAACCAAAGTTAAGTGGATCTACAACTAAATTTGACCCAATTCTCCGCTCGTCGAGTATGGCAGAGATATCACGAAACTGGCGGCTTCAGACGGCGACAAGGATCTGGCCGTCCTCTTGCTACAACACAGCGTGTTGATAGCTTTCTTTTGACGACTTCGTCGCGAATGCGGTTCAGCTGGGGTAGCGGCTCCAAGAAGTTCGTGAAGTTGAAGTCAGTCGGTGGACAGTTAGAAGACGACTTCGAGAAGATTATCTGACTGCACACAGTCAAGCAAATGGGCCGAAATCGACTCAAGCCCACCGACGAGCTCGCCTTCAGTTCGATCGGGAGCATTTGTATTGGACAGAATAACAGTGGAGAACAGTCCTGTCAGTCTGTCGGTGGACAGTTAGAAGACGACTTCGAGAAGATTATCGGATTGCACACAGACCAACAAACGGGCCGAAATTGACCCCAGTCCACCAACGAGCCCGTCTTTAGTTCGATCGAGAGCATTTGGATTGGACAAAAGAACAGTGGATAACAGTCCTGTTCTCTGACGAGTGGAGGATGTGCTTATATGGCAAAGATGAGCGAGGAAGAGTGTACAAAAAACCAGGATAATTATGCTGATAAACTAGCAACAATTGACTCCTTTGAGGCCAACATTCGTGTTATTTGTGACACACGGCCAGCAGTGCCCAAAATTTGACGTCCAGAATGCGCTTGGTCAAGAACAGCTGCGGTGGCTATTTGGCCGAAATCATTTTTAAGTTTTTTTAACAAAACGAACTGTAGCTACGTCACTGTTCATCCTTTAACGATGGTAGAGATTTTCACATCATCACAAACCACTTCCGTATTAAGTGTTGGTTAGGTTAAGGTGGCTGTCAGTGAAACCGACACACTTAGACCAGTGTTGGTTAACGTCGATAACAGATTTTTAGCAAAAAATCAAAGCATTTTTACTAAATAAAGATTTTTTTTGCATTAGAATTTTTCAGAACAACTTAAAAAAATGCTGAAAAACCTTTGATAACCTCAAAGGCGAAAACAGTTCAAGCAAAAAACCCAGCAGCGCTCCATCAACACTAAATTTATGTTTATGGTAATAATACAGCCAGCAGCAGGACGACCAGCGCAGCATAGCAAAGAAAAAGCAAAAACAAAATATTGCATCGTATCTCTCTCTGCAAATCGCTAGATTTCCTTCAGATGTGTCCTGGTGTGGGCCAAACAGGGCGGACAAACAACACCAAGAGTAATCAATTCAATCGTCTAACGATAAAATAAGTGGAAAATGCAAACTTGGTTTCCCGCAGTCACATCAAATTAGCCAGGATTCAATTTTCCCAGAGTTTAAGTGAATTATGTTGTGATTCTGTGATGCTGACGAGCAGCGTATTCGGAAGCTGATAAGAGGACAAGGCGAACAGAAAATCTTAATGCTGTAAAATGGATGCCGTCGCGACCGTCTATGAGGATGGTATGGATGAGGGATGAGATGATGAGGCAATCAGCGTTAAAGACAATTTTTCTGTGGACGATTAATTTTCTATTTTCAATTGATAAATGTCAACATACACATTTCTATACATTTCTGTAACAGCCTTCACAGCCTTCTCAGCGCCATCCCACAAAAAAATAAGAATAACTTACATATTCTGTTCTCTTGACTGATTTTCAGGATATTAGAAACGTCTGCACCGGAACGTTCCATCCCATGCGTATATTGCCACTTTAGCAATTTTGCTCATGTGAGTTCTACAATTAAAAGCTTATAAAGTTCTCTTCTCGGCGTCATGCCTTCGCGGCAATTGAAGGAAGATGATTACCGCCCCATACTAAACAGGAAATTGCAAATTTCGTACGCATTTAACTATAAATTGGCGCGTTGTGGGGTTAAAAACTGTTAAGCAGGAAAAGCGATTTATCGACAAGAAGTGTGTGGCAGTTGAAATAATTTTTGGAGAAAACGAGTTGTTACTTTTAGTATTGCGCCGGGGGTGGACGTTGTTTGTCGAAAAAAATGTCAATGAATTTGTCAGGAGGTGTCTACGAGGGTATTGAATTTTTAAATTGAGAAGCATTCGGAAACATTGACAATCTACTGTGTGCTTAACTCATATGTCAAATCACTCACCGGTTTGATTCCTAAGTTAATACGTTGAGCTCTGGTGATATTTTTCTGTCTTGCATTGTGGGACATACCTGTTTTTGGAGTTTTTAAAAACTTTTATTTAGCTTGACTTTACCCCCTTCTGTCTATATTTTTAACGACTTTGAGGTCCTTTTTAACCCCCTGCATATGATCTAGAGAGCTGAAATTTTGTGAGTGTCTAAGTCGAAAATATTTATATTTTTAAAATTTAAAATTTTTAAATTTCGACTTCTTTGAGGTCCTTTTTAACCACCTTCCACACGAGAGGTGAAATTTTGGCAAAATGGCAATTTTTTTCACGTATGACGTGTGTCACTTTCTGCGTGTGGCACGTGTTATGGTTTGAAATCGCGCCATTTTCTCGTTTTTGAGGTCTTTTTTAACCACTTTTCACACGACCTAGAGGGCGGAAATTTTGTGAGCGGCTCAATGTAAGGAGCCCATTCTGAAATTTTGTTAAATTGTAACTTTTAAAAATGTCCGCGGGTAGACAACTTGTTCCTTGGACTTGGAACTTGGAGAAAATACTTCAAGATGTCAGTGAGTCAGAAAGTGAAAAAGGCGTGATTTACTGGATCTATGTGGTATCACAATGGACCATTACTGGTCTAAGTGGGTCGGTTTTCTGCAGACAGCCACTCCAACCTAACCTAACCCTAAAATTTATGGACTCTCTCTTCTCTCTCTGTGGTGGATGATAGTGTGTTAAATGGAATTCTATATATAATACATAAAACGAACAAAAAGTAGAATAAGAATGAGAATGAAGCTTACTTTAAGTTTGCAAAAAGCAACTGATTTCTGTGTGTGTTTCGTTACTCACCAGTTAGATCACTGGGTGGAAGAAGCTTTAGAAGTCAAGGCATTGAATCTGTGCTGAGTCTTTTTAATTGTTTTGTTTTTTATTTTTATTTTTTATATTTCTTTAAATATCTATCGTTTTCCCTATTTTGCATCTAAGAATGCGATTTATCTTCTTTATACGACGGTTAAGACTTTATAGAAAGTGGTTTATAATGGTAAGTCATATCATAAGTCTGAGGTTTTGAAAGCTTTTAGCGTTCATCACATTCGAAAAATTTCACTCAGACTCACGCTTTACAAATATGGATCAGTAAAATACATCTAGTTTCTTTTTAGTCCCCAAAATAGATTTCACATTTAAAACTAAATAAAATTTCACTTTTTCTGTACAAACGTGAATTACGAATCTAACATGAAATCATTCCGGCCAAATTCCCAGTGCAACAGATCTAATGGATCGGCAAGCTGTGCTACGAAATGTAATCAAAATTCCGCATCATCAGTTTACAAAAATTTAAATGCCCCAGATATTTGCGGACCCATCAATCCATCGACTGGACCTATCCAATATTCACAACTGGAAGAACTCAACGCGCACGCACACAGAACTTTTGCAACCGAAATAGCTCAACTGCAGAAAGTCCTGAATGATGATCCGGACGAATTTGCATTGGTGAAGAAATTCCTCGAAGATGAATTGGAAGGAACATTGGACTACATCAAGAGCATTCCCTTCCGATGGAAGCAACTGATACAAAAGTACATGAAACAAGTTGAGCAAATAGAATGCATTAGGAACGAGGAGGAAAAGGATGAAATCCTCGAAATACTGCACGAGGAGTATCTGCAAAGTGCCAAAGCGTTACTAGACGCCGCCAAGGTTAATCGTGGCTGCTCAGTTTCCTCGCCAATAAGAATTCCACTTAGCAAAAGAAACAAAGCATTGTTGGCATTGACTACCATAAGGCAGCATCAGTCGACAACAACTCCAGACGACCTTTTCGATTTAATGACGCTGAAGAGTCGTGGTGTTGATTTCAAAGAAAATCCAATTTATGTCGCCAACAAAGTTTTGCCATCGACAGAACCAAAAATAAAAATAACTTCCGCCCACACTGATGACACTGGCGAGTTTCAAGAAGTTGTCGGCGATCAAATTCCCATCAAGGAAATCAATTACTTGAATCCTCGAATTAGTCGGAAAATTGCCTCTACCATTAGGAGACACATGAAACGGCTGCCTGCTCCAGATATGGCTTCCAAGCAAGCGCAAATAAGAGATTTCAAATTGAATTTGTCGACACCATCACCCGAAGGAAAAGGAATGCGGGGATCCCATCACAAATTCGATGTCGTTTTCAATGACATAAAAACGGAGAATTACTTCCAAGCGAGAGGATCTAATATGCCCAAATGGTTTCCAGGTTACTACACAGTATTTCCGGAGGAAAATCCTCAGATACAGTTGGTGAAATCGCCTCGCAGAGTCTTGTGCAAGGCGAAATCTCTGCTGAAGCCAAGCCGTGTCAAAATGTCGCGAGAGTGCGATGACCCATTTTAATGCTCACTTGAAGCACTTGAAGCAGGACAACGTTTTGTGTTCCTTCACGCGGGCAGACATATACATAAATAATTTTTTCACAAATCTATTTTCAGTGTTTCTGTGTAAATTTTATGTTTCACGATTTGAAATTCGTGCCAATTTCATTTTGATAGAAATGTTTATATTTTGTGAAATGTATTGTTTACTTGTACATATTGTGTTGTGAAATATATTCGACTAGTAATAATATTATAAGAGTACTTGCTCATTCAATCTTCACATGGAAAAAAAGCGCCCCCCCCTCCAATCAAAAAAGAATAAGAAGATTAAGTTTTGAACTCAGAACTCATAGATCATAGAAGCAAACGAAGCTTAAACTGGGAACATGCACTGCATTTATTTGTCCAATGATCAGAAGAACTTAATTCAACATTATTAGTACATGGAAAATAAATATACCTCTCAGTAGACACTTCTATAATATGATTTCCAACATAGTTTGCATTGATGTAAGAGACCCGTTCAAGACTAAGTCTTTCAAACTAAAGGAGGATAGATGGCATTATTTAAGCTGACAAGAGGTGTCCAGCAGAAGGGAGGTTATTTTTCGGGTTTACAAAGCAAGCCCCACAGAGAAAATCGGAAAAACTTCAAGCGAGACGAAATGATTGCAATGCCTATTATCAAAAATTATGGCATAAATTACTACAATGTAGTAAAAAATTTTGATCATTCATGAAAAGATGTAAACATTCCGTCAGATAATCCATTCCAAGGCTAATTCGCTATGACAATCTAGGAAGAGGTCAGTCTGCTTTCTGCACAATTTGCAGCTAGCTCTACGCTTCCTAATTGCGAATTGCCTTCGCCTGCACTTTTGTGTATCTATGGGAGAGATCTACTATCGTTCTCGTACAGTTTCTAGAATTTTAAGTGTACTCAGCATATACACAAATCCGCTGTTACCGAGGGCATTTCCCTCAATAGTTTAGAAGAGGTTTCTTCATTGCTGGCACTACCACTGTGTTAACTTTTTCCATATCTTTTATTCTTCTTTACTGTCCCCGATTAGTTTAGAAGCAGCATTTGTCCAGCCAGTATCCAAAAAAATTGATCCGTCATCTCTCTATTTGTACCTATCCATTGTACCATCATTCCCTTTCCACTATAAGGTCATGAAAGCGCTGATTAACCGTCAGATTATAAAATATCTTCATTCACGAGAGCTGCTTAATGAGCGAGTGAGATATTGAGTGATACTTAGTGAGAGATAATTTGTTGCCATTACTATTCCTAGGCATTTGGCAGATTTTGGCATAGAGGGCTTTTGAAAAATTTGTACTTATTGAGTCGAAAAAACTGCTTCCATGGATTAGTATAGCTATCCTTTCAACTGCATAAATGCGGGTATTCCTCAGGGCTGTACACTGTCTCCGACACTCTTTCTTTTTTTACTAAAGATCTTTTGTCACCTACACGATCTGCGGCTTGCGACCGCGTATCCTATCCATAAATGTTTCCAGGCTTAAATCCCTTCTCTTCGGATGTGGAACTAAATTAACAGAGTATATTAAGCAGGAAAGATTCTAACAAAGTGGGAACGAGATTTTTGTGTTCCTTTACTGGCTAAGATCGAGTGAGTGGTAGATTAAAAATTTAAAATTACGACAACACTAACTTGACTGTAATTTAATGTTAATTGTGGAGGGGCCAATAGCCCCCATTTATTCGGCCTAAACCGAATGCTAAAACTAAATTAAACAAGATTGAAGACTTACAACTAAGACTTAAAACTAACGTTTAAAGTAAAGAGGAATGGTGAAAGAGATAGATTTTAAGGCAGTGAGTTCTGCGGTTCGAAAACGGTAAGGCTTAAGTTAACCTTCAGCTGTATACGGGAGGTTGGTTCGTTAGAGCCGTATGCGATGCGAAGTGCCGGTGGATAGAAAAGAGAAGGGCATCGTAGATTACGATGGTTAGTGTTAAAGAAAATCGATTTGTAGAGAGACGCGCAATCAACGGAGCCTGAGAGGAGACGATGTATGAACATAATGTCAACAGCGTCTCTGCGATCCTTAAAGGTATACAAGTTTATGAAGTTGAGGCGGTCTTGATAGAGAGGCACTATAAGAGGATTGTTCCTAGGTAGACCACAAAAAGCAAATCAAAAAAAACGACGTTGGATGCTCTCGATTCGAGACACAAGAACTTGTTGAAAAGGTGACCACGCTTGACTAGCATACTCGAGGAGAGGGCGGACAAAATAAGTGATGAGTTGGCTTTAAGAATTATTTTGTCAATGCGAGAACGGAAATGTTGACTATGGTGAAGGTAATGTCTTACTGTAATTACGTGACAAGGTAATAGATAAAATTTGATGATATTTAGCTCTACGCAATCGATAAACCATCTAGCTCTTCTTAGAGGAGGCGGGACTCTTGTGGTTAAGAAATATGTTTGAAAAATTTAGTGCCGTCAGCGGAGAGAGAGATGGCGGAGTGTTTAATGATCCTTTATAGTTAGTTAGGATAAAGAGAAGGAGATGGCTGTCTTGTGGAACACCAGAGGTGGCCAAAAAATTGTGGCCGATAAAAGGGACCTGAAGCGAACGCTATATAAGACGGTTATCCAGATAAGATATTTTAAGAGATATCTTATTTAATGTCTTACTAAAATCGTCGACTTCGTTGCTACTCTCTAAGACTGAGAGGGCGAATGACACGAATTCAACGATGTTTGTGGAAGTTGATCTTCAGAAAGCCGTGTTGGTTGGGGGAAATAAAAGACTTGCAATGGCAGCTTAAGGCTTCGTATAAAATACTTTCGAAGACCTTGGGTATATAAGAAAGTTCAGCAACGGGGCGATAATCTGTTACTTTATTCTTTAATCCCTCGATTTGAGTATCGTGTTTTTGAAAGAGGTTTTCCAAATCTCAGGAAATTTTGCTTGTAAAAGGAATAGGCCAAAGAGGGAAACAACGTGGAGGGAGCGACTGGAAGAACACTTTTATGGAAGAACATCTAGCTCAACTTAAAATCATACGCATTTGGCTACTATGCATGTTAACTGTTTGCTCGTATTGCTTGCCTCAATCGACGCCTTTCAGTAGATATTTAATTCCATATTCAGTGCAAGCTGAAAAAAATAAATATTTTTACTTCAATAATTAATATGCATGCATCTTGCTGGAACAAATTATTACAAGAATCATGAAGCATTCCAAACATCACTTCAAGACAATCAAGATAAGACAACAACAAAAAAGAGGAGAACATATTTTGCTAATGAATAGAATAACAATTAGTGCGATTCTCGAAATTATTTTCGGCAGACACCAACATCCGCAAATGCGTAGACTTTGCGTTTATTCACTTGGTTTAATGTATGCGAGTATCTGACTTTTGTTTATCTGCGGTGTACTTTGGCAGTTCGCCAAAAGGTATCTTCTACTGGCTGGCTTGCAGCTGTAAGTTCTTGCGGTCGAAATATGAAATGCAAGGGTAGGATTGGTGAGATGCGAATTTCAAATGCATCATCCAATAAAATACAAGAAAAAGTATTTACTTCTAGGCTGGGAAAGTACTCGAGTGAGTAAATATGTGTTTGAGGTCAAGGGTGCGTGGACAAAACTTTGCTTTTTTCGGATGCATATATTTAATTATGGGCCACATACATACTCGCAGATATGATGACGTCGTGAAATCTCATGATTCTTCTTCACTATGAGACGTAAATGATGGAATAGGTGGAATAGAAGTGATGATGCTTACCACTTTCAGTCGCCGAGGCCAAAACAACATTACCCCATAAATTTAATTATCGAAAATACGTTGCGAAATATCAGCAAATGTTTCTCGTTTCACGATATTCGCAATTAATTCGCTAATGAGATAAATATCAAAAAGCTTCAGCGGCTCCCACAAGCGTTTTGTTGTTGAGATGCCAAAACTTAAATAATGTTCGGTTTTCGAAAACTTTCGTCGCACATCCCGAGTTCCGATTTCAGTTTTCATCAATCGGCCGGTGGCATACGTTTGGTCAAATAACCGTGTTGGTTTAAAAAAAAATCGAGATACCGAGTGCTGAAATGGCAAAAAACGTGAAAACGAAATGGTCAACGGTGTTGCTAATACTTGCCTTGACACTTACAATATCGACCGAGTGCAAGTCAATGTATGGCATCGGAATGCGAGTAATTGGTAATTGAGTGAACTCAAAGCAAAAAAGTGTCCCAATCATTCACGGATTAATTAATTGATTTCCCCTCCGATCGACAACAACAGGTGACAAATTACTGGTGAAGGATGTTCTCAGAGCTCCGCCGAGCACTTGGCCGCGCAATCAAACGATTCAGTTCAACTATTCGATTCGGGAACCCATAACCTACATTGAAATTGCATCGGAAAGTGTAAGGATTATTACAGTTTTCGTATATATGTATATGTGGCAAGTTCGTTAGACTTAATTCAATTAGCCTTTCGGCTGTCGACTCATTATCGACGTGTGGGAGGCAGCAAATGAGTGTGCGATCAGCCGCACGTTTGGGGATATGCGATGACAAACTCTTAGTACCTACTCGTATTTTTAGAAACTATTTCAAGAAGCCGGGCGACATTTCTGAATTCTTGCAAAAAATTGGCGAGCATTTTGCTCGAACCATAAAACCATTTTCATAACATTTTTTAGAACTTTGTTATTTACGGTTTCTAAATATCAAACATTTGGCCGAACTATGGGTATGAGGATTAAAAATTTATATAAGAGAATGTGCGATAAAGTTGGCAATAATTCGGCATAAAATTAAACATACGATACTGTCCTTTAGCTAGATGAAAGAAATCAAATGTACTTAAGTATACTAAGTGCGGAAAAATATCTTGAAATATTACTTAGAAGGGTGGGTGGTCCAATAATTTCGCTTTTTCAAAGAGTTTTTTATTCTATGTAAAGTATATATATGATACTATACTAGTGTAGAATATAACCTTAATCTAACTGCCACAAATTCTTTTTATAGAATGTATGTATTCTTTGACCCGTTTTGCAATGATCCTTTTATGAAAATCAGTCTGTATATCGATAACCGATAAAACATTAAATGTTGGCTTACAATTCGCTAATTACTGTTTGTTGATATTTGGCATTGATTTCACATAAACCATCTAAAAAGTTTCAGATCGCATGATATTGCGAACTTCTGCTGCAATAAATGTATTGTTTTGTTAGTTGTATGGTATGCGGCATGGTATCCTATTAAAAAGGCGACCATCAAAAAGGCGCACGATCAAAGGGCACCATCTTGTTGTAACCAAATGTCTCAATAAAGAATCATATGTTTCACAAAAATCTAAAAAAATCTTACACAAAAAATTTAATGAGATTCGGGAACCCTAGACCGTTGCGCATCCAGTGAAACACACTATTTGTTATACCAAACAACTCACTGAATTTCTAAGATTTATATTCAATCCGCTTAAAAGCGTTCGTAAGTGATTATATATTATATTATACCAGCTGTTCCCGGGCGGTTTGCTACCCGCACACATGAACCCCGTCTTCCTTCTTCTTAGCATCGCGGATTGAGGTGTACTGTAGCCTATAACCTTCACCCACCTGTCAATTAAATTTTCTATAAAAATCGGTTTGTAAATGTGATCAACATTAACATTTTACGTTTCCCACCCCAGAGTTGGGGAAAAGGTGTACTATAGTCAGAAGCTTTTATGGATAGCAAAAAAAAAAACAAAATTTAATTTCTATTTATATCGACTTATATGATGGATGTATGTACATACGAGTATGCATACATATTTGTTCCAGCATAATTTTAACCAAACTTGGTAATAATATGAAAAACAAAATATTATGTGGGTAAGACAAGGGGATGTACAAATAATTCCGATATTAGTAACGACGAAGCCGGAAATTCAGCTAATGGAAGATAAAGTACTTGGAAACAAAAACTGATTGTTCATTTCTCAGAAACGAACCTATACCGTGTTTGAAAAAAAATTAACCATTTATAGTCTTGTAGTCGGTTCCAACGCTTATTTATAATGACATTCCAGCTGTCAGCTCTAGGGATAAGTTCATTCTGTGTGCTGTGCATTTTGCAGCTTCCAGATTGTGCATTGTTGCTGCCTGTACATCCGAGTATTGAACATTCTATTGGATAGATTTATATTCGTACTCGTGCAGTTGCTAGAGTTTTAAACGATCCCAACACTCACAAATATGCAGTGCCAGATGGTATTTCCCTATTAGTTTTGAAAAGGTGTTCTTCCAAGCAGACATTACCATAAAGTAAGCTTTTCCACCTATCGTATTCTACTGGACTCTTCTCGAGAAGTTGGAAAACAGCCTTTATCCAGCGTATACCCAAAAAAGGCGAGGCATCGTCTCCTTCCTCGTACCGACCCATAGCACTTATATCCATTCTTGGTCGTGGAAACGCTGATCAATTATCAGCTAATGAAATATCTTGAAACTAACGAAATCTTAGTGATTGGTAGTACGGTTTTCGTGGTCATCGTCGTATTGTAGTTTGATGGCATATCTCACAGAACAGTGGAACCAGTCTAATCATCAATTTGATGAAAGCAAAGTCGTTGCACTTGATATTTTCAAGGCATCTCAAAGTTTGACATGAAACTCTTTTAAATAAATGCGAGCGAATGGAGTCGATGGAAAACTGCTTCATTAGATTAGAAGTTATCCTCAAGTTGTTTTGGACGGTTTCATATCTGAAATCATCGCATAAATTCTGATGTCCCCCCCACTCTTTCTCATTTTTATTATTGATCTCTTCTCTATCATTTCCGTTCCAATTCACTCTTTCGCTGATGACAGCACTCTTAGTTTCTCATATAAGTTGGAAGAACGGCCCACCTGCTTCCATATGGAAGTCAAACAATTACACATGTTAAGCTCGTTAAATTCTGACCCAGACGGCATAACAAAATGGGGGTGAAGATCATGGAGTTGAATTGATCACTTATCACTTAATCTCAATGCAGTCTCCTGTCATCCAAGCGAACCGTAAACCATCAGCAATTATCCACGAATGGCACTTGCATCGAGGAAACTAAAAAACTCTCCATGAATTCAACCACAATTTTTTTGTAAGTGAAACACGGTATCAAAAATTATATTGCGTTAGGATTTTGTGTCAGGATTTTGTGTTGCGATTTTGCGTTGCGATTTTGTGTTACATTTTTGAATTCTTCTAATTCATTTCTCAAGCAATTTCTATGAAACTCGGTATGTAGGACTAAGTCGCGACTATAAGATCCTATGTTATGGGATAGGGCCAATAGGGTCTAGAATTTTGTGGATCAAGCCATTTCTCAAGCGATTCGTATGAAATTTGGTATGGTATGTTTCCATTGTGAGAGAGCTGTGCTAACTGGCATTGTGGGGTATATTGAATCGAGAAATTATTGCGTTGTTCGATTGTGTATTTATTTATGAAAATGAATTGTATATGATAGATTCTTAGATTTTTTGCTAAGGCTAAAGCATATTTTGCACACTTAAGCAAATTAAATAAAAGAAATTTGTTAAAACAACTACATTAATTGTAACATTTTACAGTTTGATTCATGATTCTTCCATTTTTCAGTGGTAACCTTGCTTTGCAATTTTATTTCAGTTTTCTAGAATTTCTGCATTAATGCAAATAACGCACGTAGCATGCATTAAAAAAGATTACCTGGCAGTTTCAATTCAACTTTTTCGTTGCACTTATTTTTCTCAAATTTTCCTCTGATTGCCAAAGTACAAAACATTTGGGGTGACGAGAGCTGTATACTCATAAAAACAATAGTTTTTGAAAAGCAGTACGTCAACAAAGATAAATCAGGGCCATGTTATTATTTTATATACCACTTTCATGATGAGTATTTTATTTGCATTGAAAAGCTATATTTTGCCAACTGTTCTTTATAAAGCGCAATTGTCTTAACAGGTTGCCCACTTAAATTAGTGTTTCTGTACATAAACTTTAACATTAGTTGATCACCAGATCGCTGCCTCTGCTACACAAATCCATCTGTAGCAGAAGATCTCGTTGTTGCAGTACAAAACAACCGAAGAAATATAATTTTGCCACCGTGGCTAAGGTGAATGGGATATACAGAATTCAATTTAATCCTTTAGTTTAGTTTTATGCAGAAAATCAAGTTAATGCGTAATCAATCAACTCAAATGAGATATTTTCTTCAAATTGAGGGTAGTTTATCTTAAAATGAGACCGCAACTCTAGATATATAGCAAGATATATACATCCACCCTAAGACGCCATTCAAGACAACCTCAAGACTCTCTCAAGACCCCTTAAAGCCCTCTCAAGACCTCACTCAATACCTTATACTACTAAGCGATGAAATTGAATAATCTATTCGACTTTTATCTGCATTCGAAGCAAAGAATTCAAAATATGCCCACGGATAAATTTTAAGAAATGTATGGGAACCACACGACTCTGGGGTCTGATTACTAAAAATTTCTATAGAAAGTGTTGATGTAAATGATGATAATGATAATGATGATATCTAGATCTACGAGCGTTACGTTGACATAGTGATGAGAATCAAGCTGGCTAGACGCCTACTAGCTCTCATGAGCGAAGAGAACCCTACTTGGAGAGTCATTTGCTGTATATTTATGGAACACGACAGCAATGAAGGCCATAGAGCGTAAAACAGAATTCCAGAGGTTAGGGATGCCAAACCGGATGACATCTGCTCGAAATCGGCACCAATGAAGAGCTTGTGTAAGTGAGGCAACGACCAGACTCTGGTTGTGGAGCCAAATATGATGAAGATGCAAATGGCTGTGTTGGAATCTGTCGTTTTTTTCATTAACTTGCTTAAAAATTTGATGAAAAATATCCGCCTTTAATAGCAAGGCTTATTAACATTGAAAAAAACATTCCTTAAGCTTCAGAATACATATCACTCATATGCAGATAAACCACTCTCTAAAGACGAAAACTAATTATGAAGCGTTGTACTTGTAGCGCATAATGTATGCGTAGCGTATACGTATAATACACATAGGTCTTTCACTACCCCGATTATAGTTATTTTTACACGCATTTACGTGTTGGCGCGAACATAAACGTTTTATTTCTTTAAAATGTTTTTCAATCGGCTTTGTATGCGCCAACAACGACAACAACAACAACAAACACTCGTGCCCAAGGTGAGCGCATTTTCACATTAATACGAGTGTCTTTTAGAAATAATAATGTATTATGCGTTTGGCATAAAAAGGGAAACATTTCAGTTTGAAAACGAAAACAAAAAAGTGCTCGAGGAAAGTAAAATTATTGCAGGGGTTTGTTTCAGACCATTAACGATTGGTCGTAGTAGGTTAAGGTTGTCTTTGGAGGCGTTTGAAAACTGAAGTTTATTTACAATTGCTTCGATCGCGTTTCTTCTGGATTAGCCAAGAAGTATATATATCCAACGCATTATGTGAAGGGTATCCATCAATACGCCCTTTGACTAAACACTTCTCCGTCAGCAATATTCTGAGTTTACTTGCTAGGAGAGTTAGTTGGGCAGGATAATAATGTTGCCTTGTCCTAATAGGAATCATATTGAAAGTTGTGTTCTTTATTACTTGCATTACATAAATCGTTGTTTTCCTCATTAATCGCCGTTTTAGAATGTCCGTGCCGACGTGAACTTCAGCTATCAAGATGACCTGGTTGAAGGAACTGCTACGTCAATTGGAACATTACTCTTTGAAGTGACAATTTCGATATTTGGCTTTGATAAAACTATGTTGGGTGTCAACCCTGCATTGATTCTAAACAAAGATGTCGATTTTGAGGGATCTCTAGAGCCAACAAGTGAGGAGGAATATACTGATGTTGGTGGCGAAGACGACATAAATGATAAGCGCGATGATGCCGACGATGATGAGGACGACAATGATGATGATGATGATGACGATGACGATGACAACAATGATGGTGATGGTAATGATAATGCAAATGGCGATAATGGCGACGATTATGAATATGACGATGACGACCGCCAAGATAATATTATTCGAGTTGGTCAACGGCAAATAGGTATTTTCCGTTAACATCAACTGATTTATAAATAAAATTGAACACTTACCTTCCCACTTATAGGGGACTACAAAATCTACGAGATATTTCGGGACTCACCAAAGACCGACGAGCCAAGCAATCACTCTCTGGTGTTCTACTACATCGACGACAAGGTGATAACGTGCGCCGAATTTACTGTATTCGATGTGAGTAGATATATAGATACAATCGATTAGTATTAGGTATGACTAAGTATAAGGTAAGCTGTAAAAATGTTTTCTCTTTTTAACAGTGCTCGCCAGCGAACAGCCCTATGGCAGAGTACAGCCACATGTCGCCGCATTCGATGAAGGCAAACATTTCGGACACACAAACGACGTCCCTGTTTGTGCAATTGAAGCTCTATGGCTATGAGCCGCAGGACCTACCAGTTGATTTCGTATCAGTCTTGCCAACAAATTTGGGTTCATTTCCATTGCTGGGGCTGAATGCCGCCATGGTAAATACGCCAGACAGTAGCGATGTCGATTGTCCCAGCGGTGCAGTAGCTTCAATGCCAAAAAGCTTGTCGATTGCTGGAATTAGCTGGTCGACAGGGGTTATGATTTTTGGGATTTTTATTGTCCCAGCATTGTACTCGCAATAAGTTACACAATGTAATCGCTCGAGTATTTTTGTTTATTTTTGCTGTTGTTTTGTAAAAACATTTTCTTTTATGTTTAGTTTATTTTAATTTTAGATTTACATGAAGCTCTACCATTTACGAATATTTAAAGAAAATTCCACAATTTGTTACTTATTATTTATTCAACTAATGATTGAACTAAAGCACTAGAAAAAGACTTAAAGTTGTGTTCTTCTAATTAAAGTCCATTTCGAAAGTAATTCTATCACCATCAACTGTGCTCTGTACAGATTTTAAGATTAAACTTTGAAGGGTGCCGTGACATAACGCTAAGTGACATAAGGTCATACTATTTTGAAACATAAGACCAAGTATTTTTCCATTAAGAGCTCTTAGTGAATTGAAGTAAATCTCGAACTTTGTCGTTTTCGAGATCTGATAGGTTATTCATTAACCTCTTACCTAAGTGTTTGTGCCTTCTGTGCATTAGTGCCGGACATGAGCAGAGAAGATGTTCTATGGTCTCCTTCTCCTCCTCGTTCATGCATCTTCTGCAGAAGTCATTATATTCGACACCCATCCTTCTCGCGTGTTTCTCTAAAAGGCAGTGTCCTGTCAATATCCCTACAACCGTTCTTAGTTCACTTCTTTGTGGGGAAATGCGCAGTTGAGCGCTTCAAGTCCAGCTTCGGCCAGACCTGTCTTGAAATATTACAAGTGTCGGTGTTTTCCAACCTTACATTTGTTATTGTTTCTGCCTCTTTCCGAAGCTCAAGTTTCAGTGTCGCGATAGGACTCCCTACCTCTGCCCTTTCCGGTAGCAGCTGGAGAATCGTAACACGTCTAGCTAGCTAGCCCGTTTTAGATATTTGATTGAGTATAGACTGTTTGCTTATCAGCAGTCAACTTCCAAATAAATCAATTAAATAGGTGGTTTTTTGAAGAGAAATTTTTTTGCTGAGGGAGCTACAATCCCCGGATATGTACGTGGTTTGGGCACCGATAGAGGAAGAGTGTGCTTTTGGGGGTCTTCTGACGATCCTTTAGTGGGTTTTTTCGGGTCTTTTGAGGGGTCTTTTGGTCTTTGTAGTGTATTTGGGGTCTTTCGGGAGTCCTTTGACGGACTTTTAAGGGTATTTTGGGGGTCTTTTGAGGGTCTTTGGCGGGTCTGTTAAAGGTCTTTTGGGAGTTTTTGAGGATCCTTTAAGGGTCTTTTAGCAGGTCTTTTGAGAGGTTTTTGGGATTCACTTGAGGGTCTTTTCGGGAGTTTTTGGGGGTCTTTTGTGGCTTGTTTGGGGTCGTTTTTATTTCATTACTTTAACCTTAATATCAGCTACAACCTCAAAGAAGTTTCACTTCAACCACGCGTAAAGGTTACACGCACTAATTTTGTTTAACTCCATAGATGCCGTATCAAATCGGCTAATCTATTAAGCAGTGACATGTAGAGTTGGCAATTCGTTTGTTGATTTCTTGAGTAAATGTAAATACCTTCGTTTTCTGAACTAATAATGTAGTAAAATTTAGGAAAAACACGGACACTAATTACTATAAGTTTTATAAGGGAGAATCCGATACTTCCTTCGGCCGGTATTTGTAACTATGTTACACTTGCTCATAATTTTGCAACTTCGCACTAACTTCTAAACAAAACATTTTCGACCAATTTTCAGCTAAGTTCGTTTGTCGAACTGTGTAATAAAAAATTTAAGGAATGATTTAGTTCAGGACATTTTCCAGAAGCCGATTGAAGAACTTGTTTAAGTTTTAAATGTCTTCAAATACAAATTGAAGTACATATCTCTTTTGTTCCTATGTACATTGACGCCGCGCCGGGGCCATATCATACTTGGTATTTCGTATTGTAAAGAACGTGCCCTTAAGACCATAGCGGATGCGTACAAGTGTATAACTCATCAACCTATGGGAATTGACATGAGATAGATGAAAGGATGGAAAAGTCAAAGTTCTTTCTATATGAAATGCTGCACTTTAATTTAAAGAACAAACATGTCACTCGCAATAATTTAGATTCAGTGATATCTGATGATGTCTGCCTGGTTGCCACAACTTCATGTCTATACTTCAACATATAGATGTATATATGTGTGCACGTAAAGTGCAACTAAAGTGCAATCATCTGGGATCTGGATTCTATCAACATATCACCATAATGTCTGAGTTGAGCGCCTGTGCTTATGTCAAACAATGGAATGCATACATATATGCATGCAGGATACAACGTTAGGCAACATTAAAATGCAAGTGTGTGACTGCATACACAAGTGGTTATCCTATTTCAGACAAGATAAGGTAGATACGACGCGATACATCCAGGTGGGTGCTTGGGTGCCTCTGGTAATATACATCCCCAACTAGGATACTCTAGGATTCTATGAACTGCTGCATAACGATCAAATCTCAACCAAGCAATATTGAAACACGGCGTAACATTTCCTTGTCAATTCCATTAGTACAAGTATGCAGTACGCTTGCGGCATGCTTAACAAAATAAATTATTCCCGACGAGGACTTTGGCAGGTGCAAAAAAATGTAAATGTATTGAAGGGTTGTCCGCACCCAACAATAGGTGATGACTAGATGGAGTGCATCACTTGTCAGTTTGCAATACATTGTTCGAAAGGAATGTTGGGATGATGTACAAAAGAGACGATGAAATGTCTGGTTACTTTAGCCCCGTAAAGTTCAGTTAATAACGACGGGCTCAGCTGCCTGTAACCCTTATTCCATTAAATGCAGTGTCAAAGCTTCGAACTTCTAGAAACAAATTCCTCTGATAATCATGTGGAAGTCAAATGTTAGCTTTTTGATGCAGAAGGTGACGCGGTCTTCATACACAATAGTAATTGAAATCTTTCTCAATAGATTGACACTCAATGGAATGTTTCATGGCAATGATGTCAAATCTTTTGATGTTTAATTGTAAAAAGACAAAATAAAAAACAAACAAAAAACAGCAAAAAAACCAAGAACAAAAGGGAGAACCACAAAAGATTTCCATGACTTATCAAAGAAATAAATAATAATTTATAATGATGCGATGGTCGGACAAGAGCACGGTTCGGTTACAGTATTTCTTTTGTGTGTTCCAATAGCTATACAAATTGAGCTCGAGGTAGCTAGCATTAACATTAGCAGGAGAGAATAAAGCTTTACTTTGTTGTCATGTTCCATTTAAAATGATTTATTATAAAAACAAACGCAAGTTGTGACCTTTTTTGTGACAAAAACCGGCAGATAATTAAAGGAATAGTTGAAATAATGGTTTGCCCACAATTTGCAATCTGTATATATATACTCGTATGATAACAAAAGTACCCATTGTCAAAAAAACTGAACAACAACAAAGAGAGACTTTAGGGGATGTGCCTGCACCAATGAATTCAATGAATTGAGCAACTATCCGCATTAGAAAACACTAAACGCAGTACACTGTGGAGCAAACAACAGCATAGCTCTGCTATAATACCTCTCATATTTTATGTTGTGCGCTTTTCTTCTTTGAGTTTCTAATGTAATGTGTAATGTTCATGTGCACACATTTGGATCGCTTGGGGGATGATTGTTCGTTGGCTCATAATTTAAAAGGAAAATTCTAATTTTAATAACGAACGAGTCGCATGTATAAACAACAATTTGAATGGATATCTGCGAATATAGTAAAGCAAAACATTGAATTATTATTATTGCAAGTAGGCTATTTATAAAATATTGCATCGCAAAATGGAGAATTCGTCATGTACTCGGGTGTGTGTAGAAATCAACAACCGGCATTATAAACAACTCAGTTTGTTGCATAACAGCCCAGCCGTATTAGGGATTTCATGTGGCTCTAGATGAGGGAAAAGTTTCGTTTTTAAACCTATTTGACTTTGCTAACGAGTTTGACATCGTTAACCAATCAATTTTGTGCCAAAAATCAAAAAAGTTTTATCTCACGGTTCTTTATTCTATCAAGCAGATGAAATGATGTCTTGTGAAACCATACATGAGAGATATACTCAAGTTAAGGGCGAATGAATGCGTTGTAGCCAGATTAGAGGGATTGAAACATTTCTTGCATCGTGTTAGGAAGCCAAGAAGCTTGTCGTTGGCACGTGTACCAAGAATTGCTAGTTTTTCAGTTTCCTAGATGCAAACGCCATTCCCTGATAATTGTTGGATGTTATTATATATGAATATAGCATTGGAACTTGGAAGCGTTCGATTCGACTCTATTGTGTTCTCCCCAGTTTGTTATGCTGGCAAGGTCAGAATTTAACGAGCTTAACATACGCTGTTGTTCTAGTTCCACATCCGAAGAGAAGGGTCATGAACCTGGGAATATATATAAGATAAGCTAAGAGTAGTGTCGTCAGCGAAGTAATGTATTAAATTAGAAGTTGCAGACAGAAGATCGTTAATGAAACTAAGAAAGAGTGTTAGAGAAAAAACACAGCCCTGGTGGACACCCGCATTTATGCGGTGAATAACAGACTTAAAACCATTCAACACAACCTGGATTGAACGGTTTCAAAGTTAGCTTCTAATCCATTGAAGTAGTGGTTTTTTTATTAAAGACAAGCCCTGGCCCAAGTGGCTGATAACAATATTCGGCGCGACAGACCATTGCAGTCAAGTCCTAGCTTCTCGCGACCATTTCTGTTGCGCATGTATATTATTGGGCACAAATGGAAGGGCCTACAAGGCCGGATCCGAAGTGCGTGTAGCCTTTACGCGCGTTGTTAGTGAAACTTCTTTGATGTTGTGGAACAAAAAGACCCTCAAAAGAACCATAAAAGCCCCAAAAGACCATCAGAATTCCAAAAAGAATCATATTAAGAACCCCAAAAGACCCTCACAAGATATCCAAAGGACCCCAAAAAGACTCCTCAAAATATCACCGAAAGACGCTCAAAAGACTCTTCAAAAGACCGCCAAAAGACTCCAAAAATACCAAAAAAAGACTCCTAAGATACCCTCAAACGACTTCCAAAAGACCCCCAAAAGACCCTGAAAAGACACCCGAAAAGACGCCCAAATAGTTCACGAAATTTCATTCCCTAATGACCATATCCCAGAATTTCCATAAAACCGTCTTTTAGTCGCATACCGAATTTCATAGAAATCGCTTGAGAAATGTCTTAGTTCCCGAAATTTCAGTCCCTAATGACCATATCTCAGAATTTCCATAGGAACAAGTCTTACAGTCGCATCTTAGTCCTGCATACCGAATTTCATGCAAATCGCTTTAAAAAATTACTTAGTGACAAGAATTCAAAAATGAAACACATACTACATACCTCAAAATCGTAACATTTTTAGTTTTGATACCGTGCTAAGTTTTCTCCTCCCCGCCGATAAAGTAAATTCACTTACAAGAATTTCCTTCAAATCGATTGTCTTGCTGCAATGTTTACGTTATCTGCGAGTTTAGTAATATGACTATCTCTCTTCTAGTAATCTAGTTAGTAATAAGTATGGGTGCACCTCACCCCAAATGCGACTTGTACTTACGTTCCGTAGAAATAAACGTATTGCATATAGTCAGCATGCTCCGAGGGGTTAACTTTTTTTTGCACCGTTTAGGAAGCCTTAGTATAGCGCAGTTTTTTTTATCATTTCAAAAATTTAGGTAGAGGTGGACATTCCAACGAAGCTTTTTACTAAGGCACATTCCGATAATTTCAAGTTTGTCGGATTCCATAATGCAAGTGTGCCATTCATGGAGAGTGTCTTGGGGTTAATGTTTTGCTTGGAAGACAGAAGGCGACGTTCGATTCTAATCTCTCCCCCTTTTTCTTATGCTGTCAGGGTCAGAATTTAATTCGCTTAAGTTACGTTAATCTTATTGTTCCACTTTCAAAGAGCAGAGAAATAAGTGAGGTAGGATTTATATGAAATTGCGAGTTCCGTATTCAGCCTAAGAATTAAAACACGCAGCAAAAAAATAACAAGTTTAGGTCTTGTGGACAGTAGTTATAAAGGACCTCAAAAAAGTCGAAAACCCGACAGACAGGAAAAGTCAAGTTAAATAAAAGTTTTTAAAAAAATATATAAAACATGTTAACTAATAAAAATATAGATTTGTTGTCTTTTTTTTTTGTGATTTGTCAATGTTCATCCAGTTCTGAGCTATATTTAAAGTTTCAAGTCTCTAGCTTAATGGGAAGTTAGTTTAAAATCAATTACAAAATTCCACCCGCACAGACAGACATACACGAAAGAATACACGAGCGGTCCAAGGCCTATTTCTCGCAACCATTTGTGTTGTGCGTGTATATTTTTGAACAAATATACGAACGGCGAATTGAGAAGCTTTCCGTGACAAGTTATTACTCTCCATGCTCTTATTCACTGACCCACGGCACCCGAAGCAGCGGATAGGCTCGCTAAAAAGGGACAGAAACTCAGCTTGTAGGGCCAGAACCATTCTGTGGCATATGCGACAGGAGGTACGCAGAATAGGCAAATCAGTTGCTTCCGTAAGATGGGAAAATCTCCCAGGCCTACGACAAACAAAGGAAATGATAGGGAACTATGGCCCAAAGATTTCTCCCTCGATATTGGGAAGTAATGTAAGAATCTTTACAGGTTTCCTAACCAGACATTGTAGACTAAAAGGCCACCTAAAGAAATTAAAATTAAAAGAGGATGGCAGCTGAAGGCTTTGTGGCGAAGCGAAGGAAACCCCGTGGCATCTTAACTAAAGTGAGGAGTGGAACAATGCCACCGAAAACCTCACTGTTCAAGATATTTCATTAGCGTTGGAGAAGGAAGGAACTTCAGGGCTATGACTCGGTAGGAAGAAAGGCTGAAGGTTTTCTTTTTTTAAGCACAGACTGGACTCATTTCTAACTGTTCTTAGAAGATAACAAAAAGTACAGGAGAGATGAAAAAGCTTACTTAACTACTTACTTAAAAACAGTATTTAAGAACACCTCTATTGAGGAAATATCATCAGACAAAATAAAAATATTTTTTGATAGAGTAGAACATATTCTTGGTTTTAATTTAAGGCCTTAAAAGTGAAAATGATACTAATCATTATTTAAAGCTTTTTTTTAAAGAAAATGTTTTTTTTTTCAATAATTGCAAAAAGTACTCGTACATAATGTGAATCTAAAGAACCGTCTTTTCATCCTGTAATCTGAAAGCAAGCAAATCGATTATGCGTAGCAACTTCTTGCAAAGCTTAAACTAGGACATAAAGCTACGAGTATATTCCACAGAGAGTCCATTCGACCTTATTTTGAACAAAAGCCACTTGACTTCAATCTAACTTCATTCCTGTCCTGTTCTGTCCTCAATATCATTTGCGTACGTACTCGTAGTTACGCAGGAGAAATTACTGTTTGTTATCCGGGGTAATTGCGTTCATGTCATGTCATTCGACAATAATTCTTCTTCTTCTTCTTCTTCCTATGCATAATCCGGCCGAGCTCAGCTACCTCTTAACTACTTTGATCGACAGCAATTTCCTGCACGAAGTGGCTTGCACAATTTACCCATCGAATCATGCAAATTCCAGGCGCGTAATTACGAAACGACACGTTTTCGAATGTCGTAAGCTTTCTTAACCGATAAAGCATCAACGCATTAACTACTCGTAGATATGTCCGCATGCGACGTGATATGAAAATGCACCTTATTGGACGAGTTAACAGAGCACACGTGGCTTAAAGGCCCTGAGAACTCTTACTCGTATTATGTATTTTTATCCTGTTTCCGTCCGCCGCCAATTGCTCATTCCATATATTGTCGTCTAGAATATTAATCGTTATATTCCACAAGTCGTAATTTATTAAAGTACATTCTAGTACCTTTCTTTGGGTCCGTGTGTATGTGTGTGTGTGTTTGTGTGCTCCATGTAGCTATGTCCATTTTGGTTAGCGAAACAATGAACGACGACGACGACGATACCTGCTTGGTATACCGTATACGTGTGTACTGGCTATCATAGACAAAGGTTAGTGCATGAAGAGGGCATTTATGGCAACACAGTAAGCAAACAACGAGCAAAGGGGTATGCAAGTCGAACCCCATCTAAGCCAACAGCAATATGTTATTACAAAATCGATACTGAACAATGAACACTTTGAGAACATAATTGTTTATCGAGAGATGATGATGATGCCATGCGGGTCGGGCTCCGTCCAACCGTCGGATATTGACAGAACACAATTGACTGTGGTAGTAGTGCAGCATGCACACAGGACATACTCTCACCCATTTAATCATTAATTGAAGAAAAAAGACTACTGCCTTGCCCTTCCCTGATGCGCAAATACACACACACACACAAACCTCTAAAAAGTAGCCTGGCTTGGGGAGCTTTTTCAATTTTAGTTATTATTTTAGTTTAGCTATTGCACAGTGAAGTGAAAACTGTTATATTCGCTAAAAAAACATTCTCAGGGCGGCAATTATAATAACAATACAGTTACATAATTGTATCCTCGAATATTTTGTCAAAATGGTTTGGACCAAAAAACTCTGTGTTTCAACAGTTTGATAAAGCCTCAAAGGCTTATTGTTTTTGAGACAGGTTCCTTTTACCTTAACAATTCTTCTGGTTCTAACTTATATTCGTACACTTGTATTGTGTTGAGCATGTATATTTTTGCACACAAATGGAGGGGACCTAAAATTTAATGCCCGATCAGAACGGCAAATTGAGATGATTTCCGTGACAAGTTATTACTCTCGGACGTTTGTCAGACTTTCGCGAGAGGTGGGACACCGTGAAAAATACTTTTTGGTGTTACTGGTTTTCGAACCACGAACCTCCTGCTCTTATCCACTGAGCTACGACGCCCACATAAACCTTGTTAACCGCATAAACATGGTGAACAGATTTTCAAGGCTTATGAGACTTCATAAACCCCATTAATTGCAAGCTCGCCTTTACAAAGGGATACCCACATATAGTCCTCGAAAAGTAAAAATGATTTATTCTAAACAGTTGTTAACCCCGACGTTACCCGGGACCCGCCGATCCCAACCCCCCGGACACCGTTTAGACCCAGCAAAAGCTAAAATATCAGGCGTTGTCTGGATGACCCTCACACCCTACTGACCCAACCAAACTTACCTCTCCTCCACTGAAACAACCACAGACCTACATTGAGACCTACCCACACCTACCCGCCACTGACCCAAAATTGTAGCCTATAACGTGTTCGAATCGTGAGTTATGGTCGCCAGTTCATACATAAATTCCATGGAAAACGGAATTTTTTCAGTTTTTCCCTAATTTTCCAAGTTTTTCCCGAATTTTCCAATTCCTATAATTATCTCCGGACTATTACGAATATTTTTGAAAAAAATTAGCCAAATCGGTCCAGCCGTTTAGCCGTGAAAACGTAACAGACAGACAGAGTTACTTTCACATTTATAATATTAGTATGGATTGGTTAGTAAGAAAATAACGAAACTTACAAGCTATATTAGTATAATTATAAATGACCTGTTTGGTTCTCATTATATTCCATATCTATTTGTTTTGTTTTATTTATCAAAATTTATTTTGTTTTTTTGAGCTCCTTTTTAACCACCTTTCTCATGTTGTTGGCAGCTCAGTGTCCGGCTCCAATTTTGATAAACCACGTGTGACGCGTGTTGCGTGTGATGCGTGAAAAAAATAAAATACTAGGCCCGACCTCAAAAACCGATATTTTGGCGATTATAACCAAATAATAAAGGCTCTACAAACGGGGTCTGGTCCTGGCATCCCATAGGTTCTGTAATATTTTTTTAATGGGCGAGGTTATTGACCTCGCGTCAACCTAAATTTGAAGGGACTAGCCCGATCATTAAGCCTTTCCTGTATTGGAGGAAATTGCCACCACGTGGAGTTTTGATCGCAAATTCCACCAGTCAGAGATAGTTACGGCCACTTGCAATTCTGATGCATTTTGTGTTATTCCCCCTATCCTGCTGATGGCTGACCTCCTTTTTTACATTTACTTGTTTTATATTTACCTAAAATTACTCAAATCTACTTAAAACCAGTTAACAAAAAAATAACAAAGAAAATGTAAGGATATTTCCCTAATGTTTCTCGACATCCTCACAGGCCCCCAGCACAACCGATATCATAGAGCCGTCATTATGACAACTCAATGATACCCATAGTACGGATTACCCAAGACGCTGCCTCCGCTTATCATTATGGCTCAATGCCGGCCACACACCATTCGAGCCACCAATATCTGATTAGATTACATTTGTTATGTCACTGCAGTATCTCCAGACCGTATTACGACCACCTAAAGTCATCTGTGCATGTCGGATGCTTTTGTCCGTTGCCCTTCTAAAAATATGGTAGATCAGGGGCACCTTGCGTGAGTCCGACAAATACCCAATACATCTAGATGACAGAATGCCTCGGGTGGTATAAATCCGCTCTCTAATGCTCTCTCGAAGTCCTGAAGATTTGGATAAATTTCTTTCGAAATTAAATCGATTGCAACAGAGGTTGACCGAGCGAAATGGTTCCTATAAAAATCCAGAATGACATTGTCGCATCTGGACACTCTGGAAGCGATCAGGAGTTTTTTATATTTGACACATAATGCCTGTAATTGGAATGTTCGCTTCTATACATATTCATTTCATTTCATTCATTTTCTCTCGAGGACGCGGAATTTTTCCATAAATGATAGATTGATAATCCACTATATTGGTCACGCATACGTTAAAATTGGTCTTACGAACGCCTGAGTAACAAAGAACCTTCACATCCCATCTCAGATGGCGTGAAAAAGATAACTTTTCCAGTGCCATCCCTTTTTCATCGCGGTATTTACGTGTTCATTGTAACACAATAATGTAACCAAATACTAATAACACCTCGAATACCGCACGAATTTTGTTGGAATTTGAAAGCCGTTTGCATCAGTTATCTGTAAGTTTTTGCAATTGCGTCGGAGATCGTTATTTCCGTGTCTTAGAGAGGTGCGAAACAGTATAACTTCTCATTTTGAAGCCAAGCTTAACCTTACATGTTTCGCAGCATCTCTTAGATTCTGGAGCCGTGTATGTATACATATAGCACAACGTCAACAGCATAGCAAGGGACACATGCACATTCTTCAGAACTTCGGAAACAAATATGTTAAATAGAACTGGCGCCGTTACTACGCCCTGTGGAAGAGTAACATTAAAAACCCAAACCGTCGTGTTTTTATTTTCTGTTGCCACAATCCGCTAATCTAATCAATCATCTGCCTAGTTTTAGAAATCATTTTTGCGAAAGACGAAACTAGATTTTTAAAATTTTGTTTTGTTGTTTGCTAACTGTAAGATTTCAGCTTTATTCCAATTATTCACAATTATGATTATTTAGAGAACATTTTCGAAATGGTTCCACAGTTATTCTAGCTCATATGGACGGCTGTCTAATTGATGATAACCTGCAGTCCTATTCAATCATCGGAAGTACTCAAATAATGATGTCTATTCATCCATCCGCACCTATCAGCCACTCGACGAGTGTGGTCGGTGAAAGCGTCGACAATAAATTGCTAGACTAAGCTCGTTTCAAACGAAATGGTGGTGGTATATGGCGGGTGTATGGATTGACAAACAGTAAATTGTCTCGTATGTCTCATAGTTATTGCGATATGTTAGTGCTATTATCGATGATTTGATGTCTTGAAATATGGTTCTATGGTTTCATAAGGACTTTTGGCACTGCTTCTGCTGCCTCTGCTTCTGCTTGAACGGTGTTAAACTATCAAAAGCAGCACTAGCACGAGCACGAGAACCACCACCCCACCCCCAATACTCACCACTCATTGTCTTTTTTGATTTCCTTTAATATGGTGTTGGTTAACGTTGTTGTTGCATTGAGAAACAAGCAAAAAGGCACGGGTAGAGTGTACCATTGATGAGGTACGTCAGCACTCGGTTTGGGGCACAGTAGACTGTACACGAAGCCCTTAGAGGGTTAATAGGCATAACAAGCATGCATGCATAGGAACCGATCCAACACAGAGCATACTGGCGCCGCCGCCATACTCGTACAATAGAAGACAGTTCTATTGGCACTGGCTGTTTGCTGCAGTGCTTGTGTTTGGATTCTTGCTGAGAAAACAAATTTAAAGTCACAGTCAAGGACGAGCACAGAACACGATTGATTTTATAATAGACTCAGTTGTTGCTTTTTTTTGCTGGATTGGGGTTGTTGTGTTTTGTGTTATGTATTTTTGCTCTGGCTGTTCTGCCTATATTACTAGCATCAGCGATTAGCACTACTGCACTATGTTTGCAAATTTAAAATTATCCGTCGGCCTGACAACAGTAGGTAGGCATGGCTTCAGTTTGTATGCGCCGATTAGGATTTGAATAGATTTTATAAAGGTTGCATGGTTGTGTACTAAAAATATTAAAATGACAATTAAATGGGATTTTAAACTAAGCCATAAGACTTAAAAACCAATGTAAACAAAACTTAGATTCTTCGTACTAACAATAACACCCCCTAACGCACTAAGTTGATATCTGTGAAAAGAGAAAAAATCAAAGCCAGATAAGCAAGTTTTGAACTCCTTAAAGATGCCCCATAAATTATGCTATCTATGTTTCCTATACAGATGCGAAACATTTAAAAGTTGCTCGCAGAAAGTATCTTCCCATTATGCAATATATATTTTGTAAACAAAAATCTAAGAGACGTGTCTGTATCCTAAAAATTTAACTTTGAATAGAAGATTATCAATTTTTCACACCAAGCAAACAAGGCACTACTCCAACTTTTGAATAGTTTGTAAAATAGAGCTTAGAGATTCTAAAGATAGCATTATTAATTCAAAGATCACAAGATTTGGTCCGTTAGCCAGCCAGCCAGCCAGAAACACACGGGCACGTGAAGTTAATATATTAAATCTAAAAAGGGCCTCAGGGCCCTATCTCTCCAAAAAAATATACAAAAAATATTATCCATTAGTGATACACATGTGTTTAAAATTTGAAGAAAATCTGGTTAATTTTTTGTTAAAAAAATTTGTATGCATACCTCTCGGCTCTGAGGCCCGAGGGGAACCAAATTTTAATAGAAAGTGTTGTCTCCGGAAATACACATGTCTGCAAAATTTCAATAAAGTGGGTGGGTGGGTGGGCAAGTGGGTTAAAAATTGATCGCAAGATTCCACAACAGACAAACACACAGGCACGCGAAGTTAATACAGAGAATTTAAAAAGGAAATTCAATTGAATCGTCTCTAGCCTATTTCGAATTTTTGAAACAACCGAAATTCCGGCAGTCGAAAACGCTAGTTCCTAGTTCCGACTCTATCTACAAATTTCGGGACTTCAGAATAGAAAATATCCGTTGGTTTTTCTTCGAGTTGGAAGACCCAAACAGTCGATCGCCATTTTCTTTCCGGCTCATAGGCAAATATGCATGACTCGTTACCTGTCACGATCTTGTATACCTTTTTGAAAGTACGCTTCGCTAAATTTCCTACCCTGCCTTCTCTATCGCCGCGGTGGCTTTTACATTTACAGTGAAGAATTGTACATTTCTCCAGTGATGGTGAAGGAGGGTGTGAATGGACGGTGAATGGGCGTGAAGGGATGGTTAAGGGGAAGTTATAAGCAAAAAATAAGACAAAACTTAATCACAACATATTTTTCTATAAAATTAAATAACTAATAACCAAACTAATCACATTTTCGTGAACATCTTCGCCAGGGTCGGACCCTGGTTGTAGGGCCAAATATCATGATGATGATGATGGCAAGTGGCTTAGGATTGATGATCTCTACACACATATGCACCAATATATCAACTCCAGCGCCGCCTACCGGGTTAAAAAAAAAAACATAAACTAAAAGAACATATGGTGTGAATATGGCTTCGATACATCAAGTGACTTATGCGTAATTATATAGTATATACATACTAGTTTTTATGTATCAGGTATTTTATTTATGAGGAAAAAAAAATTAATAGCTAAAGCTTTGGTAATTACCTTAAGGAACTGAAGTGGTTTGATGCTGAGGCAAAAGATTGCAGATTTATAATTCACGTTCCAACAAATCAAACCCGGCCTGATGATGGCAAAATTTGTTGTTCAAACAACAAAACAATATTCCTCTATTACAAGTTCATTATAATAGCCAAACTAAATATATAGGGTGTTTTTTTGGGAGGTTTGTTTTTCCGATAGATGTCTTTTTATTTTATGACAGTTGTTTTGACAGCTCAAAGTGGCATTTCTACTCAGTATTGTTTGGCAAATCATTATGAAAAAAAAAAAAAAAAAAAAAAAAAAAAAAAAAATGACATTTGTGAAAAATAGTCGTGGTAGCCATATGCCAGAAATTGTGTTTAAATGTTAAATGCCAAAAAATTATCTACCAAATAAAAAAAAATTTTGGTCATTTCATAATTTTATATGTGTTTTATTCAAAAAAAAACACGTTATATCTAACGGGTGTTTTTTTAAGAGGTTGCCGATTTTTTTTTGAATAAAACACATATAAAATTATGAAATGACCAAAATTTTTTTTTATTTGGTAGATAATTTTTTGGCATTTAACATTTAAACACAATTTCTGGCATATGGCTACCACGACTATTTTTCACAAATGTCATTTTTTTTTTTTTTTTTTTTTTTTTTTTTTTTTTTCATAATGATTTGCCAAACAATACTGAGTAGAAATGCCACTTTGAGCTGTCAAAACAACTGTCATAAAATAAAACGACATCTATCGGAAAAACAAACCTCCCAAAAAAACACCCGTTATATAGGGAGCAAGCTTTGTTGACATCAATAGCAGACAAAAGATGATTTGGAGTAAACAGTTCCTTACCGTTTAACGAAGGAGGACAAAAATACAAAACTAAATTTAATTTTTTCCTGCCAAGTTTTGTTGGTTCTATTCTTAGCAAAACTAAAACTGTTGTGGTGGTGACAGGATATTGGGGGAGTTTTTGTTGTTTTGCAAATGCATATTCCATTTGCAATGCCGTATACCGCTGCGGAGCGTTCCACTTAAATTGACATACAATAACAACACAATGTTGATGTGTCAAGGGAATACATAATGTGAGAAGCGGCAACCATCCAACAAATGCGGTAGCTTGCACTGAATTTGTCATTAAATAATGTTGGATTGAAGGAAATTCTGTAAGAAACCCATGAGGAAGGACTCTCGCCCCTTTTGCTGTTTTGCCCCCTGTACGATAAATTATTTTGTGGATATCGTGTATTTATTTTTCTGTTCTTAGAATAAAACGTAAATGCATTTGATTTTGAGTTTAACGATTTTAGCAACAACAATAGTTTGGCTTACTTTGTGTGATGTGGTGAGTCATCACATATTGCGATAAATGTAGAAAGATGGTTAAGGACAAAACCACAATTGATTATGTAGAAACCCTAAGAAGCAATAATATCCTTTCTTGCCGGGCACTTAGTATGACGTTAATATTTGATCAGCAGTCAAAAAATCGAAGTGCTAAAATTACTCAGGAAAAACGTTTAAGGTAGGTACTCCAACGTCTTACCCCTTGCCTAGACCACAAAAATTACCTTTTTAAAAACTTTTATTTAACTTGACTTGACCCCTTTCTGTCTGTATTTTCGACTACTTTGAGGTCCTTTTGAACCACCTTCCACACAACCTAGATAGAAAATTTTGTGAGTGTCTAAGTCCAAAATAGCAATTTTTATATTACGCGTTTTACAGTTTTATAAGTCGTTTCTGGCACGTGTGATTTAAAAAATGCCAGTGATAATAGCCACGACCCCTGATAATATCTTTCCGTGATCTTGAGATGTGGCACCTGTGATTTTAAAAATGTTTCAGTTGTTCAGTATGTTTGTTACCGCACAAACACGTCTAACACACGTCCTATAGAGCTGACATTTTTGCACAACTAAGTTTTATGAGTCATTTCTCAGGTTCGAGTAACGCGTACAGCATGTCCCGCCTGACATGTATAGCACGAGTGACACGTGTGAAAATTGGAACTATCTTTAACGGTGAGCTGCGCTTCAGCTCTCTAAGACGTGAGAAAGTTGGCTAAAAAGGACCTTCAATAAGTTGATAAACCAATTAAAAACGGCCCATGAGACTAAAGCACTTACAAAATTTCAGTTCTCTATAGGGGTTGTGAAAGTTTCTTAAGCAGTATATATGGAGTGATGTGATGAAATGCAGCAAAGCAAAGCGATTTTGGTAAAACTTAAAAACACATAATTCCTATTTCTTCTTTCTCATCCAAGAAACTTTGAAAGCAACCCACGTATTATGTGTATCTATACGTATGTTGTTTTTCCTGCACACCGTTGCTATAACATCAAAATAAGTTCATTTAGAAATAAAGAAAAATGTTCAATTGTCAGCTTTTAATTAAATTCCCTGGAAAATAGCATTCGCTAATGAGTTTCCACAAAATTAAAGTCGTCAACTGTTCAAGCTAAGACAGAGAAATTTTCAGATATCTTCAGAATGAGGAAAATTTAAATCGCAATCCGTATCTGAAATGTGCCAATGTTAAAGTAAAACTTTGCAGGAAGGATAAAGGATAATAACAACTTATGTGTTAGTACGAATAATGCTGGCGGATTCTCTGATCCACACATGCTTAACAGGTGCGTACCCCATTAGTTCTAAGTGGATGCACAACTCGACTGCTGGAAAGAAATTGTTATTATACTCCTTCGTCCTTAATAGGAAATTCCACGAATGCCGACTTTGTTCTGATGACTCTGCAGACAGCAAAGCACTCCGATTGGAATTATGGGAGAACCTTCTGGGTTACAAACAACGAAAAACATAAACTTCTAGCAATACGCGGCGGGTCGTGTTGGGGGAAGCGTAATTTCTTTTTCACTTTTCGGATGATATTAATGAAGTGGGCGATCATTTGGAAAGTACCAGTACCAGCTTCGCATTTACGATTCCCTAGTTATAGTCTTTCTCAGTTATTTTTTAATTACTCCGTCTCCTAAGCAAAGGATATGTTAAGTAACTGCGTTGAATTCTTGAAAAGAAGAAATGTTAATGATGTCCTAATAGGTTATGTTATATAACTTGGCAATTTTTAAAAAATGTTTAGCTTATGTAGATTCAACCGATGTAGGATAAGACTTTTGCAAATGCACACAAATTCCTCAGGGCTTACTTGCACATTCGGAAGGGATTTGCATGCCATCGCGAGACTATGCTGATCCGATGTTTTAGTGATTTGATTATAATTTCGAAAGTGGTTAACTGCACAAACATAATTTTCATACCAACTCTCGCTTATTCTTCAAATTACGATCAACACAAAGTTAACAGATTCGCTACGACAGATTACGTAAATCTTTAGGGCACGGGAATTTATAAATTCACAGAGCGAGAGTTTATTTCGTTGTGCTGCGAAGATAGAGCTCCAAGTAATAAATTTTTCAATTGAACTTCTGTAACAATCGCAGCCACAACACCAACTGATAAACCAAAGTGCGGTCAATGCTGCGGGACACGGACTTCACAGACAATAAAGAGTTGTTGTTCAATGAAGCAGTGGAGTAAATTATTGCAGTTATTTATTTCCATTTTATTTATAGGGCAATCCAGGCATAGATTTCCCAATGCATGCACACCACACATGCCCCACCAGGACCAACGATGTTGAATTTGTGCAGGAAGGAGAGACCATATGTGTGTGCATCAGAACCGAGCATTCTGACCGGGACGACCACATTGGCTTTATATTATGTCAATGAATTTATTGTATGAATTCATTTTAATTTCATTAAATAAATTCATTTTATCAAATTAATTGAGTTTTAGACACGAAAATGAATGAATGAAATGTTACCTAATTTTAAAGGAATTACCAAACTCTTTACTTATCATAACATATCACATTATGCTACATCATAACATTTTAGTAATTAGTAACAATTTAGTAAAGATCATGTTCATAGTTCAAGTTAAAATATAACTACAACCAACTTACCTCTGGTATGTCGTCAGGAACCTTTCCCATCCAGGACAATGATAATATCGTGCAGTCGCATTTTGTGTTTACGTTTCTCTCGAAATGTAGATGCATTTCCACGGATATCTCTTTGTTAGTATGAACGAGTATGTATTTAGTTTTGAGTGTAAAAAAAAGTGCGCGCGGTTTAAAAAATGTATGACAACACAGCACTTGGGTTTTGTTTTTTTTTCTCAATAACACAACAAAACTTCAATTTGAAATTCGCGAGTCGTCTTTCAAATTTAATTTTGGGAAAATTAAATTTCATTTAGTTATCATAATTTTTAGAAACAATTCTTTTTTAAAGGGTAATTATAATAAAAACATAAATTATTTATTGCACGAAGGACTTGAAAATTGTACTAGACACATAAAAGTATGTTTCGACCAAAGTAAAAAACAACAAAACCAACATTTATCACTGGTACCTAGATGTACACTCATACACTCACACACACATTCACTAAAAGTATGGAAAAGTGCATTAATTGTTCCAATCGACTTATTAACAATTTGTTATATAAGATATACGATATACGATATATCGTATATACGATGTATTATTTAGGTCTTAATTGAACAATAATTTTTCACACGACCGTAGCCGAAAGTGACTGTTTCCTATACTCGACAGTAGTCATTATACACACTGGTCTTTTAACATAGAAAACACTTTTGTTATTTACTGCAGTGAAAAATAGAGTACATTACTCGCTGACAAGTGGTCCACTTTCCTAGCTCATTATGTTATGCTCGTTATATACTATTATAACATGATTATAATTAGGAGACTTAGTAAATATACCATTACAACTGTGATATGTTTTAGCCAAAACAAAACAACAAGCAATATAGTGCTTTTAAAAACTTGAGTCAACATAATTTGAGTAAGAGATAACGCAATCTACAGGGACAAAACTTAGTTTCGGCACGAAGGTTAACCATGGCAGAGCACGTTTTCGTCAAATATTCCATGTGGAAGTGATAAAAGTACTCACCTACAAGCTTTCTTGGCATAATACTCGTACTAACATCGGAGAATATTATTGGGCACACACTCGTATGTTGATGACACAGGTCAAATGGAAGTGGCTGTATGCAGTTTGACAGTGAATGTTATGATAGAATTACACAGGACTTAGAAAAAGCATACAAAGAATGAAGTTTATCCCAACAACTATCCCTATAAAGTATTACAAAAGTAGTCCACCCCACAGGACTGTGCGGATGGTTTAGTTTATTCATTGGGTTTAGTCGGTAATTTTATGATATAACTGTCGTTCAGTATCTTATGTAAGATTTCCAACTCTAAACGAAACGCATATAAAAGTCATACTTTAGCCATAAAACAAAGTTTCTAGAATTGTACAAAGACTGGTATTTAGCCAAGCTTGTAATCAATCAGTTAAATGCTGCTGCGATGCACTGCATTTCATAACCAGACATATCAGGGTGAAACTCAGAGAGGTCCCTGGTCATCAATGAATTGCAGGCAACGAATCTGCAGATGAACTAGCTAAGGTTGGCTCGCAATCTGCGTTCATATGACATGAACCCTACTGTGGTGTCAACTGGGCTGCTGCCACATCGCTGTTTAAGAAATGGGAAAAAAAACTTCGTCTGGCCCATTGGGAAAATGTCCAAGGGTTGAGACAATCCAAATGATTAATCGGGCCTTTTCCGTACAAGGAAAATTAATAAATTAATAAAAATAGAGCAAATTGGGGTCGTTAAAAATCTAGGCATCAACAGAACACTGTCATCACATTACTCACATCGTCTCAAAAATGTATGGGTCTCTTTGCTGTTTGTCGATTGGCGCTCACTCAGAGTAAAGATACATACATTTAGTAAAATCCCTTATTCTTCCTTTTACTATGTATGGTTGTGAGATTTTTGCAGATATGGACAGTGCATCATTCCATAAACTTAATGTAGCTTCTAGCTTGGTTGCACATTTTGTTTTTAACATCCCATCATAACATATCTCCAGTTACATACCAAAATAATATTTGGGTGTAGTCTCCAGAATTTCCTACGTTATACAGAGTAGTACCAAAAAAGCACCCCCACCATCTCTTTGAAAAAATCGCGCAATCTACACGAATTTTGAACATTTGCTACCGACTTACAACTGGCGATATTCGCAATTTCAGCTCTTCGTTAATGCTGTCGACTTTGGAAACGACAACAGTTAACAAGTGAATGAAGTCAATACGTTAACGAGTGATCGAGTATTTACATTGGGATGATCAAGTAAGGTGGTGTTCAGCGGGATGGCGCAACCCGGAAACGCCGGGTATATCCGCTAGTTTATTATAAAAATCTACTCTATTTCCTTTCTTTCTTTTTTAACGTTTTTTTTAATCTATTCTATCTTCTATCTATATCTATATATCTATATCTATTCTTTCCTTATATCTTTATCTTTCCATATTTAATTTAATGTAACGCAATTAACATGCTTTTGGACCCAACGAAAAGTTAATTATTATTTCAATTCATGGGAACATGCTGTAATGGTACACACTCACCTTTTTCTACTTAAAGATTCCACACTTACAAGTCTTGAGATTATTTTTTTAACCAAGTCAAAAATTGCAACAAAATTTTATCCTAGGATTAATACATTATACAATTAATATTAAAAACAACAGAAATGTAACTGCAATCAACGCAACAACAACAACAAGATATTTATGGAAACCAGAAAACTTCGACTGTGATGATATACATCATTACATACGCCACAAGACAAAAGGACAAACCAAAACAATAGACACTACACACACAAACTTATATTATACTAAAATATATATATAAAATACTATATCATAAATAAAAGTTACAAAACTGCTGTCAGTATCCAATAACCTTCCATTTTTGCTCGTTTTGGCACTTTACCAAAGTCAAGGCTTCCTAAAGTTAGTTACATATGTTGCGTAACAATGCGACGGCAGGGCATGTCGTTGTTGGCCGTGAGAAAGACAACATTAGCATTAGAAAGCGATGAGCCAGCACAAATATAGTAGCAACTGCCAGCGAGGATAATTGAAATTTAGACACATTAGGACTGCAATTGGAAGTTATTTCGTATGCAAGTGCTTAGCTGCATTCCTGCATTTACTGCAGGGGAGCAAGAGGTGGAATTAGGAGGTTGGTTAATGTTAAAATCTACATTTTCAATTGCTTCACAAAAATCACAAATTGTGGGACCGGCAGTGAGACAACCGAAAACAAAAAAAAACTTTATTTTCGGCGGCTATATAGCTGAGTGACATCTACAACATTGCATTGATGCTATCCTCATCTTATACCAAACTATTTGTGTATAATTACTGTTCACTTTTTAAGGGAGAAGTGTAAATCACGACTACTCTCGAACTTTTCATCCAAGCAGCCCTTCGCTGTATTGGATAAAATGAAAACACAGAGCCCCAGAGGCTCAACTCCCAACATGATAAGTGAACTGCGAGATTGCTACCTATCTATGAAGCTCAGTTCGCACTCAACGCACACGTACATGTGAACAATTGTTGACACGTTAACGTTGTTTGCCAACGTGTCTCTGCCATATCACCTAATAAGGGTTTGTATTGAGTCCTGCGGCCACCCACAAGTTCATTGCATCCTTCTTTAATTTCCAACACAGTGAACGACAACAGTTGACGTAACGTTCCCGGCTAAATTGGGATCTTAGTCCTATACCTATAATGGACCAATTACTCTCGAATTATTGATTTGTTGAGGAGTTGTCAGTCCCTTCACCCGTATTCTTAACTTTAAGTATCGGTACTGGCG
This sequence comes from Nephrocerus scutellatus, assembly GCA_947095585.1. Taxonomy (NCBI): domain Eukaryota; kingdom Metazoa; phylum Arthropoda; class Insecta; order Diptera; family Pipunculidae; genus Nephrocerus; species Nephrocerus scutellatus. The sequence continues at coordinate 139,637,412 of OX352761.1, read as the reverse complement.
GAGTAAAATGTGTTTGCCACCCTTGTTTAATTAGCACTCATAAAAGATTGCTATATAAAGGGCATAATTGGATGGGGATAGGAAGGGGAAACTTTAAGAACATCATGTAAGTGTGAGTATAGTTTTCCAGCTTATGTAAATTTCATAAAAGGGAAACTATTTACGACTTTTACCTTAAAATACTGCAGTGATTTGGTTTAATCCTTGTCCAGATACATTTGTCTCTAGCCAAGAAATAAGTCATTATGGCCATCATCAATGCACATCAATGCACATATCCCAACTTACTTTGAGTTGGGTTTGATACATGTACATATGTTTAGAAAATGCAGCAAATATAGTAAGGCATGATGGGAATTAGGAATAATAAACTCATTTAAACCAATGGTCATTTATTTTCACATATTTGTTAAAAACAACAGATTGATAATCGTCAAGTTCATCGTTATATATGTAAGACTCTTTCACGTAATCGTACGCAATGAAAGGACGTACCTAAATTCGTGGGTTTAGAAATATTGTGATAGGGGAGGGAAAGAATGTATGTATTGTGGTGGGTGGAGTTTATAATTTACAGCTCACTAGAACTTACAATCTAGAATATTGTTGATTTTTTTAACGCGCCGTGAATTGAACCCAGAAATGCGTGTAAAATTGCACGCTTCTACATTTAGAGCGCCACGACTGAATTGATGGATAGGTGATATACACTGGCTATTTCTGGCACCGCCGGTGGTAGTAGCGGTGAAACAGCGGCAAGCAGGAAACGGTTCTGCGATATTTAAGCGAATCTACTGACTTCGCAATATTTGTTTTACCAAAAAGTGTTATCAATCGGTTATGAATTCTATCTAGCAGAGCCAATGTGGTTTTAGAAGCACCTGACCAGATATCACAATTGCACTCAAATGTTGGGCAAATTAACGCCTTGTAGATTGTAGCCAGATCAGAGGGAGTAAAATATTTCTTGCACCTAGTGAGAAAACTTAAACATTTCGCAGCATTTTTGGCGATGGCAAATATGTGGTCGCTCCAACGAAGCTTGTCGTTATCGCACATACCCATAATTGCGATTTTTCAGTCTCCTCGATGCAAGTGCCATTCATGAATAACGACTGATGTTTTACGATTTGCTTGTATGACAGAAAACAGAATTGTGTTTTGAAAGCATTAAATTCTACTCTATTTACTTCTCCCCATTTTATCCAGGCCAGAATTTAAGGATCTTATCATATGTAATTGTTTGAGATCGAAACGGAGTTAAGGAGAAGAAACGGTCAGCGAAAGAGTGAATTGGATTCAAAGTAACAGACAAGAGAACATTAATAAAAATGAGGAATAGTGTTGGGGACAAAACAGAGCCCTGCGGAATGCCAGCATTTATTCGGTTTATTTCAGATTTGAAACCGTCAAAAAAAAATTGTAATCCAATCAGCAGTTTTTCATCGACAACATAACATTTTGATTAAAAGAGCTTGATGCCAAACTCTGACAAATGCGTACTGTCAGTCACTAAGGATTTTGTTAGGGTCAATATATTTCATGAGCTGATAATTGGTCAGCGTTTCTATGATCTTGGAAAGAATGGATGTAAGTGCTATGGCCCGGAACAATGAGGAAGAAAACTACGGCTTGCCTTTTGTGGTTATAGGCTGGACAAAGGATGTTTTCTCGGGAAGAGTCAATAAGAATATGATATGTAGAAGAGCTCCAATGGTAATGCTACCTTCGACAGAAACCTTCTCAAAACTAATAGGGAAACGCATCATCTGATCCAACGAATTTGTGAGCGTTACGATCGTTGAAAACTCTAGCAACTACACGAGTACGAATATAAATCTGTCCTTTGAGTGTTTAATACTCAGAGATACAGGCGGCAATAATGCACAATCTGAAAGCCTGGAGCTGGTTGCAAAATAAGCAGCAAACTAATTGGCCTTGTCATTCGAGCAGGCACCTGGAATGTCATTGTAAATGAGCGTCGGAATCGACGACGAGGTCGCATTTTTAATTCTTTTCATGAACGACCAACAATTTTTACTACCTTTGGGACATTTTAGTATTTTTCGCCTCAATTTTGGGTTGTAGGCGAATTTGACTCGCCGAAGGTGGGCATGGCAATAATTTCTGGCTCTTTTGAAATTTATTCGGTTTTCTTCAGTAGGATTTACTTTGTAAAACCGAAAGCATACCTCTCTAATCCTAGACGCCTCTGTACAGCTCGGATTATACCATCCATATTCCTTTGGCTTCCCTTCCTAAAAGTGATAAAGTCTCTCATACTAATAAGGATGATGTTTATGATCGCATCCTCGGCGGCGTCCACGTTGCTATCGTAAAACAGTAGCGACCAGTTAATAATCCCAAAGAAGTTGTTAATGCCATCCCAATCGGCTTTTTGTATTGTCGTACTGTTTTCTAGGTGTGAGAAAGGGATTAGTTTTGAAATTGTTGGCTCAACGGTTAGCAATGTCAAGTACAATGTGTTACTTTCGGCAACTGACTTCTTTTTCGTTGGTTTCGTTGTTCTGTTTTTAATTTTCAAAGGATTATGGGTCAAATACTACCAAATCGATTACCACCTATTTGACACCCTTAGGTGTAAAAAAAAGGCATTCATTAGTGAAATTAAGCCCTTCAATAAAAATATAGAACTTTCAAAACCTGCATTCGTTCACTTTTATTTAAAAATTTAGTTAAAATGTATAGCTACTGACTTAATTACACGCAACGAGTAGTTCACACAAATTCCTAACCACTGAACGTGTATGTGTTATGTATTGACATCAGTCGAGAACATATCACTCAACGGACATTTACTTTTGCCCTGATTTTGCAGTCTCTTAAGGGACACTTTACCTCTACCAAAAAAAAATTCTCTCAACAATGCGAACATCGTATAGCAAAACATAGAAAACTCGCGCCTTACTTTGTTGTAATATTCGCATACGTCCACAGCCAACCTCCCAAACGATGACACCGAAATTCAGTTTTTCCCGTCCTATGTGACTAATTAACGGTTTAATTAAAATTGCAAGTCTTGTAGAAAAATCAGCGTTTACGACAGCGAACGGAGCGAGTTTCCACTGAGATACTTCATACAACTTTGACTATGTACCTATGTGAATGACTTCAATGATTTTGTTACACCCACTATCCTGACTATGAAAGACTCACCTCAGTAGTGGAAGTTTTCTAATAGAGTACGAGGAGAAGCTACCGTATTGTGAAAGAAACGCACACACTTGAAAGGTTCTTAGTCTTTTCTTGTGCTCATCATCATCTACCGCTCGGCGCCCTTAATAGGGTTAAATTAGGCTAAGGGTAAGAATGAATATTCACACAAGTTAGCTTAACTGTATTCATCCCAACGACGACACTACAACGCTAAGGTGCATAGTACCTACGTGTAATGAGAAACAAGAAATACTGTAAAGGCAAATTGTAGTGCAATGGAACAGAGCGATAATAAATTTCCATCAAAAGGAGAATATATTTTTATAAAAAACAAAGAAGGTAGAGGTTGAAGCTAAAATGACCTTTTTTATTAAATTAAAAGCTCATCAGCACACAATTTTTTCTCAATATGTCTGTATTTTACTTAAACAATAATTTGCCTCCTTATTGGATAGACAGACATCCAGCGTCAGCACAGTCAAACCAATTACCTCGCCTCTTACTTTTGGAAAAGATTCATTAAAACTGCCACACGGCGTATGTGTGTACACGTGACTGTAGTCGTGCTCTTGGTTGTTGTGTGTAGGTGCGTTGGACAAGTTCTTTGGAGCTCCGCTACCAGAAGCTTATTCAGATTTTTCCTGAATGCCTTGGAAGTTTTTTGTAGTGATTCATTAAGACGCAACCAACTATTTTTTGTGAAGAAAATTGTAAGCCCTTTCTTTTGTTGTTGTTCGTTGTCCTATTACCCAGCGGTGCTAAGAGGTGCTAAGGCTACTTTACAGTTTGTCATCGTAACCTACACGTCCCACGCCATCTGCTGTTAACATAGTTGGTGTGTTGCGGTTACATTTACGAAAGTACTGGGCGGGGTTCTTCACAGAGTTATGATCTTATGGCATATTCAGGAAACGATTTCTGTCATTAAATACGTAGTCTTATTCGAGTTGCAAAGTTTTTTTGCTTTTGTTTTTTAATTCTTTCTTTCTGTGTATTTGTATTCATCTTGCAATATTTGCATGAATGATTTATAGGTAATGGGTAACCATTGGAATGATGCCGTGCATTCTTTCTATTACTAATAGTGCACTGAGAGTAAAATATGAAATTATTATATAACTTTTCATTTAAAATCGGTACTTTCACACAAACGCATACAATTGATAAAAAACGGTTACGAGTATACTTTAAGCAATTCCTTTAGACCATAAATGCATGGAATGGCTGCAAGAGGATAATTTTCAAGGGGCAATAAACTTTTCTATAATGATATAAACGTTTTTATGATAACCAGAGCTATATTTGATATTTGCTGACCTTAGGATAACTTCTCATTTCGTCGATGAAATGAAAAATTGTGAAAATGTATAACATGCTTTTATGCTTATTAACGACGTTTTATTTAGAACTAAAGGGGTTTTCATTAGAGACATAACAACTTTGTATTTTAATACAAACGCAACCTTGAACTTTTTTATGATTTGTCAATGAAAAAACGTCAGTCAATGTTTATATTTTCTATATTATATTCGCGTGCCCGTGGTGGATTTGTCTGTCTGTCTGGTTGTCGTGGAATCTTGCGATCAATTTTTAACTCACTTCCCAAAGACAGATTTTATTGAAACTATGCACACATGTGTGTTTCCGGTGACAGTACTTTCTCCCGGTTTTCTTTTAATTCATATGGCGGCATCAGATCACGCCATACCCTAATGATTGTGTGCGCTGTGTGTAGCGTAGCTAACGATATGGGGGGGTTGTTTTTATTTGTAACTACAAAAGCATGTAGTGCTTCGCATGTGTTTTTATTTTTCAGCATTTTTATCATAAAAAAAGTTTACGAACGAGCAACGTTTTAAAAATTAATACTGAAATTTCGAGTAGGTCGTAACTTTGAGATCGCTTACTCCAGTTTTCGTTCGTAGTAATTGTCCCACCAGACAGGCTGTGCGTGCTATAGTATATATAAACATATTCACTATTGAAAGTTCCTTTGCCAGTAAGACAAGCGCCGGTCGAAGTACCGGAAATATCGCAGCAGTAAGTACTTCAGTTCAAAATGAGCTAAATCAGTCATGGAATCGACTGGGTTGACAGGAATTGGAAATCTCTCAATCCACATCGTGGCGAATTTTGCATAAAGATCTTGACCTACACCCTTACAAGATTAAAATAACTCAAGAACTGAAGCTCCTTGATCATTTGAGTCGCTGAAACTTATGTTATGTCCTTATTAAAAAACCCTTTATATGCAGACTTTTTTTCACACATCCATCCCGCATGTTTTAAATTTAGCAGTACCGTTATACTATGAACATTCCAACGATTCATATGCAGACATAATATGCGCGTACAAGTATGTTAGGTTAGGAAAGGTTAGGTTAAGGTGGAAGTGGAAAAGCAGACACACTTAGACCAGGTGTGGTCTATTGTCCCACCAGTATCATTGAACCATTATTTGGATCTTCGTATGAAGCGCAACAGACTACTAATGTCAGTATTGGTTAGATCATTAAGGTCATTGTAATCTCTCAGATGTAGCTTACGTTTTTGAGAGAGAGCTGGGTACATACAGAGAAGGTGGAGAATGGTCTCCTCCTCCACTGTTCGTCGTTCGAGAAAACGCCAAGCCTTACTGCATGCAAGTGAGCGGCTTCTTCCAAAAATGATCTGGAGGGGATGTCGACTTGAAAGTGTCTGTTGAATTGGAGTTGCGGAATGTTGTAGCCTATGTTACCTGGTGGTATTATGAATTAACACAGAACAGAGAAGTGTCCGACACACCATATAGAATTGTATGTCTTACTGTAAATAGCCAATAAGTGATATGGGGTTGAAGACCGCACTTGTTTCAAATTGCTTTTTTGCATGTGAAGAGTGCGTCACTGTTGCTTTATGAACTCTTTCTTGTATGTTAGGTTTCCAGCTAAGCTTCCTATCCAGAATAACACCCAGAAACTTGGGTTTATCAGATAAAGTTAAGCTTGTACCCTTAATAGAAAGAGGGTCAACAAGTAGGATTTTGTATTTCCTAGTGAAGAGGACAAGTTCAGTTTTGTGGAGGTTTACCCCTAAAACACAACGATCTGCCCATCGTTCTCGTTAGCTTGTTGAGAGCATTTTGTAGGAGTTCCTTTACGGCAGTAATACCAACGTTATTCGCATAAGAAATCACTCCGCATCAGGCCTCCCTTTTCAGGGATATCAGCAGATATATTTACCAAGTGAGTCATCTACCCTCAAAGTCGTCAGTGCATCCGCGATCGCAGATGTGTTGACGTTGTTAGAAGCGCCTTCAATTTCTAGGAATGCTACTATTGTGTACTTCTTGTAGTGAAGGGAATATTCAATAGAACGTACTAGCGTATGTAGAGATGTTTTTACAGATTTTCCCTTGCAGTACGCATGTTGTACCCATGTTGATCAGTAGACAGAAGTCTCTTGTCCATGCTAGTGCCAATCAGTCTTTCTAGTTTCTTTAAGAGGAACGATGATAGTCTGAGATCTCTTGGACTAACGTGCAAGCATTTGTCGGCTTTAGATATGAAAACAACTTTCACTTCTCTCCATAGATCTGGATTGTAGACCAGATCAAGAGAGCAATTTAGAAGGAAGGATAATATCCAAAGTCCTTTGCAGTTCGGCAGGAATTAAGCCGCTTGGTCCTGCAGATTTGTGTGGTTTGAAGCTATACAGCGCCCAAAGAAATTTGTTCTTATTTATAAGATCTTGGGAGATAGTTATGCGAGTGCTTGACTTGTTTAGGTTGACATTGTTTATGAGATGAAAGCTACCCGGGAAGTGGGTGTCTAGAAACAGATTGTAAGAGAACGGGTACACGTACGCAAATTACAAATAACTCTGAGAACGCCGGCACAAAAGAAATGAAATATTTTCCACAAGGTGTTACTTGAACCTTTCAGCCGTTACTAATTGAACGAGTAGATATGTGTGTGAAGACCGTTTAAGTTGTTCACGTTTAGTTTGCAACCCTTAACTCACAAGTGAGCTTAACCGCCCACCTACCTATACGATGCTGTGTAGTTTCCGATTTACTTTGTCGAGAGCTTGAAGTGTATTCTTCCGTTACTTTAATTATAATACCCGATCACACACTCACCTGCAGATATAATCACTCACTCACACAAGCACATCTAAGCACTCACTTTGCCTTTAGAAAAGCCAAACAAAGGAAAAATGTTTATTAAAATAAATTTTTAAAAAAATAGCTACGAAAAGAATTGTGGCTGAGAATTATGACGTATTTAATATTCTTATCAACTATCAATGGCGGTAGCCACGAAGATAGTTTTAAAAACTTAATTTTAGAAGATGAAAATATTTTAATACACTTTATGACACTTGTAAGTTTACAACACCCAGTCAAAATTGTATATCTCCAGCGGCAAAAAAGTTCCTCGTCGAACCGTTTGCCATTAGATGGGTAGAAGGGTCCCCAACTTGAAACTTGAACTCAATAAAATCTACTTTGCATACTCCCATTCACATTCGCGACGACGCGACGGCGACAAAGTTTGATATAAAAAATTAAAAGATATTAAATCCGAATTTCGTAGACTCCCATCCATTCGTCGCTACAAAACTCATCGATTTTCCTCAAGTACACAGAGTAATAGTTTTTTGCTTTTTAAAGTTAAAGTAGGATTGAGTTGAATGCTTGCAAGTTGGAGTATAAATTAAGTGGCTGGTGAGAGAATACTTTGTTACCGCACTGTTATTCTATAATGGCGACGCAGGTAGAGGACGGCAATGACAACGGTTTCTAATTTTTTTAAACCTCTAACACCTCTCTATCTTGTCACAATTAGTGTAGACACTTGTTTTCGAGTGAAAATTATATCATAGTTTTTTTGGGGGTTTTAAAAACAACTCAACCGGAATGAAGGACTGTGGTACCACCGACCGTTTAAGTTCATTTACATTTTTGCTTCAATCAATAATTTTGACAAAGAATTATGAATAATATTAATAAAATTCCATTAATTACCGAAGAGAGGAAAAAAACTATATACAAAATTCCTTCAGAACTAAAGCACAAAAAAGAAAGGCACCAACACCAGACGCGGCGGATATCAAGGATAACGACAGCGTGCGACGTCGTCGACAAGGATACTGTAGTGGACTTCACTGTTGCAGCCCCAACAAACGTCAACGAAGGCTAAAACTTTTCTATTCAGCGGATTTATGGCAATAGAAGCTCATTTGGGGATATGCGCTGAATATTATACTGAAAGGGATATGCCCCTGGTCTTTGTCCTTTCTCGATTAGAGAGAATTCAAAACTTGCCTTATCAGAAGTCATGTCAGTTTGACATTTCAGTATCGATTTTTTAAGGGTAGTTTTTAGCTCTGTTTGGTCCACTACCTCAGCTGCAAATCACAGAAAAATATACCGGATGCAAAGGAATTTAACTAACACATTTCGGTAAATGTGTAATCATCCCTTATTTCAATCTTTGTGAAACTTTAAACGAATGAGTTTTGGTATTTCCACTCATCCCAGTATCAATTGAAGCGAACGGTGGAACGATTGAACAAGCAGTAAGTCTTATCGAACGCGCCTGGGAATCTTTACACCACCACCACCGCACCACTTTTACGATGTCACGTTTCAAACGAAACTAACTGTCCAAATGTCTTTTGTTCTTGAAATAACCACGGCGATCGAATTTGTTAAATAGTTACCCTTGTTATGTGGGTGCGTTTTCAATTTTCCGGGTGAGCTGTCAGACACTTAGGAAGCTTTTTACGTGTGTCAATATTGAGTGAGTGTGTTTTCCGAAGAAAGCTTTTGTAGTTAAAGTCGTTATAAACTTCACATATACAGGGGCCGTCGATGTTACCAATTAAAAGGCTATAATTTCGTCATTTATGTACCTTTTTTTTTTTAGAAAATATTATAAATATTTTAAATTTTATGAAAAACACGTTACTGCTCGATATCTTTGGCGCGGATAATAGCGTCGAGTCTCTTAACGATGGCATTTCATGCTACACTTACGTGACATGTGGGCCATTCTTTACGAAAAGCTGTCTTCAATGCTTCCACAGTTTAATATCTTGGTTCCTTTTACTTTTGAATTCCATTTTGAATATTCCTTTCAAATACGACGTATATCGATATGCTTCTGTAGACTTTTAAACAACATCACAGAATCTTGCTAAAATATATTTTCTTATGGACTATTTATTAAAACGTTTAATTCATATATAGTTCTTAAATTGAAAACTAAAGTTTATCAAAATATAAGCGCGCTGTCATTGGCCGCTTGGGAAATACAGTAGCGTGAAATTAGTAACACTTCGATAGCCTACAGGGTCCGGCTAGTGTTAAATGTACATATTCTAAAGAGTTTTTTGTCATACTATTTTGTAGGGATAGTAAACAGTTAAATAAATATAATATTAAACAAGTAAATGTAAAAAAACTTTTTCTTTTTTTTCGCCACACAGTCCTTTATTTTTTGGTAGCTAGCGGAAATACCTGGCGTTTCCCGGCTGTCCCATTCAACTGACCACCCGCCAACTGACCTGCAGCCCACTGACCCCCACCGCCAACTGCCTACCTTAGCCACCAGAAAACTATAGAATTGACACTTATATCGGCAAAAAATATATACGTGTATATACGTGTTGCAATCGTGAGTTAGGTCGTAAGTTAATACAAAAATCCTAAGGAAAACAGCACTTTCTGTTTTCCCGAATTTTCCAATTTTTCCGGCAACTTTTCCAATTTCCGTGTTCTAATTATCCGTATAAACATTTCTCAGACTATGACGAAGATTTTCAAAAAAAAAAAAAAAGAAGCGAAATCGGCCCAGCCGTTCTGAAGTGATGCGATTACCAACGAACAGCATTTAATTTTTATTTATATTGAGAAGATAGAAGATAATCGCCAAAATATCTGTTTTTGTTATTTCAAAGTATTTTATTTTTTTACGATTCACAAGCGCCACCGCGACTCGTGACGCGCATCACACGTGGGATATCAAAATTGCTGAGCTGATCACCAAATTTCAACCCTCCACGTCGTGCGAATGGTGGTTAAAAAGACCTCAAATTTTTTAATTTTTTTATTATTTATGTAATATTCAAGTGACTCAACTTTATATTTTTTTAATTTTTAAATAAAATATTATATTTATTAATATTAATTCTTGAAAATGGTGCACAACACCGAAATATTCGATCAAAAAATATAACTTTCTTTTTATTTTGGATATTATATAATATTTTTTATTTTGAATATTATATAAATTAAAAAATTATATTAATAAAAATTAAAATCTAAATGTATGTACATATACGTTTCCACGCCGTTCATCCGATCACGTTCAAACTTTGCATAAGCATTTTATAGCATACCATTTTGGTAGGTGATTAGGTTTTTAACTAAAAGCAGTATAGAATTTCATTCCTACAAAACGCTAGAATAAAATTATTCCGTATGCATGGCATTGTTGTTGCAAAATTATTCCTATTCTTATTCCGGTACCAATAAAATGCAGTTAATCTTTGAAATACAGTTTGACAGCAACTGCACTATCGACGACAAATAAATTATCGAACAAACCTGTAGTGAAATTATACTCGTGTGGTTAAACGCTAGTAAACAAGTGTCAAATAACTGTGTTGTCATTTCTTGATGTTGGCTAACTTGGTTTTGCATTTATTTTTTGTGTTCAACTGTGTGTGTTGTGTCATTAATCATAGGCATAGCTCGTAAGAAAATATTGTAGTGTCGTTCGATGCCGTCGCTGCTTTTCCGCACTCAGCTGTGTCAAAAGAAAGAACAAATTCGAAAAGTATTAAAAAATCCAATTTAATCGAAAATTTCGTCTGTTCTCTTACGTGAATAATTGTGAACAATCAATGATATTGATATACGACAAAAAACGGAAACAGCAAACGTCGGGAATCCCGAATTTTACCTCCACTAACCGTTGCTGCTGCTCTAGCCAACTAAACAAAAACAGAAGAAAATATTTCGCGTTTCTTTTAATTTTATTTTTATTTTATTTTAATTATGAAAAAAGTTATTGTGAAAACAAAAAGGTTCTCTTAAAGTAGAGTTTACATTTCCTTAAAAAAAATAACGCTGCGCGCTCAGCGCAAACTGAAAGTAGAAAAAATGAAAAATTTCCCCCAACTTCATGCTGTTGTAAGTTTTTTGTTTTCATTCTGCTAAACGGTTGGAACCCAAAAAATGCCCCCAAATTCGGATTAAGTGGGTCGTCTAGAAAAGCAAACTAGCAAAGGTTCCTATCATAAACTGTGGGGCAGCGCGCACAGCTACTGCACCAATAGCATAGAACTGGATAGCTTCCTGCTGACAAAGACGCCGCCTCTCGATCCACAATGTCATCAATGGAGAAACACAGCACGGAACATCAGTTTCCGTCCTCGTGGTCGTACACAAAGACGTCCACATTTAATGCAAAATATCGACGAAAATTCTCAAGCCTCATGACTTTGCTGCTGGTGTCGACCATTTGGCTTACGACAATTCACACAATTGACGCCTTCAACTGCAGCACAGATTCCGACTGCCTGAACGGCGGAATTTGTCGCAGTAACGCATGCTTTTGTCCAGACGGATGGCAAGGTTCCGATTGTCAGTTTTGCGGTGGAAAAGTCAGGTGAGCTGATGGAGTAATTTGTGTTAGATCTCAAGCGTATAAGGCAACGAAGAATATAAATTTGTGTCAACAAACGGTCTATCTGAGGCTTACTGTACCTGTGATGGCTGTGGTTTTCTTTGATTCTTCTTTATTGCGTCGTGTTCGTGGTCATTGCTTTGATCATCAACGAACGGCAAAATATTTTATTTTTCTTTGCTTTTATGATTTCGTTTTTTAATTTAATACTTCCGCCTTTGATTGAATTTGTTCTTGGCGTAGTTGTGATAATTACGTTGTTACTTGCACTTCCAGAAGTTCAAATATAAAATGTCTCACCTAAGTTTGTAAGGGAACGAGGACCATCACAGGTTTTTGATGAATCTTATTGTAAAGAGAGGTTATTGTTAAACTTACAAGACAGTATCTTGGTATTATTAAAAATTATCTATTCTTCCTTAGAGTACCACAGTCAATCCCATACGATTCCCTATGGTAAAAGTGCTCTCTGATAGTCCTCTTCAATTAACAAAATTTCCTTGTTGGTCAGTGCTGCAACAAAAAAGTCCTACATTCCTAAAGTAGGTAAAGATGTGCTGATTTAAACCTGATAAAGTCAACCTGTTAGCATCGGCATATATATCATGCCTTGTAATTGTGCACAAGTGCAAACAGTAAGTTCAGCCCCCAATTTGCTTTACTTAAACCGAAATTGATGGCAGCAAGGAAACGATGGTGAAACCTTACAAAAGTCGTTTACCGACCTGCTGTCTCTTCCCTCCATTATTCAAAACTTGTATTACAAACGTATGAGAACTTATTTTAATTTTGTGTTAACCACAAACCGATAAGGCACAAAAGCAATTTCTTAACTTTAAGGAGGATGTTCGCAAATCTCAGTCCCTATTAATCCGGAATCAGCAATTTGACCAACATACTTTGTATTCTACTAAACACCTACCTACCCACCTAGCTAATGGTTTAGGGTTAAGGTTTTTGCTTACACTCACGCAGATTATGCTTTGATTGAATTTGAATTCCGTTTTCTTATTTCTACTTTTGTTTCTTCTGCTTGGGCAGATTAACCGAACCGGAAGGTGTCATTCACGATGGATTTGGTAATTATTCGGTTAGTGTTAAATGCAGTTGGCTAATCGATGCACGACATGCCAACTGGAGCAATCGCAACGGCGCAAATAGCATACAGAAGCCAGCAAAGATTCGGCTTCATTTGGAGGAATTCGCAACCGAATGCGGTTGGGATCACATGTACATTTACGATGGAGATAGTGTTGAGTCTCCGCTTTTGGCTGTTTACAGGTAAGCAGTAGATGTGTTGGAGCGTTTCATTGTAGACAACTTATTGATGATTTATTTTATCCTTACAGCGGACTGATGTATAGAAAAAACTTTTCAATTCGCCGTGTGCCGGAGATTGTTGCAAACTCGGGTTCAGCTTTATTGCATTTCTTTAGTGATGATGCCTACAATATGTCTGGCTTTAATATTTCGTACAAGATTAATGGTTGTCCAACAAGTAGATCGAGTGAGTTGATGAACTACGAGTACTCCTCAATCTGCATTGCTTCCGGTGTTAATTTCTGTTTTTTTTTTCGCTTTAGATCGCGACTGCTCCGGTCATGGGTTGTGCACTGACGAAGGGACGTGTGTATGTGATCCTCTTTATACTGGGGAAGCGTGTAATATTGAATTGTGTCCGATGGATTGTTCGTACCATTTGGGTCATGGTCTTTGTAAGGAGGAAGAAGAGCGGTGAGTTTGGGAAAATTGCTGCCGATTATTTTCAATCTCTATTCACCCACGTGTATTGCAGGTGCCACTGTTATCACGGATTTGCTGGTGTCGATTGTGGCCAGAAAGTACCATTTGGCGTTTGGTCAACAGTTGTGGCTAAACACTCGCCACCGCCCGTAGGAAGTGCATCGCATGGTGCTGCAGTTTGGCGTGATACTCTCCACATAATCGGTGGCGAGAGTTACGATCGTGGGGATTTACTAGTCACCTACGACTTCAATGGAAATGTTTGGGAGACGGTGCATATGGAGAGTGGTGGAAGTGTGCCCGAGAATCGCTACGGTGTATCCACTGTAATGTATGGCGATAAGATATTCATGTACGGCGGTGTAATCAAGCACAAGGGCATCAGCAGTGAGCTCTGGGCATTCGACGTGAGTGCCAAAACATGGGAAAACATCACAGTAAAGGCCGAATTGTGCAATGCAACTGTGTTCACAATGTGTGGTCCATTGAAAGTTGCCGGACACACAGCCACATTGATTCCTGGATTCGGTGACAAGAGTAACTATCAATATATGGTTGTAATTTTTGGGCATTCGTCGCAGTACGGCTATCTGAATACGGTGCAGGAGTTTAACTTTGGAACTCGCGAGTGGAAGATCGTAGAGACGAATGGGTATGTGGTAAAGGGTGGATATGGCCACAGTGCGGCCTATGATTTTCTGACGGAGAAAATCTATGTTTACGGCGGGATAGTGTCGGAGAGCGAAAGTAGCCAAGTACTGAGCAGTAAGTTGTATGCGTATGAGCCAGCTACGCGAACTTGGTTATTACTGACATCGGCGCCCAGTTCGCGTTTGCTGCATACGGCCGATTTCATCAGTCCTGGCTTGATGATGGTATTCGGGGGGAACACCCACAACGACACTTCACAGAGTTATGGCGCTAAGTGCTACAGCCAAGATCTTATGGTGTACGATGTATTCTGTGACTCTTGGCACATCGAAAGCATGCCAAAGTACTTGGAGTCTGATTTGGCACGCTTTGGTCACAGTTCGGTTGTGTTTGAAGATTCTCTGTACATCTATGGTGGTTTTGATGGCCAGCTACTCTCGGATATGCTTAAGTTTACTCCGGGTTACTGCAATTGGTTTGTCAAGCAGGTGGAATGCCTGAGCAACCGGCCCGGACTGAAATGCGTTTGGGATGTACAGAAGCTACGTTGCGTTGAGATCGGCAAAGTGCAGAAGGCGTCGATATTTGGCCGCGAACAATACGATTATGTCGCGTGCCCAGTCAAAAGTCGGCTGACAATGACGTCGGAACTTCTGCATGACGTGAGCCGCTGCCACGAGCTGACCAATTGTCAGTCGTGTGTATCGAACAGCTTCGGTTGCACCTACTGTGGCAATGGCTCGTGTTCAAAAGAACGATGTCGCGAAAGCTTTTACGAAGGTCCGCCGATATCAGTGAAACGTCTGGACCAGTGCCTGGAAGAAATTGGAACACTATGCGAACAGCTACACTCATGCCATTCGTGTTCTTCGAATCCCACCTGCATCTGGGATGCAGAACATAATCGCTGCCGACCAGTAATTGGTAATAGAACTGTCGACATTGCGGAAATACCATGTCCACCGCCTTGTGCCACATTAACTAGCTGCTCCAATTGCACTGAGGACGACTGCATCTGGTGCCAAAATGAGCAACGTTGTGTCGACCGCAACGCCTACACAGCCAGCTTCCCTTATGGCCAGTGCCGCGAATGGACGACGCACCCATCAAAGTGCCGCTCACATGTATCAGGATCACAATGCGGCTACTACAAGACGTGTAATCAGTGTCGCGACGATCCCGCATGTGGATGGTGTGACGATGGGTCAAACACAGGTCTTGGAAGTTGTCTCGCTGGAGGTGCCAGTGGTCCGCAAGATATCCTCGAGTGTGCTGCCACGCAATGGTACTTCACAGCGTGTCCCGATTGTCAGTGTAACGGTCACAGCACATGTCCCGACCGTTTCAATTGCAAACAACCCTGCTCCAACCTGACGGCAGGATCTAATTGTGAGAAATGTAAACCGGGCTTCTGGGGCAATCCAGTCAACGGTGGTTCTTGCCAAAAGTGCGAGTGCAACAACCAGGGCCACATTTGTCACACCGAAACTGGAAAATGTTTCTGCAATACCAAGGGAATCGTTGGTGATCACTGCGAAAAATGCGACGGACAAAATCACTACCACGGTGATCCGCTCAAGTCGTCTTGCTACTACGAACTCACCATTGATTATCAGTTTACGTTCAACCTCTCCAAGAAGGAAGACCGCCATTTCACTCAAATAAATTTCCGTAATTCACCCGGCAAGCCAGACATAGATGCGGACTTTACGATAACCTGCAGTGTTCCCGCCAAAATGAACATATCTGTCCGCAAGGCTGGCAGTCCCGAAAAAATCGCATTTATCGGCATTAATTGTTCAACATTCCGTCATAGGTTCCCGAAAACGGATTACAACTTTGGCCAAAGTGCCGAGGACAATAGCAGCCTGACAACATTTTACGTTTACGTGTACGACTTCCAGCCGCCAATTTGGATACAGATCGCCTTTTCACAGTACCCCAAATTGAATTTACAGCAATTCTTTATAACATTCTCGACGTGCTTCCTTCTGTTGCTTCTGATGGCTGCGATTCTGTGGAAAATCAAACAAAAATACGATATGTTCAGGCGGCGCCAGCGACTGTTTGTCGAAATGGAGCAGATGGCATCGCGCCCGTTCTCTCAGGTAAGTGATCATAAGTTGGCAAATTTTTAATTTGGAAGTGATTTGATTGATGTCCTCTCCTAGGTATTAGTTGAAATAGAGAATCGAGAAAATATTGACCTCACGCAAACAATTGAGAGCATAACAACTGCTACGAAGAAACGTAAAAAGGTAAATGACGCTCACTATTGGTCATTGATTGCTGATAGCAACTAATTTTTATGTCAATTTTAGGACTGCCCAAGTCCGATCGCATTGGAGCCTTGTAGCGGAAATCGTGCAGCTGTGCTTTCCCTTCTAGTCCGGTTGCCCACAGGTGAGTTGTTGTCTTTATGGTCAAATGGAATATTGTTTATTCGTCACCGTTACCGTTAGCCAAGCAAAAAACTGTTTTCTTATTGGTTTTTGGTTGCACATTCCGTGCAATTACGCTGGGTTTCTGCTGTCCGGTCTTTAAATGATTTTCAGCCGTTAAAAAAATTAAGCATAACAATTTTTATGTAAATTCTCTAATCGCAGACACGCATGTGTTCAAAATTTGAATAAAATCGGGTTAAATGGGTGCCCTAGGGGCCCGATTACTTCCAAGTTATCGCAGATACACATGAGTATTAATTAAATTTTTGGTGGGGGCAACAGCACCTATTTAAACGGTAAGGTTTAAGCTAACCTTCCGCAGTTAATAGATTGGCATTTGGTGATATTGCGCTCCAGCAATTTTTGAGGCCAGGTCGAAAAATATTAGGTCTTGTTGAGGAGACAGGAGTCTTGTCGAGAAGAAATCGATTTGAACAATTTGGTATCGTCAGCGTAGAAAGAGAGGGCGGAGTGTTTGATGAGATCGAGATTATTTATAGTTAGGATGAAGAGAAGGGGATGGCTGCCATGTGGGACACCAGAGATTGCCAAAAATGTGGTTGATAGGACGGACCTGAAGCGATTTTAAGCATATGGGTTCAAAGCCGAGGGCAGACAATTTAAAAAGGATTAGTTGATGAGATATCTTATCACATTGTGTACGGTTCCTAAACTTTAGGCGTCATGGCAAACGACAAACTCCCAGCAATGAACTCTTGTCGTGTATGCGATTTAAAAAAATATGGCAAAGTTTGGCACAACTTACTTCTGTCCAAAAAGCTTTCGTATAGAATCGATTTAACTCTATCTTTCTAGCCGTCTTAAATTTACTGCAGCAATGCTGGCGTCTCTCGACTCTTTCCTAATTTTTTTAAATGCTTTTATATTTACTTGCCCGTGTCTGTCGTCATTCTGTCACACTTTTTTTATTTTAATGCTGTGAGTTGACGGTCTCGTACGCATTTTTGTGGATTCATTTTCAACAAAAGAGCTTGATGCCAGACTCTGTCAAATGCCTTGGAAATATCGAGTGCAACAGCATTAATATCACCACTTTTCAGTGAGATATGCCATCAGATCACCTGGGATCATTTTGGCATTTGGCATTTTAGGCGGTCTTGAGATGGTCTTGAGGAGGTCTTGAAGGGGTATTGTGGGGCTTAAGGGGCCTTGAGGGGGTTTTGAGGGCATCTTGAAGGAGTTTTGAGATTGTCTTTAGTTGTATCTTCAGGAGATAAGCGGGTATTGAGGTAGCCTTGAGGAAGTATTGAGGTTGTTTTAGAGGGAGAAGTGATTCTAGATGTGGTCTTGAGGGTGTTGTTATAACGCTTTAGTGGTCTCTAATATTGAGGAGTTTTGAGAGAGTCTTTAGGTGGACTTGAGAGGGTTTTGAGACGGTCTTAAGTGTGTTCTTGAGTGGGTCTTGATGAGGTCTTTAGAGGGTTTTGAAGGGGTCTTGAGGGAGTTTTGAGAGGGCCTTTAGGTGGTGTTGAGGAGAGTCTTGAGTGTGATCTTGAGTGAGTCTTGACGGGTTCCTAAGAGGGTTTTGAGAAGGTTTTTGGGAGTATTTTGCGGGTATTATTGAGGTCTCCATATTATCATCCCGTCTTCATATTATTGAAATTATTTATACATAAATTATAAAAAACTAAAAGGTATAAAATAAAATTATATTAAATTTTTAAAAAAAAAACAAAAAAACGTTTTTTGAAGCTAGGGGACTAGCTCCCTAAAAGGCAGAAAATAAATTAGGTGGTTGATCTGGAAAATTGAAGGCTAAAAAAATCGCATAAATTAATTTTTTAAGCTTCTCTTAAACAAGACAAGGCAGGTTTATGACAAGATTTAAAGAATATCAAATGCTTAGCGGGGTTCTTTTAATTTATGAACATTTTTTGAAGCCTCAAATGTTCCAGATTTCCATTAGAAACATTCCAGCAATTTTTGTTTATTTTATAAGAGTTCTAGTTGCTCCAGATCTACCACCTATTTTAGGGGGCTGGTTAGGCTTCAATAAAAGTATTATTTTATTTACCAATCATTGCTTTACTGCCACTTCGATTATACACAAATAAATTTGCAAAATTCTGCACAGGAATTCTCCACCAACTAGCTCAAAATCGGCATCGCATCGAAAAGCATTTAAGACATATATAATCGTACATAGAGATCTCGGTTCTCTAATACCTCATTGGTATGCCTGGCATAAGAAAGGTTAATTAAACAAGTTACTTAAAGTATTTAAAAACACATTGAACACAACTAATGATAATATTAAAAGTTAACAATTAAAAGAACAACAACCATCTCTTTTCGAAGGTGGCCTTCAACATGCTCCAGCCGGACAAGCGGCTGGCTTAGCCGTAGCTAGTGCATTAGTCACACTAGGTAATCCCAGGAGGCCATCGATAGACCATCAAAAAGAGCCGAAGACTAAACGAAAGCAAAGTCAACATCCCGATAGCTGTACATAATGAAAATTTTAATTTGCAACTGTACACACACACACACACACCCACATCTATATGTATATATATATATATGTGTAATTATATACATACATATATAAATAATTATTAATTCATATTATTATATTATAAATTTAACTTGAACTTTTAAAGTACATGTAACAAATAGAATAGAATAACAGAGCCAACATCCAATGTAGGACCTAAAACAACAGCAGCAGCAGCATCAGCAGCAATAACAACAGCAATGCTAACAAATAGTTTAAACTTTTTAAATGTAATATTAAATGACGAAACAAGCAAAAAAAAAACCACTCGATATAATTCTCCAGCAATCCGCCTCACTCACAACGTTTAACATTTTATCTTTACACAAATTAACAAAAAAAAAAGGCAAACGTAGCGGGCAGATTGCGCAGCAATGACTTGAAAAAAATGTGAACTTATTACAGGGTATTTTAGTTATTTTAATTTTATTTATTATCATCTGACCTCTTTTTTTAAAAAAAAATCATTGTATGTGTCTCTTGTATAATCGAACAAAAACTCAACTATTTATTTTTTATACACAACACTCATCACAGGCATTTCATTAAAAAAAAATGTTTTCTCGCATTAATTGGAAAAACAAAAGAACAACAACAACAACAACAACTTGTTAAACAAACAAATATCAGATATGTATTAGTAAATTGATTGATTAATTATTGTGTTTTGTGAATGGCATAATAGGATATTATAAGATTTTTATTTATGTACCTACATAGTTAATTGGTGGTATATGTACATACATATATGTTGAAACATTTTAAATTATTAAATTTCTAAGTGTAATAGTGTTTGATGAACAAACGTAGATAAATCGATTGTGAAACCGCCACACCCATTTTTATTACAACTTTCCTACTTATCTAAATTATTTCCCATGTTATTGTCGTAAAAAATTAAAAAAAAAAAAGGTTTCGTCCATGGCAACAACATGGAAATGAGTTGGGGAAAACACGAAATCCCATCTGCGATTAACCTTCTTATTGTGTTCCACATCGGTTAGGTATCACAATGTTAGGCAGGCAATCAAAAAAAAGTTTATACGTAATCAATGCATGTTTAAAAAGAATACGTATTTTTAAAAAAAAAATCGTTTTTTCTTCAATAAATTGCTCTCAAACGAAAATCAAAACAACTATACTTAACAATTATTATTAATTAAGAAATGAAATTGTAAAATAACAATCTACTTAAGTATTCTAGTTTGTAAGCGTAAACGCAAGAAGCAGAGAACAACAACAACTAAAAAATCTATACACAAAACCAGAAGAATTCTCCGCAGAAATATTTTCATAGAAATCTAATTAATTTTAAATAAGAAAACAACCACACAACCTGTAATAAGCAAAATAAAAATAAAAATACACACAAACACAAGTGCGCTAAAGTACCGAGTCTCTCATAACAGCTTGTAAAATCAAAGGAACATCGCCTAGTAGTAATTTAAATTATCTTCTAGTTTTGTTTAGTCCGCTAACGACAATTCTTTCTCTCTTTTTGCCTCTAGGACCGGTCACTTGGTCTTTCGGACAAATTCTGCCGGAGGTTAATAGCCTTGCTTCAACCGTTCTCATTTCGGGTGATTGATTCCGTAAGATTGATACCTAAACCGGTGCATGTTCATCATCATCATGTCCTGTAACCTCGGTTGGGGCATATGGCGTCAAGAAATCTTCTCCATCCATCCTAGATATTTCAGCTGTGGCCTCGTTTTCCTCTGGTAGTCGACTTCTGCTAAGACTGTTGATTTCCACATTGTTCTTGGTCTTCCAGTATGTCGTGCACTCTTAGGGTTCCATACAAAGGACTGCTTTACAATATTATCATTTGGTTCCTCAATGTGTGTCAAATCCACCGCCATTTTCGCTATCCTTTATCGACATCCAACAGCTCTTGTCCTACGCCAAAATTCCTGGTTTGATATTACTTGTGGCCAACAAATCTTTAGGATGTAGACTTAGTGCGTAAGGATTTCAAAATTTTAAATAAAGCAGTGAGTCACCTCTATCTTTCTGCTATTGTACCATTTTTTCTGCTATTGTACCACCACCATCAGCTGATACAATACTTCCGAGGTCATTAAACTGTTCGACCTCTTCAATAGGTGTCTCCTGCAAAATAATACGCTGATGTGTGGAGCATTATTTTTGTCTTATTGTCGTTTATCCTGTGACCGATCGATTCTCATTTCACGTACAGTGATTGTTATAGAGATGGTGCGGTCATCTAGGCAGAATACTTTACATCCCATTAAGCCAACTGATATTACTGGGATTTGAACCACGAACCCCTGCTCAGTAGTATTGCTCTTTTCCACTGAGTCACGGCGCCCATTAGTTTACGTAACCTTGGCATAGGTTTCGTTTTCCCAAACAGTCTGTATCAGCGAAAGTAGAATACCAGCAGTTGTGGCGTGATCTGCTTTCAGGAATTCAACTGGTATACCAACAAGTCCAGCTACTTTGTTGTTTTTGAGCAGATTGATCGCAGTTTGGATCTCTTCCACTGTTGACCAATTCGCAAGATCTGCGAATTTCATTTAACTGAAGGACCATTTCAGCGTAATCTTCTTGACCAGGGTACAAAAGTGCTTCTTACATCTTAGCTGATCTTCAATTGATACCAATAGTGTGCCATCCACAACCAAAACAGGATGATTTGTTTTTTCCCCGACAACTTCTATGGATATTCATTACAATTCTCTCGTATCCCCCCTTCTTGCAGGGTTTTTCCACATTTACTGCGAGGTTGAACGGTCTACCTCGCCCTCCTGTCACGTCTCACACAGCGATAAACTGACTAATGTGCTATTCGCTTTACAATTCAGCCTTTCGTTAAGCGTCTGTCCGTCTTTTCTCTAGTTTCTAAAACCTCAATAGACGAAGGTTTGGCGGACCATTTTCCTGAAAAGAGTCTATAAAAAAGGCTATAAAATTTTGTAATATTTCACTGGTTGTTGATTGTTGCTTTTCGGACGTTTTATTCTGGTGCCTGATCATCAAGGGCAGTCTGAAATTAAATGAGGGATCATTTAACGGCAATGGGAAAGCAGACTCACTGGCGAAGAAGGGCGTCACTCTGAACATGAACTACACTGAGAGTGTCTGGTGTTCTTTGAGCTCCGTCAGGGAACGTGTTCTTTCCTTCCTTACCACCAAAGCACAGTTAAGGTGCAATGACTTGACCAATTGTACTTCGTCGAGAGCAATGTTCATATAATAACAACAAATCCACCCAGCCAGTCTCCAGATCACGGAAAGATACTTCCATAGTGGATACTTCCATTAGGTACACGAATTAAGCGGTAATCTTGCTGTTGATTGAATTTTTCCTTTTTTTGCTTTTTACTTTTATGAAAAAACATCATTGATTTTAAATAAAGAATAGTTAGTTACATATAATATAAATATTTGGTGGACAGACCGTCCAAATCATAGCATAGTTAAATTTTTGCACACAAATGGATGACTTACAATTTAAAGTCGTTCCCGAATGGCGGATTGAGAAGCTTTCCGTTGCAGTTATTACTCTCTGACGGTTGTCAGACATTTGCGAGAGTTGGGATCGAGAAAATTATTTTTGTATTTTTGTGGGATTCGAACTTCGAACCTTCCGTTCAGAAGTCCAATGTACTAACCACTAGAGACTAGAGCCACGGCGCCCACATATATAAACAATTTTTAATTTCCTGATCCCTGCTTGTGTATACAGTATCATAGGTGAGGTTACGTCGCGCTGGAATGTAATTGCTCACTTAGACCATTTGCAGGTCTTTTTGTTACCATAGGATCTTAAACCTTTCCTTTTTTCAGAGGATCCATACATTGCCAAGTCATTATATACGGCACCCATCCTTCACGCGTGCTTCCCAACAAGGCAGTGTCCTGTCATTATCCTACAACCATTTTTAGTTCACGTCTTTCTAGGTACCAGTACCATAGATCAGCACTACATCACAGATACAGCAACGTATCTCGTCCATTTAGAATTTAGAGATGGTCGATGAAATCTGAAAAATTCGCACCGCGAATTAAACCCGGGTCATACAATAACTCGAACCACTCAGCTATCATATTATGGACTTACTGATAATTGCTATAAGTTATTGATATTTTTTTTCAGAATACTTTTATAATAATTTCAACGCCACCACATACACCTGCGCCTCTTAGAAATATTCAATTTCTGTTATCATTATACATACATATATCTCAGTTATACATACATACTTAGATATATGTATTATATAGTACTAATTATTAATTATGTTTTTAACCCGATGTAAAATAGTTTTTTGTATTATCTAAAATTATGTATGTATGTATGTATATCATTGCGAAACACTCCTAAAGTATTTTGCGATAGATTTTTATTTGCTCTGCAGTGTTCATGTTTGCATCAGAGAGACCTTTCACCAAAACCTTCTCTATAGAAAGCCCAACTGTTCCGATCGTACACAGATGCATGCTTAGATTGAGACCAAACGTATTTGTATTAGTAATCAACTAAAGAGCAAAATTCATATAAAATTTTTCTCTTTCCCACTACCACATCTTACATTTCTCGCTCTTTGCGACTACTTATTTTTTGTACACTGTATTCACATCCCACAAACACACATGCGTTTGGTTTTGGTTTACAGCATTAGTATGCGTAGAGTTGGGCTTTCTATAGAGAAGGTTTTGCCTTTCACACAAAAATACACACACACACATACACTCATTTCTCTGTTTGTTCGTTGTTCTTTTTTACATAATTATATTATTATACGAGTATAAAAACATAAAACAATATATTTAACTATGTAATATTACAATGAAAATTTTATCTTATATTAAATAATTATACATAAAATATAAAAATATCGTGATGATTATTATTATATTATATTATAAATTACCAAGTGGTCAAGACGAAAAATCGAAACGAAAATGCAAGTGGATGGGAAGAGATGCAAAAAAGAGGAAATTTAATTTAAAAAGAAAATAAACTAATTAATAAAAAGCAACGTCCAAAATCATTGGGAGAAAAATATTTGTTTTTTTTTCTTAAAAGTGAAGAAGGCATCTATTTTGGAGAACCAGAGCTATATTCCTCTCCTTTTATTCTATTTCTCTTTCTCTTTCTTTTATTGACGTCTCACCAAATTAGTCTCGACCTTCAGTCTTTATTTTATTTATATTTCATAGAGTAAAGTTTTAATAAAATATCATTTAGTTTGTACCTCATTCGTATTACTACCGAGTTACAACAATAGCGAAGAGGATTTTAAGGAATTTAAAAAAAATATATTTAAGATTATAACCTAAAAATGGAGAAATGCATGAAGCTTATGCAGAAACAAGTAGAAGCTCAAGCAGATCGCAGGTCAACGTTTAGTACAACAAGAAGCTGTAATCGATTCGAGTCAACGCAAGATCAAGAAGCTGCGAAATTAATCACACAGTTCGAATATAATCCGGAAGAGAATATAATATTCGAGACGTGGTTCAATATAGACACGAAGCTCAGCAAGTTTTCACAAGATTTCGCTGATTCTGGATTCTGGATATCGACGAATTTATTTCAAAAATAAAGCTACTAATCGGAAACGCAATCGGAAAGTTAAAAAAGGCCGAGGAAGAGGCTTGTTCAGTCTACGCAACACACCCAAGCAGAACAAGAAAACGTCATCTGGCAGAACTAGCCCTTTTCAAAAGAAAGCTCGCTACAGCGTGCGATGATCTGCACAGAATATTCAATTGTCCTTACAAAGCGAAGACTTGTGAAAAATTCAAGATCTTGAATCATAAAGCTGGCCACTGTATCTCAAACGCTAAACGCTTTCAATATGTGGGGAGTTCCACTGAACACAGTGTCTGTGAACAGCATCAATCACAACGACAACTTGACAAGCTTACAATGATAAATGATAACAACTTGATAAGTCGAAACTTTTTCAGGAGAGCGTATCATTAAAGCCCATGCGAACCAGCTGAAAACCCTGCTGTTCCAAAAACATCTTTAATGAACTGTTAGAAGTTCCCGAGTTCGAAGACGACATTATAGAAATTGAACCTTTGATCATGTCACGAATTCAAGACGTACGAGATGAAGACAACAATCAATCAATCGACAACAAGTTGAACGAAAGTAACAAATTTGTAGATGCACAGGAAGAAGTTCAAGAACAACCAGCTCCAAGATGAACCGAACGAGCATTAGCTGGCATTCCACCACGATATTTGGATCGTCAGATTTTAAAGGGGGACTGGGTGTGAAGAACCAGATCTCTCTCTCTTTCCATTTCTTTTATTTGCCTCTCACCAAATTAGTCTTGGTTTATATTTCATAGAGTTAAGTTCTAATAAAATATAATTTAGTTTGCACCTCATTCGTATTACTACCGACTTACAACATCTATGAATTTAAGTTCAAACTTAAATTGCTCTGGTATCATACAAACACGAGAATGGATTCGATCATTTCTCAGGAAAACTCTCTCAGGCAGAAATATCAGATTTGGAGAGAGGGTTGTGGGTCTTTCAGACAAGTAAAACACAAATTGGGAAGGTTGGCAATGTGTTGATAACAAATCTGCAATGAACGCCATTAATGCGACAATAAATAACTCAAAACTTGTAAATGTTTTAATGTTGTAACTTGTAATGTTATTATGTTCATTAGGGACTTATGAGCACGGTGGACTGTCCTGAGCTTCTGAGTTTAATTCCTTTTCATGTCCCAAATAGGTAATTTAGATCTTGTAGCCAATCATAGAACCAATTATGGACTTAATGGACAAATTTCTCATGCTTGCTCGGTATTTAATAAATATTGTAATCATTTAGACATCTTCCTCATGAATAGTGATATATTTAAAAAATATTTTATTAAGGTTGTTAATATCTCATTTGTGTTATATTTTCTTTAATTTTTTGTATTCATTTATTATTTTGTTCATAAATCTTTTAAAGTATACCTTGAAGATTAAATAAACTAAACTAAACTCGAAAGATCGTCCGTCAGTCAAAGCTCAAAGAGCTACGACACATAAATATGAAAATTGTTCGAATCTTTCCGCTTAGCATGGCGCGAGTATAGGAGCGCCTGCAATGATTTCAAATTCAAACAAAATGATGACAGTAAGTCAACTTAATTTTGGAAATTACGTCGCAAAAAACCTTCAAGCTCACTTACAATCGTCGTCAACGACATTGGAACGCAGTGCCGTTCGATAGTTGGCTATCATGCTTTAGGTCTACTATACCCACATACAAAGATCAAGTTTAAAGTGTTTCATAAGGAGGCAATGAATTGTTATCTATCTTATGATCATTATAAATGTGCGTTTGCCTCAGCATCTGTATGAACTGCGGGAAACCCAAAAAAACCGACTGACGTTTAAGGTTCACAAAAGCAATGGAATGAAAAGATGTTTCGCTTTCGATATGTTACTACGAATAAGTGTCTTGTGTGAAATTTGTCAAACTGGATGACTCGGTTTAGATCGGAATCAGTTGAGAGGCCAAACCTCTCTTGAAGAGCCAGAAATAATGATGATGAGTTTCATGGTACAAATAAGTATTGGGGGAAATACCAATTTCGTTGTGAACCGACGAGGTATTGTAAATTTTTCTTAACTTGAACAATGTTATCAATTAACAGAAAAATTATCTCATTAATTGATAGTTCCGGTTTCGCGTAACACCGTATTGTCCGATCAGTTTTCAGTTTATGGATTAAAAACGGAATTGAATCATCGTGAAATCTCTGCACAGCGCAATCCAATACAGCATCCATGAGAGAAAACACATGCCACACAAATGACGTCAACATGTAAATAATTTAAAATTTCAATTTTTGTTGTGGTTGGTTGAAAAACAAAGTGAAAGCTCTTTCTCTTCCTATTTCACAATCAGTCAAATCGAATTATTTCTGCCCGCCTGACTGGACCATATGTCATTGATTTGGATTTGCCGATTTCCAGAATGAAATTCTTGGTTCGACAGTTGTGTACCACCAACCAAGTACCCCATCCATCATATTGCGAAATATTCTTTCTAATCTCCGTCTGCAGCTGCTGTCGTCGGTTGTTCCGCGCTTTCCACCAGTCTTGCAACTCATGCGCGTTGCACTTTTTCGGCCACCTGACATCGTCATCTGACAAGCAGTGGCCATCGATTACATACAAGTATATCCAATACGCGGATGTGCATACTTCTCTTGGAGTTCAGATCATCTTCCGTAGTAAATTTTTCGGTTATGACCCGTAGTATAAACCATATACATACATAAACCAACCGCACATATAGAGTGGAAAATAATGAACGGACTTTCGCCTCTGTTTTTTGTTTTGTTTGTTTGCTGGCTATAAGCCAACTTCTTCGAGTCGATTTCTTTTGAGGTAATAACTTTTGGCCAGTCGCCCCGCACAGAAATACCTTTGCGTGGAATACGATTCGCATTATAAGAGAAGCGCATAAATTTCCAACGAACGGCAAGCAGCGGAATATTTTTACGCCAGTATTTGTAACTCTAGCTACCTGCAAGCCTGTAGCTGTAGTACAAAAAACTGTTCGCTAAAGCGATAAATTAAACAAAAACCAAATTTCCACAGAATCAATTTTTAATTAAAAGCATGTTTGTTGAATATAACGCTTAAGGTCAATTACCTTTATCATCACTATTTGGAGCTCTACAAACGGAGTAGAAAGAATAGCCGCTCACAAGAATAATTTCTTCGCCGGTGCGGATTTTAACCTTTTTGGTATTGTGGGCGTTCCTACGTAGGTCATCGTATCATCATAGGCACCGGATTGCTTCGATGTTGAGTCCCTCTAATCCAACCGGAATTGGATTTGCAAGCAGTGTGTATCCTGCCCAACGAAGACGGCACCTTTAGTAGCTTTTATTATTACGAGTACAAATCGAATTTTCGTAACCTCACATATGGAGCCAAAAATTCTCCACCATTTTGTTCTCTACGTAGAGGTGATTTCTCCCGAGCAACCAAGTCTCACATCCGTTCATTAGTACTGGTATAACGTATAAACATTCTATTACAAATAATGGCCTTCAAATTCTTAGAACCTCTATCGAACAATTCGGTCCTTTAGGAACTAGTTAACGTCTTTCATGAAGCTTTTATGATCTCAACATTCATAAGTCTGCTGGGTCTGATGGTGTTCCCGCTATAGTTTTGAAGAAGTGTTCTTCAGCGTTGGCATTTCCACTGTGCAGGCTTTTCCATTTCTCTTATTCTTCTGGAGTCGTTCCAATGAATTGGAAAACTGCCTTTATCCAGCCTGTTCCTAAAAAAGACAAACCATCATTTCTTTCCTCCTACCGTCCAATTGCGCTAACATCCATAATTTCTAAGGTCATTGAAACGCTGATCAATCGTAAGCATATGCAATAACTTGAATCACGTGAAATCCTTAGCGACCAGCAGTACGGTTTTCGTAGGCAACGTTCTACAGGTGACCTGATCTATCTCACTGAAAAATGGAATCAGTGTATTCACAAATTTGGTGAAAGCAGTCGATATTTCCAAGGCATTTGACAGAGTCTGGCATCAAGCTCTTTTGTCGAAAATGAATGCTTATGGAATTGTTATGGCCCTGCTTGATTGGACTAGTAACTACCTTTCTGGCCGTTCTATCCAGGTCGTATTGGACGGCTTCAGATCCAATCTTTACCGCATAAACGCCGGTGTTCCCCAAGGCTCTGCTTTGTCTCCGACACTCTTTCTCATTTTCACAAACGATCTCCTATTCGCTACTTCTAATCCAATTCATTCTTTCACTGACAACAGCACTCTTAGCTTTTCGTATGACTTCACGCTTTATGGACGCCCCTCTTCGTCGCAAGTACAAGCACGTTAAATTCTGACCTTGACCACATAACATTTACAAGGCGTATACTCGCCCTAAACTTGAATACAACTGTATTGCCTGGGCAGGTGCCCCCAAAAACACATTGCATCTACTAGACAGAGTTCACAACCGCGTGTTAAAACTGATTGGTGACGTATATATCGCGAAAACAATCAAATCGCTTAAACATTGTAGGAATGTTTCCTATCTGTCATTGTTTTATCGCTTTTTCCACAAGCGGTGTTCAAAAGAAATATCCAGATGCATCCCGCCAATTCTCGAACCCGTCCGTAATATCCGTGCCTCAAATTGAGCCCACGGGTCCACCATTAGGCCCATCTTCGGACGTACTAACCAATTCAGAGATTCCTTCTTTAGCCGCAGAATAGTTATGTGGAATGAATTGCCTGATTCTGTGTTTCCGCATTTGTATGATCTGCAGTCGTTTAAGACACACGTGCATAGACATCTAATCTAATTTCCTAACGCCCACGCTGTGCTAAGCATTATAATGGTGCAAGTCCCTTTAGCGTGTGTACGCTATAAAAAAAACCAACAACTTGACAATGAATCGTACCGCTATCGTCTGTACTACCAGGCCTAAAAAACGAAAAAGGCACGCTGATAGGCTTACAAATTCCAAATGTCCAAATCAATATCCATAATCAATGTGTTTGTTGTCGCGGAAGGGTTAGTTTTAAGTGAAGTTTGCCAGAAAAGAGAAAATCTCTTTCCAAAAGATTATATCTGATTTTTCGTAGTCTGGCCTAGTCCTCTGGAGAAACTACAAATTCAGGCTTTTGGTAAGGATTTCCTATTTGTTTTTAATTTTTAAAACGTTTTTATTAGCTCGCTTTCTTGTATTGGGCTGCCATAGTTGAACCGACATAAGTGTATGATTCCAAATTCCTTCTTCATGACCTTAATTGAAGGTTCATTATTACATTAGGCATGGGTGGCTCCAGTTTGGTTGGCGTTGGCGTAGATCGGAACGCTCTAAGCTTAGGGGTGATAAACTGGATGGGCTTGGCTTGAAGTGGACACCATGTGGGGAGAGGTCAAGACTAGACCCGAGTTTCAGAGCTTAAATAATGAAAAGATGTCGAGATGGTACCTTTTAACATTGAGTGTTTTCTTACGACACACCCTCACACTTTAAATGGTAGGCACAACGAGGGCGTTAAATTAAGGAGAGATAGAGAGAAAGCAAATGCGTCTTGAATTATAAATGAAAGTCATAAAATCAACAATGTTTGTAAGGGTTGGAATTATGGTTTCCATAAACTTATAAACGCTGACCATCCATACATATGGCTGTTTATGAATACAATTATATCGGAACAAGACAAAAATAATATAGCCCGGGAGCAACTTATTGAAGGCCACGAAGGAGAACCAAAAGGGAAAAAAATACAGGGACTATGCCTGTATGACTGTAGCGGTGAAAAATTTTTGGTTTACTTGTTGCTGGGCACCTACTTGAAGAGTATAAGAGTAGCTCACAATTTTAAAATCGGTTTTTTATATATTACTTCGAACTCTGGAATTTTACAGATTTACCCAAGTATAGCACTTATGAAAAATCTGTTAGTGCAAAAGAAATTTAAAAAAAAAAAAAACAAAAAAAAAAAAATTTAATATGCATTTACTGAAGATTTACTCCTGCCCCGACCGTAAAAGAAAGTGGTATTGTGGCTACACCTCCATTTCTTTTTAAATGTTAAATGTTTTTTGTTTTCGGTGAATTATGAATTGCTTGCGATGGATTCGCCGGTTTCGATTTAGATCACAGAACTTGGGAATTTATTCCACATTTGCTGTCTTCCATTATGCGTTATTTAGTATTAAATACTTGTTTTGTAGAAGATAAACAAAACGCAGTATTTAGATTTCAAATGAAAATATGAATACAGATAAACAATAGCAAGTGCAGTTACACTGCGGTTCACCAAATTAAAAGCAGGCAATTTTGAGAAGTATATATGATCTTTCTCCCGTTATATGGCAGTGAGAGAAAAAAAATTGGTTGTTCATGTTGAATGCAATGGTGAATTCCAAAATTTTAAGAAAACAAGCTAACGGTAGTTTTATTAAACTTTTAACCTGAATGCGACTCAGAATGGCATGCATTTAAATTGGTTCATAAGATAAGAAGCAGTCAAAGTACATTCGTTGTGTGTGAAGTGGTTCATTTTTTAAATTTTCTATATTTACTTCGCGTGCCCGTGGCTGGCGGACTGGCTGGCTGGTCAGATCTTGTGATCAATTTTTAACGCACTTCCCAAAGCCCGTTTTTATTGAAATTTTACACACGTGTATATTTCCGGTGAAAATACTTTCTGTTAAAATGTGTGTCCGATCAGGCCGCGGTATCAGATCATTTCATTCTATATGACTGTGTTCTGTGTGCGTTGTGCGCTATAAGCAGCGCTGCTTGCTTTACGATTGGGGTTGTTTTGTTGTTGGGTTGTTGTGCTTCGTATGTGTTTTTATATTTTAGCATTAATAGTGGCATCCAGTATACTTTTGTTTATTAGAGAATTTACATGAACAATTTTAATTTAATTTTAATTGTTATGGGTTTTTTTTTGTATAATATGTTAATTATGTAAAAAAGAAAGGTTTTGCCTTATTTTTTTAAAGAATAGGTTAAAAAAATTGTTCGACATTGTCAGAGAAGGCAAAAATAGATGTTTACCACCACCGTCCACCGCCCTTACAGCAACGGAAATCCAGCTATTTCGACAGCTAAAATCTGGGAAGCAGCTGGTGTTACTGCAAGTAAACAGCTGACTCGAAATATTTTTTAATACTTGATTTTACAAAACCCCTCTAACTATCACCATCATTTGTTTTTTCTTTCCTGACATATAATTGGAGAAATATCAATATTATCTCCCAAAATGATGTGCTTCTAATCTAGTGAACCACAGTGTACCTACAACAGACCTACCAACAACCAATTTTCGCAGAAAGTACTCGTCGCCCATTCGAGCCAACATTTCAGTTCGCTAGAGCTCAGTTCATTTCCAACCATTAACCAACAAAGTCGCTTGTTGCTTCTTACTACCTGTGCCGTTGGTCGACGACGCAGTACTCACCGCTAAGCATAACATTTTAATATTTTGGAAGCGAGTTGCCATTAGCTGTTACTACACTAAGCAAATAGTTTCATAAAACTCGGACCCGTTCGTCGATTCGATTAATAATAATTTCACATGGACAAACAGCAACCAACCGATCGTTGGTAATAAAGTGAGAGTTGTTAGCTTTGTGTAACATACAACTTTTCCCCATTTCTATCCGCTTCGGAAAACAAAATTCATTAATAAGTGCTCGGAGTTGCGTTAAGCGCATAGTGAAATCGAATTGAGGTGTGTATGTTTGAGCCCTAAATGTTGTTGCTGTAGGGAAAAAAACCATTTCTGTAGAAAATAACTTAACATTTTGAATTACCATCAAAAAGTTGAAAAAGAAAGTTTCGTGGCCAGTAGTGCAGCTTGCGAGTCCGAGATTACACATTTTGGATTACCACACCAGCGTAATATTTTCGTAAATAATTGGATATTGCACAGCAGTTCTTAGACGGCGGTAAGTAAAAATCATCCAGCTCTAACAGTCGATCGAGTTTCGCAAATTCAAAATTATGAAGTCATATAGCTGGCGAAAAGCGATCGACTAACTAACTAACGATAATTAAACCGAACCCACCTAGCAAATAAATTTAAAAAAAACTTATCTCAAGGCAATTTGTTGGTATTTTAAAAGCACAAAAAATTGTTTTCGTTTGCGCAATGAGTTTCTACGCAGTTGCCTGCACTTACTCGTAGTACATCAGTTATTATGGTTTCGGGGAACCATTGTAATATTAAATGGAGTTTATGTTAATTTACTGTCAAGACGTGAGCTTGAGTATTTTAAGAGTTTTGTGAAAAAAGCTTACAATTGCAGTGAAAATGTTGTACAGCTGCAATGGCTTCTGTTGATAGTGACTGTTATTAATTTTTATGGGTTTATCATCCTCCCTGCTGTTTTTGTTACTGACGAGATTATTGGCCTAGCGTGAACCTTTCTTTCTAATACACAACCACTAGTACGAATTTAAAAATGAAAGATTAACATGATTTATAATTTTAAGAGGTTCCACTTTCCTTTGGCTTTACAACTGGGGTCCGGACCCGGCCTCCCGGAAAAGCCTCTCCACCAATTCCGATTTCTAGTTGATGTCATCCAGTTTGGCATCTATAAACTTTATCCGTCCTGGTTAACACTATCCTTTGAGCGTAGGCTTGGCCTAACACGCTTTCGTGTCCCATAAATTCTACCGCAAAGGAATTTCGGAGCAGCATCCTCTTCGCTCATGCGATCTGGATTTGATGTCCAATGGAGCCTACCGAGCTTTATTCTCTTCATGATGTCAATACCGCGGTAAAGCTCGTAGATCACATCTCCGGAATCGTTCTTCCTTACATACGTGGCCAACAATTATCCGTAAGACTTTTATCTCGAACGCTACTATCGGGTCAGAGTGTGTTTTAGCCAAGACTCGGATTCATATGGTATGGTCACAATGACTTATACACCACCAGCTGCGATATCATGTTTAAAATGCTGTTATTAGCTGTTACAACTGACCCGAGATGGTTAACTACTAGTTTGGACTACCTTAAATTTTCGTAACCAATGTAGGATCTTCTGCTCGCATTAGTCGCCACCATGTACTTTGTTTTGCTCTTATTTATGTGCAGCCACAAATTTCGTGCGGTTATCGATTCTAATAGAATGGATCAAGAACTCAGGAAGTATGACTCATTAAAGCGGTAACTATGCACATTTGACTCCAACGGAGCCGTGTTGACCAAAGTATTTGGCGTCCCTATTTTTCCACAATTACCAACCACCCTTCTTAACGTAACTTTTCTCTTACCTTCTACTACCAGAACGTAAGAGGACTATGCTCGAAAACCCGTGCTGTGTTCCGCCAATCGCATACTGTACCATTCGATAATGCCCTGACTGAAACCAATCTAATCCCCAACATAAAGAACCAGGAACTATTCCCCCCTACATTCAATATTTTTCGAGATGACGATCTTACCCGACTAATGAGAAACTCTCTCTGTCGGCGTCCTGCTGGCTATTCACAACGACCTTGACTCATTGCTCTTTCTTTTTCTTTCAAGCTCGATTTCATTCCAATAAAAATAACAATCCCCCGTATGTCTCTGTACTTTATGTGCTATTACATTCAACCAGCTCAACTTATAGAATCCTAATAACTTGCTATCGATGCAATGACTCCCTTGGTGACATCCTTATCTTCGGTGATTTTAGTTTGCTTCAACTGCACTGGACTCCATCAGACAATGAATCCTTTTTCATGGCTACATATCTAAAATCAACTAAGGAATGTCTCTTCGTAGATCGGCTTACAGACTCAATTTCTTAACAAATGTTCCTCCAGTCTCTCCCTCCCCCTTTCTTACCTCTTTTGCCTATCCCTTTCTCAAAGACAATTTTCTTCAGATTTGGAAGACCTCTTTCATAACCCCGATACACAAAAAAGGATCAAAGAATGATGTAAATTTATCGCCCCATTGCTAAACTTTCTCATATACCAAAAAATCTTCGAAAGTATTTCATATGAAGCCTTAAGCTTCCATTGCAAGTCTCGTATTTCCCCGATCTATATTTTATAATGACATTCCAGTTGCCAGCTCTATAGACAAGGCCAATCTATTTGCTTTCGCAACTAGCTCCACGCTTCCAGATTGTGGATTAATTCCGCCTGTACCTGCGAGTATTGAACATTCTATGGGACAGATCTTCATTCGTACTCGTGCAGTTGCTACCAACACAACGCACCATGTACGGCTCTAACGAACCAATATCCCGTATGCTGCAAGTTAATTTTCATTAAAAGCAATTCTCAGTACGAAAAACTCAATGCCAACGTAGATGTAGACATTAAACGACGTAATGAGTTATTGTTGGCGTAATTGGTGCCATTAAAAATTTACATTAACAAAAAGCCCTAATTTTGAACAAAATTTCGTTCAAAGATCTGATAAAAGTCCACTGCCGAACTGCCGGCTTATCAATTAGCGCGCCACATTTTGTATTTAAAATAAAACAGCTTTTGATTGAGATATAAGAAAAAAATAACCAAAGTGCCATTAGTTATGGAACACAACCGATGTTTAAATGTATTTTAATGACTTTTTCTCATAAATCAAACGATATGCCTGGCAATTGATGGTACTGAGGTCGCCTAAAGTCTTTGGGTAATTGCAGAGGCATCGTTGAACCAGAAATGGGCTTCTTCGCTGAGAATAATTATGCGATGAAAATATTGATCGTTATCAGACCATGTTTTTAAATTTGCCCCGCACGTGAACATTCATACGTGCATAGCCGTATGTTTTAGGCCTAATCAGTAAAGGTACATCACAGCTGATGGTCGTTTAGCTTTAGTTCTTGAGTCAAAGCGATTTTATAGTCATTCAGAACCAAGTCCTTGAGCTTAATTCGTCACAGAGATGCTCAATTTCTGAGGTCCACGCGGAATCGCAGAAATTTGGAACTACCTTACACTTGCGGCTATAACCGTATTATTGTCGTAACTATTTCAAACACACTGCAGATATATTTATGAATAGCATATAGTAACCCTTTTGGAAAAATGTGGCGTAGCAATTGAAAACCACTTAACCTACATTAAGTAAAGTAAAGTAAGCGGGAATTCAAAGGTTTAACATTTCAATTATACATACGGCAGATTCTCGATTGTATGAAATACTCGAACCTATCATTAAACTCGTATATACAGTATAATTCTTCAATAGTCGAACGTATACGAACAGATTATTTGTACTGAAACTCGGTTATAATAACATGCGTTACGAGTTCATAATATAATCAAATATCAGAGGAAAATGGACTAAAGGAGAAACGAAAAGGGGAAAATTGTTGTTGCTTACATTATTCATTTCTGTCTAGATCTAGACAGTAGAACTAAATGTATCATTATTCAAACATCTGCACTTGCTTAGCATGTGCAGATTTGCAAGATTTTGCAAGTTGGTTTTAAAATATATCCGGGCGTACTTTTTGTACTTTATACTTTTTAATACTTTAAACCAAACGCACCCTTGAAGTTCTTTTATGATCTGTCAAAGTCAAAACGTCAGTTAAGGTTTACTTTTTTATCATGATGAAGTTCACGAACGAGGAACTTTTGAAAATTATTAAAAATTACTACCGAATTTCTGTTATTTTATGTCTTTATTGAAAAAATCTTTACATTCCCTCGATTATATGAACTTGCCTAATAATCGGGAATATTCTTTATTCAGAAAAAAATTTTAGTGCACATTTTTCATAGTTTGCCATATCTAATATGGTTATTACGGTAAGCTTGACCTCATTAGTAAACATTTTTTGTCAACTCGAACAATGATAAGCTGAAAATTAATGTGAATTAAATTGCTTTGTTGTTAACTTAAAAATATACCGTCATCTCTAATATTGGTTAGTAAAGAGTAAGTATCGGCACACAAATGAAAACAGAAAACAAACGTGATCAACCAATGAATGTGGTCTAAGAGAAGAAAAATTCCTCTGGTTGTGTGTACATTGTGGCGAATCAATTCAAACATCCGCAATGCACCCAGACAAACAACAGAAAGTCAGGTGGCATTATGCCTGCTTTCACTTAAGTGAGGTGTTTTTCCAATTTTATTATATGCGCGATTTGTCCATCAGATGACTCCCAAAGATCCAAGATACAACGGTGCTTGTGTAAGCTGCTGATTGAGCTGCTGTTTCACATTCAACTCAACTACGATAGAAAGCATTTTCTCGATGTTTTTTTCCTTTTTCTTTATGAGACGCATCTGAATGCGGTGCAACTCCATATGGGCGACCTGGGCGATGTACACATTTCTATTTCCAAGAGTGAATGCCATGCCACTTAGTTTGACAGTTAATGACCCTAAGTCCAGCGCTGCGTTATCGTGTGAGATTCGCATAGTCGTCGCATGGCGCATTTGCTACAAATATGGGGCGAAGTAAACACTTTTTGATGTTTGATGGCGCAATTCGCATTAGCAATTGAAGCTATGAATCATCCTTGCTCAACCCACAAATCCATTGAGTGTGCATGACTAACACGAAATCATAAAACCAAAAACACTAATCGAGTGCGCGCGCGCGCAACGGAAATCCCATCCGGCACGACGCTCAGCTCAGCACTTCTGAAATGAGGCCAAATGTAGTTTTCTCCAACGGTCGTTGTGCTTCTTTGTTTTATTATTTTGCCCAAGAAATATGTGTTTTTGTTTGGCGGCTAAATCTCTGTATAGGAAAGTCAGTGGTAAATTTACCTATGAACATACTTGTATGGCGAAGATTTCGTCAGGTGTTAGTTAAGTGGAGCTTACACCTAAATTGAGTTTCTTCTATCAGATTTCTCCGCAATCTTAACATTGCGTTTATGCATTTAATGCAGTCGATTTGCCGTTTCCGTGAATAGCAAAACCGAAATAAGAAAGGAGATCTGTTTATGAACAATTTTGCCTAAATGTAGTGGCTAAACACCCAGCTCAGTTCAATTCAAGACTCTTTTCTCAACAACAATATTGCCAATTACTTGAACATAAAAAAGGTCAAACACATACATAATAAAAAAAAATTATATATCAATCGCACATCCTGTTGTACCAGTTTTGTTGTTTTTTTTTTTGGCTTCGGCCCCTTTTGTCGTAGTAGAACTTTTGACCAAACCAGAAGTTGATTTTATTCGAGTTTAAAATTTCCACTTTCCTGTATGTGTTTTTTTACTCTTTCGTTCTCCGTTTAATTTACTTGCTTACTTCAATTGTTTAAGTCGCTCTTAACCGCCGAACGAACTCAAATTGTTTCTTGTCTTGTCATCTTTACAAAAAAAATTTGAGATCACCAGGAAATGTTGTTGATGAACGAACAACTACTTCTCGAGAAATACAATTATGAATTACGCAATTTAATGCATAATAATATAACGTAACTGTATTAATTTAACTCTCAGCTTGGAGGAGTTCAACGAGAGTTAATCTGCGGCTTTTATTTTTTTTTCTGTTCTCCAACTTACATCCATACCATGATCCGTATCGCACGTGTAACTTTGCGAATGTTTTTATTTCCAGGTATGATCTTTGCTGCTATCTTTAATTAATTTATCCGTGTTGTCGATAAGTTTTCTTGGCACTTCTTCTGTCTGTGTAGTAATCAGCTTTTCGGAAGAGTGAATGTCTAAACTCAACCGAAAAAAACCTAATTCCCAATATCAAATATCCAAGTCAAATATTGTGACACGGTGCTTAGAAAGCATGTGACACTCCATGATAAACACCTGCAAGTACATCGTAGAGGGTCACATGCTTAGGCAAAAAAATGAGCCTCCAGCCAAAAATGGGTCTTGCAAACGAAATTCGCATAAGTGTAGCGATGGAGTGCACCCAACGCCCAATGACTCGCCCGAGGAAATCCCCGAATGTGCACCGCACCTCCCGGTAGAGAAATTATTACCGCGATTAAACAACTGAAGGCCAACAAGGCCTGGTAATCCGAAATCTTCCCAGACTATTGGAAAAAAGGCATCATTGTCAAGCTCCCGAAGAAAGTATCTTGATAACAGTCTTCTGTTACCAATATAGCAAATATCATCCTGGATCGAATGGAATCTTAAAGACACACTTGATGTCGAACAAGCCGGATTTCGCTCTTGATGTTCCTGTGTTCCTGTCTAGATCATATCAACACCGTGCGAACAGTGCTTTGAATTTTGAGCACCACTTCGCTTGCTGTTCATCGATTTAAAAAAGGTATTCGAAAGCTTTAATAGGGAATTTATTTGGCTTGCAAATAAATTGATTACTATTATCAAGACAACATAGGACGAGTGCAAATGTCATGTTCTACACAGAGGTAAGCTCTCAGAAGAGACTGAAATCCAAAGTGGGGTTAGACAGGGCTGCATACTTTCACCAATGCTTTTTTTATTGTTGATAAGTAATGTATTGCACGCAGCTTTCTCGATCGAAAATTGAGGAATGAAATTGACTTTAGGGACACACCTTAAACACCTGGATTAGGCGGACGACGTATGTTTACTCTCTCACAAGTTCATGTATTTCCATCAAATGACAACAAGGGTGGAGAGAGAAGCTGAAATCGTGGAGCTGAACATTAATTCGGGAAAAACAAAAAGAATCAGGCTCGGAAATTCTTCATCAATCCAAATGAACATTTCTGGACAACCAGTAGAGAAAGTAGAAAATTTCCAATATCTTGGAAGTGTATGCTGCGTTCGAAATGTTGTCCAAAATATGAAGAAACAACTCTATCAGTTTTAAGACCAAGCTACGCTGTTCCGCTCTAATATATACTGCTGTATGAATGCAGCAAAAGGAAGTTCATAGCTGCTGTCATAAGGTAGTTGCAAACGTTCGTCAACAGATGTCTGCGAAACATCTTACGGATTTTTTGATCCAACCGCATCTCCAGTGATGAACTGCACACGAGAACAGGGTAGCAATCGGTTGACACTATTATTCGAAGACGTAAGTGGCAGTGGATTGGCTATACACTTCGAAAAGGAAACAATTTATTGCGAGACAAGCGATGCAATGGTAGTCGTTTGCACAGTCAGGTAGAACAGTGATCTTGTAGCCAGAAGCGTTCAAGAGTTATAGGGTTTGAAGTGATGTAACGTCAAAAGTACGTCTCTTCGCATTAAAACGCTACGTACACCGCATGAGTTGAAAAAAGACCCCCCTCACATACGATTTTTTCACGAAGTCAACCAAGGAATCATTCATTTAAGTATTTACCACCTTAACGGATACACTCTGTATAGTTATGCAAATATATATACTATACTACTACAATACAAAATCCAATAACTTCACTATTAAAACTTGGGTTGTATCAATACCTAAAGCTAAACAACAGTTCATCGCATCAGCTTGGGTTTTGATGGCATAAATAATTGGTTTGTCCTGAATGAATAAAGTTGTATACAAATATTTAATTTG
This sequence comes from Nephrocerus scutellatus, assembly GCA_947095585.1. NCBI lineage: Eukaryota > Metazoa > Arthropoda > Insecta > Diptera > Pipunculidae > Nephrocerus > Nephrocerus scutellatus. The sequence continues at coordinate 139,597,271 of OX352761.1, read as the reverse complement.
TGAGTGGAGTAGAAATTGTTTATGTTATGTTACTTTAAAGTTACCATTAAAAAATTAATATTATTTCGAGTAAACTTTAAGAATTTTTTGTTAAAAATTTGCTCATCAAAAAATGCAAATTTTATTGTCATCTCATTTGAAAAATTATACCACCGCCCAAAGTTATTGCAATAATTTATTTTGCTTTATTTTTCTTCCCTTTTCCTCCTTGTTTCCAGAATTACATTACGAACCGCAAAAGGAATAAATTGCATTGATTCACTTGTCTCATGTTCTCCTGGTCGCGCAGCATCGCAGGCTCACATTTTTGATCTACCAAATAAGGGCAACATATCATATTTGCCGAAATTAACCGCTGACAAAAAAGAGGAGACACAAAGAAATTTACCGTCCCACCTTCATCTTCGTCTTCTTCCTCTTCTCCTTCTTTTGGGTATTTGATTTTGGGAACTCGTCTGATGCCAAAGAATTACAACAAAGAACAACAAAATGGCCCACTATGATATTCGATGGTTATTGAATTGTAAATTTCAGCGGAACCTTCTGGCGCTGTGTACGCTGCTCCTATGCTCCTCGGCTGTTGTTGATGTTGCCGCCAAGCGATCGAATGGTAAGAAAAGTTGAATTTATAATTTTTTCATTTTTATCCTTTAGTAGTGGTTCATTTTTTTGACATCTATACATAAGAGATCGGCGCATAAAAGTAATTTTTGGATGAAAAATCTCCAATATTAAAAAAAAATACATTTTCCGAAGGATAAAAAATATTTTTTTATGTTGTTCTTTGTGTGAAAATAACAATATAGTTTTACAAAATTGCATAGCACGCTCCTTAACTGTGTACATCAGGTAGGAAGAATTTTTATCATTTTTAAAAGATTTTCGGTAGAATTATATGAACTATACGGCGAATTAAGACGCAGGATTGAGGAACAATTTTATTTGCAGCAATTTGTTGTTATCAATGGAAATCAATCATACGTTAATATTTCTTAGGCAACAAGATGTAGGCTAAGAGTCAGCTCACTTACTCTATCACTTACTATGTCGGTGTTGTCCTGTATAGAAAGCTTAGCTTGACGTCGAACAACACTAAAACCTTTAGTAAAAAATGGGGCCACTATCCATATGGTAGTACACATCTATTGTACGCCCAATTCTTAGATTAAAAGAGCTAGTCTATTGGCCGGCAATGAATAAAAATACAATGCAAGCAAACTCAGCAGAATACAAAGATCAGCAATTATAGAATCATGTCCAACCGATGCCTTAAACCTCCTGACATATTTATCACCAAACAGTATGGACACTGCAATATACTGCAGATAGTGCCAAAAGATATGCTACTATCTTCTATTGGCTACTGCTTTTCAAGACTACAATAAGTGAGTCTTGTAGGACCTTAAGACCTTAAACGCACAAATCAAAAGGATTGGCATATGTGTAGATCTGTGTTAGCCGGCAATCAAAGTCATTTAGGCGATCGTTGATAAATGGAAACTGATTAGACTGATTAGAATCAAGAAGAACTGGCTTCGAATACCAACTTTCTGGACATCGTATTATAGGATACAGTAAACTTGATCATAATGAGTAAGAGGACGAATTAGGGAAGAAGTGCGGCACTCTGGACACCGACTCTATGGAAAGAGATATCTATTTTAAAAGGAGATCCAGCGAATTTGTATACAGATCACGAAAGGATATTGCCTGAAGTTGTGGCAATAAGTCCTGATCACTGGGCTTTGTATAGCGATGCAGTTAAACTCGGTATTCGATAAAAAAAACCTATAGCAGGAGATAAATGAGAAAGAAACTCTTATTCACTATATTTACAAATGTCCAGCGCTAACAGGGTCGAGTCTCCGCAAAATTGCCGATATGAAAGAGTACAGGATCATCGCACTGACCTCGTTCCTGAACGCCTGAATAGTTGGATTTAAAAACTACTCAAAGGTCTCCTGAGGACTGGCTAATTGAGGATCTCAACATACTGGACCTATAACCTGCGAAATGAGTGTTAACACAGAGCAAAACAAAAATATGTTTTGTACTTATAAAAGATATTCAATGTGAAGGCGAAGACGGAAACTCTCCATTTTCCATGGTTATGCTCACTTCTAAAAAGCGGAATTTGTTAAAAACACCACTGATATATGGCACAGTAAAATGCTATACTATCGTGTCAGTGCTTTTCCATCAGTAATATAAGCCAACAGTTTCTTGCTATTTTTTGCCGCGACATTTAAATACATTAGTGTGTTCATTTTACCAATACCAATACTGCGGATAAAAGTTAACATTAGAGCATGCAAAATTACCTTTTTTAATTACTCATAATTATTTATAAATAAAGACTCCAACATTTCATGTATCCGTCCATGAACGTTAATATTTTTTTACTGCTAGTATCTTAAACGTCAACCCGACTAAGCTAAACATGAATAATGTGTTTCTTCCGTTTTATTAATAGGCCATTTTTTGTGCGTAATTTAGAAAAAAAAATGTTAATTTCTATAAAGCCGGCAATGAACTTAATAGATAACGGCAATTCCGAAATGAGATTTTTACGTTCTTTAATTAAATTAAATTAATTTATACTGGAGAATGCTGTCTGATAGTATTGCAAACGAAGTCGATTCGATTTGGTCATTACTATGTACCGTTGCATTCTTCCACATGGAAATGTTGCAATAACTTTTTTGTTATGCGTGATTGCAAAATGTAAATTCATTAGCTTCGTAGCTTTGGTTTCAATACAAGAGAAGCAATTAACGCTGTGTAGCAAAACACTTCAAGCCGCGAATAAGAACCAATCTTCATATAAGTACAAATTCAGCAGAAATCGGGGCAAACTCGTGACGCAAGTTAAGTGTAGCAAGCACGAAATCATCAGCTATACAAAAAAAGACTCAATAACTCTATCCAGCAGTTTCAGATATTAGAACTTCGCACTGTGGCAACAAGTTCGAATCATGCACGATGACAGCTCAGACTCCAACTTCTTTATTTCTTGTTGCACGACTACTTTAACAACCGACGACGTTATGTATATTCATACTGTTATTTATTTTGCGTGTGATGTATGTACTCCACCCGACAGTGTGTCAGTCGGTCATGTGGCAGCGCTTATTTCAAATCGTAAAAAAAAACCCATTACTGGTGATTTTCCTTTTCGTTCCGCTCGAAGCTAGCTTCAAAGATGACAGTGTGCTTATCTTGTTATGCTATAAGATCCACGAAAACCCCACACAATCGAGAATAAAGCCAAAAGAGCAAAGGAAACAAAACACTCAAGCGGGAAACTTGCATTCAGTTTAAACAAGTTCTGCCATCAGATTGCCATTCTACTACGAACTATGATCAAGGAATTATGTTGTTGTTGTTGGTTTTTTTTACCTTCGTCTTTTATTGATCGTTCGTGATTGTCTAGCCACGCTACTCTTGATTTCAAACCTTCCATTAATAGTTAGTTGTGCCCATATGTTGGTCGACTCTGTAGAGTAGATCGGTTATCTGTATTCGTAGTATGAACGAGAATTTGCCGGTGATACAGAAGATATGAAATAAAAATAAGTGGTGGTATTGTAGTAAAACGTAATGCAGTTTTCTCACTGACTTCTCTGTGACACATGTTCATTCATGAGTTAAGAACGAGTTTCTTCTTTCGATAAACAGTGTTTACGGAAATTACGGTAATAAGCGCAACGTAATATTTAAAATAATAAACTTTATATTTCGTAAATTAATTGAAAAATACCAAACTTCAAAAAAATTCCAACAAAAAAAATTTAAAAATTCAACATAAAAGCAAAACTATTAAATCAAATTTTTTGTAGATTTCAATTTTAGGGTAAGTTTGTTTGTAAGGAACAAACCTTATAATTCTTTGCCTTCTGAAAATCGTTTTAGCGAATGATGTTTTGAAATCGTACTTTCAGTTCTGGAGTAATGCTGAGAACATCCCACATACATACATCCCGATGGACATTTTTATGTCTTTTGTAAGGTCCAAATTTCCTGAAATGTCGAGAAAATAAGGAAAAAGAAATCCTCTTATCGGCATAACTCAGGAACAAAAAGTCAGATTTTAAAATTGTTTCGGTAGAATGATTCTTAGAATAAGCCAGAGAACTGATTAGATTTTCTAGTTTGTACGTTAACGGGTTAGATACCGCCATATACAAACTGAACACACTTTCGATGTCTGTACGACATTGATGTCTGGTAATTCACAGCCCATATCTGATTCAACAGCAGACTAACTAATAACCAAAATTGTCGCTTCTAGGCAAGTAAGCAACCGTCAAGTCATTCACGAAATGCCATTAGTTACACCCACAAAAGCTGACTGTTTGGTGTTCGATTAATGATGGAGGGGTCATTGGCCAATACTTATACTTAATACTTCAATGATGTTGGCAATGTAGTCACAGTCCATGGAAATCGCTGCCGAACCATGACTATTTTTGGTACACATTTGAAGATATTGTTTTGCAGTTTACGGTTTGAAAAAAAAAACGTCGCCACATGCCACATATCTGGATAGATAATTGAGTATTGAAACCAAAGTTCACTGACCGAGCTATCTCCAAACAATTGGTCACCTCGTTTGTGTGAGCGCATACACACAAACACACGGGCACGCGAAATTAATGTAGAGAATTTAAAAATGAGAAAGAGTGTCGGGGGCAAAACAGAGCCCTGGGGACCACGAGAATTTATGTGATGTATTTTAGACTTGAAACCGTCCAAGACAGCTTGAATTGAAAGCTTCTAATCCAATGCCTATCAAATGCCTTGGAAATATCGAGTGAAACAGCTTTGCTACTTTCACCAAATTATTGAATAGACTGAGATTCCACTGTTCGGGGAGATATGCCATCAAATCACCAGTAAGACGTTACCCACGAAATCCGTACTGCCGGTCACTATGGATCCGGTGAGTTTCAAGAGATTTCGTAAACTGAAAATTGATCAGCGTTTCCATGACCTTGGAAAGATTGGATGTAAATGCTATGGGTGGCCATGAAAAAGGTGACGAAGGCTCGCCCCTTTTTTGCTGGACAAAGGCTGTTTTCCAATTTCTCGGAAAGAGTCCAGAATAGGATAGATGGAAAAGCTTACGCAACGGTAATGGCAGCTTGGAAGAACACCTCTTCTGAACTGATAGGGAAATAGCATCTGGCCCAGCGGATTTGTGAGTGTTGAGATCGTTTAAAACTCTAGCAACTGCACGAGTACGAATGTAAATCTTTCCAATAGAGCGTTAAATACTCTGAAGTGCAAGCAGCAGTAGTCTGGAAGCGTAGATGTAGCTGCAAAATGCGCAGCAAACAGGCCTTGTCTTTAGAGCTGACAACTCTGGAATGTCAATATAAATAAACGTTGAAATCGACGGCGAGGCTGTATTTTTGATTTTTTTCACAAATTTTTACTTCCTTTGGGACATTGTAGTGGTTGTGGCCTCAATTTTTGGTCGTAGGCGAATTTGACTCACCGAAGATGGGCATTGCAATCATATCTGGCTCGTTAAAAATTTATTCGGTTTTCCTCAGTAGGGTTTACTTTACAAAACCGAAAGCGTACATAACCAAGTGTGTAGTACGTGTATACCATCGATCTGCCAGCTGCTAGCCGAATTGTGTAATTCCCAAGGTAACGCCACCAAAATATCAAAAAGACAACAACAAAAATAATTAGCTTCTTTCCGCCCAAATTTGTGGTACACTCGGAACGCGTTGCAAAGCGCTCGGTGAATCATAAATAATACGCACCAACTAAAGTAAAACTTCTTAGCCTTTGAATCCGTTTGCCTTTGGTGTCTAGGTTAGCAATAAATAAATAAAAACTAATATGATAGATAACTTGAGTTGGGCACTTAAGGTGCAGCAGCGCTAGTGACGCGGTAAATGCTGACCTTCCTGACCGACACGTTGTGCGCTGGCTCTGCAGCATATGAATATATAACGAATATTAACTATTGAACCATGATGAGTTCAGTTCTAAAGGCTGAGTTGGAGTTATTAATCTTATCACGTTTTAATTATTTATGACTGGCCGTAGGAAATTCCAATTCTAAGGCGCCCATATGAATAACTTTATTTGGGTGCGAGTCCCCCTGCTTACAATACAAATTACTCAATCAATATTTTTATTTGCTATTCAAACTCGATTATCAACGGACCAAACCACAGACCACACATTACACTCTCATTACCCATCGATACATCCGGTCAGCAGCGATCCAGTTTGTTTCAATGCAAAAAGAAAGTGGTTTCGTATCAATCCATTAATGGTATAATTCCACACCTTTCGTTATTGCGATCCTCTTCTCATCTTTTCTTCGTCGGTGAATTTCACTCATGATTCACTGTGACCGAGAGCTGCAATAAACAGACGAACGATGGAAATGTGGAAAACTACTTGCGGGCCTTTCGCCTCCGCCTCTTAACGAATAAAATTATTAGACTCGAAATTGTTAGCTCTAGATACTCATACAAAAAATACTTGTGGAAAGTACGTTTCGTGGCTTCTCAATGGTTAAATTAAAATATTTTTGACTGACGGACAGTAGTGGTGTCCGCTCGTGCAGTGTACTGTATGAGCACAGCAGTTAATTCTCACGCAGTAACGGTTGCCCGGCAGTGGTTGTGGATGGCATGGAAACCTCTTTAAATAGAACGTGCGAATGATTGTCGCATTACAATACGACGGTATACGGCGATTTTCTCGTCTTGTCGGAGTTGAAGCACCTGAAAACCGGCGAAGGTGATGCGATTGGATCTGTTGTGTGATTGGATTCAAACAGAGTTTGTGCACTTGAGAGAAAGAAATTCTCTTTGGCGTGTAAATTTTGCTAAATATTAAGTATACGACCTGCTAACCGGACTGCCATTTTTAGTTTAGCAAACCTAACCTTTATACTGGACTTGATTTGTTAATACTGTTTGGAAGGAGACGACCATCGACGTAAGTGACTGTTTCCTACGCTATAACCTATACTCGAAGGTAGGCATTATCGACACTAGTGGTGTTAGCACTGAAAATATGTACTAGTTTTGTATTGCGCATGGGCAGTTGAGCAGAAAAATTGTTTTGGTCGTGTGAAAAATAGCGTACATTACTCGCTGAAAAGTGCTTAACGTGCGCTCGTTAGATTGCCGCACTCGGCTACCGCCTCGTTCTTCAAGCTTTTAACTCGCACAATAACGTCCCCTTTCCTAGCTCTTTATGTAATACTGCTTTTAATGATCATATATAAATGAGCATTTTCAGAAAGAATATGCTAGCGATCAAAATCTTCACTTTTTTAAACAAGATATCGTTATGTAAAGGTAACAACCAGAATTGTATGGTTTGTTTTCGAGTTAAGCATAACAGTGATTTGGTCTCAAGAACTTTTATACTTTAGTGCTTTCAAGTACAATATGCTACCAAGTACAGTAGACTCGAGGCCGGGCAAGCCTACGCTGGAAGAATGGCGTAGACCAGAACACCCAGAGTTTAGGGATGCAAAACTGAATAACATCGGCTTGAAATCGGGACCGGTTTAGAGTTTTTTTGCGGGAGGACAGACCGGACCCCGGTTATGTAACCAAATATGATGATAATGAAACTAGGGACCGTTTATTTGTTTAACGAGCTGCAGTCAGACACATAGTTATTGAATTAGGAAACATACAGACGTAAGCGGCACCCAGTCAATTTATAAAAAGATTTGTCCAAATTTTAATCTTATTATATATGCTATTGTGAGCCCGTAGGGCGAAGGTTATGTTCAGAGGACATGAAAATTTTATCAGCGAACGTTTGTACGTTTGTACGTTTGTTTGCCGGGTCGTATATATCGGCCTCTACCAGTCAAAATTTGATGGGACTTGTTTTTAAACAATTGGTTAGCTCGGGTTGTGATGGTGTAATTTTTTCATTCATTTTTTTTAAGCCAGCCTGAACGTTTGCAAAGTAAAATGTGGTTTTTTCAGTCTATTTCAGGAATCGCTGATATGAATCTCGGCTTCTACCAGTCAGAATTTTATGGGACTAGTTTTAAAACAATTTTGACGCGTGTGGTGCGTGTCGCGTGAGGCCCCCAAAAAAATTGTTACAAATTTTGTGAATTAAATGGTTACTATTGGGATTTTAAGATAATTCTGTGTTTAGACTGAATAACAACTATCCATATGGCGAGCTGAGAAGCTCGCTTTACTATCTTCTGCTTTAATTTATAAAAGATGACTTACCCAGACTTGAACATTTTTTTAATACCGTGAAGAACTAAACACTTTATTATGAAGAAAATAACGGAATAATTCTACATACTTTTGAGTTGAAACAGTAATACTAAGGATACTGAAGAACAATAATAATAATAATATTTGGCGCGACAGAGGCCAAGGCCTAACTTCTCGCGACCATCCATTTGTGCTGCACATGTTAATTTTTGGACACAAATGGAAGGGACCTACAATTTAAGGCCGGATCCGAACGGCGAATTGAGAAGCTTTCCGTGACAAGGTATTAGTATTAAATTACTCTCGGAACGTTTGTCACCCATTCGCGAGAGGTGGGACACCGTGAAAAATACTTTTGGTGTTTGCTGGGATTCGAACCTGAACCTCCTGCGCAGCAGCCATATGCATTACCACTGAACCACGGTGCCCACTACTGAAGAACAATACACAATCATTTATTTAATTTTAAAAATTATTATGACGGATCTACAGCGGAAAAAAATTACTCATTCCTAAGTCCTGCAATCAATTAGAATAATATCACTTTTAGGTGATATTTTAAGTCTAATAAATGTAAAAGGAAACATTTCGGTATTCCCATAAAAATTACTCTTCGTATTTCGTATTGAATCTTATTTACATCAGTCCAATATGAGAAGTTACATGAATAACCTCGAAAAAGTAGCTCTAATTGAGCATACTTAAAAGTACCCAGTAGTTTCTCAACGAGTGACCAAGTGACCATTCGGGTGGAATGGGACACCGATCCCATATTTTATGTCTTTGAGGATATATGCATCTAAAACACCAAACAGTAACCCTCAATGTATGAACAATCAAAGCAAGCAGGCTACATTTTACGGGTTTTAACTAACGCGAACACTTCACATACATTAAAAAACAGCATGTGTGTAATGTTGTAATGGTGTAGTGTTGTTAGCTATGCGGAACGAAAGCGGCTTATGTGCGTAATGTAAACCACATGTGGTACCCACTTGCGTGACATGTGGTAACAATCATGCCGTGGCCGTCTACTACTCATATTGCATAACAAAGCCAACTCATTGAGTTGTGCGTAAAAAATACCCTAATGACACGATGTAGTAAATTTGTTCACAATCGCTTCCCGATTTTTCTCTGTGTATAGTGCAAGTATCAGAATTTAAAATTTTGTTCTGAGTTTCGTGAGACACAATAGGAATCTATTCAATGTATTTGCATTCAGGTTGAAAATAATATAGGTAGGTATTTTCTTTTAAATTTCGTTCACCGCACAGGATAGTAGCTTACTTTACACCAAATAGCTATCCCAATGTCCAAGACATTGATCATTTTTTACATTTTTGAACCTTAACGAGCGATCAATATTATTGAACTGGTAATAGATGCGGTCATAAAAAATGTCTTTTGCGAAAGTAACCACAATTTTGAAGATTGCTATTAGCACCAGCTACAAACAATTTTGTCAGATGCCAGGTAAACCAGTTACCAACTCATTCATTACATCGCTGTCGTCAATAAACTCGTCAAGTGCTGTTAAATGTCTCACGTACCGAATTTCAAATGTCCAACTTACAACAACTTTGCCGCAACGCTGCGATCGCTCTGACTCTGATTGACAAACAACCAACGACTCAAGTTGGTCTGTCGTTGTTGGTAGAGTGGTGGTGGTCTTACTGCCGTTAGCTGTCGAACAATAATTCTGTCACGTTTTAGAAAGTGAAACTTGTTGATTTACGCGAGTATATTGTATGGACAACAATAAGTCTGGTACTTGGACGGAGAGATCTTTGAACTGTCGCCAGTTGCAAATGGCTTATTGCAGGAGTTGCCTACTTATTGGTTTTTTTGTTTTAATTTTCAGATGATCTAACCGCTTGCCAACACTTGAGACGTGCAGAGTCGCGACGTTCGAAAGCCTTGCACGTCGCCGACACAGGGCGAAATGTACGCGTGCCACGCTGCAATAAGTTGGGCGACTTTGAACAGATTCAATGTGCCAATGATGAATTTGGCCAAAACTGTTGGTGTGTCGATGAGTATGGGGTTGAGATTCCTGGAACTTTCAACAAGACACGAAACGCTGTAAACTGCTCTGAGCCAGCCAGCTGTCCTGCTTCGCACTGCAGGATGTTCTGCCCATCGGGATTTGTACGGGATGCAGAGTCTGGATGTGCCATATGTCGGTGTCGGGATCCGTGTGATGGCATTGAATGTCCCAATGGACAAACTTGCCAACAACAAGAGGTGAAATGTAAAACTGAACCGTGTCCTCCAGTGCCAACATGCAAGAAGGCGCGATCGATTGGAAATTACTGTGCGGCAGGTATGCCCTTGTCCATCGAGGGGAGTGTGCGTCCATTCTTGTGCGGATACGATCCTGGCAAACCGAATTGTCCTCCACTATACCAGTGCATTGTAGAGTCCGGCAATGACTATGGGGTCTGCTGTCCAAGTGCCTTGAAGTTCCACAAACCCGGAGTTTGTCCCAAGGCAGATAAAACCACATACACTGAGAGCACTGGATACATGTGCGGATCACCCTGTTCTCATGACCTTGAATGCCAGCTCATGGAGAAGTGCTGCTTTACTAAGGGTTGCCAATTTAACTGCCAGCAACCATACAATGTGACGACATGCCATCAGGCGAAGACTTTGTCGGACATTTTGGCCATCAATGAGCGCGAAGGACGGGGTTACGTGCCCGATTGCAATGGACCCGGTGGTATGTTCAGCCCGAAGCAATGTTCTCGCAACGGTTTGGTTTGCTGGTGTGTCGACCCACGAACAGGACACAAGATAAAGGGCTCAATGGGGGCTGCCAATAATGTGGATTGCGAGGGATGGGAGAACATGGTCAGCCGATCATTGGGTCGCAGCTTCAACATGGATAAGTGTGATACAAATATTTGTGCCGCTGTCTGCGAATATGGATTCAAGGTTAGTGTGGGCATGGCGGTCATCGTAAAAGCATTGCGTCAAAATTCTACTTTTACACTCGTTTCCTTGCAGAACGATCATAATGGATGTCCTACATGCGAATGTTCGGAACCGTGCGAAGGTTTCAAGTGTGACATGGGATCCCATTGCGAGGTTGCCACAGACCCACTCTGTGAGTCTGGATCGGCCTTGTGCGCCTCGTGGCCGGTATGCAAACCCGATTTAGTCTATTCCAATCCATGTGACATTGGAACGCCGCTAGCTGATAATGTGACCGGCGAGGTGTCCTACTGCGTTGAAGGTGAGTTCCATGGGACTAGAAGCCATATTTTAATTCATAATAAAAACCACAGAAAACTAAACTAAAACTACAAAGTACACATTACAAACTACAAACTTAAAACTTCAAACAACAAACTACAAAATAAAAAAAGAACAACCTTCAAACTATTAACTACAAACAAAAAATACGAACAGAACAGAACAGAAATACAAAAACAACCAACCAGAAAATATAAACTACAAATTACAAACTACAAACTACACACTACCAACTTCAAACTATAAACTATCAACTACAAACTAGAAACTACAAAGTACACACTACAAACTACAAGCTATAGACAACTTTCAAAATTCAAACTCCTGCAACTACACACCTTTCTTTCTTCCATTTTAGAACGCCAATCGCGTGCTTTCCAACCAACTGCCTTTTTTGAGCCAGAAGAGGAAATCAAAAACGGTCGGTCCATGTCAAATCGCATTATATGCCCGTTACAATACAAATGCATCAAGCTTCACAGGCAGAGTAAGAGTGTTTGCTGCCCGTTACCGGAGGAGACGATTCAGGTTGAAGTACAGGCGGAGCCGCCGCGGCAGCAAACAAGTAAGTGTACCTCTTATACTGAGTTGCCATTAGCTTGATGACAGTGTTTTTTTCGGCCTTGTAGTGTGCGAATATCTGCGAGATTTCTCCGAACGCATGGAAGGCACAGAAGCTGGAATGCAACTTGCAATTCCTTCGCCCAAATGTACCGAGGACGGTAGCTACCGCGACCGTCAATGCACCTTGAAGATGATCAAAGTCACGCGTGCCGAACAGCGAAAGATCCTCGAGGAGAACACCATTCGCAAAATGAGAATGTTATTAGGCGCCCGCTCTAAGCGAGACGTGGAGAGTTTGAAACTTTTCCGAGTCGACGACAGCAATTTAAAGGTACAAGTAGCCACCGCTCCAGCAATGGGCCGCAGTGCTAAGGTTATCGATATGGGAGCGGACAAGCATCAAGGTCTTGGGCAGCTTTTCGGGACAGACGTAAAGAAGGTGTCGGCTGCCACGAAGAGCCCTACAAACGATAATGAGCTCATAGAAATCGAAGTTGAGCAGTGCTGGTGTGTGGACAGTTTTGGAACGGAGATTCCTCAGTCGCGTGGATTTAATGTTACCGATGAGTCGTGCAAAGCTCTGCGAGACTCTATCGATTGTCTTGACTTGACTTGTCGCATGGGTTGTGAATATGGTTTCAACCTGGACACCGAGAGTCGTTGTCCTGCCTGCCAATGTCGTGACCCTTGCGATGGGGTAACATGCGGAGACGGCAGGGAATGTCGGATCGTGGATGTATCCTGTGATGAGGAATACTGCCCACCTGTGCCTGCGTGCTTGCCCCGTAAACCTGGCCAGTGTCCCTTCCTTGTGCCTCCTGGTCCCGCTAACGTCGACGCAAACTCCTGCTCCTATGAATGCCGCACAGACTCGCATTGCGAAGGAGCAAAACGCTGCTGTTCCAACGGTTGTGGAACCCAATGTGTGCAGCCGCAAATGAAGACTGCTTGTCAGCATTTGCAGGCAATCCAAATGCATCAATCCTCTGAGCTAGGCGTCCCTGCAAAACAGATGTACATTGCACAGTGCGAAATTGAGACGGGAAAGTGGAATGAGGTACAATGCGGTCCAGACAACAGTTGTTGGTGTGTCGACCAACAAGGACATGAGGTCAGTGGAACACGTGTAAAAGGACAATCGCCCATTTGTAAAATTAACTCAGCTTTTGCGTGCTCACCGCAAAAATGCGGAGCGACTTCTTGTGAAAATGGCCACAAAGTCGATTCTAAGGGTTGCCCCACCTGTGAGTGTCGCAATTTCTGTGACGAAATTGCGTGCTCCAGTGATGAAGACTGCCAACTGATCAACGTCGAGTGCATAGACATTCCCTGTCCCAAAATGCCGATCTGTGTACCCAGACGGGAGACCGTCTGCCCAGAAGGTAATCCACTAAAGCAGGGTGACTTGGAGGTGAGTTGCGGTCCACACAATGAAAATGAAATCTGTCCGACGACGCACACATGCCAACTGAACCCGGTATCCCATCGTGGAGTTTGCTGTACCAAGACAAGTGAGTATGCAACGCCAAAAAGATCCCTCAAAAATTGCATTAAAAATTGTTGTTTGTATGTATCTCATGTTTCTAGGAGATGTTTGCTTCGAGTCCATGGATAAAGTTTGCCTTGCCAAAGCTACTTCTGAAAACAACTCCACTCGATACCGATTCAATCCGAAGGCGAACAAGTGCGTTGCGGTGACCATTGACTCGGATGAGAGCATTTGTCAGACAAAGAACTTATTCCACAATGAACTTGCCTGTAACTCGGTCTGCCCAGGTAAGGACTAGTGAAATTTGAAAAAACCGTGAATGCTTCATTTTATGATTCTTTCAGTTTTGACTCAATGCGAACGACTCAAACTGAAGAACAGTCTGGCAGCTCAACGCTCCGGGTTGGAAACTGCGTGGTTCCAACCAAGATGCGATCCAATTACCGGTCATTGGAGCCCCGTACAGTGTTTAGGCAAACAATCCTTACCACAACAGCCTAATCTAAGCAGCGACGAAGGTATGAGCGGGGCATTTGCTAGCACAGCTCCCGAGATGACAATGCCAGGTAGCTCCCCCTACGGTGTTTGTTGGTGCGCCGACAAGAAAGGTGCTCCTCTTAAAGGCACCCTAACACGAGACTCTGAACCTGTATGCAACAGCCGCCAAGCAAGGAGGCGAATTTACGTCGAAGACACTGATCCCCTCATGGAAGATCTCATCAGGCAGATGACAATGCTTGTCGATGTAGACAATTTTGTTGAGAAGGCATCAGACCACCACGAAGAAGAATGGACAGAAATCAATCCTACAGAAAGTACAACCGTCACGGAGCGTATTTTCGAATTGACCAACTCAATTCTAGACTCGAAGCTGTCCGTGGAGAGCATCAGGGAACTACCCCAGACGGCAACTAGATGTCGCGCTCTCGGTGCCACGGCTTCATTCCCAGTATTGTGTGACGAAAGTGGTGCCTTCCAACCCATGCAGTGTAACGGTAAACAATGTTGGTGCGTCGATGCGGCCGGCAATCAACTTCCCTCAACGACCATCTTCCGCTTCGGCACAAAAAAGTGCGAACACACCCCAATCGGATCGGTCGCCATTGAGCTGCACATGCAAAACCAAACAGGGAAAATGGTACGCAATCTCTACGACACCATCAGAACGGAACTCCATCAGTTGCTGGGCAATTCACTGGAGAATCTACGGGTACAGGAAAATTTCGACGGCAGTGCCATCGTTCGCTTCGAGCTGCACAACGAACAAAAGATCGACTTGGCATTCGCCATTGAAGAAGCCATCACGCACAACAAGCTTATGCTAGGCGATGGCCACTACAAGCCTGACATAACCCGATCACATTTCATCCATCGCAGTGCACTGCCTCCAGTAGCCCAAGCCTCGACGACCGCAGAGAGCACCATTCAAATTGTACTCTTTATATTGGCCACCTCGTCGGCCTTCCTCGTAAGCATCTTCGTCGTCTTCATCATGTTAAAGCGAGGCAAGCGAAAGATCATCCAGAGTTTCGGCTACACGACGCCGCTGTCGTCCTCGAACTACCCACACAACAAAATCATCGGCAGCGGGGACAAAATCGTCGACTATACATCGCCCATTTTCGTTCTTAGTGCTGCCAACGAACACGACAGCTTCAAGCCCCCAAAGCCGGGCCAGGCCGCGACGAACAAGTAATCGAGCACATTGGACATGCGCCATCAGTGCCAACCATTTATTCATTTGTACATTTCCCCATTTGTAAATTATTTTAATACAGCAGCTTACTTGTAAATAATACTTTAGTGTCCGTATCTTAAAGAATGAATCTTCTCGGCATTTCATGTTTCTTATAACGTATACTTGCTAAGTTTCAGTCTAATCTCAATTAAATGTATAATACGAGAACAGAATTAATTAATTAAAAGTTTGTACATTGTGTTACAAAATCACAATTTGCAAGCATCAACCTTGTAATTCTTGTAATTCACTTTGTCATTTTATTACCTAATATTTTTGTTTTATACGTTAAACATAAAGTATAAATAAATCGAAATCACTTGGTTAATTTTTTTTATTTTTGAGTATAAAGTTTCGCTTGTTCTTGTAGCTTTTAGTTGCTTCTCTCAGACGTAATATCGAAATTACGTAAAAAAGAAACCATCCTAGAGCATTCAAAAGTCATATATAGTTGGGACGAGTGCATAGCATTAAAGGAGCATCATCGCGGCTCTTCAGAATTCGCTGACAATCCTTTTGGTTTGGTGGCTTCAATCGATGCTTCAAAAACGCTGTACGAATCCCATTTACGAATAATGAAACATATAATACATTCTGAACTCTATCAAGATAATGCGCCCCACCCCATACATATTATGTAATCTTATTCAGGGGGGTGAAGTAGAAGTTACAACGTCCTACGAAGCCCAAACATTGGCTCGCTCTTTTTGAAATTTCGTAAATATGTTTCTTCCAAAGAAGTACACTTAAAACTTTCAAACTTTTATTCGCCCAAAACTTGAGAACAATTGCCATAACTGGTCTGGTGCGCCTAAGACTACTTTGCATCAGCTAGATAGAATACAAAACCGCGCGATAAAACTTATCGGTGACGAAAATATAGCGAAATCAATAGATTCGCTTGAACACCGCAGGAACGTTTCTTGCTTGTCACTGTTTTATCGCTTCTTCTACCAGCGGTGCTCAAGAGAAATAGCCAGCTGCATGCCACCTCTCCTTGAATTCAACCGCAATACTCGTGGCGCTCTAAATGCTCATCAGTTTACCCTCAAGCCCATCTTCGGAGGTACAGTTAAATTCAGGGATTCGTTCTTCAGCCGTACAACACGTATGTGGAATGCTCTGCCAAGCTCTATCTTCCCACATCACTATGATCCACAGGCATTCAAAACACAAGCTCATAGACATCTCCTCTTTTCTCCTCCTCTCACCCACGCTGTGCCAATCATATAGCCGAGCATTATAAGGGTGCGAACCCCTTGAAGCGTGCGCGAATTATACAAAAAAAAAAACCTAACATCTAAAGTAAATCAGATCACGCAATAGGGGCACCATTATTAGATCGGCCCCAATCAATAATGACTTGAATGTTCGTGAGAATAGCCGTATTCATTAAATTGCATTCTTTATCACTATTATCAGCAAACGTTTCGGTTTGTAGAAGACACCAGGCCATATATATCAAGAAGAGCGTTGGCGACAAGCATGACCTTTGTGGCACGCCAGCATGCGATCCCATTTTTTTTCCTTAACATTTATTTATTTATATTATAAACATTTTTATTTATTTTTTTTACAATAAAAATAAGCAAATATTGCTCACTTAGGAACATATGGCAGAAACATATTTCCTCCATCCTCGTCGATCTTGTGCTAGTCGTTTAATTAGTTGTTAGTTGTTGCAGGTCGTTGTTTGATATCGTGTAAGGCCAGAATATGCAACACACTCTTCTTAGACACTTATTGGAGTCTTTTTGTTGCAGAATCTGTGACTCGCCAGGTCTCACAACCATAGAGAAGGACTGATTTCACACTTGAGTTGAAAATGTGAATTTTTGTGCGTATCGAGATGTTACGAGAGCGCCACACTTTGTTAAGTTGGTGATATGTGTGGCCATCCTTCGTTATAATACTCCCAAGGTAACAAAACTCTTCTACGTCCTCGATGGTTATCTCTCGATCGTCCAAGCTTAGCGTCGGAGGTGTCATGATACCAGTTTCGATGCGCATCATTTTAGTTTTGCTTATGTTGATTTTCAATCCGACTCGTCTTACATTGGAGATCAATTTTTCCATTATTGACTTCATAAACGTGATCGTGTGTGTCATAAGGCAGATGTCATCAGCGTAATCAAGATCATTCAGCTTTTAAAATGGACGCCATTGTATTCCATTCGGTGCTTCGATGTTTGTTTGCATCATTACACAATCCAGGACGACCAAAAACAGCAGTGGTGATAATACGCAACCTTGACGAACTCCTTTGGTGATGTAACAATTGGCACTTTGCTTGTCTTTGAAGCGAACACTGCAAGCCGCATCTTTATAAAGTTCACGAATGAGATCCACAATTGTTTCCGGTACACCTAAATTTTGCAGTGCATTCGCCAAATAGCGGGGATGGATATAGCGTCAAAAGCTCGCTCAAAATCCACGAACAAGAGAAACAGCGGTGACCTCCAATCTACAGTCTGTTCAATAATAATCAGCTGTGTGGAAATGTGGTCCACCCAGGATCGATTAGGCCTAAATCCGGCTTGTTCACGTAGCAGAAGACTATTCACAGTTGATGATATACGGATCTAATATGAGAAAAGCC
The DNA here is from genome assembly GCA_947095585.1 of Nephrocerus scutellatus. NCBI lineage: Eukaryota > Metazoa > Arthropoda > Insecta > Diptera > Pipunculidae > Nephrocerus > Nephrocerus scutellatus. The sequence goes on along the minus strand of OX352761.1, from coordinate 139,579,386 downwards.
AAAACCTTCGCAATCGTGTTGAGTAGAGTAATTCCTCTTCAATTTTTACAGTCACTCATGCCATTCCATAATCCTCAATCCATGCAACTAGCTGACCCGACAGACGTTGCCCTGTCCTATACTTTCAATAAATTTGTTTTGTAAGTGAAACTACTTTATCGGCGGTGAGGATGAGTACGGTATCAAAAATAATTTTTTTTTGCGATTTTGAATCACAGTATTTGTCACATTATTGTGTTACATTTTTAGGAACTAAGTCCTTTCTCAACCGATTTGTATGAAATTCGGTATGGTCTTTTGAGGGTCTTTTGAGGGACATTTGAAGGTCTTTTGAAGAGTCTTTCGAGGGTCTTTTGTGGGTCTTTTGGAGGTCCTTTGATGGTCTTTTGGGATTAATAACCCCAAAGACCCTCGCAGTTTGGGGTCTTTTGAGGATCTTTTGGGGGTTTCCCAGAATGTCTCTATGTCCCGGCACCAAGTACATGTGAATATTGAACTGCACCCCGCCATCTCCCTGAGAGATGATCGGCAGTCTAGGGCTACAAAAGTTTTCTTAGAGACTGATTATAGGGATCTGAAAGCAGCTCGACTATAACTACTCGACTAATATTATTTAGCCTTTTTGAGAAAACACCACCGCCTACCCCAACATCATCAACATTTTGAGCCGTCAGTATAAGAACTGATCGATTCATCTTCCAAGATAGAACCTTCTTCCCACAGTGATCTGGTGGATATGATGACCTGGAAGTTATTGTTGAGCAGTTGTTGCGGTGGAACTACTGGTGGAACTCTGAATAAACTCAGAACAGAGGAGTGTCCGAATTCATTTCTTGTCCAATGGGAGGTTGCATTGAGGCGAAAAGCCGCGCTAGTAGCAACTTGTTTGCTAAAAATGTCCAGTGGTGTTTGGTTGAACAGTATGCCGATCGTTGGACTTTGCTTAGCTTGTCGCGATTTACTGCTGTGTCTAAGGCACTCCACCAGACAACCAGACAACCACACCGTACAGAAGTGTAGGTCTTATTACCGATATATGTATATAGCCAACCCCAACAATGGGGTTGAAGACCTAATATTGTTAATTTGTGTCTTCTTTCTTGTATATTTGGTTTCCAGCTTAGCTTTCTGTCTAGAATGACATCCAGATATTTGACTTTATCAGAGAAGGATAAGCTTGTGCCCTTTATATATGGTGGGTCAACATGTGGAATTTTATATTTTCTAGTGAAGAGTCGAGTTCTGTTGAGGGGTTTACTCCCAAAACAACAATGATCTGCCCATCTAGTTGGCTTGTTAAGAGAGCATTCTGTAAGAGTTCTTTCAGGGTATTAAGTTGTTTTCATGAAACGGCAATAGCAAAGTCATCCGCATAGGCGATGACGATTTACATGAGTCCCAGTTCAAAATAAAACAACTCAATGTAGAATTTTTTGTAAATATCAATATAATCATGAATTGGTAAATATACTTTTAATTTTTGTATTTGTGTTCTTCGTTTAGATTTGTTGTTTAATTTTTCTCGATAATGTTAAAATATTCATAAAAATATTACAATAAAATGTTAATAATAATAATAATAATAAGAAGAAGAATATGTTATATAAAATGCAAAGATGTTATTTTAGTTCATTATGGTCAAGAGTTAGGAAGGAAGTGTGTTGTAAGGAGTAAGAATATTGTATAAGTGACAAAATATATTGTAAAGACATGCGGAATGCAGAAAAGCGTCTGAAAAGTCCCACATTACAAAGCAATTAATTAAATAATACAAAAATGCGTAGAAAAATGTCAGTCCTCTTACATGATGCAACTCGATTGATGGAATTTGCAAACTTTAGGACAATTCAGCTAGTAAGCAGCAGCACTTGTTTTACCAGGAAATTTGATACAAATTGTGTTAACCTTTAGCATGCTACGAATGTATAAGAATTAATTTACTCAGTTATTATTATATTGTTATATTATTGGTATCTATTCCATTTAGCAAGTTCCTTTGCTGCCAATACAGTAACTAAACGCATACAATTTTGTTAAGATACATCACAACATGATTACAGAGCAGAGTTAATTACTGAGAATTTTTTGGATTCAATTGAGGAGAGAAGTCCATACTTTTTTGTTGCAAATGGTTACCCTTATATGTACATACAGTTAGTTTAGCCATTGAGTTGAATGTAGGATGTATCACTTTTGTATTTGCAAAATGCACATAATGTTGATCAAAATGGACATCTAGTTTTCTCGGAATTTGTTAATTTTTATGGTTTCTGTTTTTTAAATGCAAATGTCTCATTAACTTTTGTTCGTGTTTAATGTTCAAATGGAACAAGTCATTGATTTGCTTGTTAGAAGACTGAAAATTGGAAAATGTATTTATTATCTACTTTGGATTCGGTTGCTGTGGTTATGGCTGTTGTGGTCCGTTGCCATTGCGATTATTGGCTCCAGTGCCAAAAGGTATAGCTGCTCTTTGGTCTTCCATGCGGCCACTCTGAACCTTCATGATTAGCGAGAAGAAGTCTTCGTCCGGAACTGTAGTTCCGCCGGCGCCGTTGCGAGAGCCACGACCCCGTGCCGCTGGTGTTTCTGCGTCCATTGTAATATTTGGTCGCGGCAACTCAGACCTTTGCTCCTCGAGACGTGAGCTCTGACATCGCATCAACATATCCAGAAATGCATCGTCCGGTTGTTGTGTAGTAGTTGCACTGCGAGCCAGCTGTGGATGATGACGATGTGGATGTGGACCAGCAGCTGTACCAACAGCGGCACTTCCACTTCCTCCCGCTGTAGACTTAAGTCCTGGCAAAGATCCACTAGCACTAGTTGTTGAATCATAATTGCTCACGTTAGCTGCTGATATGGAATTCTGTTGAGATAGTGGCTTTCTTGTTTGTTGTTGTTGTTGGGCTGGTTGTGCGCCGCCGACGATTGCTGAATTTTTGGTTATTTTGATTGAACATCGCTGGTCGTCCATTCGTTTACTTTGTGATCGCGAAAGCATCTCAAAGAAGTCATCGTCGTTGCCGTTTAATTTACCGACAACAGCACCTGTCGCAGTTGTTGACGATGGTTGAGCAGTGGGATTGGTGGTTTTGTCCTGGTCCTGATGTTGCTGTTGTCGCTTGCCGTCTGGCGTTATTTTTATCAAATCTAATTGTTCCATGCTCTGACGTCGCACTCTTACCATTCGTCCATTGCTTCCCTGAGTATTATTTGATTCCGTTGAGGATTGAGTTGGCGTTATATCCGATGCAAACGATCTGTTGTCGTCCTCGCTCGGACTCAGATCAGGCAGTGACAGAATTTTCCGTAAATCAGCGATATTCAATTTTGCTGTGGACTCGCCTACAGGATCGGAGAGTTCTTTGGCCAGCTGGTGATGGGATTCGGCAAATTCCAATGCTTTTTCATGATTTCCTATAGCAGAATGAGCATTTCCCAGACTCCAACATGCACGAGCTTCTCCAACACGGTCACCGAGCTCCTGAGCAATAGCTAGATGCCTGTGGTGGTAATCAATTGCAGTAGCAAACTCTCGCAAGAGGGTATACGTGTTGCCTAGGCTGTAGCACGATTGCGCTTCCACTTCGCGCTCTCCCAACTCAACGGCCAGTGAAAGTGTACGCTTATAGTGGTCTGCCGCCTCTTCGAACTGTCCCAAAAATATATGCGAGTTTCCTAGATTGCTGTTAGCTCTGCGTTCCGCTGCTTTGTCACCAAACTCACGAGCTATTCGCAGACGTTCCTGATGATGTTCGATAGCAGCCTGAAAGTCCCCCAACAAGTAATAAGTATTACCGAGATTTCCGCATGCTCGACCTTGTGCGCCACGGTCTCCCAGATCACGCATAAGCTTAAGATTCTCCTGGTAGAAGTCCACAGCCTTTGTGAGAGCTTCCTTAACTTCGTCGCTGAAGTCTCCTGGATTGCGTTGGCCCATATTTTTGCCCTTAGCATGATACACATTACCCAAATTGTACAGAGCTCTCCCCTCCGAGAGTTTATCGCCCAACTGCCGAGCCAGTGTTAAATGGCGATCGCAACAAATTGCCGCCTCGTCGAACCGTCCCATGACTTTCAACGTGTTTCCCAGATTTCCCGATGATTTGGCCTCGCCCAATTTGTCGTTCATAGAACGGGCTAACGTTAGGTCTAACTTATGGTACTGCATTGCTTTTGAATAATCACCCAAATAGAAATACGCATTCCCCAGCTGACTATATATGGCACTCAGGGTGCGAAGATCGTCAGTGCCAGCCTGTATCGCTGCTTGAAAAAAAGCGACGCCTGCTCGGCAGTCGCCAGCTTTACAGAGCCGCTCCCCTTCTAGAGCCAACTCGAGACACATTGAGGATCCTTCTCCACCTGCGTTTTGTTGTTGATTCTGGTCACATGATGTTATATTCTCGGCACTTGCGGAAAGCGACGACATGGTTGTCGCTCGTGGGGCACTCCTATTTTTTCAGTACGATTGCCAACTTATTGCTTCACCCAGCTAATCGTAGTCACTACACCAAAATGCTGTTGCTGTTGTTGTTAGTCGAAATTCACCTCAAAAAGCAAGTTATAATTAGTTTTGAATAATTCCTAATAAATAATCCTTACTATTCAATCAGTTGAAGATTTTACAGCTGCCTACTTTCTGCTTTTTCCTAAAGATAATTCTCTGTCCAAAAATAAGAAAAACATTTAACAAAAACGTCACGGCCGTTACGATGCTAAAACTTCCCCGTCAATGTTTATGAAATGATTCACAAAAGTCACATAAAAACATCAACACTACTTTCGTGAATGTTTACCAGGGTTGTTATATATATATAATCACCACATTTAATTGTCTAACTTATAGTGACCTTGGCTTCTTGCTTTTAGTTAATAAAATTCAAAATTCTAAATTTTTTCATAAGAAATACAGAAAGCAGTTGGCAACATTTCGATAAAATTGTCAAATATTTGTTGATATTAGGTGAAAAATTTTGCAAATGTCAGAATTTTAGTAAATCAACTTCAGTATAAATAAAAAAACACATACACATAAAATCGAGTTAATTTCGAAAAAAAATAATTGTTGGCCTTTCAAATTTTAATAGAAAGTATTGTCATCGGAGATGCTCCTTAAGTATACCCACGAATATGTGGTCAAACGGTACAACTTGCATAGCGAAAATCAGATCTGGCCTAAGCTGGATCCGAAACGCTCCAAGTGTTAAGATCTCTCAAAAAAGATCGCACATCGGTGCTATTGTAGGTCTCATCAGTGTCTCATAGGCAGGCCTCGAGTAAGACTTGGAGTCTTCTGCAGTAGCTGCATAGATGAGGAGGAGGAGGATATCATCGTCCATCTATTCTGTACTTGTCCAGCCCTCTCCCAAAAGCGTAAACTCAATACGGGAGCTTTCTTCTACAACGACGATCTCATGTAGGTGGAATGAATTTTTCCTGATCCGTGTGGTATTATAATGGACAATTACTGGTCTAAATGTATAGGATTCACTGACAGCCACCTTAACCTAGCCTAACTTAAACATACCCACGAGTATTTTTTAAGAAATTTATATGGGAGACCATCGACCCTGAGTTCCAGTCACTGTCAACTTTTTATAGAGAGTGTACCAGAGATACACTTGTGTGTAATGTTTGAATAAAATCGGATTTTAGGAAATGGATTAAAAATGTATTACAAGATTTGGCTAGCCAGCCACAAACTAACATAAAAACTCACCCGCGAAGTTAATAAAGAAAATTTGAAAAAATGTTTGTTACAACTTTATATTATTTTTAAGATTATTTTTACATTATGAGGGCACTGTAAATAACACTTAAAATTTTAGGAATATTTATAGGTCCCTTGCAAATGCACATATAAGCTGTATTTTATTTGCCGAGGAATAAGGAATTACAGCTGTATTTTATTTGCCGAGGAATAAGGAATTCGAATGTCAAAACCAGGCAAACAGCAGGTTTTCTTATTACAAAGAAGGAAGTGCAATTGTTGTTGTAATTCCTTATTCCTCGGCAAATAAAATACAGCTTACAACACCAATTGCACTATCTTATTCCTTCTCTGGAATAATAAAACCTGCTGTTTTGCTGGTTTTGACATTCGAATTCCTTATTCCTCGGCATATAAAATACGCCTAATAAAGTCGTTCTTTTTTTTCATTTTTAGAAATCTTTGTCAGAGCTTTAAGTTGTTCTCAGCAAATCGAACACGAAAAGCGAGAATCTTTTGTTTAAATTTTTTTGTTGCATGGGTGTGTAATATGTGTTCTTGAAGAAAAGTCGCGGTACTTTCAGTGAACACAGATCGATTGTTTTTTAAGGGAAAACGAACAATTTGAATTCAACATAAATAAAAGATAAGATACACCGATCGCGTTATACGACGATTTTTTATAATACATATTTGTACTTCTTTGAACTCATTAATCCAGTCTTTGAAAAATAATTTTGCAAATTAAAATTTGATTTAAAAAGTTTTTATTCATAATATCACATTTTGATAAAGTACCAAGTTAGTTCCATACGCTCATTAAACAAACATGACAATGATTAAGTGCCGATTATTAGCCGTATCTCATGTAAAGAATCCTTCAAAAATCCATTTTGGTTTTTTTTTCGGTTTGTTGGTAGAAATTTTAGGACAATAGTCAACAAACGTTTACATTTTTTTAACTCATAAGTCAACAAAACAATATACAAACATGACAACGATTCAATTCCAATCATTTGCAGTGTCTCATATAAAGACTCCTCCGAGTTCTCAGGCTGTTTCCGAAACGAAGACTTATTTGCCGCCATCATAAATAAATATAAAATCGTCCGAATTGATTCCATATATAAACTTAAATCGACAACAAATTCGAAGTATAAATTGTATCTTTCTCACATATCTTTGTAATTTTGGAAACCGAATTAGATTTTTCTTGCAAGGCAAAGAAATAAAATAAGTTACCTCGAGAGGAGGTTTATTTGAATAAAGAGCCAACTATAATGGACTTGAGTTGGATTAATTTAGCTGATGTGAACGACCCATTACATGCAATTCGTATGCTGTGACCATAATGTGATTTCGTGAAATCGTGAAGTTTAGTGAAGTCAGACATTCGGTGAGGAAATTTGACAACTAAGAGAAATTATGTAAAATGCAAGTAGTTGCTAAAGTTCATTAAGAGTAAATTAAAGAATGAGAGAAATTAGCTAAGCTTTTCGTTCGGTTTTGTCGTGAGAATAATCCCAATTCAGTCCATTAAGTCAAGAACTTAATATATTTGAATATTTTTTTAAAAAGCATAATTTGTTCTATATTTTCGAACGCATTTCAGGTTAAAAATTGTTTTGTCGACCACTTTCGCGATCTAGTACAATTATTATTCCAAAACCATTCTTACCTTCTCGGATAAATAAAATGGCCACTTCGTCAGCGCTCATTGTTGAAGTGTGCGTGCGTATATGTCTCAAAGCTTCCAATGAAAACTTGCTCAAAGTCAAAATATTCCATTTCTAATTTCAGATTCAGATTGGTCGACAGAAAATAAAAAGTTGTAAAGAAAAATCGCCGCTACGTGCCGAAACCGAAACCAAGTAAAAATTTTGATTGTTAATTAAAGGCATTTTAATTGAAAATAACTGAAGCAAGTGAACATATTTCCAATAAATCCAATAATCGCCTCAGTTATGGGGAACAGAAGCAGTGTTTCGTTCGCCATGTGAAAAAAGAAAATAAAAATAATTTTTTCTCTTCATCGTCGCCATCATTTTGTTCGTCTTCTACACGGACAGCAGCCGTCGTGTTAGCACCTGAAACAGTAGCTCAAATTTTAATCGAATCATTGGTGTCAAATCAGCCGCCGCTCCTGCTTTCGTTGTCGTCCGTGGTGTCTTCGTCGCGTTTGTCGTGGTCGTCGTTGTCGGTCAGTTTGTCAAAGCCGCACTTGTCGGATTCGCTGCGGGAATCTAGGTTCTGACAAACAGAAGAAGCAGCCGCCATAGCATTGGTACTAAACAAATCAATGAAACTCTTAAAAGCAGAAGCTATATATGTATATATACCTTAGTCGAAACAACTTAACCGCTGCTCAGAAGAATGTTAAATTTTTCCAATTACACCAAGAACTTCTAAACATTAATCCAAAAAGGAAAAACAATTTTTCTCAAATAATTTTATTTTTCAAAACCAGTCCGCCTGTTTACCAATAGTTTGTGAAAAAATATTTCGAACAAAACGTCAATTATTATTAGTTTCTGTTTTATATTAATCGCATTTAACAATTTACAAACGAAGTGAAATGGAAAATGGTTTTCTGGCACATAATCATTGAAATTATTTAAAAACCAAATTGCAACAATAATCACCCTGGACGAAAAAACAAGAATTTGCGAAAGTGGGAGAGTGATGGTTATTGTACTGGTTTCATGGTAAGTGTTGCCAATGTTATGTTGCAGTTTCATAACAATTTTTGTAAATTTTGTAATTTCGTATTCCAAAGTTGAAATTTGTATATTCACAAATATAGATTTTTTTCTAAGAAGACTTGATAATCATTTTTATAGGTCGGAGAAATCCGAGAAACCCGAGTTCCGATATATCCGATAATTTTTTCTCTGATTAGATCAGATAAAAAAATTATCTGCTGTGTTTTTTTTTAGTATAAGAGCAAAGTTTTATTTATCGCCTTAATGCTCCATAGTAGTCAACATGTCTCATGTTTAAAGAAACAAACAACTACAGCTGTCAAGAAAGGTTCTGTATATTTTTTCAAAGTAAGAATATCATATCCGAGAATTATAGGAGCGTAAAAAAACGTTTCAGAGAAAAAAGATTTCTCGGAGATTAAAAAAAACAGAGCTCTGAATTTTGACAGTTAAATTATCTCTCCGAGTGTTCCGACATAAAATAAAACACAGCCATAATCACTTTTTTTTTGTTATACTTGAAAAATATATGCAGTGACGCATGTTCATTTACCGCTCGAATAAGACTGCATACTACGGATGCACTCTAAACATCGATGTAAAAAAAATCGATGTGTAGTACCGATGCATCGAATTTAACCGATGTATTTTTAACGCTTCGATACATTCGATGTATCGATGTTTTTCGTTCAATATATCGGATGGCTAAACTTAAATTAGGTTACCTAATTTTATTTTGATATTAAGCTTTTGGCAACACGCAATACCAGTCAGTTGTCCCTAATTCAATCTGTCTCTGTCAGCCAACAGGCTATTTGTTCCTTTGTTTTTGTTTTAAAAAAGTATTTTTACAAGAGCATAGATGAAAGTGACTATTTCCTACGCTATAACCTACCCTCGAAAGAATGTTTTATCCACAGTAGTGTGTTAACATAGAAAATACTTTTGTTATTTACTGCAATCACAGCGACCACGCATTTACAGAGTAATTTTGCATTGCGCATAACCGGTTTAGCAGAAAAACCGGTTTTGGTTGTGTAAAAAATAGCGTACATTATTCGCAGAAGAGTGCTCCACTTTCCTCGCTCGTTACTTTACTGCAGCTTCTTTACGATAAAAACCAAAAGGTTCTTTGTTCATTTTCATATCATAATCATTCTTCATTTACGAAATAAGAAATATCATCACATTCCTAAATGTTTAACTGTACTACATTTAATACATTTACATCGAATATCCATACATATTAATTAATATTGTAATAAAATATAGTAATGAAAACTTACCATCCTTATTTCTTATTTCATAAATAAACGAGTCTTTGATAAAATTCTTGCCTTTTGGAATTGAGGATCCAAAAATAGAAATTAAATAATTTATTGTTTTAATATGAACCTTTTTTAAATTTCTTTACACCCAGAATATAACAATTTAATGCGTTCTTGGATATGCCAACACTTCAGAAATTACATCTGAATTTCTTAAATATTTCTCACATTTGGTACATAAACATACTTGAGATACATTTTTGTAATTGTTAATATCAGAAATGTATTTATTTTTGCAGGCAATATAAAATTATTCTCTACATATAAAAGAATTCTGATTAGATTTGTTTTTGGATGGAAATGTACATTAAATTCATTAGAATAATTTAGTGCATACTTTAAAAAATAAAAATAAGCTTTGACTGTACTTGAGTTGAGGATTTTGTAGGACCTTGGTTGTTGAAGGAAGTTTAGTCCCAACACTCGCAGCAGAAGACAGTAGATTGAGGTATTTAACAACAGGATATTTAATAACAGTGTTCTCCTTTTATAAAAGAGAAAACGACAGCACTGACCTAACACATCTGCTTCCTTTCATTTTCAGGCATGTTAAAACCATATAAAAAAAACATTCGATGCATCGCAAATATCGATGTATTGTTCAATATATCGGTCTTACATCGATGTAACCATACGATGCATCACATCGAAAAAAACATCGATGTATTTTTTTAATGTGCATCCCTACTGCATACAGATTGTGACTTTTTCAAAAAAAAAATCGCCCAACTATGTTAATATAGTCTCTTTTGATTTGCAGAGTAAAGTTAAATTTCACTGTCGTTATTTTGTTTTGACGTTCTATTTGCAAACTGTAACCGGAGTATGGTTTGAGTTTACGTTTTATTTTAAAAGTTGTAACTTTGCTTCCCGTCGAAAATCGACGGGTATGGTTTCGTTTACTTAGCAAGATGGCGATGAGAGGGCAAACAGACTAATTTCTCAGTTTGTTTTTGACATTTCAGTGACGACGACGTAAATCGTTGTTTACAAAAAATTAATTTAAAAGTGAATATAATTATTAAATATTTTAAAGGTTTTTTTGGTTTGGCGTTCTTTATGCAAAGCATTCCCCACGACAGCAACTTTAACAACTTTTTGTGCGGGTATGGTTTGTTCAAATCGAAAGAGAGGTAAACAACAACAATTTCTTTGTGTTTTAAATGACACGCTCCTTATCAAATTTCGAATGCAAAAATTATCTAATCTTAAGATCTGTTGATGAAGTATTTTCTAAATTCTAACTAAATAGAACTATACAGCGAAATAAAAAAAATCGCCAACTGCGTGCAGCTAAACCCACCACACCCACACACCTGTTCAAGTGAACTCAAAGATTGTGGTGAAATTGAAAAGGTTCTTCACTTTCCATTTCTTCTTTATTTTGTGTTTTTCATTTGTTGTTTTTTTGTAGTTCAGCACCCCTGGGGGCAATAATTTATATAAAACATAAAAAAAACTGATAATTCCAATAAAATTTATGAGGGTAGTTGCTTTGTTGATTTGTTACATTAGGAATTTGATTAAAGTTGGTTTCTCGTCGACTGGGTGTTTGCATTGTGCATATTTTGCATATTAAGAGCGCTCGAACTTTGAACTGATATAAAACAACAGTTATATACAATTTAATTTTTTTTTTATCAATGTAAAGTATGCATGATACTATTAAGTATGCAATATAACATCTTTTAGATGACCGCCACGGTCGTTTCGTAGCATAGATTATTTGGACCCAATTTATCTCTCTTGCATAAAACAGGCTGAATTTCAGCGATTTCAGTCAATGTTGTCTTGCAATGCCTTAAGTGTTTGTGGTTTGACTGTTTAGTGTGTTTTATAGTTTGTGGTTGGTTGGCATAAAACACTGATTTAACATAGCCCCATAAAAACGTCGGGTGATGTTAAGTCGCATGATCTTTATGGTCAATTGTCTGATTCATTTCGTCGTGTACATATCGATATTAACAAGGTTTGGAAACATAAATTAACTGAGCATTCTTTTGGCAGTAACTGTGGTCCCTTTTTGAAGAAAAATGTTTATAATTATGTTGAATTCTGATAGATGGCTCTGTATTTCCACTTTTGTATTTTTTGGTCGATTTCATTGCATGTAGTTAAACCGTGCGCATAAACAAATTGATTTAATGAAAATAAAAATAATTTATCGTAAGTGGGTTTTTTTGTTTGTTTTGGCAGTATTTGTTTGTATTCATGACGGGGACTGTTGATGACGAGGGATGTTGATGATTATTTAGTAGGGGGACTCGGTGGCAGAGGAAATGGGCGATGGATTTAAGTCTTGGGAGCTACTGGTATTGATGGATGGTGATGGATTGTGTGGGTCAGTGGATAGAAAATCGGCGGTTGGGTTATATGTGGGAGGCTATGGATATTTATGGGAGTGATGGGATTGTGGAGACGGTTGGGAGATGTGGTGATTGGGGCCAATTAGTGCGTGGGTGGGATGATATAGCCGCGAGCAATGCCCGGCACTTCAGCTAGTAATAATATAATAATGTTTTGGCGCGACAGACAATTGCGGTCCAAGGTCTAGCTTCTCGAAGTCCATATAAGAAAAGTTTAAAAGAGTCAAGCGACAATTGTATTTATTGTCAGTACTTGGTTGGCTGGTAATTTCAAGATATTTTTACGAAATTTAGGCTTTCGAGTTCGTAAAGGATTTTGCAAATAGAACAGAACACAAGTTTATTTATTTACAAATAACAACTTTAATAAACAAACAGTAAAAATAATACAAATTCATAATTTATATTGGTGATATCTTTAAATGTACACAAAAACACTTATTACAACAACAATTGTACATCACTATAATTCCCTTAGGTGGTAGCTTTATCTCTTTGCAAGAACTTTTTGAACTTGACTGGTTTAATTCTAAACAATGAATGAATGCAGCAAACGCCACCTTCTATACTCATTGAAAAGTTTCCAGGCTTCTTCCAATCTTATAGTATTGAGTCATCTTCTAAATATAAACTACATGTGTACTTTCACAAAAACCCGGGCAAACCGAACAATCCGGTTAGACTACATTTTTGCCCAGAACGTAATGATTTAAACTTACAGGCGGTTACATTTAAAATAATCTAATTAACCTTACAGCCTAAAAGTATACTTTTGTAAGTGCTTAATTCTCATTCTGTGCTTATCTTTACTATGTACATTGCGATTTGTCTTGGATTTCGAATTCCATTATCTGCGCTATAAACTACTTTTCGTAACAATAAACTAGATTGGGGATTGACTTTTATTTTTTTATTTTAGGAAAATAATAACACACTATATGTACACAAGGCCAAATGAAGTTAATGCACTCTTTCGACCTGTACCTCTTGGTTCTCAACGCATGTGCGAAGCCTTTTCACCATCACTGGTACATGCAGGTAATGTCGAACCACTAATTAAGTTGTACCATATGGTTGGTAACATCTTTTTGTACACCACTGTATATTGGGACTTTTTTCTACTTTTTTCAGTTCTCTTCGGAAAAATGTTCTGATATTATTGATTCTTTTTCTTCAGAATTTCCATATTGGCATTTACATCGATTTCTTTATATTTTGTTAGTAATTCTTCTCAGGCTTTGGTTTTTGTGACTCGAATTTCTAAAAAAAATTCCATGCACACTTCATTGTTTGTTGAAAAAAAGCGCACATAAAAATCAAACAAACAGCCGCAGAGGAGCAGAGTACAAGGTAAAAACAAACTGAAGCGCATTCAATATAAAAATTTGTAGAATGAAATCGTTTGTTTTGTTCCTAAATCTTCTACACAAAATACCACTAGTTGGAGAAAACGGTAAAGACAAACCGATAAATCAAAACATTTGGATTGCAAACTTGAAATCGTTCAAATCATCGTCAGACTTGCTTAAACACGGGTTTTTTTTTCAACTAGTCTGTCAACTAGTTGTCCCATTAGCTTCTCGTCTGTATTTTGTTTGAGATTTGAGTTGTCATTGCCTTGTAATATTGGCTGTATTATTTTTTGATGTCGGATTAATCGGAGAGATTTCTCACTCGCCGAGAAATCTGTTTGCTCTGTAGCGTTCTTTTTTACGCTCCGATCTGTTTACATCCGTGCCACGGGCAAGTGAAGTTAATATAGAAAATTTAAAAAAATTATCGGATATCTCGGAACTCGGATTTCTCCGACATAAAAAAAAACACTGCCATTGTATAATCTCCACAAAGTTCTACATTCCGTTTAATTCTCCAAACTGCAGTAAAAAAATAGATTCCAAGTCTTCCAACCACCAAGTTCACACATTCAGTCTGACAAATCAACCGCACTCCAACACGAATAGACAATTCGCTGTTAAATTCACCATTCTGAAAATGACGTCTCTTTCAATTACGAGAGTTTCTCTGTTAGGCATATTATACGGTAATTTTAATTGTGAGCGAGAGATAGAGAGAGAGATGAACGAAATCAGAAAATTCAGTTTGCCATCATTTAATAAGCATCATTATTCATTACTCCGACTTCTACTAACATTATTAATGTCATTATCATAAGGTAATGACTGTGTAAAGGGCCTATGTGAAGTTATTTATACATTATTCCATTGGAATTAGCAGTCAGAGAAGAGCACAAAGCTCGCTCAAAGCTCACAGCGTCACAAGCTCACAAGTCACACACAGTCAATTACTTTGTGAGCGGTATTGGGACTCGGGAGTTAGTGTAGTGATGCAGTATTAATAAAATTCAAATTAGATTCCAGTTGCGTTTTTGTTTTCGAAAGAGTTTTGGGAGAGTAAAAAAGTGTCAACTTTTCATAATAGTTTGGTATTGGTTTACTTTCATTTCACTCACACTGGTCAACACAGTTCACACAAACAGTATATGCATACAAAGTGAGTCGGTTTCGTCGTTGCAGTAGTAGTGTCGGAATGAAATAATGAATAAAAAATTGAGATTGCGAGCCCGAGAAGAGCAGTGAACTGCTGCTGCGAAATCGGAGCTTTCTGTATGTGTAGCGAATGTGAACACGGATCAAAAAACAGAAAAATCGGCTTTTGTGTCATCGTCGGTCGGTCGGATTTTTCTCTTGGAAAGAATTTGCTACTCATCTCAGAAGAAACAAAAATGTAATAATTTTTCTTTCACAAATAATTTATTTAATTATATTAAAAGAATATATCGGTGGGCAACGATTGTAAACGTATTTAGGTGACATAATTTTTGTTCTTTTAATTTTTTACTTCGTCAAGCTTATGTGTGTGTTAAAAAAATTAATGATTTCAATCAACGGTGAATTGTGGACGATGAAAAATTATCTAATCATTTCTCCACACTGGGATAAATGAAGTTTTCAAGGAATCTATACTATGACCTAATAAAAAAAATACGAAAAAAACCATTAGGAAAAGGAATAAATTTACTATTTCACATTTTTAATGCATATACAACGCCGCAAAAAGTATATGTTTATTGTATACCTTCGTGTTCGTTGTTATAAGAAAATGGTATACATACATATATATTTTTTATTAGCTGATGTCGTCGACGCCGTCATCGTCGTGTGTTGCCAGTTCCTTTTTTGTGTGGTGTTTGTGAATGAAAAAGAAAAAAAATATTGTGCGGGAGGTCACTTTACGAAGTGGTGAATTTCTACAAACTGAACCCCAAAAAAAAAGAATTATTTATTTTTATAAGTGATATGTTATTGGCAAAATTATTAACAAAAAACCTCAATCTCTATATCCATCCAGCAAGCTGTTAAGCAACAAAATTTGAAAAAGGCCAACCAAGCTGGTTAGAGAGTATTTGCAAGAGGACGGACGGCCAAACGAACGAATTGTAGAATTTGTTACTCTTGCCTTGTGCTTTGTTTAGTTAGCGAGCGTCAGCATTGATGGCGTTTTCGTGTTTAAATAAATTTTTATTCTGTTGTACTCGGATGTGAGTGAGTGATTTATATTAATAGTATCTGCTGTGCCTGTGGCTGCTATATCTTACTACTACTTGAAGTTGTGCGAAAACGAATCGAAGGAGAAGAAGGAGCACACAACACATGTGTGGAATAAAGTGACAGCGACGGAGACAAAGAATACAAGAAAGAGTATATTGTGCTTGGTCCCGCTCTGTGGGTTTACTTTGCTCTGCGGGGATTACTCTAACTGTACTAAAAGTTTTGTATAACACATTTCTGAATATAAAATAGTTCTGCCATATATCGAAATGATCAACCGAAAAAAAATGTTCTGACAAAACAAAGCATTATTAATTTGGTTGTTTCGCGGTTCTAGTAATCTAAATATTTAAAAATAACAATATCACAATAAACAACAGGAATCTCCGATAAACTAAGGAAATATAAAATAATATAAAACCATCTATTTAGTGAACCTTCAAACATGACTTACCTTATAGAGATTGGAGTGGGAACAAATTACAAATTTTCTCTTGAGTATTTTCTACTCTTAAAGGTTTAAAGAAAATAAACTTTCGCTCCCTTAGGCTAGTGTCAGAACTGTCAAATTTATCGCTGAAACAGACTGAAGTGCGGTGTGGCCCCGTTGCAATATTTTAATGCCAAACAGAACAGTATGCGGCGCGGTATTCTTATTCTTATCTGGAATATTTATTTCAGCAGCTATTTCACACCATATCTTGTTTTTCATTGTTTTGTAGTTTTTATTTGCTTTATGGTAAATAGGCGGGTATTACCTAACTAATACTATTATCTGTTCCTCGAAACCTATTTTAATCACTTTTGCTAAATTTTCAAATTAATGACAGCGAATATGGCTGCTGCAGCATTTTAGAAATTTGGTTGTGCGAGGCAGTGCACTTCACCTCACTGATTTTGTGTTCGCCAAATACTTTACGTTGTTTTTAAGCCATCTGTCAGAATACCACACCGCGCCGCATACGGTACTGTTTCGGGCTTTACTTAAAAAAATTGACAGTTTTGAAACTAACATAGGTTGTGTTCTTATTTTGATCTTTTTATTCTCAAAAAATTTACAGCACATTTTTTGACAGCTGTAGTTGTTGGTTTCTTCAAATTACTATGGAGCATGAAGGTGAAATAAAATTTTTCTCCAGCACATTTTTCTGATCTGGCAGATCTGATCAGAAAAAAAAATTATTGGAGTTCTTGGAACTCTGATTTCGCGGATCTCTACGATTTTTCCGCAGTAAAAAAACACACCCATAAAGAGTAGGTTTGCTGCACATTTTGCAGCTAGCTCCACGCTTCCATACTGTGCTTTGCTGCCGCCTGCACCTCCGAGTATAGAAAACTGTATGGGACAGATTTAGATTCGTACTCGTGCAGTTGCTAGAGCTTTAATCAATTTCAACACACAAATCTGAT
Organism: Nephrocerus scutellatus; assembly: GCA_947095585.1. NCBI lineage: Eukaryota > Metazoa > Arthropoda > Insecta > Diptera > Pipunculidae > Nephrocerus > Nephrocerus scutellatus. The sequence goes on along the minus strand of OX352761.1, from coordinate 139,562,295 downwards.
GGTATTTCCTCAATAGTTCTGAAGAGGTGTTCTTCCAAGCTGGCATTACCATTGCGTAAGCTTTTCTATCTATCATATTTTTCTGAACTCTTTCTGAGAAGTTGGAAAACCGCACATACCCAAAAATGGCGAGCCGTCGTCTTTTTCTTCGTACCGACCCATAGCACTTACATCTATTCTTTCCAAGGACATGGAAGCGTTGATCAATTTTCAGCTTATAAAATACCTTGAAACGAGCAAAGCAAAGCTGCACTCAAGACATTCGGCAGATTTTGGCATCAAGCTCTTTTGTCCAAAATGCATGGAGTCGATGAAAAACTGCTTCATTGGATTAGAAGCTATCTTTTGGAGCGCTCAATTCAAGTTGTATTGGACCGTTTCAAGTCTAAAGTACATCACATAAATGCGAGCGTTCCCCAGTGGCCCATTTTAATATTTCGCTTTTGACGCGTATGAAGCATGGAAAAAAGAAATTTTTTTGAAATAGGACAGATATTTTGGCGGTTATGACCAAATAATAAATGACTGTGTGGCGTGTTTCGATGTATAAAATATATTTAAAAGTTTGTATCCGAAAAACGAAGTTTTTTTTTGCGAGATAATTAAACTGTCAAAATTCAGATTGCGTTTTTTTTTTTTTATTCTCCGAGAAATTGTTATTTTTCTGAGTCGTTTTTTTTACACTCCGATAATTCTCGGATATGATCTTTTTACTCTGATAAATATACAGATCACTTTTTGACAGCTGTAGGTGTTTGTTTCTTTAAAAATAAGACAGGTCGACTACTATGGAGTATTCAAATGAAAAAAAAAAACATTGCTCTGGTACTAAAAAAAGCACAGCAGATAATTTGTTTGATCTGACAGATCAGAGAAATAAATTATCGTATTTATCGGATATCTCCGAACTCTGATTTCTCTGTTCTGTCCGATTTCTCCGACATAAAAAACACGCCCATAATATACTGTTTTATTACGAGATGTATGTACGTTATGTGTGAACAATTATCGCATTTAGTGTAATATTGCAAATATAAGATAATTGCACAAGAATACAGGTATAAAAACTCTGGCAACTTTATTTAAATATCGTCTGTGCTGATGAATTGTATGTCAAAGTCTTTACCATAAAACGCAGTTATTAAAATAATTGCAATATACACACTCTTAACTCGCTTTTTAAATCGAGAAAAATCTAAAAAATTAGTACATTTAAAATCTTAATTGAATAATTACAGGAATCAATAAATGAATAAGCTTATCCTATTTTAACTTTTTCATAAAGATTTGCAATTTGCTCAGTCGAATGCGTCTCTGCGAACTTCATTGGATAATTTATTGAACGTATGGTGTGTTAGCAACATTTTGATAGGTCTTGAAAATAATATGCAAGGGTTTCTGGTAGTCTGTCTTATTTTACTGCCTTTTGGATCCTTGGAAATATTCATCCTGCAGCAATTAGCGTGTCCGTCCACCTTCCAGAGGGATAAATACAAAAAAAAAGTATGTATTCTTAATTTGCTAAGCTTGATTGTGATGAGAGCTTTATACTGATTTCTTTCGCCGTGTACGAGTATATTCGCATCACACGTGAGGACCATTTTATGAGCGTTGACCATCAGTTTTCGGTGTAATGTTTCAATCGCACATTCGTGTATTGCACGTCTGAAAAAGGTGGCACAGCTCGTTATAATTTACCCGAACAGAAAAAGCATTTGTTTCCCAGATAATTAAAGAGAGTAACATCATAGATTTTGAGGGATAACAAATAGTGTTGTACATAACATCCAACATGACAACATGCAGCTGATAACGCCTTTATATTTTCCAATCATGAGCAACCTTTGCCGTAGCAAGATATGTGATCTATTGCTATGTTCTGTGTTATTTTTTTTTAAATTTATATATGTATGAATGTATGTAAAACTTTGTTCTAAGATTTCTCGAAGCTCAAGCTCAAAAACTTGAATTTAAGTGCAACGTTTTTGTAACTTTTCATATTTTAGAAACGAATTATAAAAACAAAAAACAAAAACAAAACAAAATATAAGTTGGAAACTCAATGCACACTTCACGTCTTAACATTTAAATGGAGGCATAGCAGCAAACAGCTTACAAAAGCATAGCTACATGCAAATACTCTGGTTTTTAAGTTTAGTCACGAAACAGAAATTCACAGTTTGTACATTTCGTTCAATTATTGTTTCGATTTGTTATTCAGTTTAGGTGGAATGCCAATTTTGAAATGTGTTATTAAGTTATACCTTATACATCTGGTAACACTTGCGTTAGTGTTGCCGGATTCGATGAACTTCACCGTAGTGCTTAAAACGGCTTTAAAAATCTTTTGTGTTATGCCAAAAAAAGGGAATAATGTAGACAGTTAAGAATGTTTGGTTTCTCTTTTAGTCGTCAATCGATGATAGATCTGCCGATTACATTAAAATAATAAGATTCTTATCTATAACTAAATAATTACAAAAAGAAAAAGCCTTATAAATAAATATAATTTTAGTCTCTTGATGTAGATTATTTTCTTTTGAAGGACATTACAGTTTGCAGATATCTATAACAAAAGGACCAGGTGGGTTCACCAATCACCACATTACATAATGCCTCATTCAATTTCGGTTAAATACACAAAATGATGTAATTTTATTTATACTTGCATAAGTACGAGTATCATAATCCTCCCATCTAGTTGTATGTCGACCTTCACTTGAATATCTTGCTATAGTCCTTACTAATTTTACTGTTTCAGGCGCAGGTCTCTGCATCCGATATTTTCTTCTCTTTACCCCACACACACGAAAGTTTCACAACAAAGACAATTTCTTCCCGCGTCAAAACAAGGAGTATGCCACCGCTTTCGAAAAACATTAAAGAACTCCTTCGATCGGTGATCGAGAGAGAGACTAATCTTTATACAATATTGATCGCTGCTCTTTGCCAAGTAGTAAGCAAGCACACAATTTACCATTATCGTCCCTTGAGACAAGGGGAGTTTTCTGAGTGCTACACGCCCTAACTTTAGCTGCGGTAAGAATCACTTTATGAATGAAAACAAGAGTTTTGAAGAACTTGAGCATTTAAGCGGTAAACCCTACATTTAAATTGGGTCGATACAAAATTACTGTATAAATTCCTATTCAAGCAACTTTTATTTTTAAGCGTATAACAGGTAAATTTTTCATGTGTTTCTATACATGTGAGATGAAACATATGTATTTGAATGGAAATAAGTGTTTCTATTTTTTGTCGACATAATGATAAAGTAGGGATTAGGGAGTTATTTATATCAAAAATATCCCCTTTAGGGAAATTTCTCTTTGTTTCCTGTGATGTTTCAACTTAAACCGACCCACTCATAATTTCTAGAACAGTTTTGTAATAAAGTCTTAATTTTTAAATTCTCTATACTAACTTCACGTTAAGCCACAGTGGTGCACTCTTCTTTTGCAAAAAAGTCATTGGGTCTTCAACCCCATATCTTTTATTGGCTATATACTCGTACAGCGCTAGTAAGACCTACACTTCTGTACGTTATGGTTGGCTAATGGACGACTGCCTTAGCCAAGGCACTATATTGTGACAAGTTTCTTAAATACTGACATTAGAAGTCTCCTTCGCTTCATACGAAGGTCTAACTGGTTCAACTAGTAGAGGATACATTTTTCTCGAACACATGTGATGTTTGAAGTGTGTCGGTTTTCTGTCGGCAGCCACCTCAACCTAACCAAACCTAAGTTGCGTGTGTTTATGTCCAAATCTTGTAAATAATTTATAATCCACTTCCACTCCACCAATCCACTAAAGCCCGATTTTATTTAAACGTAGCACACATGTACATCTCCGATTTTCTGTAAAAATTTGGAAGTGATCAGGTCAGGTCACAGCGCCGAGGAGCGCCCTTATATATATTTTTTTTTTAAAACTTAACCAATTTGGTTTAAACTTTGCACGTATCTCCGAATAGAGAATTTACATGAATAGTTTTAATTTTGTACATCTATATAAATAAAAATTAAATTTTGTGCGGTTGTTATGTATTGAAACTCACATTTATCAGCTGATTTTTATGAAGTTTTCAATGTATATTTTTGGCAGGAAGGTTATTGGCTATAGTACAAAACTCTTCTCCCTCCATCGGTGTGTGAAATGTAGAATGTTAATATAAGCCACGTTTACAAATCAATTTTAATGAAGTTTTCAGTGTATAGTATTGGCAGATAGCGAATGTTTATAGGCTACTAGCTGAAATACCCAGCGTTGACTGGCTGCCCACACCATAAAAAAAAATAATTAAACGGTCTTCGAGTCAAGCCACCCACCACTTCAACCCCCTCAACACCATTACTAAACACCCATACAAACTTCCACCACAACCGTCCCCACCATACCACAAAGTTTTAGCTATGTCGTATGAACGGTCTTCGAGTTATGCGTGAACAGACATACAGACAAAGTTTCATTTTTATATATTAAGATATTACACCGCCACACCGGGGTTCATGTGTGCGGGTAGCGAAGCTCCCGGGAACAGCTAGTTCTCTGTATTAAGGTCGCGTGCTCTTGTGTTTGTCTATTTGTCGTGGAATCTTGCGATAAATTTTCAACCCACTTCCCAAAGTCCGATTTTATTAAAACTGCCAACATGTGCACTTCCGGTGATAACACCGATTTTATTAAAATTTTATAAGCGACACTTTTCGTAAAAATTTGCTAGTTATCGGGTCCCAGGGCTGTGGGGCTCCCATATAAATTTTATAAAATTAATTTTTTTAAATTTGCACACATGTGTAGTGTATGTCTGTCTACGATTAGATTATTTACATGAATAGTTTTCATTTTTATGGGTTGATTTCTTATAACACATGGATTCTATTGAAGTAAAAGAATTGACTGTGTTTAAGAGTTTTCATATCATAACTAATGTAATAGCAAAGATGTTTAGTCAAACAGTCAAACAGTATAGTACTCAAAGACAGCTCGAAAAAAACGTTGCATTTCTATGCGCTATACGATAAATACGATACATAAATGATAAAGTTCTTTGGATTGTTGTGGTGGGCAGGTCTATAATAAAATTGAACAACTTGGCAGCAAGAAAACCATTCTGTTCCCACATACACTTCCTACGGGTTTATATTTTTATGCATTCTGAAATCAATCAAATGAAATAATTTCGACATCAAAACCTAGCTAGTTACCCGGCGCTCGCTACCCGCACACATGAATACCCGCTGCTTTCCTCTTACCAACGAAAGGTGGTAAAATTTCATCAAAATTCGTCTGTAAACTGTTTGTTTCTCTAAATTACAAGCAGACGCACATTTTATTTCATTTCATTGCTTTTTATAGATTTCAGCAAAGAAACAAACATAAAAAGCCAAAAATGTCGTCACACAATAATTAGTTGCGAGTATATGTTGCGAAACTCACTATGCTGATTACGGAGGCGACGACCCGCTCACAACAGATCACTAATTTTAGAACCGAGACTTGATTTGACTACATGGCGGGCGGCCGGCCTCCAAAAGATTACAACTTTAAGTTTCTTTTCATTAAGTTCTTTGCGTTTTTTACAAATTTTCTCTCTCTTTATCTTTCATTTACCCAATTGGCGTAATCGTTATCGTTGCCTCTGTGTTGCCATTTTTAAAACTTTTTGTGATCGATTGGTGGTAATTGAACCCAACCCCCCCACCTTATCCTTCACAATATTTTTTTTTTTTAATTCAACTGACACCGAACAACTTTTTGGCTGTAGTTGGCCTTTTTAGCCATTCTACTTCTACATACTTTTTATAGTGAGTGAGTTGTTATGTTTTAGATTAATGCTTTTTAACATAATCATCATGATATTTGGCTCTACAACTGGTGTACGGTCCTGGCCCCTCCCGCAAAAAAACTCTACACCGGTCCCGATTTCAAGCCGATGTCATTCAGTTTTACATCCCTAAACTCTGGGCGTCCTAGTCTACAGCATCTTTCTAACGTTGGCTTGGCCGGCCTCGCTGTCGTGTTCCATAAATCCGCTTTGAAATAAGTTTATGTATAAAAAAAACGGCCTTCGAGTCAACCGCCCGACCACCCTTAACACCATTATCACACTAACCCCCTACAAAAATCCAGCCCAATCTTCCCCACCACATAATTAAAATTTGTGAGCGATCGGGCTGCTGCTGAGTCGGGTGGCTCCCATACAAATTCTTGGCATGAGATCATTTTATACTATAATAACTGTGTTCTGTGTGTGTGCGCTGCTTGCTTTACAATTAGGGTCATTTTCTTGCTAGGTTGCAGTGCTTCCCATTAAAATTTTTATGGGTTGTTTTTTTTTATATATTAAGATGGAAACTTTTGTTTTTATAAACAGTCAAAGACCGAATTAACCAAGATTTGAGGGCCCATTGAAACATTGCGAGAGGATGTTCTTGATCTATCAATTTTATATTTTGCCAATTGTGACTTCAAGTAACCCCACAAGAAATAATCACATGATGCCAAGTGATGTGATGAAGGAGTTCATAAATTAGGATGAACAAATGATATGTTGTTTTGTTAAAGAAATTTAAGTGTCCTCTTTGCCGTTTGTGATGAAGCCGAATCTTGGTGGCATATCCAGTTATGATTTGGATATAAGCGTTTCGAATTTTTGGTAAGTAGTTTTAAACAGTTGCTTATGTAGTAATCTGCATTAGTTTATTAACTGGCCCAACGAAAATGGGTTTTGTTGTGCTTAGATTTTCCTAAAAATAGCACGAAGCCTTTCGGATGAGACGGATTTGTGAAGGAAACTAAATTAAATATAACCAATCTTCGTTCACTGTGATGTATTTCTTTCTTTCTTTAATTCGGGAAAGTCCCAGAGACCGGTGGTGCATTTTGGTGATTGTTTGCGCATACATGTTGTGACGCTCCGGCTTCTTCAAAAGTATTTGTTCCAAATTTTTAAGAGTATATTTTTGCACACAAATGGAAGGGACCTACAATTTAATGCCGTATCCGAACGGCGAATTGAGAAGCTTTCCGTGACAACTTATTACTCTCGGTCGTTTGTCAGACCTTCGCGAAAGGTGGGATCGTGAAAAATACTTTTGGTGTTGCTGGGATTAAATAAAATATGAATGTTTTTTACACTAATGACTAATGTCGTGTTTTTTTTTGTTTTAGCAATCTGCGGTCGATCGTAGATTTTTTCTCGAAAAAACGAACACGAAAGCCGAGAATCTATTGTTTACATTGTTTTGTTGCATGTGTTGTTGTTGCAGTTAATGAGAAGGGGGGTAAATCTCCCAAAATATCAAGATCTGTTTGAGGGGAAATCCAATATACCGTAGATTGGTTATTTGGAATAAACGAACAACTTGACAGCCAAAAAATCAATCTACGGCAGATTTTTTAAAAAAAAACTGACATTTAAAGTAAAATTGTTTTTGGAATATTCTGTTGTTTTAATGCATGTTTTTCACATATATTCAGCACTCCCTAAAATAACGGGACTCTGAGGTTTTTGTATTTAAAATCGTTCAGATTAATTTTTGGATGTACCGACACCTATATGTACAGAAAAGTTCTAATATTCATGAACGTTAAAGACGTACGCCGGTGGGAAATTCATAAACGCCTCTGCAGTCATATTATATATTTATACAATTGAACATAAGTTTAACTTGTGATATACAATTATTTCAACCTGTGAATATTTTCCAGGCAGAAATTTAAACAGGTCTTTTCATTCATAAACGCCTAACCTATTGTTGTTTTGTTTACTTTCAAGCCCTTAGCTAGCAGCAGAAAACAAAAAAAGTAATGTTTGCAAAAGTCTAACGAAAATTATTTTATATCTGCAATCCAAATATATCCAGATTCGAAAATAACCTCGCCACAAGAATTGCACCTTTAATAGACTTTGCAAACAATTGAACTTTCAATAAGTGACGCGATGGCAAGAGCCGTCCAGATGGTCAGGAGGGGCAATGGCGCGACAAGCGTGGGGAGCACACATTTGGTCTGTCTACTATCGCACTCGTCTTTTGCATATGGTGGCGGAGATTACCTACAAGCATTCTCGACTGGTTCACTCATAGCAGATGCATTAAAAACTCGTTACTTGAAGTTCAACTAGTCGCTTGTAGTGGGGTTTAGATTTGTGGTGTCGTGTTGTGCGGTGTAGTGCACTGCGGCATGCGCAACATTTTTTGCAATTTGCAATTTGCGTTTGCCGTTTGCCTTTTATTAACATCACAATTAGGTGACGCGTGTCGCCGTTGGCGTACGTGATTCTCCGCAGAGAGATAGGGAATGAGAATGGATAGATATGCCACAAGTCTTAGATTAAATTTGTCATCATTTCCACTTCATTTAAAACTAAAGCTCTAACGTACTGATTACACGTGCATACCGGGAATAGCACCGAAACAAAAAAAAATATCAATAACTGACCTCTCTATTGCGTGCAACAAACTTTGATGGATTTTATTTTTACATTTTACTTTTTAGATTATGTTCTCCTACTCATCCTCATTTTCTGTGTATATAACTATGTAGTTAGTGGATGTTGGGGAGTGTATCTGTGATTTTAATTTATTTTTATTGCTTATTTTTAATTGTTTGCCTCCACTAAAGCAGTTCTAAAAATATACCTTTTCGCCTCACTGTGCGATGGTTGTGAGCGGCAACGAGTAAGCTATTAGCTGCTTGTGATGTCGTCCTCTCTACGTACACCACATTTACGGTAGCGAGAGATTTACTCCAACATACCCTTTGTGGAAATACAAAACATGTTCTGTTGTCCGAGAAAAATGTCATCAGTTTTTCCCCCATATACGACAAGTACTTTGGTGTACACTCTCACTTTTCGACGTTAACATATTTCTCATTCTCAAGATTTTCTTTAACATCCCATCTCTCATTTTTCTTTCTCGCATTTTCATTATTTTCGTCTGTATTTAGTGGGAAAACGGCAAAAATATATCAGATAAGTATGTACCAGTATGTTAGAGAAGAAGAGATGCCATTAGAATTGTAGTAAATCTCTTTCGTTGCATCACTGTCGATAGCGTACAGTGGGGTGATATAACGTAACTTGATAAAAAAACAAAATCGATCATTTTCAAAACATTAAGTCTTACAGCAACTCAAACTTTTGTGGGCGCCGTGGCTCTAGTGGTTAGTGCCTTGGACTTTTGAGTAAAAAGTTCGAGGTTCTGATATCCAAAAGTATTTTTCACGGCCCACCTCTCGCGAATGTTTGCCATTCGGAACCGGCCTTAAATTGTAGGTCCCTTCCATTTGTGTCGAAAAATATACATGTACAACACAAATGGTCGCGAAAAGCTAGGCATTGGACTGCAACGGATTGTCGCGCTGAATATTATTATTATAGTAGCACTAAGTTTGTTTTGACTTCCGGTTATCAGTATAATCGCGTTATGAGTTTATTTAGAAAATCTAAAAATTAAAAATAACCTTGGTTTTAGTATTTTTGTTAGCAATTTTATAGTGTTCGATCCACTGTACAGTACCCCGAACGCGGCCTTCAAAATGTCAATATACATATTTCTTTTAATACTCTTGACGAAAGCAACAATTTTGTTATTTTTTAAAAATTTCTCAAAAATTCATGCTAAAAATATGAAAAATGATGATTTGTTTTCATAAAAATAAATCTGGGATTTTTTTAACCAAAATTATTGTGGTCCAATACATTTTGCTATCTTGGTAGTACCATGCCATTTCTAGTGAGTATTGTTAATATGGTGATCATCCCATCCTAACTAAATGAGCTTTGGGAGAGTCATCATACTGGCGATTGGCGTTATCACGTTTTCTGTTAATTAATATTGGGTTCTAAATTATTGAACGATAGTACATTTCTGAATAATTTGCGGAATTGTCTGTAGGGACATTTGAGTCGGCTAGTCTCTTCTTCTCAACTATAGCTGGTTTTGAATAATTCATTCTTGTGCCCAAATCATCCACTGCTTCATTAATGGGAAATTTTTTTTTTCGCTTTTTTTGTCCTCAGCACGTTGCTCTTAAACAGGTTTCTATACAAATATTCATCGACTGAAATAACTTTTTCTTTATATGTTGATTCATTCTTCTTAAATTGCAACTTTTAGGTAAATAATTATGGAAACAGCTCTGGCTCGATTCCTTCAGGTCAGGTTTTTGGCTGGCCGCTCCATTGGTCCAGTGACTGTCCTACAAAAAATTAAGTACATGGGTACTTTTCGAAGACCCCGATATCTACCAAAACATATCTTTTTTTCTGCTATTCGATTTTTATTTTTATTTTATTTTTTACATTGAAATTGTTTTCTGTAATTTAGATGAATATGTGCGCGATAACAATGTCAACGCTATGACAGCTTGTACATACATTTTTATCTCATAAAATCCCTGCCAACATTTTTTTTATCCTGAAAGTTTGCGTGAAAATTAAAAAAAGAAAATAGAAAAGAAAAGAGGAGATAACCACCGAAAAAAGGACATGTATTGATTTTTTTTCCCTAAATGGTGTTTTCCCAAGAGAGAGAGAGAGAGAGCCGTGGAGCCATCTACTACAATGCTTTTGTTACAAATCGATTGCGAACAAATTGGTTCGCGTGGTATGACTAGCCAGCCTACGAAGGGAATTCAGAAGACCACACTGTCGTAGCCGCACGAAAATAAAATGGAATAAATGTTTTCCCTTTATTTCGTTTGGGTCGGCCGTACGAGTGGGCAAAGATAAGGTTTTGCTGCGACAGCGGCGGTTACGCGACTGTGCAAGTCGGCAAACAGACAGGATACATGCGGTATCCTTCCAGGGTAAGGCAGTTTATAAATTCCGCTGCATCATCACATCTCCATCATTGCGGATGAAAATGCAAAAATGGAAAAATATGTTTATTGAGAAACTATAATATATTTTGTGGTGGACAGACAGGAAACACTGGCAATGGCAGCGCTGAGGACTCCCTGATGTGTCAAAGCGCAGTGTATCCGTTGTGTGACATGATGTGGAACTGATTGAAAAACGTGTTTTTTTTCTACCTACACTTTTCGTGTAAATACAATGTGTTCAAAATTTAAATAAATTAAATTATACTTATACACAAAGGACGCTTAAATCTTTAATTTAAAAAAAAATAAACAAATGAAAATGAAACGACAGTCTTGTCTGCATAGTTACCTTAATTTCGTCACATTTTTGGTAGGTTTGTGTTTATGTTTGGTCTAACACTTACTTTTTAAATTCTCTACATTAACTTCACGTGCCCGTGTGTTTCTGGTTGGCTGGCTGGCGGACCAAATATTGTGATAAATTCTTAACCCCACTTCCTGAACCCATACAAATTTTAATAAAAAAAAGTCTGAAAAAAAATTTAAAAAAAAAATTATTTGTTACGAATTTTGTGAATTGGTTATTATTGGGCTTTTAAGATAATTCAGTGTTTAGACTGAATTAGAACTATCCATATAGCGAGCTGAGAATATCGCTTTAGTATCTTATAGAGAACTAGCTGTTCCCGGGCGCTTCACTACCCGCAAACAGGAACCGCCGACTTCCTCTTACCATCGGTTTAGCCGTTCTCAAGTGATGCGTTTACCAACGAACATAATTTAATTTTTTATTTACATAGATAAACAATATGTCCAGTGGTTTAGGAATGCTGCTCTTACACATATATCAACAATATCTCCACTCCAGCCCCATCTACCGAGTCCAAAAAAGGCGATCTTATAAGAGTATAAAGCAAACATATGATGTAAATATGGCTTTGATACATCCAGTGGCTTAAGCGTGGTGATGTTGGATGACATCTCGATTCTAACGCCATCTACCGGGTCCAAAATAAACATAAACTTTTCGGAGCACCAAACGAACTTATGGCGTGAATATGGCTTCGAAACGTCCAGTGGTTTAAGCGTGTGATGACGATAAATATATATGCAGAATGAAATTTTTAAGAAAAAATACCGTTACCGAGGATACCGTAGAAACGCCCAAATCTTTAACAGTTTGGGATTACTCGTATCTTATTTTCTTCTTCTTCTTTGAGTTTCTATTCCGCTTATGCAAACAAAAAATAAATTGAAGATTTATTTGTATCTTAAAATAGAGCGTCTCGTCGATGGCGATGACAAACCACACAAAATTCTTTCGCATTGTTCTGTACCGTCTACTGTGCAAGTGTTTGCTTTTTCTATAATTAATATTAAGTAGCGGACCAGCGTGCTGACAGTCCAGTCAGCGCAGTGAGATTCGCTGTGACGCTCTTGTTGTTAACCTAACAACTACTAATACCGTCGTTTTGCCCATTAGAATAAGTGAATAGAGCGAACTGACCGTGCGTATTCACGTATTCATTTTTTTTTTGTTGTTTGGCTGGTTCTCAGGTTTTCTTCTCCATCACTCTAATTGTATTACAAAGCAAGCGGACGCAATTTTAATGACGCGAATATATGTGAAGCACACACATATTCAACTTACGAATCAATATTTTCTGAGGAATTTTTTCAGACTTTTAATTTTTTTTTTCAGTTTTCAGTATATGTAGACTTCTGGACTTTGACGTAGTAGGAATATGTGTAGGACTGACGCTATAGGGATTCCAAACCAGTAACCAAAAGCACAAGTAAGCTATCTAATAGACACGGATTTCGTGGTTTCCCAGTTGTGCGCTGAACATGAAAGCAAATTCTGTTTTACCAAATTCAAAAAATTATACCAAGGGCGTTAACAGTGATGTTAATTCAACCCATTCGGTAAATTGAAAAATTCATCATATTGTGAAATCATGAAGTTATGTTTATAAAAATATAACCCGAATAACAAATTTTGTCAGGCTATGAAACAGGAACAAATTTTAAAATGATTTAAAATAAGAAGATTTTTGGATATTGGAAAGGCGTCGAGCTATTAAACTTCCAAATCTGGCAAAAAACTTCTCAAAGCCCATTCACATTATTATCGACTAAAGTCGAAAAAATGGTATTATGTTATTTTATTTAAGCTTACATTCTGTGCATCAACTCTAAAAAGTTCATTCTTTGTCCTTGGGTTTTTTATTTATAAAATGTGAATACATCGTTATTTATATTTTTTCCATACACATTGTTGAGAAATACTTCTCGTCTTAATTCAAATTTAGAAAAAGTTTGAAAAACTTCAGTACACATGCACATGTTTATTTTACAGTAGATTTTATTAATTCCTGATTATATGAAATATTTGAATATATGAACCCCGTACTAAAATGTTTCACTTTGTCAATTTCGACGGAAATCAAATATTTAGGGGTAATTCTAGATTGCAATATGAAGTCGAATATGCACATGGAATCGAGAATATCAAAAGCTCAGTTTACCTTCATTCATGTAAAAGAGCATTTGGTAATTCAGGGGGCTGAGTCCGAAAATGGTACACTGGTTGCACTTAACGATAAACAAACCCATTCTCGCCAATGCGGGCAAAAACTTGTATGAAAATGGCTAAGAGGATACGAAATAAATAGCAAAGAAAAGTCTGCTTGGGAATAACGGGCGCAATACGCTCTATTTCTGTAGATGCTCTCAATACACTGCTAAATCTGCCATCTCTGGATCTAGTTATTCAGATGGAAGCGGTGAAAGCTGTATGACGACTTAGAAAGAATAAGGTCTGGCATTATGGGCATACTAGTGTGCATCAGAACAAATTCCTACGCTCATGATGCCCGGGACAGTACTGTGCCCTTTCTTATGGTTAATATATGATAAGTCTAATACCCTAGCAGAGAAAGTTAAATCAAACTGAGATCCTTAGGGAATTCGAACCAATATTCTCCACAGACGGTTCCGCACGGATGAAGGAACTGGAGCAACAAGATTCTTAGATGAGAATTCTAAGGAGGCATTCCCACTTGAAACTTGGCTAATTGTTTTTCAAACGAAAATATTTGTTATTTACAAGTTGCCACCTGGTCTGTCTCTAAAAAGATTCAATAACAAAACCTTGCAACCTATGTAGTGATAGCCAAGCTGCTGTATTAACATTGCAAACACCTTGTGTCAACTCGAACATTGTCCTGGAATGTAAGAGAATGCAGAACTCTATTTCAAGATGGAATTTCTAGATGTAATTTCGTCCCTCACTATTTGGGTTTCGGGCCATACAGGAATAAAAAAAGTTAATCTGTTGATGCACTCGCAAGAAGTGGTTATTCCGAGGTTCCTACTGGTCCGGAACAAATCTTATGCTTGAGGCAGGCAAGCTTAACTATTGGTATTCGAAGATGTATGGAACAAGAGCACTGTTGAATATCCCTAAATACATGCAGAACTACCAAGCACTTTGTGGATACACACCGCCAAGTTATTTTTAGGAATATCTAGAAGGAACTGTGGGAACATGGTCGGTGTTTTACAGGGCATAACCCGACTGGAAGTTATATTTTTCAAGTTGGGACTTATGTGGGATCCAATATGTAAGTCCTGCCTGGATGAAGAAGAAACAACCATACATTTTCTTTGTAGCTGTCTTGCTTTTTCCAGGCTAAGGATGAACGTTTTTAAAAAGGATATAATAACGATCGAAGAACTTCAATCGTTGAAACTATATCAAACCTACCCAACGATAACATAGAGATTTGAATTATGGAGCTCACTGGAAAGGAGTACAATGAACCTGTGTGCTGAGTGCTCTGGTGGGTGTAGTTTTTCTCGAACTGTCACAACAACCCACCACAACTATATACAGTGTGGTGTCCAAAAAGATGTTACTACCTATATGGTACAAAATAATTTTAAATTGTTCAAAAGGATGCTACCACCAATAGGATGAATAAGCACAATTGCATTATTTTGAGTACAAACAATCTACATGAACCAAGAGAGCACACTCGATACTCGCCGAAAGTTAACGTGTGGTGCGGTATTTCGAAGTTTTTAGAACTTGGTCCATATTTTTTTTAATAATCAAACTGTAACTGCGGTGTACGTAGCGTTTTAATGCGAAGAGATGTACTTTTGACCTTACATCACTTCACACCCTGTAACTCTTGAACACTTCTAGCTACAAGGTCACTGTTAATTTTTTTTTGGAAAGGATTAAATTTCTAAGATCATACAATGTACATTTTTTTAAATTGTAAAAACCATTACCGATATAAACGTCGTCCTAATGACCCACACGAATGAGATTTATTGTATCATAGGGTGTAAATTAGTCTGAGATGTACTGATACCCTAATGAAGGATAGCTTCTCAGCTCCGCCGACGAATATATTTCTATATAGAAAATATGTCTCCTTAACTAAAGTAATGCAGGGCATTTACAGAAAATGTGTTCGGATGGTTCATCATCTTCCGAACAGAACCTAGATTCCATGTCTGACCCCACATTATTTTTTTTAAGGCTATAACGCAAGCCGCAGTGGTCTGTGAATAAGCTCGCTAGCTTTCTAATGCTATCCTTGTTAAGGATTGAAAAGGGCCAGAAAAATTGTTTGGATTGTCTAAACCCTGGAATTAATTGCTCTGGTAGTCTCTCGTTGGCTGAGTTTAGCTCTGTTTCCTTTTTGATCATAAGCAAGTTAAGTTGGATTTTTTAATGCCTGCAATAGAAAATTTAATTTATCTTATTTTTTCATCGTAACTGTGGTTTAGTTTTCAACTTTCTTGCAACGTGTACGTCATTACCAAGTTTATTACAGTAGAGTTTGTGACAGCCGCAATGAGAATATCATAAATATGTCTGTCGCGCATTAAAATTTTGTGGCAAGCAAACAGTGCCGTGAAACAAAGTCGAGTTAAATAAGGATGAATTTAAAAACTCGGCCTTATTTCACATTTCGCTCGGCTTTATTTCACGGCACTCATATTAATACGAATAATAATATCTTATAAAGTCTTAAGTTGGACTGGACTCCCTCGATAATATTATAAATGAGAATACGGAGAAGAAAATCTGACGAGACTAAAAAAATACTAAAAAAGAAGATAAAACCAACCTTTTGCCAATAAATAAATAAATTGGCATCGGTTTTTCTTAATTTTACCGACAAACATTCTTAGTTACCCCCCGATTTTTTTTACTGAGACGTTATTTTCATACCGTTTTAGTTTACAAATATCACCAATTTTATTCTACAGTTTCTCAGAGCAGCACAATTTTTCTTTAGTTTTTTTCTCAAATGATTGTAAATTCATCCACCCTTACTTGATGTCTTCAACGTAGGGGGGAGAGAATAAAAAAGTCGAGACAAGCATGCAAACAAAAAAATTTACAAAGTAAAAAAGTATCAAATGGCAGTTGGCCAAGTAACCACCAGCACTGGAAGTCAATATGAAAAATGCCAACCGGAAGTAATCAAGAACTCTATTTGGCAAACGTCTCTCACCGACCACCACCGACTGAGGACTGACTTAAAAAGTAATTGCAAATTTACTTTTATTTGGAGTCATTTTGTTGTTATAAAAAAAACAACCGCAGCGATAGTCTATCTGTCATATTTATTAAAAAGTGACAAGCGTTGTAACCAAAGGCTGGAAATTTTTGTTAACTCCATTAAAGCACGAGCAGAATAAAAACAGGAAAAATTTCACCTCAATTGGGCTGCTTGTTTTTAGCTTGTTGCTGGTATAGCTGTGGACGATGATCAAGTACCGTTCTTAATAATTAAGTTCACGCATCACAATTGACTACAACTTTAACAGATGCAGCTGCCAATTCAAAACAAAGCAGTAGAATCCATGCTATCTATCAATTGGCTGTATAAATGTACTGGGTTGAAAGGTACAGTGGGGCGACGCGATATTATTTAGTGCTAAATATTTTTTTTAGGAAATTAAACAGATTTTAGGTTATTCGAAATAATGAAAAACTACAATATCTGATTTGCTAACAATTTAGAAATATTTGAGCTATAAGACCTGTTGTTCCCCTTACATTGAGACTTTGTACCAATTTTTTAAATCTTTATATTAACTTCGCGTCGAAATGTTTCGGTGGAATCTTGCGATTAATTTTTAACCCACTGCCCAAGCCCGATTTTATCCAAACACACACATGTGTATTTCCGGTGCCAACACTTTATATTAAAATCAATTTTTTTTTAAATCATGCCATATAGCGGCATAGGATATAAAATCACTCACGTCTTGGTTATTAGAGAATTTATATGAAAAATTTTAATTTTGATGGGTCGTTTTTTTACAACTGCTAGGAGCCATTTAAAGCACTTAACATTTACCCTACATCAATTATTCTCTATTCATATCATATTAGGCTCTACAAAAAATGTCTCTAAGTTCGGATTTTGAAGCGATGCTAACCAGGATGGGGTCCATAAACTCTTGGCATCGTTCCGTAGAAGTTTATAGAAAAAGTAATCAAAAATTAAAAAAAACCACAAAAACTGCTTCATTGATTTTCAAAATATTCGCATTTAAGATCTATACACTTTTGCATACGCTCAAACCATTTATCGAAACACTTTTTCAAGTCCGAAAATGATATCTCCAAAACATGGTTTTTGAACGCTTCAACCGCTTCTTTAGGCGATAAAAATCGTTGTCCACGCATCTTATCTTTGATTGTTGGGAACATGAAGAAGTCATTGGGTGCCAAGCCAGGGCTGTAAGGCGGATGACCCTTCAATTCGATCGTTTGAGTGCTCAAATATCCGCTTATTTGACGTGATGTGTGTGAGCTCGCATTATATTATACCAAGCATAATTGACTGTATTTTGATTTCAAGAGCCACAGTAGCCACATGACCGGGTTTCGTGAAGAAACACGCCCATTTGCTTCCCAACGCTCCGAGCTCACACAACTTTTGTTGGATTTTCTTCGAATTGGAAGACCCAAACAGTCGATTTCCCTTTTCTTTCCGGCTCATTCGCAAATATCCATGACTCGTCACCATCTTGTATACCAATCGACAAGAACCTTTTTTAGTGCGTCTGTTAAAAAATGTGGAATCCAAAGTGCACATAGCTTCAGCACCTACAAATGTTCCGGTAACATCGTATATACGCTGGTGTAACTAATGCCTAGGCATGCCTCGATTTCCCGATAAGTACATGACTATCCTTTTCTATCAGTTTTCTCACAGCATCGATGTTTTCTGGCATAACAACTGTTTTTAATTGATAATGCACATTTATTCAAACTTAATACTTTTCTGCTAAGCCTCTTCATCCCACAGTATTACGCGCAAAAGCAGCAACAACTAAGCATACAACCACCTGCTCCCCTTTATTCCGTTTAATTAACAAATGCCGCAACCATAATGTCGTCTAACACTTCAGTTCGGAATTATTGACATAATTTTCAATGTTACACAGCGTACACAGCGGAGTTCTAAGTGAAACTTTTTTCATCCTAGTTTTGTTGTTTGTTGTTCAGTGTTAACAAACGTTGTAGCATCAGTCCATTTCACAAGCGAAAGTAATGGGCCATTCTAATCAATTAAAATGCCATTCAGGCAGCGCTCGTGAAGCAGTGTTGTTGCCTGGCTGTTGCGACATCATGCGTGGAGTTATTTATTCGAATAATTTCGCTTAAATGTGTCGCCAGGAAATGTGGTTAAACTTTTCATTTTTTCCTTCCATTGCTGCATGTTAACAATGCGCAGAATAAAAGGGTGCTTTGGTGGATATTTTAATTATAGGTTGCAATAATTATATATAACCTACATAACTTGCATAACGCCTGCTGGAATGTTAAAAATGCGAACAACCTAAGGGTTCTCTGATGAGTTGAACGACTTTAAGCGATTTCCCTTTCGAGTTAAAAGTGGGTGCTTTGTTTTGTCGGTTTCCCCGTCCCCATTTATTCCATTATGCCATTTCTAAGCGACTTGATTTCTTGCATTTTTTTACTCGTTATTACTCGTACCTTTTCATATGAACAGTCTGGTTCATTTCTCAAAAAGGCAGTCAATCAAGAAGAGAATTTGTGATAATGTACATACGTATTTTTTGTTAATAAGAAGTAAGACATGAAAAAAAGATTTATTTTTTTCATAAACAAGAATTAATGTGTTATTTTTGTTAAGATTAAGAATAAAGAGATGTGCGAGTGTTATTCTTACCTAAAGGAGGTAAAACATCCCGCGAGTATATCAGATCCATCCCTGGAGAAACTAATGGCCGCAATTTGCTCTCAAACTGGTGAAAGATTGGTGCAAAGAGGTTGCCATAGGCCAAATACCTAGGAGTCGTGTTTAATAACAAACTGACATGGAATCCCCACATATAATATATTACTAACAAAGCGTCCTTTACTTGCCAACGCATGTTTAACAAAACGTAAGAATCAACCCGTAAATTACCTTATGGCTATACCAAAGTATCATTAGACCCAGGATCACATTCGCGGCTCTGATTTGGAGGCCAAAAATAGAGTAAACAACGACACGCTCAAAACTCTACAAAATACAAATACTAATTTGTCTAAGTGCAATGGGTGCAATAAAGACCTGCCCAACGGCAGCTCTGGAAAAACTTGTGTGGCTCCCACCCCTGCACATGCATATAAAAGCGTGGCTAAATCAACTTAAATTAAAAAGACCAGGACATACCAACAAAAAATTGGAAAATTAAACTGTCCAACCATCGGACTTATTGATAAAAACAACTAGTTTCTCGATAAGAATACCCGAACGCAATCAAGTTGAAAATATAAGTACACACACACACATTCATATGGTACACAGAAGGATCAAAAATGCGAATACCGCTAGGCAGATCTCCAACAGTATTTCAGGCGGAAACCATAGCAATAGAAGCCTGTGCACTAAAATGTATCAAACCGAAATCTATGTGATCTCAGACAGTCAAGCAGCAATGCTAGCGCTAAAAAGTCCAGTCTTGTATACTAAGACAACCTGGAGCTGCTTCTGCCACTTTAAAGAACTGGCCAAAACCAACAAAACCACTCTAATGTGGTCTCCCGGACACTCAAGCATATCAGGAAGCGAGGCGGCAGATATGTGCGGCCCTCACCCGGAAAATAATAAAACATTTCAAGGCTCATACAGTTCTCTGGCCAAATGCCAAAACCAATCGAATTGGAAGATGTGGTGGCGTTTACAAATTAACTGAGCAATCACATTATGTGGTAAAACATCTGGGATCCACAAAAGACCTCAAGGTCGCAGTGCACAAGGCTTTACAGCCCCACCTACAATATTAATAATCAATAATAATTAATAAAAAAAAAATGTTTTTTATTTTATTAATTAAATAATTATTTAAAATAACTTCATCAATTCGATCGAAAAGGTGCACATAGAAATGCACAACATTAAATAGTAATATAGGCGTAAAATGGGTCCAAGTCCTTTTTATACCGTTGTTGATCTAAATGCTATCCAAAAAATGGATAAAGGAGCAGGTTGGAAAGAAATAAATAATAAAATCTTTCAAAAAATATATGCGAGCTCTGGAGCGTAACATGACGGGACAAAATTAGTTTGTTTGTCAGGTTGAAAAGTAATCGGCTTAGGCCAAAAAACACAACTTTTTCGGCGAAATTCAATTTATTTCTCAACAAAGTATCCTTTTAGATACAAGACACGATATTCCAATCTTTCGATACCCTCACGATTTTTGAAAGTCCTCAAAATAGGCCTCTGTTTCAGTGATGACTTCCTCAGTTGACCCAAATATCTTACCACCAAGCCATTTCTTCAGGTTTGGAAATAGATAAAGGTCGGGGAGCGCCAACTCTGGAGAACAAGGCGGATGAGTAACAAATTCGTAGCTCGATTCCTATAATTTTTTTTTAATTGGGACAGCGGATTTGTTTGTTGGTAAATTGTCTTGGTGGAAAAACTTTTTTCTTCATGAATTCGGCGGCTTTAGCTTCAAATCGTCGTCGAGTTGATCCAACAGCTCATCTTGTTTTCTTTTTAAATTCTCTATATTAACTTAGCTTGCCCGTGGCTGGCGGACTGGCTGGATATTTATTAATATTAATAAATATGTACTACCTGTTCTGTGGCATTTCTCTACCCAGCGCTCTCATTCAGGTCTCTACACTAATTTATTAGACAGGAGCCGTGCCTCCTGACCAAAGGTGTCCGACTCCTCCCAGATTTGTACAGGATACTCCTGAGCAAAGTGTCCGACCCCTCCCAGATTAGAATATAGTGGTTCTTGTTTTATTTCAAAACTTTTTCAAAGAAAAAAAAAGAAAAACAGCACAACAACCTATGTTGCACAGATTCTTCATTTCAAAATCAATACCAGATAAGCTTAACACTTTCCGGCCATTGTACGTACATAGATTGCTTTTACATATTCATTCTCATTTTATTAAATGGAAAATACTGTTTATTCAACAACAATAATACTTAAGGTCACGTCAGTATCTAATAATATGTTAAGATGACCTTTCAATAGACAGTGTGTACCTAGGAGTATCTACTCGAATATCCTGTAATCTGTATTTGCCCAAGAAAAATGAAAACAAAGTAAAGTGCGATAAAGTTAGTTTCAGCAAAAATAGCAAATATAAAAATATAGACGAACCTACCTTACCTATAATTGCCGGCGCCTATTTCCGGATTTCCTGGCGACACCCGTCACCATTTTGTATCGATCGAACGCTTTTCTCGACATGAAATTCATTATACTCGTGTTATATATTGTATAACATCCCCATCCACCTCCACATTGTATAACATCTTCCACATTAGTCATAATTATTCGCCTGCTCTGTAGCTGTAGTCGTCGCCCCATCATCATCATCATCATCTCATGGCGATTCCTTTGCTTGAAAAAAAAATCTATTTACATTCGCACCATCACCATCTCCAGAGCATTATTGCACAGCACCCCGCACGACCCTCGATTTTAAACGATGAACAATTTAATTGATTGTGGCAATAAATCGAGATACATTATATTGTTTACATTCGCATCTTAATTGCAAAGTTGCAGCAACGCTCGTTGATGGCGTTTCATGGTTTGTTAGCACGTTAGCAGAAGCAGCTGTAGCCGTAGCCAACTAAAATCTAGCATTCTATGCCTACTGGAAAGGAACTGAATGTTCGATCTTTTCATCGGAATACAAATGCGCTATATGTACTTGTAATTGTGCTCGTACTTTCGCATGTAGTGAATTGAATTGTTCGAAGGTCGGCCGCTGTTTCAAACAGACAACTACGTGAGCTTCTTATTAATGTGCAAATTTTTATAAGTCAAACGCGACAGGGAATTTGCTTGCAGTATTTGTGTGTCTGGTTTTACAGTCTGGAACTGGATCTGGATTTTATTTGCAAGTCGAACGTAAAAAGTACTACAAGAAATCTTATTTATATTAGACAATGCGGATGGACATTAATGACGACGGAACGTTGAACAATTCGCCGATTTTTTATTTTATTATTAGCTTACCATCACTGTTTTTGATGGCATTTTGATCGCTAAAGACGAATCGATTGCGGTATTTCAATCAGAATTTTCATCGTAATTGCATTACCAGTTGTTATCCATTTATAATCTCAATAACCTCTATGGACGAGTCTTTACAACACTATTGATAAAATATTAAAATTAAGACACAGCTAGTATAAAATAAGAACGTTACATGTTGTTTTCAGAGTTTGGAATTAAAAAGGATATTTTTTAACTAATTATGTTATGCTAATTTTGAGATAGTTCCACATTGCAGTTTCTATTTTTTTGGTAGGTGGTGAGGTGATTATAATTTTTTAAGGTTTGCCTCGTAGGAATAAAATCGGCCTAAAACAATCAATTTTTTGTATATGTCGTAAAGTTTAATCTGGTTTTATTTTGACGTTTTAACTCGTCAGTGTGTACCACTTAATCGTGAAACAATACATTCAACAATTCAACAACGTTTAAAAATTATCCAATTTATCAAAGTTAGCGTTGCGACAACTTTACCTGCGCTAAACACTGATTATTCTCAGCGATTAAGGTCATTCACGAAACGGCATTACATCCGCAAAAATGAACGGTTTGGTGTGAATTTCTTTCTGAAGGCATTGTTGATCCATATTCAATCCGTTATGGTTAATGGAAACCGCTACCGCGATGTGCTCACTGGTGTGTTGTGGGTTAAATTGGATGCTCGGTCAACGCGTTGTCTCCAGAAATGGACCAGTCATGGGATTTAACGCCTTTACACTTTTTTTCTTTAGAAGCTCTCAGACCTAACATCGAACCCAAAATTGCAGAAATATCTGGCGATTTATGCAAAAAAGTAATAAAAAATTTGATGTAGCGAATTCACTCGTGGAATTTCCGTGAGCATATTTAAATGATCCTGTATTAATGGTATATATTGAGCATTTATATAAAATAAAAATCAGCTGAATATCTTCTTATATATCTTACACATAACTCTTTTTGTTAAAAAGAGAATATGCGGCGCCCTTATTGAAAAACCCTATAAAAGTTTAAATAAATCGTGTTGCTATTGCCAAGTTCAGACTTGCTGAATGCTGCCTTGAATTATAGTTCAGTTACAGTTTCTGCTAACAAAACACAATATATAAAATATTTTATAACTTTTACGCATCATAAAAACAATTAAAATATTAAATAGAAATTTTGAAAAGTAATTTTGAGGAGTACAAAATGAATTAGCGGAGTACAGGCTAGTCGAAAGTAGTACAATACTCCGACGTTCTCACTTCGACAGCACTGCACAGCATTCATACTTTACACCTCACACCTCCAACCCCAAGAGTCATTTGGAAACGATAAGATGAAAGTGCTTCCTTCTTCATGACTCTGTTACAATATTACTAACCACAAACACTACAGTAGTCCACCTGAGTGGTGGAGCTTAGGAAATTAGTTTTGCGTAGTTTCAAATAACAATTAGGTTAAAGGAATGTGTTGCTTTAATTTACAATTCCAATATTTAGGGGTTGAACTTCAAAAGATGGAAGTGAAGAACTTAGCAATTGATACTTTTCTGGTTCTCAGCTCCAGCTCTCCTGATGTGTAGTACAGTTAATTGCTAAACGCACTTATCTGTCACTTCGTTTTTGTGATGTTTTTTTTGTACCAATCACTTTTTAATGTTTTTTGACATTTCTTCTACAGGGGAAGTGGCAGCGCAGTACATTTTTAGTTGATTTTTATTCTGTTCGTCAAATCAAAAGTGAATTTTGACACATTACAGTCCCGTTTGCGAAGCTGTCAAACATATGAATGGTGTGTTAGCTGTAGAATCAAGATTTAATCTTGGAAATATGTGAAATTTTCACAGCATGTGCGCTGTCCGCAACGCTTGCATCACACCATACAAATCTTTGTATCTTTCGAATTGCACAAACCGTACCCGAAACCATAACTACGGATAAGCTGCCAAAGTCACAGGTTTCGTGGTTTTCATGGTGAACGCTGTGCAAATGGAACTCTAAACCGAAACCAAATTTGACATTTCTAGTTTACATAAAATCTCTTGAGAGATTAATTTGCTTGCTCTCTCTTTGTTAATTTGCTGAGTAAACGAGACCTTATCCGTCGATTGCCGACGGGTAGATAAGTTACACTGTCGGTTACAAAACTCTGCAATTGGAACATAAAATCAAACCGTACCCGGGGTACAGTTTGCAAATGGAACATTAAATTGAAACACGAGATAGAAATGTTAACTCTACCCAGCAATTGAGTATTGAGAAGAGACATAATATTAGTGCACAGCTTTCGGGGTCGCTGGGATGATTAGTGTTAGTAAGACTCAGGTCGATCTAAGAGGTCTGGTGTCTGGTTTGGTGTATGGTGTATGGTGTTTGTTTTTTTCAATTAGCGCACGTTCTAACCGTTTTGGGAGTTCTTGGGGATTTTTTTTTGTAAGACGAGATCGATATTGATATTGGTGTCGAACCCATAGTTTTCAGGACCGCTGAGATGAATAGCGCTGGTAGGACAGAGGTTGGTCGACGGGGTGTGGTGTCGTGTCGTATACATATTTAGGTCTTTATTGAAAAATATATTTATAACATGGGTTTTTATGTTTTTGAGGTCTTGGGATTTTTTTTTGCGAGGGCGTGGTCGATATTGTTATTAGTGTCGAATCCATAGTATTCGCGGTCGCTGAGATGAATAGCTTTAATAAGACAGAGGTGTGGAGTTATATAGTGGGTTATTTTTTGTGTTAATTAGTGCACGCCTCAATGGATTGCGATATTTATTAATATTAAATTAAATAATACAGATTAGGGGCTGAGGACACACTCGTTTCGTCTGTATTGTTGAACTGCACAGAGATTTATATTTTTTCAACGGTTAGAAAGTTAGAAAGTTGGTCAAATTAGGCACTTCCTAGTTGCAAAGTTGGTTATAGTCGCTTGTTAGAAATTGTCGTTATAATTATTAACAAATTATGTGACTGTCACACCTACTTCTTTTGACAAAACAATCAAAAACAATTTTCATTTAGAGTTGAATCCTGATGCAATGCACAATCTTCTTTTTAAATTGCAGCAACAACACTGTATGGTAAATTGTTTCGTTTTTACACAATTTTCGCATTTATCTGCATTTCCATTTGTAATTGGGCCGACCGTGGTCCATACAACTTTTTTTCATTTTTGTTGTTGTTTTAAATTGCACTGTGTTTCCGTTTGCATCGTTTACGACGCTAAGGATTTGTTTCCCTTGTTGCTATTTGGTTTGTTGTTGCATTCGTAATAGCTTCATGTTCTTTGTTTCAAAGCGATGAGAGTACCCATACTTCTAGCTTTATTAACTTTTTGGTGCGGTTTGACTAAGCAACGATGACGAGAGGAGAACAAACTAAAAGAAAAGTTGTTTTTGCTTGGCACAAGAGTTATTTTTCGAGCGAACAAGTATGCTGCTTTCTTTTAATGCAAGGATATGTAAATATATCCATGAAAGTGGGCTGACTGCGAAAAAACAATTCTGTATTGTGTCCTTGTTCTTTTTCTTCTTGAAATTTTTTGTTATTTGGTTGTCGTACGGACATATGCAAATATACACCCACACACCTTAGAAAGAACATGACTTTCAAAGCTTAAGAAACAATAATTACGTAAACTAGTATCTAACAACCAAAATTGCATAGATGAGGGTTGACTCTCTTTATCTTTGTCATCACTAAACTATGCTGGGTGACAAGACGAACATTTATGATTGATATTGGAAATGTGTTGGCGGTTTTTGTGTAACCGATTATGAGAAGGTGTAGTTCTATTAAAGAATGTTTTTTTTTTCATTCGTAAAACATCGTCAGTTCTACGTACTGTTAGTTCTAACGACAAGTCCAATCTAACTGCTCCGCATTTTACAGCTACAGTTCTACGCTTCCAGATTGTGCATTGCTTTCACCTGTACCTCTCCGAGTATTGAATAATCAGTGGGATAGATCCACTTTTGTACTTGCACAGTTTCTTTAGTTTTAAGTGTTCTCTTCTGTCGTCCAAGTGTAACGCAAACCTTTAGAAATTTCGGCCAAGCGTAACGCAAATTTCTAGAAATTTTACTGCAATAGCATTTGCATCAAGAAAACTGACAGTATTATTTCTAGTATTACTGACATGTTGACATTAACATTTGTTTTCAACTCCTGAGTCATCTGGACCTTGTAGGCGAATAATCCGAGGTCTTTGTGCAGTATTCTGCTCAGAGGCCTGCGACTAATGGCCAGCTGCTGCGATTGGCGTCGAGGTGAGGTCGACGGGTTCTGTCCCACACTATGCAATATTCTCGGTCGTGTGACCTGCCCGAGCTCAAGGACCCCTTCTGTTATCCAATAGCAACCTTTTCTTCACCAATTTGACTACAGCAGCTAGGCTTGGCGCTCTTTAACGATATATTTCTTTTCCATATTTATTTTCCAAATTCACACGATTTCGGCTATACAACACCTGCTTTGAAAATAAGTTTTCAATATTTCGAAGCGCTCATCAGGCAAAAACATGATTGTTTCGTACCGCGGAATATCAGACTGACGATCTGTCAAAATTTCAAGCAAATCGTTCAAAAAAAGTTGCCATAGACTCTGATTGGAAAAAAACCAGTAGATTGGCCGCCCTTTATAAACTGATGCGTTATCGAAGTGACATGAAGTCGTGGTTGGAGTTGGGGATTGAGCCCCGGGCTTACCTGGCTTTCGCCTTTAAGCCACTCCTTATATTATGCTATTTAGCGGTCCTCCCTTTGGAGTAAACCGTTTCTTATTCTGCCGTTGTGATAATGTGTTAGACTATGGGTTGATATAAAACGAATAAATCACCAGCGATCGGCATACTCTCACTACTATACTCGCTTTATGCTCAGATCTTAGTTAATATTACTTCAAATGAATCGTTCCAGATTTTACAGTAGCACAGCACAGTTGGATTACTTAGCACAATGTTGTTAATTTTGTTCACATCGTCATTAGCGGCGGCTATTGTGTCATTTTCAACGACTTTATGATAAAGCATTCTCGCTACAAAAAAACCTTCACCCCTTCACTGCACTTTATTCCATTTTTAGAATAAACTTTAATGGAAATAATTTGTTCCCCTGCCGTCGAGCGTGACGTCAATTCCCCATGGCTTTGAGGCATAAACTTTACACGTTCGGTATGGTACATATGGAAAGAATTGTAAGAAGAAAAAAAAGCCAAACCGAAAAAGTAACAAAAAATAAAACAAATTGTAATCGCGCATAAAATCTTTATTTTGCAATTGTTATTAACAATAATTTGAATACAAGTTGTTTCCACAGGTTCGAGTGATTTTCGCTTACCTATGCTGAAAATCCTATTACCCAATCATTGCGAAATCACAGGAACGTTTTCTGCTTGTCGCTGTTTTATTGATTCTTCCACCGAAAGAATCTGGTGACAATAGTTTCAATTTGTTTCTGTTATCTTGCAAAACACAAATGAAATATGCCTATCTCTAAATAAATTATGTCATAATATTTACATAGAGAATATAGAATTAGGATAGAGTATATATTACTCAGAAGTATTAAAATTCTGCTTAACGAAATGTATGAGGCGAGTATTGTTGACTTGTTATTATGTAGAGCTGCCTTAAAATTGTTTGGAAGATTTTTGGTTGACGGAATATCGAGAAATTTACTTTTGACCTTTCGCGCAATCAAGTCCACGTCCAGCTGTTACACACTGATTAAATCAATATTTATACATCGGTTTGTCCTTTTTCGCCAACTCTGCCAACGTGCCAGTCATTGCCAGTTGTCGATCTGACCCGATTGGAATAAGTTTGTTGAATCAGCCTAATGAACTGCGAGCAAGGGAGTGAGTGAGCCATCGACGCCCGCTGTGTGCTTTCTTCCTTCTAGGCACTGAAATCTACTAATTTGGTTGGAAAACAAGACACAGTTATTGCTCCTCGCTCCCAACTGGAATAACATCCATCGGTTCGCCAGCAAACTTATTCAATTGCGAGGCGCTGCTAATCAAATACCAATTCACCCATCGCGTACGTTATTGATTATTCAATTATTTCTTCATTTTTGCTGGCTCTCGTTTACCAATTATGTATCTAAAGTCGTCTTCTTCCACATTTTCTGCATCCATCCATCCCCATTGAACTCAACTCAAAACGATATCAGCTCACTCTTCGCTCTGCTTCTCGTTTTGATCTCCCGACGTGATGATGATGATGATGATTGAATGAATGAATGAATTACAGACTGAGCGGCGGTTTTGACCTGTGTAACTAACTTCTATTCATCCAAAGATAGCTACAGTCGGTAGCCTCCGGTAGTTGAATGATGATGTTCGTCATTGGAAACAACAATCTTTGCAACTGAATCTTTCTATGATTTTGTTTAGGGCGATAAATTGTATCTGAGTGTCTGCTACCCATATATCCTAACAAGCCGAAACTATACGTAGAATTTTGCTACTGAATCCGTTTAAGAAATCAAATTAAAAACAAAACGAGTGTGAGTTTAAACTCTCTTTAAGATTTTTGCTCTTAACGTGTTTTTGTGTTAACCGCTTAAACGCTTAAATGAAGTTTAATTTAATCTTGGGTTTAAACTGTTAGTATTCTGTGTGAGTAAACAAACTGCAAAAAGATTTAAGATCAATTATCAGCAAGAATAGAAAATAAAATAAAATTGTAACCATCATGTTTATACCTTACAGTAGAATCAGTTTATTTTTATTATTATTATTGTTGGTGGGTTGAGAAGCCTTGGGCACTGTGACTTTAAGATCTATAGTGCATCCCAGATATTTACCACATAATGTAGTTGATTAGTTTCTTTCGGTTGACCGGTGTGGCATTCTGCCATGGAACTTGTGTAACTTGAGGTTTTGCCCCGTTGTAGAAACCGCATCGGACCGTTTGGGATTTACTAATTTTTATTAAATTGCTCCGGAATGTCCCGTCATGTACCAGACAAGGGATCCTAATGGAGGTTGAACTTGTTTGCCCTGTTTATGTGTGTGTTTTTTGTTGTACATATTTGAGAAGCTTTTTTGTTTGCCTCATTCCAGTCGATGATTCCCATTCCGCTTCGATGGTTTGGATAATATACAAATTTATCTTCTTCTTGAGGTGGCTTTTGGAATAGGCAATGCTTTGGTCGAAATCAGTGAAAACTCCTTTTGCGCCTTCTCTTGCACAGAGGTCTGCTGCCTCGTTCCCTTTGCCTGAATGACCGGGAGACTGCATTAGGGTGATCTTGTTAGTTTCGGCCAGTTCGTTAAGGTGACAGTAGCAGCTCCATGTTGTTCTGGAATTGAAAACTAGGCCCGTTAGTGCTAGCCGGAGATCATGTAGATAGCGATTCTTCCCTATATTCTTTTGATACATTCTAATGTTCAGGCTTCTATTGCGGTTGTTTCTGCCTGGAAAGGTTGGACCAGGGCTATTCGTAGTCTGGTTCTGGGTCCGAATACGCCTGCTTCTGTTCCTGTATTGTTTTTAGATCCACCTGTGTATAGATAGATGCATGATGCGGAAGGTTATTTATGATATTTTCAAGTGGATTTCGTTTTGGTATTCTTATTGAGAATCTTCTCTGGTAATTTATTATTTTTATCATTGACTCTGATTGTAGGAAAATCCCATTTTCAAAGTTAATTTTAGTGATGGTGCCTGTATCATCATCATCATCATCATCATCATCATCATCATCATCATCATCATCATCATTATATTTGGCTCTACAACCATTGTCCGGTTCTGGCCTCCCGCAAAAAATCTCTCCACCGGTCTCGATTTCGAGCCAATGTCTTCCAGTTTGGCATCCCTAAACTCTGGGCGTCCTGGTCTACGCCATTCTTACAGCATAGGCTTGGCCGGCATCGCTGTCTCGTTCCATAAATCCTACGGCAAATGACGAGCAGGATCCTTTTCGCTCATGCGAGCTAGGTGTCCTGCCCACCGGAGCCTAATGAGCTTAATTCTCTTCACGATGACGACATCGCGGTAACGCTCGTAGATCTCATCATTATAGAGTCTCCGGAATCGTCCTTCCTCACATACTGGGCTAACAATTCTCCGTAAGACTTTTTTCTCGAACGCGGCTAAGAGGTCAGAATGCTTTTTTCTGTGCACGCGGTCAGTCTTCCTTATATGATTAAGTAAGCTTTTAATAGAATGTTAAAAATTGCCAATGTAATGTCAAAACTTTTGTCTCTTTTGCTCCAGCTGCTTTGCTGTTATATTTTGTTGGAAAAGATCGATAGGAGAATCCGTTGAGAACTACTGAACTTTCAATTCCAGAAACAATGCTGTGCACGCGGTCAGTCCTTCTGATATGACTAAGCCTTTAAAAATTGCCAATGTAATGTCAAAATTGGCAAGCGGTTGCCAAAAAACAATTCTCAGTGCACATCAAACCTCGATTTGGTTGAGCGGGTGTCACAACTGACTGTGAAATGCTTGAATTTTTACGATTTTCTTCAACTTCCATGGCAGTTGTTATTTAAAATAAAGTTTAACCTTATACTGTGCATTAAAGTGTAAATTAGTTTCAACTCTTCGATCGGGTCCATCCAGATTGAACCACCCCTTTCATTTTAAAGAACAAAATTACAAATTTTTCACGTTCTCTTCTTCATCCTCACTTAAATTTTTTGTTATTCCTTCCTCAGTGATTATTTTCCTTTTATTTCAAATTTGTTGGAAATTACCGCTTCGCTGATGTGCAGTAGGTGCAGAGGAGACGTACTACTACGAACAGTTCAGTCGCCTGCAATCCCAACCTAACTGACTATGAACTAAACTGGGCTATTTAATTAGAGTAGAAAATAATAATTTAAAGCAGATGGGATTGTAATTGCACGTAGCATGTCGTCGTTTGGTTTGTTGTTGTGTCTATTGTTGGTAGCCAATATTGAGTTGAGAACGTAATGTACCTTTGAAAGTAAAGAATGGACGAATGCCAGTGCCGCCGTATACAAGAATGAAGTAATTGCACTGCACTTTACTTTTTATTTCATTTTACCTAAGGTCGTCTACTTATTGCAACATCTGTTCGTCTTTGTGCCGTCGAATCAATAATTGAACACACCGGCGTAGGCGAAAATATACCTGCCATGTTTTACCTGTTTTACAAACACTAAGCTTTGCCAATATATACCATATACCAACACACATACACACACACAAACATTTGAAAACATTGTTTGATAGCTGCAGTATAGTTTCTAAATTGCAAAGTGAAAGAATGTGAGTTTTAAAAGTCACTTTCTGTTCTTCTGCAATGGGCTTAGTTTACTGGGGCGTATTAGTGATGTTTGATTGGGATCAAGTGGTTAGGGGTCGGATGTTCTTTTTTTTCTCGAAATGGTGTACGATCGACACCGAACAAAATTTACTCGAAATTGAAATTGAAAAACTATTGCATTTTGGTTTAAGTTTCTAAATGGATGGAGAAATCGATTGGCTCCTCTGATGGGTGACTGTTTTTGAGGTATTTTCGCAATTATCAAACTAATTTTGACAGTTTTTAAAGCATAAAATATAACGAGCGAGGAAAGTGGAGAGTTAGAGTTAGTTAGCAATTTAACGAGCACGATGAGCACTTTTCTGCGAGTAATATACGCTATTTTTCACACACAATTGATTTCATGTGCTTAGTGCGCGGAAAACTTTTGTTAGATTTTGTTCATACTGGAACACGAATACCGTCGACTGCTGTTGGTTTCCGCCTAATACCTATAATGATCCAAGATTCGTCACCTGTCATGTTGTGAAGAACCGTGATTATATTTTTTGAGCATTTATTTCGACCAATTGACACGAGTCGTATTTTGAGCGATTGTCAAATTATGTGGCCAAATGTTCATGCAATATTGAATGTATGCTGGTCCCACCAGAGCCCTCAAGCAATGACGATGTTGCAGTATTAGTTCATGCACAGCATCAATGTGTACCGGAATAACAATCGATTATGAACGACCTTCACGAAACTTGTTGTTAAGCGAACAGCGGCCACGATTAAGTTCTTTAAACCATTAATAAACACTAGTCATTGATAGTGCTTTATCGCCAAAAGTCCAATTAAGTTTTTCAATGCACTGTTGTTGAGTTAATCCGCGTAAAAAATAATCGCACGAAAATGTTCACAATTTAGTTCCATTTTGGACTGAAATAAAAATTTTAAATCACTGTAACAAACAAAAATAGCGGCGGTATAAAAAAACGTGTTGGGTAAATATACCGTCTAAAAAGCTAAACTTTACGATAGAGTGGTCAGGTACCGTATGGCAGCACTAGCGTTGCCCAATCCCCTTTGCCTTACAGTGCAAACTTGAACCCGCGGAGAGTTAGTGGACTCGATGGGTGGTTAGCGCAAAATAATGCTTAGAACGTCTTTGGAAGCATTCAATTCACAACAACCGCTTGTCGATTTCGAAATTCTAGATGCTCTCTCACCAGGAAACATAACATTTAGCTGTTGTTATGCCTTTTTTGTATGTGCACATTTCAAAATGATGATCTTCGCCTAACACATTGTGCGCCATTTTCAATTTCGTTAAATGAGTAAGAAGGAGTAAGAAAAACCAACAACACACTCTGCGGTGTATTTGCTTCGGGACCATAAAAAGTTTTCAATTTCCTCCAGAACAATGTAAAAACATCCTAAAATGGAACCTAAAGAGAACTATAATTTATCCTTATCCAATGCAAATCTCCTACATATCCTCTTAAAAACGGAAATTAAATGTACATAGTTTTGAGTTGAGAGTGAACCCATCACAGCTCCTGCAACTTTATGTATAAATGGATTAATTTACTGTCAGCATTTTAACCATTAATCTTATTGCAATTTGAAGCATTATTATTTTACCATTCTAAGGATAAACTTCTTAAGCTGCTAGCTACTATGTTGACTGATACTGAGCTGATTTATAGAGTTTCATTGCAGCGCATAACAATTAACTGGTGTCTTAGACGAAGCAAAGCTATTAATTCGCCTCTCGATGGGGAACAGCTCAGAACCGTTATGTTTAAAGTTCAGCAGCATCAAAGAAAATAATTTGAATGTTGATCTTTTTTTATATTTCGTATTATTACTGGTGGTACTGACTGGTACAGTAAAACTATTTGCGGTTACCAAACCAAAGTCACATGAAAATCTTATTCTTTTTCACCAACCCGCTCCGCACTTCCGTTGTGGCCATTTGTTTGGCTTCCTTGCAAGAAGTCACTATATGATTTTTCAAACTCTCTAAAAAGTATGAAATCCAGCAAAATTGTATTTAATTTAATCGTCTTTTTAATGTGGCCTTCACATTTAAAGGCGGAAACTACCAATGCGAGCAATGTCAAGAACAGTCGTCGCAGGATATCACAATTCTTGAAAATGCTATCAAATGCACATACAACAATAAACATATAAAGCGGGAAAAAAGTTATCAAAAGTTTGCAAAAAGAGTAATTTATTTTCAATTTTTTGCTGAAGAAGTTTGGCAAAAAAAGTTTGCCTTCCAGTAACGATCAGTACTTTTCAGAGTATAGAGTATCTATCGCTTAATAATATAATTGCCGTTCTATGTTTGTTTGTTTTTCTGTATGGATATAACGCTGAGTAGGTGGCGCTGGAGTCGATATATTTACGAAAAGTTAATATTCACACCATATACAGTATATTCCCCATAGCCGCACACGCGCCTTCGCAATGTTTTTGTATAGTTATAAGAGATGCTTATGGGGGAGGATCAAAATTTTGTTTAAAATGCCTTGATAGAGTCCCCAAATGGATAGAAATGTTCGTTTATTTAACAAGTTGCACAAATTTATGAAAATTAAGAATGATTATTACAATACATATACATATTACATGCATATATTTACGTGCATTGTACACATGTTTACATTTCATTTAAACTAATGGAAAACCAGTCTACTTTGGTTGAAAAAATTTAGTTATAGTATATATGTATTTTTTTTCTACCCTAGCTCATATGGCAGACACTGCGACCTGTATCTAAAGGTGTCTTTACTCTAAGAGACGTATCACCTCCCTAATGAACGATAGTACATCCAGAATTTCTAACTCCGCTGTCGAGCATATTTCCTTGTAAAAGATGCGTCCCCTTAACCAAGTAATCCTGGCATTTACAGAGAATGTGCTCGGATGACTCTTCTTCCAAACAGAACCTACATTCTGTCTCTGATCCCACACCAATTTTGTTAAGGTGATATCGTAAGTCACATTGACCTGTTACAAAACTTATCAGCTTTCTAATGCTATCCCTTTTAAAATTATGGATTTCCTGGCCTGATTGTTTGGATTGCCTAAGCCCGGGACGCTTTCCCAGTGGGCCAGACGAAGTTTATGTTCCCAACAATTTATCAGTGCTGTGGCGATATCCCAGTTAACACCACAGTAGGGTTCAGGTCCTATGAACGCAGATTCCGACCCAGCCCTAGCTTGTTTATCTGCAGTTTCCTGATGACCAGGGACCCAACCGAGTTTGACTTTGTTGAATAGGAAGAAAGTTGATGTTCGTGTTGATCAAGCAGGCCGCCCTTGGCACTGGCTCCCCGCATTTACAGATAAACTTACTTCTTCTGTTCCTTATACCTTTTATCTGTCCTCTAATAACCAATGGCTCTTTGATGAGACCAACGGTTATATTTTCCTCGGCGAACCACTTGCTGAGGGTAGCGGACGCGTCCTTCGCGTGATGCAGTTCGCCTGTAACACTCTGATGAAGCTGATTAGTCCTCCGTGGATGCTGAAGTTGAAGGGGCGGCTTTGGCAAAAGCAAGAGCACTCTTTCTATCCTTGCCTATGCGTAAATCATATTTAAACAATTGCATTTTCAGAGGATATGATCCTTTACCTCTTCGCAATTTCACGCACAATCAATTTTCCTTTTTCGAACACGTTAATAGTTTCCATTCTTTCATTAATAGACAGCATATTTTTATATGCCTTTTTATGGCGCTGTGATACAAAGTTAAACGAATTTTAAAAAACGAGCCAAGTAAAATGAACGAAAAAGCCCACCTCTACTCGACACATATGCCATGAATGTGTGCATTCGTGTTAATAGGGGAATCACCAATTTCGTTGTCATCAACACAAGTCGGGTTTATAAGGGAAACAACAAACTTAATACAATTCTTGCTTGTGATTTTTATTTATTCTATACGTTTATAAGAGATATTTTGTTCAAAATGTTTTGAAATATATTGTCCGCGTCCAGTTATTGGAGCGTCCTGCCTTATGAATTATTTATGTTGGAAAAATTAATGAAAAGGTTGTGTCGAAAAAATTTGCCCAGCAATGGAGCAGCCGACTATGTGGGCTGTCCGTAATTGGGAATTTCACTGTATTCGTTTGATGCTCCGACAAGTTTTTAGTTTTTGTAGGTGGCGCTGGAGTTGAAATATTTACGAAATATAACTGAAAATAATAACCAAGTTTTTAGCTAAAAAAAAAGTTACACAAAAAGACATCGTTGAGTTTACATTTCCCCTATCAGCATATTGTGTTGGGAGTGTATTACACATTCGAAATAATTTACAATTCAAATATCGATTTTTGTGTTTGTTTGTTTGCTTATTCATTGTGGCCATTACACTAACGATGTCCTTTATTTTCCATGCCACATACCACAGTACCACACCCAATAACACATTTACCTGTCGCTGGAGTAACAGTGGCATAAAAAACAACCCACCAACCCCCAACATATAAATTTACAATTTGTTATTCTATTTCACGCGGCGGTGCACACATTTCATTAAATAAACTATTTTTTGTTGTGTATGTTTCGTTTTGTAGAAATTTCATAAACTCATAGGTCACAGCTCACACAAATCCTGTGAAGTTGTGTCGTAGGAATAGTATCGCCCACTGCCAACCCACTTACGCCTACTAATCACATTCTGATTCCTTTCGATTAACTGGCTTTTTTTTTTACTCTGTTTGGGTGGACTTCATCGCTTTGCAGTCATTCATTGCCTCCGTTCAGCCACTCATATACTCGTATATGTGTAATAGGCATATTTGGGCGGCGATCGTCGGTCGTCGTCATCGCAATGGGTAATTCAACTTTGAATGTGAAATTATTGAATTAGTTTGGACATCTCACCTGTTCGTTGTCGTCGGTTTACTGTTTCGCTTTTACGACTTGCTGATGATTAACAGGTTTTCAAAAAGTAACTACATTTCTACTTGAATACGAAAAATACAATTGGGGAGATGACCGACTCTTTCATCTTTTGGTAAAGCTTTTGATGGTTTGCACACAACTGAAGCTCAGATTTCACTTTTACTTGCACCCAGCAATACAGAAGTATTACAGCGGTGTCGGGGCGGATCTTGGTCACCAGATTGGAAGATTTCGTGTCCTGTTGACTGTGGTAACTCTTTGTGGTTTCACCCCTCGAGAGGCATAAGGCGTCAACAACGCCTACACGCCATCTTGTTCTGTCTTCTGCAACGCGTTTGAGCTGCCTCCAACTCATTCCCAAGGGCCCTGCTTCCTCGTCGACTGTCCTGCGCCACGTTCTCCTAGGGCGTCCCGCTGTTCTACCTGCCTGGTTGAGCGGGTTCCACTGCATGGCATATTTCGCAATGGAGCTGTCGACGCGCCGTAGTGTGTGTCCAATCCACTGCCACTTTCTCCATTACACAATAACGTCTATAGGTTCTTGGCCCGTTCTCCGATGAAGTTCGTCGTTGGATCGATTGGGCCAGAAGATCCCCAAGATGATACGTAGGCATTTGTTTACGAAAGATTGCAGCTTGTTAACAGTACTGATTCGACGTTGGAGCGGAACAATCGAAGCTTAGTTCTTGAGTTGAAAACATTGCTTCTGCAGACTTTCGATAGTATTACGAGCCCCACTTTGCTTGCTTCGGTTTCTGGATTTTGGGCTATCATATGAAGGTCCATTATCCGATGTGAGAGCAGGCAAACATTGTCAGTCTAGATGTTTAAGGAAGTTGTCATAGTCCATCGAATACCAATGCACCCTACCGTCAGTGCTGCACGAAGTACATCGATGAGACCACCTGACGTACTCCACTTTGGACTTCAACTTCCTCGGACACCTTACCGTTGTGTAGGAGGTGACATTTACTTCCTTCGTAAGTAGCTTTGATACTATCTATAAGTTAGAAGTTTTTCCTGGATACCCCTCCTGCGCAAGTCCATCCAGATAGCATCTCGATTTAAACTGTCAAAAGCCTTCTCGAAGTCGATGAACAGTAGATGTAGCGGAGATCTGTACTAGACGCATTGTTCTATTGTGATCCAAAAGGTGTTTATGTGATCGTTGCAAGAGGATCCAGAGCGAAAGCCTGCCTGTTCCTTTCTAATATGATTCTAGCTATTATCTTGGCTATGGTCGGTGAAACACATATACCTCTCCAGTTTCCACAGTCCATCAGATTTCCCTTTTTTGGAAACTTGACGATCATTCATCTTTTCTACTCTTAGGGAAATCGATCATTTTCCCACGCTCTTCGTGGCTTCCTCGCTCCACAAATACAGCAGTTCAGCTTCCTAATGAACCTAAATTATTGCAGACATATGAATTTCTTAAACACCTTTCAAGATATTCAATATTATTTATGGGTTTTCATCACTATTGCAATCTAAGCTTAAAATGTAAATTCAACTGGTGTTTGATTGTCAAATCGGTAGTTCAGCCATTCCTAAATTTTTTTTTTTAGTGTAGTGTACTCACAAACAATACCATTACACTAAGTACACCAAATTTTGCGATTTTTTAATTGCTTAACGCCCTAACCCTATCGTTGTAATCTTAGCTAAAGCCATTGAAAGTTTTGCTGCAGCTTTATGTGTAACGAGGTAATTTGTCGGAGTACCAATATCAATTCCAATATCTTGGGAGTATTCTCTCGACCGATGGTGGAACCGAAAAGGACATTGTCAACCGAATCGGCAAAGCAAAATCAGTTTTTGGAATGATATCCATGATATGGCGAAGCAATGCGATCAGCTTAAAATAAGCTGCGACTGTTCCGTTCAAATGTTGAATCTGTGCTGTTGTATGGGTGCAGCACTTGGAAGGTGACCGCTACTAACACAAAAAAAATGTTTTTCTGGCCTAACCGTATCTATAACGAACATCTTTACCAGAGAACGGGTCAGGAACCAATAGGCACAACCATCCAACGACGGAAGTGGCAGTGGATTGGTCATACACTCCGAAAAGGCGACAGTTCCCAAGCAAACTACACAATGCAATGGAATCAGGATGGTAGAAGAACGGGTCGTCCGAGAAATACATGGCGCAGAACAGTTGAGGAGGAGTCACGGCAATTGAAGAAGAGTTGGAGTGAGCTGAAGCTCATTGCCAGGAACCGCATGCGATGGTGCGTAGGCGTGATAGAGGTCCTAGGACCCACAAGGGGATATAGGACATACGACGATGTTTCTCCGATGGACAAAACTTTTTTTCAATTTTTTGGAGTGAACCCCGGGGCCCGTGGGGGTCTCATAATTTTTGTTTAAATAAGCCCGATGTCATCAAATTTTAAGCACAGGTTTTTGTAAAATTTTTCAAGTGAACGGGCATGAGGCGCGATTTGTGCCCATAAACAAAATTAGACCGAATTTCTTTATATTTTAAACACTTTTTGTAAAAATTTTGAAGTGATCGGGCCTCGTGGTCAGAGGGCACCTATATCGTGTAGTCAACGCCAACCCGCAACTTCAAATTGAAATTAAGAAATAAAAAATTGGTTCCATGAAATAAGTGCCAAAATCCGAAAATAAAGAAAAGTGTAATAAGTCTCAACATTTGGGTTTTATTTCATTATGAAACAAGTCAAATAATGCCCAAAAAATTTGTCTTGCGATTTATACAACTTCAAAAATTTTGTGGTTTATTTCATACGATTTTTTAAAAGGAAATAACTCCCATAATAAATGCCAACCTTTGAGAGTTATTTCTTTATAAAATAACCCATTATTGGGAGTTATTTTATTATTTTTTTTTTGGGACATGAAACGCCAACGTTATGTAGATTTATTTGAAAATAAACAAATTACACTTTATAGCTTAAATAAATTGAATTGCCACCAATTGAAAAACTCTGTTTTTTATTAAAAATATAATTTTAAAATGAATTAACATATAAGTAAAACCGGCCAACTTAGAACTTGGTAACATACGACCCGACCATACTGGCTTGTTGTTTGCAACAATAATATGAATTGTTAATTTCGCAATTAATTTCTGTCTTGAATACGATTTATTTGAAAGAATCAATATTACCAGTACACATAAGATGCGGGTCGATTTGTATTTTGATTATTAGATACTAATATGTCTCTTCTTTTGAATTCTTGCAGATTCTGATGAGCTCACAACACAAATGAAATGAACGGCAATTGCTAAAGGCATTCAATCAAGTGACTCTGATGACTACCAACAAAGCATTTGAAGTAAAAGCATTCACACAGACACATTTTATAATATCCTTGCAACTGCTGCCCTCATCCCCAAATTAACGCAACTGATCAATAACTGCTAAGAGAAATATAAACAAACCCCAATCATCACCAAATATTGCAACTAGAACTGCATCAATGTGCCATCATAAATCAAGAATGAACTACAAGTAAACGACAAATAATAGTGATTTTAAAGATACGTAAGCAGAGACCGGAGGAGACATAAAGGACTTTAAACCAAAAATAAGAAATAAAACGCAGAAGAAGAGAATTGCAGAAAGCAGAAAGTAGAAAGCAGTGAAAGTTCAACTTAAATGCTTGATATAAAAATATCTACAGTAATCCCTCCAAATAGCAGCACAGCAGCGATTTTTTTATTACAATTTGTTTTTATTGTAAGTTTTGTTGGCTCATAATAAGTTGCATCTTCTTAATTGCATACAATTTTTGATCTCATTGCAGTTCGTTCGTTCGTATGGTGTACATAGAGGATAAATCCAATTGGACGATAATTAAATTCCTTCTGTAGTCGTCGGCGTCGTCGTCGTCTTCGTCGTCCACTACGACGTCGCCTTTCCCGTCTATTTGCTCGTTTGTACATTTAAATAAAAAAAGAACCTACTACTTAGCAATTAGAGTATAAATGAAATAGTTCGCATCCATCCTTACTCGTATTGTTGTTGTTATCGTTGTCATCGTCGTCGCGAAATCGTCGTATTGTGAATTATCACAACAACTCAAATTGCCAATAATCATAACCGCCACAATCAGCAACTATCACTTCACTACCGCAATTCTACGTTGTTTTTTCTTCTTCTTTTGAATCAGAGTTACAGTGAAACACATAGAGCGCAAAAGGGAATTGTAGAAGAAGAATAATAGACAAGATAAAAACAGAAACATACATCCTCTTCTCGCTTGCCGGTCGGTGTAAGCTAAGTACCGCACCCCGTAATCGTAGAACGCAAAAGTAAAGTAAAGTAAATATCTAATAGAATATATATAAGAAGCAAATAGCTAAATAATATTTAATAAACTAGATATACATATATACGTAAAGCTTCTAACACTCATAAGTAATAGTAATCATTATCGATCTTAAAACAACAACAACAACAACAACAACAACAAACATTCATTTTGATAAGAGACAAATCGACACTCAATTCAACACCACTTTTGAATTCTTCATCAGAACACAAACAAAAAACAACCAACATCATAATATATTTATTAATTGTGTATCTGTAAATTCTAAGTAAATCAATATAACTGTCAAATACTAAAAACAACATATATATAATATATAATAATCAGGAAAAATGTCATCGGGAACATTTGTTGATCGAATTGACCCGTTCGCTAAACGTTCACTAAAAAAGAAAAGCAAAAAGAGTCAAGGTTCCTCAAGATACAGAAATTCTCAGGATGTGGAACTACAGCCATTGCCGCCACTGAAAGGTAAGTAGCTTCTCTAAGCATTTCACATTTCACATTCTAGTATCAGCCTATTATGGTTAACGAGTCGAACGAAAAAAAAAAGTTACCACACCGTATTATGGTTAGCTAATCGAGCAAATTGTATTTGTTCTCAACCTTTAACGAAGTCTCAACTCTTGTCAATCAGAAGTCGAATTTAAATCGAATTTACCCAATTATTGTTACCGAAAATTAAAAAAAAAAGGCGAGCCATCGTCTCCATCCTTTTACCGACCCATAGCACTTCCATCCATTCTTTACAAGGTCACGGAAACGTTTATTAATATCAGCTCATGGAATATCTTGACACTAACAAAATCCTTTGTGACGTGGTCAACGTACTACTGGTGATATGACGGTAGAACCGGTCTTTGAAGCAATGTGGTGATTCACGATATTTCCAAGGCATTTGACAGAGTTTGGCATCAATTTCTTCTGTCCGAAATGCTTCCTTAGTCGAGTCGATGAAAAACTGCTTCATTGAATTAAAATCTATTTTTTGGACCCTTCAATTCAAATTGTCTTAGACGGTTTGATGTCTGAAAATAAATCCTGGCGTTCCTATGGGGTGTGTTTTGTTTCCGACATTCTTTCTCATTTTTATTAACGATCTCTTGGTCATTACTTCTAAACCAATTGAGTTTTTTTCTCGTAGTCACGCGGTTTGAGCTATGGATGGAAATGTATAGGGAATATGTTTCCATGTCCTATTCTATATCCTCTGGCTCCCGATCACTTCCAAATTTTTACAAAAAGTGTTGGCACATGTGTGCCTGCCAACCGAGTTTCACTATGTTGTGACCCCTTATCGGTGATCTTAAGGATCAGCTTAACCTAGCCAAAACGGTAGTTTACAATACCTTTGTAGGTATTGAGCCTTATCATGGAGGCGTCATCTATCACCAGTACGAGTTACAGGAGGGCACCTTCCTTCTTCGTCTGTACTATCTTTCATGACTTGGCTACCATATATGCACAAAACGCCTGAGATGAGCTCTAGGCTCTGTGGAAAGAAACCGCGGACGATGTGTGGTTTAGGGAAGGATCTCTCTTCCACCAGCGTCACGCTAAATCTTCTCTTCGCTCTTATCCTTTCAAAATTCGAGCGCATCTACCCAGCAGTAGCCCTGTCAGGGCAGATGAAAACTAGCCTTCCCGATTTGAGATGCGAGCGAGAAAAATGTGGCCAGTGACGTGTGGCCAGTGGCGTGTAGCCATCTCAATTAAGATGAAGGGTTTATTTTCAAGTCGGTCGGCACAACACCCAACCTGACGGCACTGGCTGCGTGGGAACATCAGGTAAAGGTCCAGCCCTGGCCATCGTGACAGCCGGTGCCAGTGGCTTTTGGTACTCTGACCTGAAGCGCTTTGCTGCGCGCTTCCCAATGGAAGAGCATCCGGATTTCTCCGATTTGCTCAACAGCACGACCCGAGGTTTATGCGTTTTAAGATGCATCGGTCTCATAATTTTTAAATATATTCTCTAGTTTAACCCACGAGAAACCGCTACTAAAAATAACAAGTAAACTTGAGTGTAGATCTTATATGGAACCTTAATTTGAAGTTTGTGTATAGGACTAGTTCAGTATTAGTAGTACTTAACTAGACAATAGATGGCTTATAAATACCGGAAATAAATATGTGATCATAGCATCGCTCTATATGCGCGAGACATCTAGGTATTGTTTATGCGTATAGGTACTTGTCAAACAACTTTTTGAGTTAGAAATTCTCAAAAAAATTACTACTACTACTACTACAACTAAAATTTGTTAGCTATGAAAAACATCTTTAGTTTTATACGAGGATATAATTTGTATACAAAGTTGTTAGGCTCGCAAACCATAATAGGGGTATGAAGTTTGAAGCTGTGAAGCCCTTAGGATTAATGCTGTCCTAAGGGCTTCACTTTTTTTAAATTATTTTCTATAGTAGTCCACTGTAGTGGAGAAAATAATATTTTTAAATTTAATCAGTTCTCTTTTAATGAACTTATTACTTTGTCCACTCACATGCTACCATTAATTTACCTTAAAGGTTATTTAAATGTAATTTTTCTTTCCACCACTACTACCATTGTTACTACATACTAACTTTTTGCCACAATGGTTACTTCTCAACTTGCCAACTTAAACAAATAATTGCATTTCGCTTCGAAAAAGCTGAGTGAATGTACTAAAGCGAGAATGCGTGTGAAAGAGAGAGAGACAGGGATAAATCATTAAAGTACAAAAACATAAAAGTTATTACGACGGCCGTTACAACTTCACGGTGGCTTCAGATATAAAATAATATAAACTAAAAACAATTCATTTAACAAAACAAAGCAACAACAAAAAAAACAACAAAAATCTAAAAAATCGAATCAATCTCACAATCAAAATAACAATTCAATTTCCATCAAAATGGCACAAGAAGGTAATCATTTAACTTAAAACACAAAGTTCAAACTCAAATTCAAAGCAACAACAAAGTAACATATCCAATTCAGAGAAAGTAAAAAAACTAAAATAAAAGTCCGTTAGTTAATTGTCAATTGAACAACACCCAACCACCCACCCACCCACCACGGCCACCTAGCACCATATATTTTATTGTACATACAATTGAAGTTCTTTTTTCACCAAAAATCCAATTATCATCAAAATGTCATATCATCCATCATCGCCACCGCTGCAGTGTACACAACGAAATTTCCATTTTTGAGTCCTATCTGTTGTCTTTGTGTTTGTTTTTTCTAGTTCGGTACATAAATATCATAAATTTAAAAAACTGTTTGGCGGCTAATTATGTTAAATTATTTTATTATTATTATTATTATTAGTTGTGCTTTATATCGCCGCTGTTGTTGTATGGTCGGTTTTTTTGCGCAAATCACACTTGCCTTTAAGCCAGCCCCTATTATAGTTAGCGATTCCAACATTTGACGCTAGTGCACTTCTCAGGCAAATAATTTGCTAGACACAGAGTGCTCCTTATGGTAAATAAGAGACGAGGAGAGAAAAGATGTATATACAGAATTTTGCAAGGCAATCATTCCATATTTTATTACCATATTTGGCCTCACAACCGGGGTTCGGTCCTTGGCTCCCGTAAAGAAATCTCTCTCCACTGGTCCCGATATTGAGCCGATGTCATCCAGTTTTACATCCCTAAACTCTGGGCGTCCTGGTCTACGCCATCCTTCCAGCGTAGGCTTGGCCGGCCTCGCTGTGTTCTTCCATAAATCCTACCGCAAAGGACTTTTCGAGCAGGATCCTCTTTGCTGATGCGAGCTAGGTGTCCTACACACCGGACCTACCGAGCTTAATTTATTTCACGATATCGACATAGCGGTAACGCTCATCATCACAAAGTCTCCGAAATCATCCTTCCTCACATAGGGGCCAACAATTCTCCGTAAGACTTTTCTCTCGAACGCGGCTAAGAGGTCAGAATAC
Source organism: Nephrocerus scutellatus (assembly GCA_947095585.1). Lineage (NCBI taxonomy): Eukaryota > Metazoa > Arthropoda > Insecta > Diptera > Pipunculidae > Nephrocerus > Nephrocerus scutellatus. Next base: position 139,517,517 of record OX352761.1, on the reverse strand, counting down.
TTTTTGCTAAGCACCCAAGTCTCGGATTCATATGTAAGTACTGGTATGGTATGACCATTGTCTTATACCGTGCGTTGTATTTCTTGTTTCATGCTGTTATCGGCTGCTACAGTTGACCCGAGATAGTTAAAGGATTGCATTACTTCAAATTCGCGCTCCGCTATTTTTAATGAGGGACCAATGTTGTATCTTCTGCTTGCAGACGCGCCCCATGTAATTTTTTTTGCTGTAATTTATGTGCAGCCCAATATTTCGTGCCATCCGCTCTATCTATCTATCAGCAACGTTAATGCTATCATAGGTGGCTTTAAAGTCTATGAAAAGATGGTGTAGTGAGTTTTGAAACTCTAGACATTTTTCCATCACCTGCCTAAGGGTGTAAATCTGATCAGTTGTTGATTTGTCTGGGATGAAGCCACACTGGTATGGACCAATGATGACTTTAGCGTATGGGACTATCCTGTGTTGAATGATACGCGGTACTCAACAACGTTATACCACGATAATTGCGGCATGTTGTGTATGTCCTTTCTTATGTATGGAGCTCAGGATGCATCTTTGCTAGTTTTCTGGCATCGTTTCTTCCTCCCATAATTGTACTTTTAGTTCATGAATTGCTTGGTGTGCTGCGGGGTCTCCTGATTTAATCCGCTCCGCTGGAATACCATCTGATCCCGGGGCCTTATTATTTTTGAGTCGATTTATCGCTCTGCTAACTTCGTCTATGCCTAGGGGCGGCAGCATAGTGTGGTCTTCGGTCATTGGTGGAGCCTCCAATTCCTCAGTTAGCATGTCATTTAACAACTCATTAAAGTGCTCTTGATTCTTCTAACAGGCTGTTTTCTTTCGCCGGTGAACTGTTTTTTCATATGTTCTGAGCTCTTTATATTCATATATGCGTGCCCGCGTTCTATGAGATTGTTGCATTACTCAGTACGCAACATTATTACGTTCCTACGTCGCTAGCTTACATTCTTCATCGAACCAGTCGTTTCGATATCTACGATTTCTGCCTAAGATGATTTTACATGATACTGGAGGGAGGCATGGAGTTTCCGCTTGACTGATTCAAAGAATTCTTCTTTTTCATCATCTGGAGAATCCTCTGTAGGTGCGTGAACGTGTATGAGGCTAATGTTTTTAAATTTGCCCCGCACGCGAGGGGTGCATAGCCGTTCATTTACTGCTTTAAAGCCGATAACGGTGGGTTACATTCTTCTGCTGACTAGAAACACCACCCCGTGCAAATGATGTCTTGCATGACAGCTGCAATATATTTCATATTCTGATTTTTGTAAGACATCGTTAAGCCGTTTTCGTTGCCCTTCATCAGTATCGTCGTCGTTCATCAGTATCAGCTTATTTGGGGTTCCGCAATAAAGTTATTTTACGGGCGAGGTTTACTTTGAAGGGACTATTGGAGGAAAATAACCAGCGGCCACTAAGTGGAGGTTTGATCGCATTTCCACCAGTCAGAGATAGTTACGGCCACCTGCAACTCTAATGCCCGCTTGCTGACGGTTCTCTTTCTTTTAAAGACACAACTAAAAAAGTATGCTTACTCGAGAAAGCCGACTGGGATGGCCTCAGCAATTTCCTTATAGGTATTAACTGTCCACTTAATGCCAATAGTAGTGTGGATGCCATTTCTGAAACTATCACAAACATATTCCACGAGGGTACAAGAGAATGTATCCCTTACAGTACCAAATATATCAATTAATTTGGGCTGAAAAGAGGCTTCTAGGAACCGCCGGGAGGTATGCTTTCGGTTATATAAACAAAACCCCATTGTGTAAAACCAAATTTAGACGAGTCATTAGGCCTACCGTCGGACGTACTAACCAATTCAGAGATTCCTTCTTTAGCCGTACAATAGTCATTGAATGGAATAAATTGCCCGACTCTGTTTTTGAGCGTGTGTAGTGTAGAAAAAAAAACAGATTCAAGGTGGTTCTGGCTGCTCTTAATGATAGCGAAGGAGTGAAATGGAAATGTGGTCGTTCTAATAAATCTTGGGTCTAAAACACATACCGAAAATAGAGAGTTTTTAGTTTCCTTCATGCAAGTGCCATTCACGGTTAATGGGCTATAAGGAATTTTAAATACTGATGAGCAAACGGACATTTTAAAATCGATGTCGACAGCGAAAGAATGCATCCTCTTATAAAGCGAGTTTTCTTTATGAGCGCCCCATTCTTTTTTAAACAAAATAACTTTTTTTTTGAGATATCATCATTTCATCGATGCTATTAGTTACGGAACACAATATGTCCTCCACGGAAACTCCCAAGCGGGTGAATGCACTGACCCAATTTTTCATGACTTTTTTGCGAGCGATAAAATCGGCAATTTTTCGTTAGATGTTGATTCTGAAGTCATCTAAAGTCTCCAGCTTATTGCTGGTGGCTTGAAAAAGCCTCAAAGACAATAGACTAGAAGCGTCAAATCACACGAACGAGCCGAGGTGACCTATTGACTGGTCCTTTTCTGGAGATAACAAGGCCATCAAAACTTCAACTTCAATAACTCGAATTTTTGATGTTTGCACCGTCTTCTTGAAACTACATAGCTCCAAGCCAAGCAATTCCAATTTATTCGGAAACAGTCTGGCAGGGTCTATTGGCGATCTCCATTCACTTTGACTGTTGCAACCCAATAGATGTATCATATACTGGCGATTAATCAGCGTTTGGTTGTGAAATCGAACACAAAACCAAAATAAATGTTTTGTGCTCTCTATTTGTGTTACAACCTCAATGTGGAGAGGTGGTATCACTTAGAGTTTTAAAATATTACTAATATTACTAGATGTTGGCATCATCTTGGTAGTTCTTCCTTACTAATTAGCTTGTGAACTTTCGTATTAACAACAACAATCATCACTAATGTCACTAATCGTGTTGTGTAACTTCACCACCCTTAACCCTTGCACCTATGTGTCGCAGATTTTCTGCCACGCCTTGCCTTTCACAGATACAGCCCTGCTGTATACAAATTTGCCTGACCTGCCTGGCCTGATAGAATTTCATCGCTCAGCTTCGCTTTTCTTCTCGTCTCGTCTGTCTCTCTATTGTATGTTGTACTTTTGCTAATTAGTATTGTCATTGTTGTGTCTTCATGGTCGGTCTGCTCAAGTGCCGGCCTTGGCAGCCCGACCGACTGTCACTGATATATTGCGAGTAGCAAGCAGCCTGTAACAATAGAAGTAAATAAATTGATTTTCTTTGCAGCACAATAAATGGCAAATTAATCACATAGTTCCCTTTTTAAGTCATGATGGGCGTTGTGCGTGAAGCGTGCATGTGCGTCTACAGTTCACATCATGTTACTTTTTGAACTACCAATGCTCAAATGGAGACATTCGTACATATCCTACGTTCTTCATTGCTCTTGTTATCATTTGGTACAAATCTTTCTCATTTAGCTATTTTTTGTTTTTGTTTTTTTACTTTTATTGTATTTTCCATCACGTGTTGTAACTTCCCACATTTTCATTCACACGTACATATATTATTTATCTTTTATTTTCAAAAACTCTGTATGTATCATCTCCATCACACTATCTGTGCACACTTGGAAATTTCGATTTGTAGCGCTCTCAACTTTAGTATTTTTTAACCCAACAAAGTTTTACGTTGTCTTTTGATCAGTTTGTCACAAGGGGTTCCATCCAGTTTTAAACATTTCAAGTCAAGTAAAGTCAAACCTAATTTGAAGCCACTTTTGATTTTCTTTTTCCTATTTTTGCAATGTCATTGATTAATGCTTGGAAAAGCAACACAAATACCAAACACCACACCGCACAGAAAAACTCCAAGATAGAACTTTTCGAGCTGCTGCCACAGATCCACCAACAACAATAATTTACGCTTAAACTTTTTCAAAACCCGAAATCCCACATTCAAACGCTAAATCACTACTAAAGTTGAGAAGTTGAGAAGTAATAAAAAAAAAAATCGAACTCCATGTGAAGGAAATAAAATTCAATTGCAACAAAAATACATTAAAGTTTAGAATTTTTAATTAAATATTCAAAAGAGAATTCTGAAACGATTTGATGTTGTTTTTCAATTTAATTGGTTTTTTAAAAATTACAAACGAGCCTGAATAATTTACTAATTACTGATGGTTTTTCCAATTGTTCCCCTTACACAGCCGATTGCTCCAGTTCAGAACAGGAAGAGTTATTTATTCGGAAACTTCGTCAGTGCTGCGTATCGTTTGACTTTATGGATCCCGTAACGGACTTAAAGGGTAAAGAAATAAAGCGTGCTGCACTCAATGATCTATCCACCTATATAACGCATGGTCGAGGTGTCCTTACGGAGCCAGTGTATCCGGAAATTATTAGAATGGTAACGTAACACAACTACACAACTTGGATAACGTGCGACTATAATATTTTTGTAATTTCTTTCAGATTTCTTGTAATTTGTTTCGGACACTGCCTCCAAGTGAAAATCCCGATTTCGACCCAGAGGAAGACGATCCAACACTGGAAGCTTCGTGGCCCCACTTACAATTAGTCTATGAGGTGTTTTTGAGATTCCTAGAATCGCAAGACTTTCAGGCAACCATCGGCAAACGTGTGATTGACCAAAAGTTTGTTCTTCAAGTGAGTTTGATAATAATTTTATTAAAATTCTGTTGTTTATTTCTGTTCGAAGTAGTTCAGTAGTTTATGTATCTTCAAGACTTATAAACCAACAGATAAATGAATAATATTCTTATTATTATTTGGTGGGCATGTGCACAGGTGCACTGCGACCTAGAGATCTATTGTGCATCCCAGATGATTACCACTTCATGTGGTGGCTTAGTTTCTTTATGTATGCCATAACGTCTGCCAATTCGATCGAAATGGCATTCTGTCCTGGTATTGTGTGAGCGTTGAGGTGCTTTGTGTTCTGGCGATTCATTTGCCTTGTTACAGAAACGACAACTGTCCGTCTGGGATTTTCCCATTTTCGTTAAGTGACTATTGAATGGGCCGTGTCCTGTTATGTACCAGACTAGGAATCTGTTATGTTTCATCCCTTTCGACGATTCCCATTCAGCTTCCATGGCAATGTTAGCCCACTCTTTAATTTTGTTTTTGAGGTGGCTAAGGGTGTAGTCAATGCCTGGTTCCGGCCCAGTGAATGTACCTTCTGCACCTTCTCTTGCGCAAAGATCTGCTGCCTCATTCCCTACAATGCCTGAGTGCCCTGGAGACAACAAAAGGGTGGTTTTATTGGTATTGGTTAATTGTTTTAAGTCGCAGGAGTAGCTCCACGTTGTTCTGGTGTTGAAAGTAGGGCCTTTTAGTGCAAGAAGTGCGGCCTGGCTATCTGAGATCATTTAAATCTCAGTTCTTCTATATCTTCTTTTACTGCATTTCAAGATGCAGGCTTCAAGTGCTATTGTTTCTGCCTGGAAAACGGTTGGGGAGTTACCAAGGGGTATTCGCAGTGTGGTTCAGGGTCCGAGTACTCCTGCTTCTGTTCCGCGCGCGCGTATTTCTAGTTCCATTCTGTTATCGGCTGCTACAGTTGACCCGAGATAGTTAAAGGATTGCACTACTTCAAATTCGCGTTACACTTTTTTAATTGCGGGACCAATGTTGGATTTTCTAGTCGCAGACGTGGCCACCATGTACTTTGTGTTGCTCTCATTTATGTGCGGCACCAGATTTCGTGCCGCCTGCTCGATCTCAATATCGCCTGCGTATGCCAGTATCTGAATGGACTTATAGAGGATTGTTCCTCTCGCCGTTATGTCAGAATCTCCAAAGCCAGGTTGAAGAGGACGCAGGAGTGCATCCCTTATCGGAGCCCGTTAAAGATGTTGAATGGGCTTGATAGTGATCCGGATATTTTTACCTGGCTTATAACATTGGTCATGGTCAACCTACATAGTCGTGTCATTTTATTTGGGATGCCCAATTCTCTCTTAGCCTTATAAATTCTACTCTGGCGGCTCTACATAGGCGGTTGCAGTATGTGCAAAGCGGTGTATATTGCGTCATACTGCGGACTCTTTGGTAGAACTTCCGTGCCTGGTGCGGTTCTCGCTTCCTGTACTGTTCTAGTTCACGGACAAGATTCTTCTCCCAGTCTGCTTTCTTTCGCCGGTGAACTGTTCTTTCATATCTGTTGTGGTTTGATTTGATATCTTCTGAGCTCTTTATATTCATCTTCGCGTGCCCGCGTTCTATGAGATTGTTGCATTGCTCGGTACGTACATTCGTAATCGAACCAGTCGTTCCGATCTCTACGACTACCGCCTAAGATGGAAGTCAGCAGTACTAATGGCAGTATTCTTAAGGCGTTTCTAGTTCTATTCTACGTCCGACATCTCAGCCCCAGGACTTACTTTCCCTGCTTTAAAGGCGAGTCCTATCGCTTGACCGTAGTTGTTTCTAGTCTCTTCGTTGCGAGTGCAGTTGTGTTGACACGAATTTGATTCGCAGACGCAGTCTTACGTGATGATGCAATCCGCGCTCGGAGTACCGTACCAACAAGATAGTGGTCCGACTCGACGTTGGCACCTCGGTACGTTCGTACCGTCATTAGGTTCGAGTTGTGGCGGCGGTCTATCAACACGTGGTCTATCTGGTTGCGAGTGGCTCCATCGGGAGATACCCAGGTGACTTTGTAGATATTTTTACGCGCAAACCTTGTACTCGCAACGGCCATCTCTATGACTCGTTGTCCATTGTCATTAGTGTTCTCGTGTAAGCTATGGGTGCCAATGTACTGCCTGAATACCGGCTCCCTACCTATTTTAGCATTTACATCCCCCAGAATGATTTTTACTTCATACTGAGGGCAGGCATGGAGTTCCCGTTCGACTGATTCCAAGAATTCTTCTTATTCATCATCTGGGGAATCCTCTGTAGGTGCGTAAATGTTTATGAAGCTTATGTTTTTAAATCTGCCCCGAACGCGAAGAGCATAACCGTTCATTTATTGCTTTAAAGCCGATAACGGTGGGTTCCATTTTTTTGCTGACTAAAAATCCCATCCCGAGCACATAATGTCTTGCATGACAGCTGTAATATATGTCATATTCCGATTTTTGTAAGATACCATTCCCCGTCCACCGCATCTCCTGTATTGCTGTTTTGTCAGCCTTATATTTAGACAGGGTATCGGCAGCTGCTGTGCAGCTCGAGCTCTATACAGTGAGCGTACGTTCCATTCTTAAATCGTTTAGCCGTTTTCATGGCCATGGTCGTCGTCGTTCATCAGTGTATCCGAGGCAGATTTTGGGCTCCGTAACAATACTTTTTTTGCGGGCGAGGTTATTGGCCTTGCGCCAACCTTACTTTGAAGGGACTAGCCCGATCATTCAGCTATTCCGTCATTTAAGGAAAATTACCGGTTGCCATCACGTGGAGGTTTGATTGCACTTCCACCCGTCAGAGATAGTTACGGCCACCTGCAATTCTAGAGCATTCTGTGTTATTCCCCCTATTCTGCTGATGGCTGACCGCCAATGCTTAATGTTTAACCAACAAAACTTTTTAAAAAGACCCACCCTCCCGCACTTTATTCCACCCAGTGACCCCACACCCACTAATTTCCCTCCCCACGCTAATCCTATACACTGACCACTGACTGACACAAATACTGTAGCCGGTTCAGTAGTTTCCAAGATTAGCATAGTCAATTGAAAGTGCAAACTAACCTCTTTATCTAATAAATAGTTTAGTATATAGATATTACAATACAATATAATAAAATATGTATTTTCATAAATTTCTTTATTTCTCCCATCACAGCTGTTAGAGCTTTTCGACTCTGAAGATCCACGGGAGCGAGACTTTCTGAAAACGGTGTTGCATCGTATTTATGGGAAATTTCTAGGATTACGCGCTTTTATACGGAAACAAATTAATAATATATTCTTGCGTTTCATCTACGAGACGGAACATTTTAATGGTGTCGGCGAACTGCTGGAAATTCTCGGAAGGTAAGTTAGTGTGTGTTGTACCAAGCTTTGGCGGCTTTAATAACATGTTCTGTTTTTATTTGCAGTATAATCAACGGATTTGCACTACCACTGAAAGCCGAACATAAACAATTTTTGGTTAAAGTTTTATTACCATTGCACAAAGTCAAATGCCTCTCACTTTACCATGCTCAGTTGGCGTATTGCATTGTACAATTTCTCGAAAAGGATCCGTTCCTTACCGAGCCGGTAGTACGCGGCTTGTTGAAGTTCTGGCCGAAGACCTGTTCACAGAAGGAAGTCATGTTCTTGGGAGAAATCGAGGAAATCCTCGATGTCATCGATCCGCCACAATTTGTGAAAATACAGGAGCCATTATTTCGACAAATAGCTAAATGTGTATCAAGTCCTCATTTCCAGGTAAGTGAAAAAGCACGCCGGCGACCATGAGCATATTACAATTCAATTTTTTTTCCTTTTTTTTCTCTATGCCCGGTAACTAGGTTGCTGAGCGAGCCTTATACCTATGGAATAACGAATACGCAATGTCATTAATAGAAGAGAATAACGCTGTTATAATGCCAATAATGTTTCCAGCCCTCTATCGAATTAGTAAAGAGCACTGGAATCAAACCATAGTCGCTTTGGTGTACAACGTTTTAAAAACGTTTATGGAAATGAATTCAAAGCTGTTTGATGAGCTAACGGCTAGCTACAAAGCGGAGCGGCAAAAGTAAGTTGTGCATTATTTCGTTCGTTGGTTGGAGATGGTGGTTTATTAATTCTGTGATTTGCTTGCTATACTATCTCGTAGAGAGAAGAAACGCGAACGAGATCGTGAAGAACTATGGAAGAAATTGCATGAATTGGAAATTAATCGTTCGAAAAATAACCACGCGCTAAGCAATGCAGCATCATCATCCACAACAGTCAACAATAGTTCATCGACATCGGCGGCTGCGGGCAGCGGCGGTGGTAGTAGTGCTGGCAGTGGTGGAGCGCAGACACAACAATCTATAAACTCAAACCATCAGCAGCAGCAACAGAATAACCAACAATTGCATCAATCGAATAACACCAGCAGCAGCAATTTGCTGCAGCAGTCTGGCGCATCCTCGAGCAGCAGCATTGCCAATAATCCAAGTGGCAGTAATAATCCTTCAAATGTGGCCACTAGCGGCGGCGGATTGTCGGCAGCAAACACCTCCGGTGCTGGGGTAGGGAATGTTTTTGTTAAAATAAAAACAGAAAATTAAAAACGTTACTGCTGCTGCTGCTGCCGCTGCTCGATAGATGATTGATTTTAAGTTGTGATGAGAAGGAGGGGAAATTAGGATGTGGTGGATGGTCGCAGAGTCGTAGTAGCGGTTGCGGTGTCGGTGGTGGTGGCGGTGGTGGTACTCGTAAACAAATGGATAAATGGATAAATGAATGGATGAAAGAACAAACCCTACATAAACTGATATGATGATAAAATAAATAATTATACTGAATTATTATTACATAGAACAAATAAAGAAAAAACTGGTGAAACCAAAAAATATAAATTCCAATTGTAATAATGACATAAATGCTAACCAATACACCACACACACACACACGTACACGTAAATCCGAAACACACCCATTCTTGATATGGCAGTGAAGTAAGCGTACCAAGCGAAGCTGGTCGCGAACGGAACGAAACTAAAAAAAAAGAATAAAAGAAAAACAAAGTAAAATTAACTAAAAATTCAACAAAAACAAAAAAAAATACCTAGCAACTAAATAGTTAACTAAGAGGGGAAAGAATCTGTTAGTTTATAGTAAACAACAACAAATACATCTCCTAATCCTAATCCTCAGGCTTGCATAATTTTGTTGTTGTCCTCCTGCCAGCTATCAGCGTCGTCCACCAACTCCCTTGTTTCATGACTGTCTCCTTCACTACCCTTTCGCTACTACTTCACTAATACATTACTATCACTCACACACACATCACTCACAGACGACTCACACCCACTCACACACACTCACAACAATACACACTACAAGTTCGTTTAAATAAGGAACAAAAAGAAGAGTAACACACATATTTTGAGTTAATTACAAAAAAATAAAAACGTTAGACATCTTAAATGCATAACAAACAAAAACAAAAATAAACGTAAAACTAAATTATTAATTAATTATGCTAGAGACAAAAATAGCAAACAGAATTGCATAACAATAAGGAAACCATAAACATTTATTAAGCAAAACCAAGCAAATACGTTTATATATATTATTAATAAAAGAAGCAAAACAGAGAAAAAAGAAGCAAACAAACAACAACAATAAGTATAAATAAACCGCTGTATTTAAAATTATACATATTATAAAAAATAAAATTAATAACAAATCGATTATGATGATTATGTATTATTTTTAAAAAAAAAAGTCAATAAAGAAAATCTATTAGAAATACATTTATACATGAAGTATGGGAGGAATGACAAAAAAAAACATACACTACCACACTCACACAGTCACACTTAACTTGGATACATCAAACAGAAAACAACACACGCCACTAGGAATATGCAGAGGATCGGCCAAAAGTCACCATGGGGTTTCAGAATTTAATAACTTTTTCGTTTATTTATTTATTTCTTGATTTTTGTTTTGTTTTATAAAATAATCCCCGCTTACGGCTTCACAATGATGGGCTCGTTTTAGAGCATTTTCCATAACATCCTTTATAGTTTGTGGCTGCAGCGTTCCAATTTCTGCTACAATGTTGGCCTTTAGTTCGAGGCGCTCTTTCAAATAACCCCAAAGAAACTGACGATTGATTTCCGAATATCTGGAAATTATTCGCTCCCCAACAATTTACCTTTAACGGGATATTCTGTCTCGGGCAGTATTAGCAGTGGCTCGATTCTGCTGAAACCACATCTCAGGTCTGTTTTCAAGAACAGGGCTTAAAAAAAATTCTATCATAAACCGATACCGCTCTCCTTTTACCATTGTAACATTTCATTTTCATTTTCTAAGGAGTAAGCCACAATGATATTTTCAGATCTAATGCCACACCATACACCTAATGGGGTGGAATTGGCGCTGAACCCTAGAACCTACAGTTCTTCTTATTAACGTTCTGCTTATTAACAAAGTCATTCAGTGAATATGAACTTCATCCCTCATAATCAGATTTTGAATAATTATTTTATTTTTTCTTAAGATTTTTACTGGCGGAAATACCCGGTGTCTCCTGGCCGCGCCATCCCATTGACACTAACCCAGCTAACATTTAACATTCAAAAAAAAATTAACCAAATCGTTCCAGATGTTCTTAAGTGATGCGCTTACCAACGAACAGCATTTAATTTTTATTTATATAGATTCTGGTTCTTTGTTCAGTTGTGAATCTCTCCATTGTTTTTTCTCCAGATGTTATTTATTCTAAATGAAGAAACAAATTAAAAAAAAATATATAAACGAAAAAGTAATTGAATTTTTAAAGCCCATGGCGACTTTTGGCCCACCCAGTCTAAACTTGTGCTCGTTCGCTTACCACTTTTCACCCGCAATCGTGAGCATACTCTGGTGTATGTCTATAATAATTGAAAAATAATATAAAAGCGAATTATTAATTTGTAAATAATACAGAAATACACACAGAGTCAATCACGTGCATCATTGATATTTACACATACGTACTTGACTACCAATCAAGCCGAGTTAGGGAGCTCTCACAATGGGAAAACTTACTCGTTGTTTCCATTTCAAATAATAATAATGCTACAATAACATAATTTGCTTTTTTGGGTGTACACGTATAGGGGCTAACATATAACAGCTCTTAACATCTAACAAATTTTCTTCTGCTGCTGGTGCTTGGCTCTCCTCTTGGCTCCTTAATCGTCCTTTCGCTCTTTCGTATTTTTCTCCAAACAGATTTAAGGAGAGAAATTTTCCCGTGCAGCTCTCTTGACATGGGATATTTTCTTCTCATTATTATGCCACACGCAAGAGAGTTTCGTAACAACAACCCCTTGTGTGATCTATTCAAAAAAGGACGAGAGACTAATCGCCACACAACATCGATTGCGGATTCTTGTTTAATGGTATAGATGGGAAATTGAATAGGCATTGGGTCTATTCTTTTATTTAACCCGAGCGAGTATAGTTACCCGGACTACATCGAGCGATGGTTGCACGGCGTAAAAATGTTCGGTGTGTACACTGGGTAACTTTACTCGCTCTTACTTTGCCATAAACTGATATTCATTTCAGAGTAAAAAATAGGAAACTGTGTATACACCGTGTCGTGCTCGGTTCACAAAAAAAAACACAGAGTACAGACTCAAATTACCCCGGTTGAATAAAAAAACACAGTGTAAATTTTTGACGCACACTGCTCGCTCGGGTTGAATAAAAAACAGACCCATTAACTTTACTGCGACAAAGAGTAAAAGAGTTTTCTCTTTCATCCCCTTAAGGGAAATTCTACTGCTCATCTTGGGATGTTTCAATTAATTTTGGACAATCTATAAAAACTATGCCTTATTTGTTTCCACCTTGTTTCGTTGCTGTCGTGTTCGCGTTTTTCTGTAGACATCATTGCTTTTTTTTAATGCTTCATCCCATGAAATCCTATAAAGTATTTATTGAATTTGTAAAATAGACATAAGAATAAGAGTAGACGTAGACGATGGAGAATGTAGAATCGAACTATAAAATAAATCTTTGTAGCAAGATTGTTAATTATATCACGTCAGTATGTCAGTGTAGCTATTTACTTGGCCAAATTGTTATAGGAAACGCCTAATAATTGCATGGGTTATGCATCTTTAATTACTTGTTATTTAAGTTTTTCACAATTTCGCTTTTTCTAAATTAAATTTGAGTGCTTTCGTGGCATCTCAATAATACTCAATAAAAATGTGGCAGAATTTCTATTTATATCGATTTTCTAGCAATTTCATTTCAATTTTAAATCGACGTACAGACTGCAAAATCTTATCAGCTCTCCAAATAAGATTCAGAAAAGTTTTAACGAAATATTTTTTAAGGTCGGACAAGCAGTTCTTAAGGGGTCTATTATAAAAGACACTCGCGTGCATGACTAGTGGCAAATGTCAACGAAATGCTTGCTCATGTTTACCAAAATAATGAAATTTTGCCTGCGTAAGCATTTGTCTCTGTTTTTCGTATCCGAATGAAATATCAAATTTACACATGTAATGAGCGACCTGAATCGCTCGCGTCTTTGCGCGTGAAAGTGAACGAGAACTTAACGAATCCCAGCTGCTCTCTATTATAACTACACAGTACACTTTCTGTGAATTCGCAAATTCGGTTATGCGTGCTTATGCTGGCAAATGTCCATTATAATTCATGCTTTAGTTTGGGTACATAAAGAGGTCTGTCTTTTTTGTTTGTGTTGTGAATGGTCAGTAGCTCGAGAAAAAATTGTTGACGTTTCAAGTCGGGCCGAAGTAATCGAATTTCACATGGTACTCGTATGCATTGCACAACTGAAAAATACGTTAACGATATTAAGGTAAAGATCTGATAGTTTCGAATATCAACGATAACGCATAATAGATGATGTTTCTTAGTTCGTATGTTTCTTCCCTGTATTACATAATTTCCCCTCTTAATACTTACTGGCACGTTCGACAAATGTTAATTGCAGCGCTAGTTACAGAAATGTGTTAGGTCTTATAATCTTGGTTATCTCACTAACCCACTTGCAACGAAGTTTTATTGTCAACAGATCCTGATAAAGAAAATATCACTGTATATCTGTGAAGCCTTGACCCTCGCAAAACCATCGTCGACTAACAATGAAATGTGATCGTTTAAACATTTAATGTTTTATACAGGGGTGTTCAAAAGGTGTTACCACTTATATTTGATTTATTTGAATAACATAATAACACAAACTATGTACACAAGTCCAAATGAAACTCCTTGGTTCTCTTGGTCTTTTCACCACACCGGCAATATCTTTTAGCTCTATTTGGACAATTAAAAAAAAATTATGTTGTACCATATGGGTGGTAATATCTTTTTTGAATAAAGAATAAATAAAGTTGGTAATTACGCCTGTAATAAAGGTTTGCATGGTTTGGATGGTCATAACACATTGATCGAGCATTAAAAGCTGCATTGACAAAGCCAAAATAAAGGATGCAGTAAATTTGAGTTCATTTTAAAAATAGAATAACTAGTACTTTATATTGCTTCTGATGATTAATGGAATACTATTACATTCAAATGACTGCCTCGGCTTGATCTGCATCACCCCATTCTGTCGATCCAATTTTTCAGTACATTTTCAATCGTTTGAGCCTCTATTTCACCAATTGTCACTTTGTTGTGTCTTTCAAAGCGTCAATCGTCTCTGGATAATTAGCATAACATTTGGCCTTAATGGTTCTCCACAAATAATTGACTTCTCAATTGTCACGTGTGTAATACGGCAATTTTGCTTATGCACATAACCGCCGAGGTGAAAATAAGCTTCGTCGGAAAAGATGATTTTTTTTGGTAAAACTGCTCATCTTCTTCCAACCGATAATTGGCCCATTTAGAGAAGCGAAAACGCAAAGGATGGTCAAATGCCTTAAATGCCTTTGATCGACATCTTTAATTGCAGAGCTGAATGGATAGCACAGTTTCTAGAAGATAACAGGTTATAAATATATATCAAGAAGAGTGTAGGCGACAAGAATGATCCTTGTGGCACGCTAGCACTAATCCCATGCGAAGCTAAAGAGCGACGATATATATATACATACACAACATAACAATAAACACACACACACTCATAACTTGTGACAGATAACAAAACAATTATCTACGTATGCTTATGGCTTAAGAAAATAAATTCATTCAGAACGGAAGTAAAAAAAACAACAAAAATATTTCTATGTGTAAACTTAAAAGCAGAGCTAATTAAAGTAAAATCCACAACAACAACCACAAAAAATCATCGTCTAAAGCGTAGTTTGCAAATGTCAATGTCGGTTTTATTTTTATGTTTTGTTGGTTATTTTGTAATGGGAAAAAAGCATTAAAGGAAAAAAACAAAACAAAAAAAAAAAACAAAAATAAAACAAAAAAATTAATAAATTGACTTACGTAAGTAGCGCGAAAGAATATAGCAAAACAGAAACCATAAAAATCGTAAATTAATAAGCAGTAAAAATTATATTATACAATATTATTAAAAGATAAATTAGAAGAAAAACAAAACCCATTAAAAGGGAACAGGAAGAAGAGAACATTAAGTTAAATATGAATAATTTAATTTAATATAAAACAAATAACAAAATAAGTAAAAGAGAAAGAAAAACATTTATATATAAATGATGGAATACAGAAAAAACCTAATTATATATATATATATATATATAAATTAAAAATTAAAAATTATTAGTACATATATATTATTATGATTGATATAATTATTTTAATTTTTTAAGTATGATTCTTTATAAGGAGAAAGTGGTAAAGAGGAAAAGAATTGAACGAAGAATGAACCCTTGTATAAAACAGCAACAATTTTGCTATTGATAATACGTATATATATAATTCACATACACATATGTATATTAAATTAGGAGAGATTTTCTTGTTATTTTTGTGCTGTTTCAATTATTATGTATTATACGTTTTTCCACGTTGTCTTCTGCTACGACCAGACTGCTATTGCTGCTACTATTTATACTATTTCTGTTGCTTCCCTACTTATACTTCCCAACAACATTGATTTGACAGGCTACATTCAAGGAAGCAACCAACATACACATTAACAGAAGTTATTTGTGCATGCCTTGAAATTTGGCGTGACAAGGTGTGCGGAGAAGGAAATTTATTTGATTGAAATGTCGCTGGGTCCAACATTTACCG
This sequence comes from Nephrocerus scutellatus, assembly GCA_947095585.1. Lineage (NCBI taxonomy): Eukaryota > Metazoa > Arthropoda > Insecta > Diptera > Pipunculidae > Nephrocerus > Nephrocerus scutellatus. The sequence continues at coordinate 139,501,695 of OX352761.1, read as the reverse complement.
GAGTTTTGTTATTGTATGTGCTTAGTTTCGGTCAGATATGCAAAAAAATAACATTTTTTAAGCAATTTCGATTGTTATACTTATCATATACACCAATCGAATACAAAAGCCTAAAACTTTGCTACAAAAACCTTCTATGCATAGTTTTATTTTTTTTTTAAAGATGTCGATTGGTCCAATTTTAATAAACCATAATATAATCTTCAAAAAAGCATACACATTCGTATTACACTTTACCTGGCTATATTAATCCGACTGTGTTTGGTCAGTTGGCGGAGCGCTACCCACACGCTCATCTGCCTCAAACAAAGTGCGGAATACGTGTTTCTAGGTGTTTCCCTGTGGGTGATGTCGTTTCTGGATCTAACGGTGTGTCCGATCCAACCGTATTTCCTTCGCAGGATTCGGGAAAAATGCAGCTGGGTCGAATTACCACATACGTGACTGAATAATGTTGATTTGGCATGATCGCTTACGTGAACGAGTGACAAGTATATTTATCATAACAATCGATCACTCGTTAACGTATGGATTTCACTCCCTCGTTAACTGATGTCGTAATTCGACCCGTGATTTTATTTGTCCAGAATCTGTTAAAAATTTACCGAAGACATCGATTTGCAAAAACTTGGAGAGTGACTTTGTTCAGTCCTAATGTCTCACATCCGTAGAGTAAGACACATGTTTTGGTTTCTCGTGATAGGTTGTATGGCTTTCTGATATTTTTCAGGTGGTATATTACAACGCAGACTTTGTAATTTTTCGAGGTGTTGTATCCAAGTTAGCATAACAATTCGTCATCGAATATATCGGTATTGTTAAGTGTTTGCTCATTATATTGTTGGCGTTGACTGTCGTCAACTTGGTCATAATATAGTTGATTTTAAGACCCCCTTTTTTGCGTTTTATGTAGCAACTCCAGTTTTGTCTTGATGTAGTTGGGATTGTGAGCAAGTAGGCAGAGCTCCTGGGCATAGTCAAGGTAGTTTAGTTAAGTAAAGGGTATCCATTGAATGGGATTCGGGGCTCCGATGCTCGTTGCCGTCATAACCTTATCTAACACGAGCGGGAATAGTAGTGGTGATAGAACACAGCCCTGCCGCACGCTCAAGTCGATTTTGAAAGAGCAGATGTTTCGCCTTTGTATAGTACCTTGCTGTCCGTATCTTAGTATATGGTTTTTTATAATTTCGAGTATAGTTATCATATGTCCTTGATTCGGAGTGCGGTCCATATGGGAGAGCATCTGATGGTGTATCGAAAGCAGTCTCTAAATTTATAAAGAGCATATATAGGGAGGTGGTGAACAGTTTTGCTTGTTATATTATTAATCTGCGCGTCGAAACGTAGTCCGAGTACGAGCAGCACTCACGAAAACCAGCTTGTTCTTGTCTGATAGTTTTGGCATTTAGCGAGAGCAGCTTTTGAATAATAGTTGCCTTAGATGCCTATAGATCACAGAAAGTGAATCTGAAATTTTTAAAGTTCAATTTTTATATTTCCAAGGACCATTTCTTTTAAAGCGCCATTCGATATCAAAACCATGCCTTACCTTGTACTGGCAACGGAAGGTGTTGAGGCACTGCCAACATGAAAGGTGGCTTAGACGAAGGTAATAATTGTTATAAGTCTGAAAAATTAGAAATATAAAAGTTAAAGTTATGTAAACTGAACATTAGGGAGTGTAAGAAACTTGCAAAGCAATTACAGCTGCATTGCAGTAGATTAAGAAGGAAATACGAAGGTCATTGATCCACCAATTCCCAACTTCAAGAAACTTACATCTAAAGGACTAGCTGATTCTCGAAACCTGAGAGAGACATTTCAAAGTTTATCTTCACAGCCATTTGATCGCAGCTTCTTATGTTCAAAGGAATTTAAAAAGTAGACTCATGACAAATAAAAACGTTACTTCGTTATCATGTCAACGAGTTATCAAAATTGCAAATCAGAAAGGATGCCAACATTTGCATTTCTGACAAATACTATTAACATTAACGGAACTTTGTAAAATTTGGATTTTACGAAAATCAATTTTCTTTCCTAGACAAGTCATCTCTACAAATTTCCAAATATGTGCACATCTCGCCTCCGAATAGTTGTCTCATTTCGTATGGAATAGCTGACTGCTGCTTGCTACTTGTACCGATTGGCGCCAATTTTAGTACATCCCCTCCTATGACTACTTTCGATCTTCACATATTGCTTTTTTTATTTTAAATATTATACTAAAGCACACGACGAGGGCATCGGAAATTGTTATTGTTTATCTCATAATATATATTTTGTCGCAGAACCTTCAGTTTTTTATTATTATTGTTGTTGTTTTGTTTAAATTATTATATAGAATACAAATACAAACATAAACACACCACATAACAGGAAAAAGTTATTTAAATAATATTATAATTGTAATAAATAAAAGTAATGTATTAAAATATATATACATATTACATATAAAATATATAAAAAATATTATAATAAATAAACGGATTTCATGGAGAAATGCCGGAGAAAAAAATTAAAAAAAAAAACACAGAAGTAAAAAGTACCATAATCTACGAAATTATTATTATAATTTTATAATAATAATTATTATTTTTAGTTTTATTATTATTATTGTTATTATTATTTTCATTATTATTATCATACAATAAAATACAAAGTAAAATTAAAAAAAAAAGAAACTAAAAATAAAAACCGAACTTATTGATTAAAAATAAAAATGAAAAAAAAAACCAACAAAATAATGTCTAATTTTTTGTGCTGCAGAATTAAAAAATCAATCAACAATAAAAATAAATATTTAAAAAATCTTAATTCTGTGTTTGCAATAATAATGTGAGGTTAGATTATGTCTAACCTAACCTAGATTATGTTTAGTCAAAGTCAACTTAAAGAAGGATTGATTAGTTTCACTAAAGATGGTCCAATTGGAAAAGACAAGACAAGTAAATGAGAACAAAATTCCTTTTTTGGGGTACAAACCTATATTATACGAGGGCGGACTGAAAAGTAATCGGCCTAGGCAAGAGATGGCGCTACCAATATCAAAGTAATGTCGTACATACTATCCTTCAAATGTTTTCTCTCATTTAGTTTGTGAATGACAATCACTGAAAGCGAAAAACTTTTGTATTTTTACAAAAATGAATAAAATTGAATATCTTGAAGTGATAAGATACTTGTTTTAAAGAAAAGAAAATGAACGATGAGATCAATGCCGAATTGACGAGCTGAATTAATCGAATGTCAGCTAACTTCAATGCATTATGTTTGACAGATATTAGAGGTTAACATGCAAGGGTATTTTTGCTCTCTCTCTCTCTGATTTGGACATACCTCGAAACAACATGTAATAATGTCGTGTCTGATTTAAACATTAATATATAAAAGAATTATAACAAATAGATAAATCGTAAATATATCTATAAAGATATTTGTGTTACTTAAATATATAACAGACTCATTTGGCGAAAAGGTCTTTAATGTTACGTTATCTTGTTCTGAATATTTTTTAAAACTTAATTTTGCATTAACCACAAACTACTCTTACTTTCACCATAATTTGTTTTTTCTTTCCTGACAAGTAACTGGAAAATATCAATTTTATCTCCCAAAATGATGTGCTTCTAATCTAGTTATTCACAGTGTAAGTTCGTTCAGCGGCTAGGCAGATAGCCAGCTATATTATAAGCTGAAAAGTGAAAATTTCGCCCGCCGTGCAAACAAAATAATTTTATTCTCAAGGAAGTGCATGGCGACGGAATTTTGCAATTGCACCCACCACGTGTAGAGCAACAAAGGGTGGTGTCGTGTAAGAGGAAATGCGCTTAGGGTTGCTCAAATGTACTGCATTTGGCAAGGGTGTGTGTGTGACTTCGCTTGTTGGGGGGCGATAGAAATCTCATTTCGCGTTTTAGGTGCTAATTATAGAAACTTGATCGGTGAAAAGCTTCATGTTCATGTGATTACTGTGACGTCACAAGTTGGGGGTCGCGACGAGAACGGTAAATATTGTGCATTGAAAATGTGAAGTAAGCGCATCGTTCAGTTGGTGCGATCGGTTCGTGGCGTGGGTATCGCAGCTCTCAAACATTATCTATCTTCTATCTGGTCGTAGTGACTTTTATTTTGTTTTGTTTTTGTAATTTAAAATTTACTCCTACCAATTTTGTTGTTGTTTGGTATGGTGCACCTTCATACATACACCATCTATTAAAAATTAAATTCTTTTTTGTATCAATTAAGAGTAATTGCCAATAATTTATGAAGTGGGAATATTGTTCGGACTTCATTGCAGGATGTTTCGGTGGTAAGTCGCTCGCCCGCTCGTTTGTTTGTTTGTTCGTTTGTTTATATAAACGTCTGCGACGTTATTCTCGAACTTTTCATTGCCAAACGGAGCTGTTTTCCTTTACTGTGTTGGTTGGTAGTCTGGTGTTGGGGTTTGGCTGAGTGGACATATCAACAACCACTGCTCCACCGCTTGGTTTGAATCTACGCAAATGGTTCGTTCAACTTGAGATCTAAATTGGCAATACAACACAAAATTCGACGTTGAGGTAACAGATTTAACCAGATGCAGGTCAAGTTAAAATGGCGCCATTGAACTTTTTCGTTTTTTTTTGTGTTCGTTTACTTTATTGGCAAAGTCATCACCTTTTTTTTTAAATTTTTATTAATGATCAATGAAAGGGAAACAATTTATGTTGTTGTTCCGATTGCATTGCCTTTGGAATATTGTTACTAATTTACTATATGGCGTCGTTATTGGTAGTTTCGGATCAAAATATTTTTACAAACAGTGACGACAATGGGTTCTTGTCTCGGAAGAGACTCACATCATCAACGATGACGCTGAAATTCACCTCTTGTATTTGCTGTGTTTAATTTCATGTTGCCAAGTACAATTCCGTACTGCTATGTGTTATTAAAAATCGCAAATATTTTCCAATAATAATATAATTACATATAAGCAAGAACAAGTGCAGTGTCATGTAGTCAGAAGTTTTTCTGTATTCTGTGCTGTATTCTTCTGTATCTGCCAAACGGCTGATGACAGCGAGCTCATATTTTGACCAACAGGAAACAGTCCGTTATGTTGTTTACAAGTCTACGGAAGCAATCGCTATACTTTGGTTTTGAAAGGAATGTTCAAAATGGAGTGCAAACGCAACAGTGTGATCCCATTTTTTTTGCTGTAAAGTCACAAAGCGCTATTGTCAAACATTTTTGTGTATCGGACTGGTAGCATAAAAAAAAACGCCATGGATGTGGTCTTCTAAAAACAGCAACATCAACAGAAATGGTTCGCAGAGTGAAGGCACGACTCAAGAAAAATCCACGACAAAGTGGACAAAAACTGGCAAAAAATCTGGACGTGTCCGATAGAAGCATCCGACGGATACTGGCAAATATTAAGTTGAAGCCATATAAGTAATCGAGTCAAGAATTTTCAGGTGACCCACATAGTCACCCGGTTTGTACCCGTATCCTAGTTGCACATTAATAGCAATAGGATGAAAGCCCTACAACAGCTTCTAGTTCTGTAGTAGGGCAGGTGCGCATGGCACCCGTTATACCTACACAGGCAGCTCTTTTTAGCTTCTGAAGCTTAGTAGTCGTTGTCTGTTCAAGTACTTTCGGACACCAAACGATGATAAAAGCTACGTGATAATAGGTCTCACCATTATTGTGTACATCCAATGTACCATTTTAGGATTTAGACCCCAAGTACTGCCGTAGAGGCGTCTACTGGCCCACGATGCCCTAGTGGCGCGGTCGATGGCGGACTTGATAAGAGAATTCCAGCTTAGAATTCTATCAAGGATGACACCGAGATATTTAACCTCACTGGAATAATCTAACGTGATGCCTTTGATCATGATAGGTGGGATTGGCTTAATATCCCGCATGACAATATAGCGTAGTACTGAAGTAAGTACTAAATCCCGCAACAAAAAAAACTCATAAGAACATAAAACAATGTGATATGTTTTTCCCTTTAAAAAGCGTCTCTCGAAAACCATTAATGCGGAAGGCGGAATTTTCGTATTCGGTATTTTGGGATGCGAGATTTTGGGATGCGGGATTACGTACCCAACTCGTGTTTAGTTAGAGTCAAACGACAGCTGTACAAATGGTCGTTATCCACTAGTCTTTATATCGATCAGAGCGTCAAGGTGAATCAAGAAGTGTACTGGGAACAGGTATTAAATGATGCATTGGTGCCGCTGGAGTCCAATAGGACTCAGCAACAAAGTACAAAAATCCAAATTTCTTCGCAACAGTGGCGTCCATAATCACTAGACTTGAATGGTGATCGGTTCATATGGTCGGTTTAGAGGCCAAGCTATCAAAAAAAAAATATGAAAGTATGGACGCATTGAAGAGAGTTTTTCAGAGAGAATGGAATAACCAACCCAACAGATGACGTTCGTGTAGCATGCAATGCCTTAGTTAAGATACTCGACCGACGATACTCGATCCCCGCCAAAGGTGGATATATAGAGCAGTAACGTCTTTTACATAAAACTTGAAATGATTTTAATATTCCCTAAAAAATGTTAAATTTAGTAAACACAAAAGCAAGTGCAGTGTCGTGCCTCGTGCACCCAGAGGTTTTTCTGTGCTCTGTGCTTGTGCTATAATTAATGGAACACAGCTCTTAAAATGTTGTTGTTTTTGCTGTTGCTATACTTTGGTTTTGAAAGGAATGTTCAAAATGGAGTGCAAACGCAACAGTGTGATCCCATTTTTTTTGCTGTAAAGTCACAAAGCGCTATTGTCAAACATTTTTGTGTATCGGACTGGTAGCATAAAAAAAAACGCCATGGATGTGGTCTTCTAAAAACAGCAACATCAACAGAAATGGTTCGCAGAGTGAAGGCACGACTCAAGAAAAATCCACGACAAAGTGGACAAAAACTGGCAAAAAATCTGGACGTGTCCGATAGAAGCATCCGACGGATACTGGCAAATATTAAGTTGAAGCCATATAAGTAATCGAGTCAAGAATTTTCAGGTGACCCACATAGTCACCCGGTTTGTACCCGTATCCTAGTTGCACATTAATAGCAATAGGATGAAAGCCCTACAACAGCTTCTAGTTCTGTAGTAGGGCAGGTGCGCATGGCACCCGTTATACCTACACAGGCAGCTCTTTTTAGCTTCTGAAGCTTAGTAGTCGTTGTCTGTTCAAGTACTTTCGGACACCAAACGATGATAAAAGCTACGTGATAATAGGTCTCACCATTATTGTGTACATCCAATGTACCATTTTAGGATTTAGACCCCAAGTACTGCCGTAGAGGCGTCTACTGGCCCACGATGCCCTAGTGGCGCGGTCGATGGCGGACTTGATAAGAGAATTCCAGCTTAGAATTCTATCAAGGATGACACCGAGATATTTAACCTCACTGGAATAATCTAACGTGATGCCTTTGATCATGATAGGTGGGATTGGCTTAATATCCCGCATGACAATATAGCGTAGTACTGAAGTAAGTACTAAATCCCGCAACAAAAAAAACTCATAAGAACATAAAACAATGTGATATGTTTTTCCCTTTAAAAAGCGTCTCTCGAAAACCATTAATGCGGAAGGCGGAATTTTCGTATTCGGTATTTTGGGATGCGAGATTTTGGGATGCGGGATTACGTACCCAACTCGTGTTTAGTTAGAGTCAAACGACAGCTGTACAAATGGTCGTTATCCACTAGTCTTTATATCGATCAGAGCGTCAAGGTGAATCAAGAAGTGTACTGGGAACAGGTATTAAATGATGCATTGGTGCCGCTGGAGTCCAATAGGACTCAGCAACAAAGTACAAAAATCCAAATTTCTTCGCAACAGTGGCGTCCATAATCACTAGACTTGAATGGTGATCGGTTCATATGGTCGGTTTAGAGGCCAAGCTATCAAAAAAAAAATATGAAAGTATGGACGCATTGAAGAGAGTTTTTCAGAGAGAATGGAATAACCAACCCAACAGATGACGTTCGTGTAGCATGCAATGCCTTAGTTAAGATACTCGACCGACGATACTCGATCCCCGCCAAAGGTGGATATATAGAGCAGTAACGTCTTTTACATAAAACTTGAAATGATTTTAATATTCCCTAAAAAATGTTAAATTTAGTAAACACAAAAGCAAGTGCAGTGTCGTGCCTCGTGCACCCAGAGGTTTTTCTGTGCTCTGTGCTTGTGCTATAATTAATGGAACACAGCTCTTAAAATGTTGTTGTTTTTGCTGTTGCTAATTATTTAATTTGAGTGTTAACTGATAAGTGGTTAATGTTAAATGTGTGAGATTCAAACTATATAGTATAGTAATATATTTAAAACGTTTTTGATTAACTTATAATAGGAGCATGCGGCGTACTCGTAGGACATCCCCTGGACACAATCAAGACATGGCAACAAGCGTCAAACTCATCGGTACCGAGTGCTGTTCAACAGATTTACCATCGTAACAATGGGGTACGTTGAGTTTTGTAGCTCCCGAAGGCTTCATTGAGTTTACTGCACGAAAAGTATTCAATAAACGAATCAACTCGATAAAGATTAACGGTTTTTACAGGGGAATGCTATTTCCATTCGTGACAACAGGCGCAATAAACTCTATACTGTTCGGAATCTATGGCAATCATTTACGGCAACTGCGAAAGGTCTGCCACAGCGACTACCAGCGCGAGCAGATGGAGTACAAAAACATGTTCTTTGCAGGATCCATCGCTGGCTTCATGCAATCTTTTATAGCGTGTCCTATTGAACTGATCAAAATCCGGCTGCAAACTCACTCATGTAAGTAGCTACGGACGTTGTTCTCCGCACCATTCGTTCATATATGTGCAACCTCCAGATTACAACGATTTAATCATCGGAGAGAAGCAAACTCCTTTCAGTATGTTTAAGAAGATTTTAAAGTGTGATGGAATCTCTGGACTGTACCGTGGGCTTTTACCCATGATGTGTCGGTAAGGATCGATGCTAGTCATAATGAGAAATCATTATTAAATTGTTCCAATTTTTCAGTGATGTCTTCCCCTATGGAATTTACATGCTGGTCTATCGGCAGACAACAGATTACTTGGACCAAACAGATTTCATTCAAAAGCGTCGACGAGACAAGCGGGAAAAGACGGAGTCCAATGTCGACTTTGTCGTGACTACACTTGCTGGTGCATTTGCGGGAATTCTTTCTTGGGTGTGTGTCATTCCGTTTGACGTGGTCAAGACGATCATGCAGGCGGAGGAAACTTCACAGTACCGAAATATTCGGCATTGTCTTACAAAGAATTTAAGGGTGAGTGTTGCGTGAATTATTCATAGGAGTCGATGAGAGTTTTTTCTAATAAAAAAATAATTTATTCACAGCTTTATGGGTGGAGGAGTCTTTTCCGTGGAAGTTGGATGCTGGTTGTTCGTGCGGTGCCTTTTAATGCAGCTACATTTTTAGGCTATGAATATGCTTTGGAATGGTGTCATAAATTCAATGAAGTCTATAAACTTTACTAAAAAGTAAAAACATAGCATTGCATTGTTTTTTTTAAATTTCTGCTCCTTTTAGGGTTTTCTGAAAATGTTGTAGCCATATTGCCAAAAACGAAAACAAAAATATCTGTATTTATTCTCAACTTGAAAGACATAGATAATCGTTTTTAAATTCTCTATATTAACTTCGCGTGCCCGTTGCTGGGTGGTAGAATCTTGTGATAAATTTTTAACCCACTTCTTAAAGACCGATTTTATTCAAAATTTGCACACGTGTGTATTTTCCATGACAACACTTTCTGTTAATTTGAGAGTGATCGGGGTCGGGGGACTTCCATAAACATTTTTTACAAAATTTACCCGATTTTCTTAAAATTTTATACGCGTGCTTACTCCGAAAGACAACACTTTCTGTAAAAATTTGGAACTGATCCCAATTTCTACCAAAATCAACTGGGACCAGACAATTTACGTTAAAAGCTTAAATATGAATTTTCATCTCCATAAATTAAGCCGTCTGGACAGACAGACAAACAGACAAAGATTTTCTTTGCTTTTGTTTGTCCATCGGAGATACACAGAGGTTTAAAATTTGATGAAATTTGAGTTTTGTCATGTGGAAATATATATTGTCACTAAAGTCTTGAAGAGAAACCATACCCGTCGACTCCGATGGGCAGCTCATTTATAGTTTGTATTAATAAACTTCAAAATAAAACGCGAAACGTAAAGCGTAATTTAAAATTATATCGAATTTTTTAAAAAAGTTATTTTTTCTGAAGAAATCATTTAGTTTATGTAAAGGTGTAAATTTTATTTGAAATGATAAAATACGATTTACACAAGACAAGATAAAAATATCAGAACAGACCAAAAGATCTTTTAAGTACATCAAATTTCGCTAAAGGAATTCAAAGCTTATTTTATTGAATTTCATCATGGGAAAATAAACGCATCTATTGAAAACTCTCGTCTGATTGATACGAATACGTCCAAAAAGTAGCTCGGAAACACTGTGAACACACTGCTAATAATTTTTAATGCTCTGGATTGGTAGCACTGCCGTACATATACTGATTGGTCAAAGTTGACGTTTCTCTCAAATTTTTTTTGAGCTTTTGAGTTTTGACATAACAATACAAAAGAAATAGAAGCACGAAATAACAAAATTGCGAAGACGAAAATAGACAAAAATATTAGTATTAGCGCGATTTTCGGTTGTTTTTGTATTAAATAAACGGTGAAAAGAGAAAATAAAAGTGTAAAGCTGTGAACTGCTAACAAGAAAAACAACAATAATGATGCGATAGTGATGCTGGTCAGATTATGACGTGAACAACAAAGACGAAGAATAGCAACGAAGTTGACTCCGAGTTTCGTGTCGAGCAGAGCGTAAAATTTTTCGTGGCCTCAGTCGTCATCGTCATACAATACAGTGCGTGACTGCAGTGTAGCGCTGTGAAGAATCAATTTCGTCAATTATTTGTTTTTAATTTAAATATTTAATTTACCTTTTCTTTGCATTGTTAAAGACGAAATTACATAAAGTAGAATAATTTGCTTGTTCGCTTTATCAGTGAGTGTGTGATTGAAATTTGTTTTCGTGTTAACGCGACGGTGAATCAGCAGAAACCCACTGCACAGATATTACTTACCTCTAGGATCGCAGTGGAAAGCCCCAAAAATTTAACACAAAAATGATTTTCTCCAATGCACACAAAGACAGTGTTTCGTGTTTTTCGAGTAATTTTTCGTTTTGTTAATTGCGACTTTTGTTTTTTTTGTGAATACATTTTCATGAATTTGCTAAATAATTTCAATTTCCTGCTAACGAAAAAACGTAATTTTTTTGCTTGTGTTTCACGTTTTGTTGAAAAATAAATCCCGAAAAACGCGTTAGCGCGATAGCCACCCAACCGCGGAGTTAACATCACCCTTCGTAGCACAGTTCCTGCATTAAGATGTCATCACTTAAAGTTGCTGTGAGGGTTCGCCCCTTTAATTCCAGGTTTGTTGCGTGTTTTGATGTTTTTTATTTATTTAGTTTATCTAGGAAATACGCCCACTTAATATAACAATGGACGGACGAACAAACTTCCTGTCTCTTCTTGTATTGTTGGTTAAACAACAAAAAGAAACAAAAACGAATAAGATTTAAATGTAAATGTTATGCTATCAGCAACAAGCAACGAACAGCAATTTTTGATTTTGTAAGGAAGCATTGGAGTCTTATTGCTAATTAACCCAGTAACAAATCTACAGAAACCACCAAGCAATGCAGAAGATCTGCCTACTTAAATAGAGGACGCAGCCTTGCAGTGACAAAAAAAAAAGGCAGTGCGCTAATTTTTTTGCTTGTAGCTTTCGTTCTTCCGTGGCTTGAAATCTCGACAATGATGTCATTCACTTTTCTTAGTTTGCTGGCCTGTGGTAATGGCAGTGCGTTTGTCAACTTCTTCTCTCTTTCGTACGAATGACGTTACCACAACAAAAGCAAAGAACTTTTTGCTTTCTCTGTGCAAACTTCTTCAAAAGAACTGGATCTTGGATCATAGATGGTAATTTGTATTAAAATTGGGTTCCAAGTAACTTTTGTTGTCTTTTTAATGCTATATACAAATACGGCAAGATGCCTAAATTCTGGTTAAAATAAACTTTCGTAACGGTTCAAAAAGAGTGAAGCGTCACGCTGTGAGAAGTATAGGACAATCAGTCTAATGAGGCATGCTATAAAACTGTCTAAAAATCATACACTAAAGAATATAAAATAAACATGAGGAGGATGTAAGTCCCTCACAGCTTGGATTCAGGAGTGGCTTCGGTACTCGCGAAGCTTAATTTTCTTTCAATGTGGTAATCCAACAAAGCTCAGACATGAACCGAAAGATTCACGCATGTTTCGTACACTACGAAAAAGCCTTTCGCAAAGGTCAGCACAAGAAGAATGAATTGGAATCAAAAAGCAAACATAGAAGTTGAAGAATCTGTTGATATAAACAGGAGTTATGATGAATAAACTGAACCTCGCAAGTGAAAACTACGAATTCGAATCAATGCTGCAAAAACGAAATTTATGGTAATTGCCAAAAACAGATTACAGAGAAGGTCGAATGTGAAAAATTAACCCGATTTTATTCAAACTTCACATGTATCGATGAGAGAATTTATACGAAAAATTTAATTTTTATGGGTTGTCTTATTAAATTCTCTATTTTAACTTCGTGTGCCCGTGGCTGGCGGACTGGGTGGCTGGTCAGACCTTGTGGTCAATTTTTAACCCACTTCCCAAAGCACGATTTTATTGAAATTTGCACACATGTATATTTCCGGTGACAATACTTGCTGTTAAACTTCGTTGTTGGGGGGCTCCCATACAAATTTTTTACAAAATTTACCCGATTTTCTTCAACCTGCACATTATGCATCCCCGATTAGAGAATTTACACGAAAAAATTTAATTTCTATGGGTTGTTTTATTACATTGTATTTGATAATAACTGCCAAATTATTTGTTTTTGAGGTGCGACCTATTTCACAGTTAGCCCACTTTTCCACGCATCACACGCGACACGCGTCATACGCGGGATATTAGAAATGTCCCTGGACACTGAGTTGCTCATAAAATTTCAGATCAGTTTTGTGAAAGGTCGTTAAAAAGGACCACAAAGAAGTCGACGCATGTCGGGACTATTCTAAAGATTAGCCCATTTTCCACGGATCGCACGCGCACCACACGGGTCATACGTGGGATATTCGGAACGCCCTCTGTGGTTAAGCTACTCTCAAAATTTCAACTCTCTAGCAAGTGTGGAAGGTAGTTAAAAACCGGTCGGGCCTATTCTAAAGATTAATCCATTTTTCACGTATCGCACAGTTAACCCACTTTTCCACGCATCACACGCATCACACACCACACGTGTCATTTCTGGACTCTGAGCTGCTCTAACAATTTCAGCACTCTAGGTCGTGTTGAAGGTGGTTAAAAAGGACCTCAAAGAAGCCGGAAAAACCCGACAGACAGGAAAAGTCAAGTTAAATAAAAGTTTTTAAAAACTTCTATGCAGCAGAAAAATTAGTATGGAAGCAAAAACAAGGCTGGTAAAATATTATATCTGGACGATCCTATTATACGGTGCAGAAACTTGGACGTTAAAGATAAGGACTATAAGAAAAATGGAAGCTTTCGAAATGTTGGTGTATAGAAGAATACCACGGATCTCTTGGATGGATAGAATAACAAATGAAGAAGTACTAATACGAGTAAGACGAAAAAACGAGATAATATTCTCGGTAAAGAAGCAAAAACTGGAATACTAATGTAACATACTCAGAAACAGCAAATACCAACTACTCCATATTCTTGGTAAAGAAGCAAAACCTGGAATTTCTAAGGTCACATAATCAGAAACAGCAAATACCAACTACTCCATATTATCTTGTTAGGAAATATAGAAGGAAGGAGGATGAAGAATAACATGGATAGTAAATCTGAGAGAATGCCTCGAACGAATAAATTAACGTTAAAAACGATGATTTCCAACCTTAAGAAGAAGAAAAACATTTGCTGCAGTTGCTAATTCGTAAACATTTCGGACCTGGAAAAGGAAACATTTTTTTGACTTGTCTTAGAAACCGGTGGAAGTTTTTGTCGCGTATATATATATATATACATATATCTTTCTAGTTGGTTTGTTTATAGATCATTAAAATGGTTTTATTAGAAAACATCTACCTGAAGCTCTCTCTATAAGATCCCAGACCGGTCGGTACATAAACTTTTAATGTACAATAATAATTGCAGCTCAACCAGTAGAAGGCCACTAATATTTTGTGCTTTTTAATAGCTCATCTCAATAAAATGAACAAATTATTCGTAAACAAAACCAGTAATCAAGATGTAATTTCCCAGCTTGACCCAAACGCTTCCCATTCACTTTTGTATTTACATTGAATTACCCAATCAGGAAGGAGTACGACTAGCTTTGTATGACTAATTCTGTGTAACAATGTTTTTATAAACAAACAAACAAAAAGTACTTAAAAGCTAATTTTACTGGTCGTTGGTGTGCCTGGTGGAGTCGTACATAATAGTGTACCTACCGTGCGTCATAAAGTACAGGCAGGCTACCCCGTAAGGGTATCGTAGGCCGGTCGGAGGTACTAAGTTCATGACTGCTGCATGAATGTTATGCAAAGCAACCATGCAACAACCAAATCAACTTTTTTGGCCACACCAAACAACAAACTGCTGATTGTGTAAAATGTCTTTGTTTGAAAGTTTCTATGTTTTTATAAAACTGGATTTTGACTCAAGCGTTCCGCTGTGCTGATGCCGAAAATATTAGACATCATCTTCGTTGAATTATGGCTGCCCATGTTATTTGTACAACTACATATGATCTGCTGGTAGATACGCTTGCGTCGCTTGGTGTTGTTTTGATTTATTTCAGAAAAAGGCAGCCTCCAGTGTCTTACAGTTGGGGGACACTTGGCAATAAAACAGGCAACCGTCTAAATCAGCTGGGAATTATTGTTATTAGCTTTGTATTTGTGACTACAATGCTTTTATTCCATTCTTATAAATAATATTGTTCTATGGGCATAATATGCTGGTACCATATGGTATAAAAAAAAGGAAAACTCGTGTGTCGCACACTTCACGTGCATCGTCTGTTGCCATTGTCAGATGCCAGTTCAAATAGAAATGAAGTATGTCACCGCTCATTAGCGTAACGGCAATCATGTTCATTCCGTATAATAAAAGTCTATATCTACAGGGTGTTCTTCGTTCTATTTTAGGTCCTTTTCGCTGCAAGGCAATATTTATAGGATTTGCGTTAATTAGAAAGATGTTGATTCATTTATTGCTATTTTCACCTTTTCCCTTAGAAATTAACAATTTTTGTTTCAATGGCGGGTCACCACCAGTGCAGCAGTGTATCGCGCTACTATAAACAAAAGAAAGTACAAAGACTGCAGTATCCAGCTGGTAAATGTCTGCAAGGGGTACTTTGTACTAATCCATTCTTATTTTGCTTGTCGCGCTGTCGTTGTTGTTACTAGTTGTTAGCGTCCTACATACATTTGCACAATAAATTTCTACGTTTCGTTCATGCTTTGTGCACAATAAATGTATACAAAAATCACGAGTGCGGTTTCTTAGTCTGGGTCACTTTTGGTTTTTGTGGTTTTATGCAACTAAGAGATTGTTGTGTAGTCTTACCGGTGGAGGCGCTATGTGGATGTGGTCAGTGTCTAAGGTGTAAAAAACCGAACAAGACGTTTGCATTTTTAATAAATTACCAGATTAAATTGTAACAGTTGGACAGTTCGTTAAAATTTCGCTTCCCTTCCCCTTATATAATATATCTCTTTAATTCTATTCTAATGAGGTCCGTATCCCATCCGAGTGGAAAAAAGCCAATACGAAATACTAGCATAACGGAATATAGACCAATTGCTATTTTCCTCTCTTCTGTCAAAATTCCTAGATACCTCTCAGAAGACCAACTTCTGTGCTCAAGCCAATCAGGATTAAGACTAAAGCGAAGCTGTTAAGCGACTCTTTTATACATTGTTGATGAAGCGCGGAAGTTTTTAAATAAAAATCACCCCACTTTTCTAATACTTCTAGATTTTTCGAAAGCTTTTGACACTGTGAATCATTTTCATTACCATGTGAAAAACTGCTCCCCTCCTACTTATATGGAACGCGTTTTAGTCGGTGAAAAGACTTAATGTTTTCGTAAAGTCCGAGTGGTGTACCACAAGGATCAATCCTTCGCCTAACACTCTTTTCGTTATATGCGAACGAACTACCAAAAGTAATTAGGCATTGTTCAGTTCACATGTATGCGGACGATGTTCAACTTTTCATGGTGTTTCGAGACCATGTGGAGAACTTTATAATATCCTGAATGATTCTGAGATTGCTGCTTCACTGTTTATTGATATAACTAAGGCCTTTGACCATGTTTTGTTACTCCAGAAAATGTGTAGGGCAGGTTGTCGAGTGTTTGTTTATGATTGGTTTGCATCTTACATAAGAAACAGTAAACAAATATTTAAGGTTTATGATAAACTAAGTTCGAAAAAATTTATAAACATTGGCGTTCCTCAAGGTTTCTTTTTAGTGTCCAATCCTTTTCTTAATTTTTGTGAATTCACTTTTCCGTTCAGTTTGGCAAGTTAACTTACAATATAAACTTTAAGTGTTCCGTTAGTTGCTTTAATATAGAACGTCTTAACACCTTTAAGTACCTAGGAATAATGTTGGACAGAAGGTTAAGATCATGTTTTCAATTTATCAGTATACTTAAAAAAAGTTTTGAGACAATCGTATAAGCTCAGCCTTTTATGAAGTCAGTATAGAAATCACATTTTTATAAGGTCACCGCTCACGGTTTATTCAGTAGCTTGCTTTGAGGTCCTTTTTAACCACCTTCCACACGACCTAGAGAGCTGGCTGAAATTTTGTGAGTGTCTAAGTCCAAAATAGTATTTTTTATATTCCGCGTATAACGCGTGTCGCGTGTCGCGTGTGCTGCGTGTCGCGTGTGCTGCGTGTGATGGGTTAAAATGCGCCACTTTCTCTTTTTTTGAGGTATTTTTTAACCAACTTTCGCACGACCTATAGGGCTGAAATTTTGCAAGCGGCTCAATGTCAAGGGGCTAATTTTGATATCCCGCGATTGACGCATGCCGCGAGTCGCGTATGGCGCGTGATATGCGTAGGGGAAAAAATAGTTTGAAATAGGGCCGACCTCAAAAACATATTTTGGCGATTATTACCAAATAACTGTGACTGTGTGGCGTATTTCGATGTATACATAAAAGTTTGTAAGTTTTTTTTACATTTACTTGTTTCCTTTAACTATGATGGAATAGATTCATTATTAAATGTTATAGTTATTGTATTTCTTGCCCCTTACAAACCTTTATAAGATTATTTATCTCTCTTTATAAGTGATATTATGTAAAATAAATTATTATTATTATTCATTTTATTATTACATGATTTCTTGTTAGTAAATTTTAAAGCTTGAGTACCCCCACTCTACCAAGAGAGACAAAACAAAATCATTTTCCATATTTTGTAATTGGCTTTGTTGTCTGTGATAACCGAAAAATTACCACCACTCTTTGCATGTTACTTCGCTTATTGTTGTGAAGTTTTAAACTTTTTTTTCTTTTTGGTGCTTGGTACTTAACAAATTTTTTTCTTGTCCTCTTTTTGTTTTGCAGAGAAATCGACATGGATGCACAGGCGATAGTCCAAATGGACACAAAGAAAACTCGTCTAGTCAAACCAAAATTGCAATCGATACGAGACGCCGGCCGTGATAACCACCATGACTTCACATTTGACTATTCCTATTGGTCATTTGATGAGGCAGACAGTCATTTTGCAACACAGGAACAGGTCTACAATGATTTGGGAACGGATGTCATCGATTGTGCATTTGAAGGTACGAGTATTGTGAGTGTTGCTTGGCCGCTTTGTATTTCAGTTTGTTTGGGTTGCCAATTTTGTGCAACGTTTGGAGTGAACAACAACAATACTCGTATGATGTTATTGAATAATGTAGCTTGCCGCACTGGTGACCAGTTAACAGCTTAACATGAATTAGTTGCATCATGTGCGGGGTGGTAGAAAGAAAATCGTGACTTGGCGCTGCTGATGGTAGTTTAATGTTGCTGAGAAAACAACGACAGACCTCAAGGTTCAAAGTCTTAAGAGATGGATTCGTGACTAACGTGACGATGATGATGAAATGTTTGAAGAAAAAATACATTCGCATTAGGAATAGGAATACTCTGTGGTTGGCTCTAGAAAGATTGTCTCAACTCCTCTTTACGTTCTTCATGCATATTCTATGGTGTCTCCACACCGCCACCTTGGAACATCGTCTAAAAGAAGACAGGATGTTAATAGTCAAAGACTCGATAGCTAAAAAGCTACTATACTGTACAAGAAATACGTTAAACAATTATTACAAAAAAAAAAACATTAGGATGCAGCCTACGATTGCGATATAAAAGCCAATGGCTTCTTTCCGTTCATCTCTTATTACTTTAGTGTTACTCATCTTCTCATAATTTATTTCTATTTTTAAATTCTCTATATTAACTTCACTTGCCCGTGGGTCGTCGGTCGTCGGTCGGTCGTCGGTCGGTCGTCGGTCGGTCGTCGGTCGGTCGTCGGTCGGTCGTCGGTCGGTCGTCGGTCGGTCGTCGGTCGGTCGTCTGTCGTGGATTCTTGCGATCAATTTTTAACCCACTTCCCATGGCCCGATTTTATTGAAATTTTGCACACATGCGTATTTCCGGAGACAACACTTTCTATTAAATTTTGAGGCCCCTCGGGCTGCGGGGTCGGGGGGCTCCCAAACAAAAATTTTAAAAAATTTACCCGATTTTCTTCAAATTTTATACACATGTGTATACCCAATAAACAATACTTTTTCGAAAATTTGGTAGTGATCGGGTCCCGGGTTCGGCCGCAAGGCCCTTATACATTTTTTAAATATCTGTACTGGCATCAGATATTCGTCGCCCTTTATGGACTTTGTGCGGTGTGTGCTGCGCAGTCGGCTGCGCTGCATGGTTTTGTTGGTGGTGGAGAGAGAGAGAGAAATCTTAGCGCACGCACAAATGAACCCAGCAAATGAAACGAGACATAAATGTTTTATGCTTACTTCAACTTACATTTTTATTATATACTGAATTGTATTTTTATTGATGTCGTTTTTTTTGTTGTCGATATCAACTTACAGATAGAACAACAAGTTTTCACAATATTCTGTCATTTGGCGTTTTCATAAATTAGTTCAGAGCAGTCAAAGAGTTCTCAAGATAAATGTTCGTGTTTCTTATTTGCTCAGAGTATGAGCGTGCTCTAAGTGCTCAGAATAAAATGATCTGAGCTTTTTCAATTTTAACATCTGATGTCAAATGTTTGTTTCGATGATTTTCTTCTACAATAAAAATAAAATGGCCCAGGATCGAGGGGCTCCCATATCAATTTAGTTATCCAGCCACCCATATCGTAGGGGCAATTAACTTACAATTTACAGCGAGTCAGCTGTCAAAGCGCCATCCACCGGCCGGTCCGACATGACTATCTATCCTCTGTCCAAATGTAAATCTAATGCAAATGAATAAGCAATTGTGGTGTCACAGTCATTTGAAACCTTCAATGAATTAAGCTTCAGCGCTTAGAGAGAAATAACGCTTAGAATAATTATTCATACCTATATGTTATGTACTCGTAGCACGACTGTGGACTGCTAGTGCAAATGATACCTGTTTCGGTGTTGTTTCATTTTCGTGTCGTGTCCCCACCACCCCAATGAGTTGCTAAACTTTAATCCAAATAGGAAAACACTTAAATGACGCCGTTGAAGTTGTTTATGTATATGGAAATGGATACCTCTAACGCCTAACACTTTTGTGCATACTTATTTACAAGTATAGCATATATGTATATGAATGTAATGTTAGCCAGGGCGAAAGTGTTTTCGCGATGATCCCGTTTCAGTGAAAGTTTTTTTCTTTCAAACATTTATTTAAATCATGTTAGTCATAATGGGGGTTTCTAATTGTCTAATATTTGAATGGGGTTGACAAGCGTAAAGTGATTATTGTTTAATATAAATATTTAATGTAACCAGTTTAAGACCTGAGGATATAGAAAATAAGTTTGTGATTATCATGAAAAATAGAATACGGAATCAAACGTATTGTTACAAAATGTAGGTTTTTTTTTGCAGTGGGCTTTTACTTTTTTAGTATTTTTCACGGTATCCCACCTAGCGAATGGGTGAGAAACGTTCCGAGAGTACCTCAATTCGCCGTTCGGATCCGGCCTTATATTGTAGGTCCCTTCTATTTGTGTCCAAAGCTAAAGCTAAGCCTTGGACCGCAATGGTCTGTCGCGCCGAACGTTATTATTAATGGATTTTGCAATTAAAAACATAATACAAGTTTGTTAACTCACAAATTACGACTTTTTTATTAACATATCTCGCAAAAGTTCACAAATTTACACTGGTGATTACTTATTATTCACTTATAACACTACTATTCACATAGGAGGTAGCTCTATCTACTTTTCAACTATTTAAGTAGTCTCGTTTACTTCAAAATAATAATTTATTTAACTACGATACGGCTGTATATATACTTTTGGAGGTCGGTTCAAAATTTACCACAAGAATACACGACAGACAGACGGACAGACAACACAAAAAGTCCACGGACACGTGAAGTATAGAAGTGAGGTAACTTCCGATCATATTTTTAATTACTCTGGTAGTCTCAGGGTAGTTTTTTGGGCCTCTATTGTTTATTTTGTTTTAAAGGATTTGCCACTCTTTGTTGAAAATGCAAAATGCTCACGGTATGCGGATAATGTTAAAATGTTTGCAAAACTGATTGTTTATTACTTTAGAACGCCATAGACACAGAACAGAAAACACAGTTGTATTCAAGTTTAGGTAAATAGTAGCCAGATCTGAGGAAGTGGTGAAGTACATCTTGTAACGTTTAAGGAGACATACACATTTTGGGGACTTCTTCTTTAGATTGTGTTGTCTGCATTGACCGTGTGGCCTGCCAAGTGTGTGTATACGTCGTGAAATGTCGACAAAACCCACACAAAACAAACAATAAACAAATCCATCCAAGAGCGTGTACGTAAATTTTAGCTATGCTTGCATTTTGGTATCTCAAACGATCTCCAATATTGCGTTGCGAAACTTGAAGCGGCAGTTAATAGCCCTGCCAGACTGATCTGTCTTTGCTCCGGCACTTTTCTTGGCGCGCAGTAATTATAAATATACATGCAGTTAAAAAAATAAATCATTTAACTTCATTCGTAAAAAAATAGTTCGTTGCTGATATTCCGATGAATGTGTGCGCAATCATAGCATGATGAAGGTCAGTTGGTTGACTTCCACATGAAAATGAACCGTAAAACGTAATGAAAATGGTCAAGGGAATTGCGATTATTTGAAAGTGATTTGAGCTAAAAAATTGAAGAGTGGACGTGTTGGTCAGGCGAGCTTGTGCGGCGTGCGCCCCCATAGTTGGCCACATTGATTCTCAGTATATTGTAATACAAAACGAACAAAGCTGAATTTTTTCTTCTTCACTACAGGTTACAATGCATGTGTATTTGCTTATGGACAAACGGGCAGTGGGAAAACCTTCACAATGATGGGTATGCCAGAAAATCCCGGCTTAATACCGCGCATCTGTCAGGAACTTTTCGCACGAATGAAAGTCGGCCAAGAATCGGGAACGGGATACAAGACTCATGCCAGCTACTTGGAAATCTACAATGAACGCGTGAAAGATCTGCTTGGCCCTCATACGACCGGACATGGTTTGCGTGTGCGTGAGCACAGAAATCTCGGACCTTATGTGGAGAATCTATCGCAACACGCTGTATCGGATTTCGATGAGATTCAGGTGAGAGAAAAGTTATGCGATACATGCTTTTGCATACAACAACAATTCTACATTCACAGGAATGCATTACACGTGGCAACATTCAGCGGACAACTGCCAGCACAAACATGAACGACACGAGCAGTCGGAGTCACGCGATATTCACAATCACTTTTGTGCAAGCGGTCTTCATGAATGATATGCCAAGCGAAACTGTTTCCAAGATACATTTGGTCGATTTGGCTGGAAGGTACCTGTTGTTGTTGCTTTAGCTAATTAAACGTATCTGAACAAAAAAGAATAATTGTTTCCTCTATTTTGGTTGCAATGCAATGTTAATTGAATGCAAATTGTGTTTTGTTTTGCTTTTGGTTACAGCGAACGAGCTAATGCAACTGGAGCGACTGGCCAGCGGTTGAAGGAAGGAGCTCACATTAATAAATCTTTAGTTACACTGGGCAGTGTTATCTCCGCACTGGCCGAGCAGACAAATCGGCATGACAATAATTCCTTGAAACGAGTTCTCTATATTCCGTATCGGGATTCTATTTTGACGTGGCTGCTGAAGGACAGCTTGGGCGGCAATAGTAAAACCATAATGATAGCGGCTCTGTCGCCGGCTGATTGTAATTACAGTGAGACACTTAGTACGTTGCGATATGCGAATCGTGCCAAGAACATTATAAACAAACCGACAATCAACGAGGATACGAATGTAAAACTCATCCGAGAGCTACGCGAGGAGATTAACAAGCTGAAGTCTATGCTGACCAGCGACATTGTAAGCTAATCAAGAATACTGAAAAAAACAAAACACTAAAAAAATCTTCTTGCTTTCCACGCTCTAGCACTCAATTCAGCCATCGTCGAAGATGCTCGAAGATCTTCACAAGAAGGAAGCACAAGAGAAAGTTTTAACCGAAGAATGGACCGAAAAGTGGAAGGAGGCGCAATCGATTTTGCAAGAACAGAAATCGCTCGGCTTGCGAAAATCTGGCGTTGGTGTTGTCTTGGACTCGGAAATGCCACATTTGATTGGAATTCACAATGATGTGACGACGGGAGTCACATTGTACAGCCTGAAGGTTCGACACAACATTGCAGCATTATACTCAAAGATGGAATTGTAACACTTCACCCACGTCCCTTAGCTCAGTGTTGGCTCAATGCACATCTCATCGATGAGCCGACGATTATCTCACAAGGTGATATTATTCTTTTGGGCAGAACGAACATATTTCGCTTTAACAATCCCGCTGAAGCTGCAAAACTTCGCAAGGATCTCAGTCGATCGCATTTGGATATGTCTCGACTGTCGTTGATTACCTCGTCACGGGAGAACCTGTTAAGTTCAAGTTTTTACGGCGAGGATGATCTAACCAACTCAATAAATTCATCTCCATACAAACGAGACCGGCAGTACTACCCAAATGTGCAGACATCACGAGATGATCCTGAATTGCAGGACGAGAATCGCAAAATACTGGATACCATCGAGAATGCTCTCAAGCAGTTGAACATTGTAAGTTAACAAAGGATTTTCTTTTTCCCACACTCACTGTTTCTGTTTTGAAAAGAAACAGCTGTAGAGTCTATAGTTTAAGATGATTGAGTTGAGTTTGCTATTGAGTTTTTGGTAGAGTTGCTCTCTACGATTTCACACACACATCGAATTAACGCGTTTGTACCTAAGAAACTGTCTGCTCACATAAAATGTAACCAACAACAACACGGTTTTGTCTTTTGTACACAAGAGAAGTGCTCTTATTGTAGAAATTGAACAAAAGTTCTTGGATTTCATTTGCTGAGTAAACAGAAAAGATTCAGCTAAACAGGTTTACAGATGTAATACAAAATCACACCATACCCCAGGTTTGCAAGTAGAATGCGAAACTGAAATCACGGAAAAGAAAACAACAATTTGTCGAATAATACTTCACACTATTATGGTCGGCGAAAAATCACAAAATTGTCAGTTTAAATTGTCTCTTAAAGAGCAAACTAAACCTTTTTCAACAGCATTTTAATGAATTCACTAATAAACCGACAAAATTGTAGAAATTGCTAACTAAATATAATATGGGTGTTAGTTAAGTCAGATTAGCTCGAATTCGGACTCGTTCTTAGTTTTTTTTTTAATTTACGCACTCGGCTATATGCTTGGCATAGCGTGGGTGTTAGGAAAAAGAAGGAGAAAAGAGGAGATACCTATGAGCTTGTGTTTTAAATGCAAGTGGATCATAGTGATGTGGGTGACAGAGCTTGGCAGAGCATTCCACATACGTCTTGTACTGCTATCGTCAAACATAATGGACTCTAAATCAATTAAATGCTGCTATGATGCACTGCAATCCCTGGCAGGGCTAAACTCAGGTAAGGGTAAAACTCGTTTGGGTCCCTGGACACAAGGGTATTGCAGGCAAGGAACATGCAGATGAACTAGCCAGGGCTACCGATGTCCGTTTAAGAACTTTCGGCCACCATATGACGGCCGCGTACAT
This sequence comes from Nephrocerus scutellatus, assembly GCA_947095585.1. Taxonomy (NCBI): domain Eukaryota; kingdom Metazoa; phylum Arthropoda; class Insecta; order Diptera; family Pipunculidae; genus Nephrocerus; species Nephrocerus scutellatus. The sequence goes on along the minus strand of OX352761.1, from coordinate 139,477,242 downwards.
GATAATTAGTCTCACCATCATGGTATACATCCAATGTATCATTTTAGGATTAAGACCCCAAGTTCTGCTGTAGAGGCGTCTACAGGGCCACAGGGTCCTGGTGGCACCTTCAATGGCGGACTTGATATGAGAATTCCAGTTTATTCGTCTATCAAGGATTACTTCGAGATATTTATCCTTTGGGGAATACTCGAATGTAGTGCCCTTTAAGATGATAGGTCCCATATCGGACAATCTACGTTTCGTGAAAGGCACTAGAACGGTTTTTCAAGGCTTGATGGAAAGTCCTTCTCTACTGCACCTAAGACGTGAAGTAACGCACCTTGCATGACATTTGTTATGGTCGTGCTGCACTTACCACTAATAATGATCGTCAAATCGTCAGCATAATCAATGGCAATGTAGCCCGATTTATGTAGATCGGCTTGAAGGTTGTCTATGACAAGTGACCATAGAAGGGGCGAGAGTACGCCTCCTTGCGGGCAGCCCTTAGCTGCAGTCACCGACTATCTTCTATCTTTTTAACTAGATGGTGAAAATGAAATGTATGCGAACTGACTTGAGTGCAGACGGCTAGACGTATATAGCCGAGCTCTGATACGAACAATGAGTCTCTCCATAATTTTGAGGACAAATGAAGCTGCCTAAATCTTACAGACCTAGACAGCTCACTAGGCCTATTGTCTGGTTTAGGGATGAAGATAACGTTAACCTTTCTCCAGGTATACGGAATGTAAGCCCAGTTGTAGCTGGCAATCAACTCTGGCAGGATGAGCTCAATTGTAAGAGCTCTGGAAAAATGCCATCTCCGCCGGGTGCTTTGAATGAACCTTATCTGGAATCAATATTTTTCAGATGAAGTTATCTTGGCAATAGCGTCGCCTTTTCCTTAATGAGTGAGATTGGTCTTCTCTTCATCACAGACTTACGAAATAAGTTCGGACATGGCCTTTCCCAGAAAGAATTTAACAATTTAATATTTTTTTACTACATTCCCACAGGAACGAGTGCAAATGCATGATCAGTACAAGACAAAAGTTCGCAAACTCACAGACGAACTGCGGCGATTGGAAAAAGAAGAAATGGACAGCATGGAGGTGATACAATGCCGAGAACAGGAGTTAGTTGCCAGGAGAGACATGCTTTTGTGGGAGAAGAATAATGAAAAAGTCCAAGTATGTAATGTGGAGGAGTTATGTAACGTAACGTAACTTTAAACTGATGTCGTTGCATGCAGTTAATGAGCTTCTCAGCTCATTATTCACCTACATGTGTTTGCATAAAAAAACAAAACCTTTTTATTATTTGCCATTCTTTCTGTTAGTCATTTGATATTTGATTTGTTTTGTGTTTCTTACATTAGCTTATCCTACTTATTCTTCTTTTTTAATTTTTGTTTATGTTTTGGGTCATTTGTTTCCCCTTAATTGTGTTTTATTTTTAGATTGATATCGTGTGTAGGCAAATTTCGGCATTTCAAACACAGCTCGACTCAAAGAAAAGAGATTTTTCTGAGTACGTAGCCAAAGAATTGCAAGAATTACAAGATTGTGGAAAATTAGATGAGGTTGGTTTCGATTGTTTGTTTGTTTGTATTTGTGTTGTTTTTATTGTTGTTGTTTTTTTTTTTATCGTTTTGATACTCGCTTTGGATTGTTTGGACTGAAATTTGTAACTTAATTTGCTGCGTTTTCAGATTGGAATAAAAATTACTGATTGCACACCGCTTTCGGATGACTTGTTGTTACAAGCGGCCGATTCGTTAGACTCCTTTGCCTCGCAATTTATCAAGGAGACTGTGAAACGGAATGTAAGTTTGGGTCACTTCGATAGTGGTATGGTTGGAAAAGAAACTTCGATTTTTCGTTACAGAATGATGACATTCGCAAACTCGATGAACAAATCACGGAGAAGGAGACGATTTTAAATGCTAGCACAAGTAAAATTGCTAAAATCGATGAGGATATACTGCAGGTGGATCAGCAACTGCAGCAGCTCCAAGTGAATGGCGGTTTGACGGGATTCAATGGCGAGCCGAATGATTTACGTCTGCGGAAGATGGCGTGCGTTTTCTCCTTCTCTTTCTTTGATTTATCTCATAATAATCTCATTAATTTATTCGTCCCTCTATCCTTCTTGTAGCATGAAATTGAATCTAACAAATACCACCGCTGACATGGATGTTCAGACCGACGAACAGGACGAGCTGTCAAAATCCGATACATATGAGACATGCGATACCTTCCATACGGCAAACTCGAATTGTTCGCTCATCTCGCCCACAATTACCGACCAGCAGCCGACGCCAATGTCCATCTCCGAAGAGGAAGGAACAAGGAAAGCGGTTTCCTCGTCCAGCAGCATGGCGACGAATAGCAGCAGTAGTAACAGCACTAATCTCACCCCATCGAATGCGCTCATGAGTGACAGTGGCGTTTGTTTGGATTCAATGAAGGTGGCCGCTGTAAATTGCGGGCATCCTGAAAGTCATCAAGCGCTGGTTACAACACCCAATGGTTCAAGTGGCAAAAGCGCTCGGACATCAGATGAAGAGACAGCATCGTGTTCCTCATGTGAAATGGGATGTAATAGCGATCGCGGCCGTTCCTATTGCTCGATGCATGCACTGCGCCGAAAAATTGCATCACAAAAAGCGCTAATTATGAAAAATCTCGAAATGGATGTCAACAAATCCATGTTGGACGATCAGATTGCCGAGTTGCAAGAACTGCAGCGACGCTACATAAAAATGGAAAAGGAATTGCAACTCACGAATGCGCAAGATCACTTGGAATGTTGCTCGACAGATGACGCAGAACTGAATGAAATTATGGGCAGCCAACTTCCATCGGTAATGCGATCCAGTATAATGAGTTCCAATATGGACGAGTCCTCGTATGTGCCGAGCATGACGCGTTCCTGTCCGTCGATGAGAGATTTTCGTAAGTAGTAGTTGTAGTAGTTGCAGAGCTAAAACAGATGTTTATTGTGTAATTCATTCCTCCCCTCCCGTACAGCTGAACCCGATCAATTTGTCACAATTCCCAGCTTTGTTATGCGTGGCGCTGGCAAGCAGACCCACTACGAGTACGAAGTTCGTATTAATTTGCCCGACGGCAAGTTAAATATCCTTCGGCGTTATAGTCGATTCAGAGAGTTGCATTTGAGTATGAAGCACTGCTATGGAGCAAAGGTACAGTGATCTCAAGACTTTTAAATGAAATTACCCATTATTCCTCCTCTTTACCTCTTTCTGTGCAGATAGGCGCTTTGCCATTTCCACGACGGGAGATCTTCTCATCGAATAGCGAGTCTGTGGCGAAGCATCGTCGCCGTCTGCTTGAACTATACCTGCGCCGCTTGATAATTGTCTGCGCAAAAATTCCACAGAGTTCCATCTATGAAGGACCAACCGGACCGGGCGTCACACGTACTAGTCTCGCACAGTTCTCGCCGTTCTTCAAGAAGGGTTTGTTCGAGAACGGCAAACACGGGACTGGATAATAGTTACCTTACATCTTCTAAATTACCTCCTGCCTTCGATGTGTCTTTTTATTTATTTATATTTTATATGTAGTTTAAGTTACTACGCCTGATGTGGGCGTGCGCCGCCAGTGTCCTTTTGTTATTTTGTTGACCGATTCTCTGAAAGCAACGCAAAAAATCTGTAAGATATTTGAAAGAGAATGTGAGAGAGAGAGAGATGTATGTATATTTTTGTTATGAATGTATTTACACAGTGAAACACACATTTATTGATGTATTGAGGTTTTTTTTATTTTATTTTATTGATGATCAAATGCAATTTGTTTATTTATTTGTCGTATTTCATTCTGACTAAATTATCCAATCTGATTGATTATTATTGTAGTGTAATTTGTGTTTCTTTAAATAAATAATAAATAATTAAACTGTGATTATGATTCTTCTGTACTGAGGGAATAAAACGGATAATAATAGTTATTGTATACACATTTTTGTTGATCATAATTACATGGTTACAGATGAAACAGACTCATACTTAGACACACTTATACACTGGTGATTGTGTATTTATCTTAAACGAGTTTACTCTGTTGTTGTTGTGTTGACTGGGTGTGGATGAAAAACCACGTACCAAGTTTCCTACCACCAATCGATATATATTAAGATATTATTGTTTCGTTTGGACTTGAGACAATCTACAGAAGGTCATCATAAAATAGGATAAGAAATGTTACAATTTTCCATTATATTATTATTATATATTAATAGTTGTATAACGAATATTTAATCACGTTGAACATAATATTTGGATAAGAAAGTTTATAATTAATTAGCATTAAATTGATTTAGGTGAATTTGTTACTCTCCTTCGAACATTACAACTATTGTACTATTAATGGAAGTGATATGCAAACGGAATACATATTACCATTGTGGTCTTTCAATAACTCATTATGAGTTCACACTCGAACTGTAAAAGGGAGAAATGGCCGTCAAAATGGCAACATCTACAAATATATATCATAATGAAATGAACAATTATGTACAACTATACTTCCGAGTTTTCGATTTTATATTGGCATTCAATTATAAACATATTACTATTGTTAAGTTATCTGTACGACAAAAAGTTATTACTTCGGGAAACAAAAAATAAAACAAAAAAAAATAAAAAGAAAAACAAAATGTTTCACAAACACGAATAAAAAACGAAATTTGAAAAAAGTACATTCTATCTTTTTTTCCTCAGAGAGATGAATGATCGAATGTTTACGGCCCAAGAAGTATTTCACAAGGCGTCTATTCGCCCAAAATCTGAATACAACTGTGTTGTGTGGTCTCTTGTTCCCTTGCATTAACTTGACAGAAGGCAGAAGACGATCACTGACACCTTGCTTAATCCCACGTAAGGTAACGAACATTTGATGAAACCGACCGAAAACTCAAGTCCATTATAGTTGGCCCTTAAAATGCGAATATAAGATTTGTTCCTATGGAAATTCTGGAATATGAATGTTATGGTCTGGAATTTCGACAAAAAAGCTATTTCTCAAGTGATTTGCATGAAATTCGGTATGTAGGATTAAGATGCGACAAAAGACTTGTTCCTATAGAAATTCTGGTGTATGATCATTATAGTTATTTATAAAATAAAATGTACTGTCTGTAAGAATTGAGTGCTTCATTTCCTTATCTTAGTTGCGTTCGTTTGGTCTGAAGAGTACAACTATATACTTCAGTTAATTGAGCGACTCTTAACTTAAATTGAGCTACTGAAGTGAAGATACTGTTCGATTGGTATTATTCACTTCAGATAAATGTCAATGTTACTCACCTGAAGTAACTACACGAGCAGATCACCTCTTCACTTATTCACTTACTCGTACTTTAGTTGCCCAATTTTTCCCAATTTTTAACTGAAGTTAAGAGTTGTCAGCTACAGCTACTAATTCAGTTAATTCTGACCAACCGTACGCGGCTCTTATTAAAAAAAATCACACCCACATAAAACCACAAAATTAATTAACAGCGTAACACACCTCAGAGAAAATACTCAAAACAAAAATCAAGTACATTTGTGAATTATTGTGAATTTTTGATAGTATTCACAATGCAAGGCACAATAGAATCGGATACACAAACCATTTACTCCTTGTGGAACACAAAACTATATGCAGTGTTCCATTATGCACGTCTTGTAACAATCGTTTTCAATTTATTTCAAACTAACTTTTCGATGGCGCTCCGCCACCTGCACACATAAATACCATGCTTGCCAAACACTACCACGGCAGGGGTGTACTATTGCCTACGTACATACAGCACAAAAACAGCGCAGCACACAGCACACAGTCATTATAATGCCTGACCGTTTTTTCGTCGACTTTAGACATTTAGTTACAAAATTAGTCGCCACGAAAGGTCCCTTTATTAATATATAGCGTATGTTCACCCTGAAAGTCCATTCTAAGTATTGGTGAAAGAATTTTTTAAATCGGTCTAGTAGTTTCGAAGACCACCTCAAACACACAAACTAACTTTACCTCTTTATAATATTAGAATAGATGTAAAATGTATCGCCTACTTTTGAGCTTTTTTTTGAACGACCCTATCCCATGTGGCTGAAATTGCGACCTAATAAGATCTATTATATAACAGGGTGTAATTAATCTAAGAGACGCACCACGTCGCTAATGAAAGATAGTATGTCCTTAGTAGCAGAGTTTCTCAGCCACGCGGACGAACTTATTTCCTTATAGAAAATAAGTCTCTTTAACCAAAGTAATGCTAGGCATTCATAGAGAATGTACTCGGAATATTTATCATCCTCCGTGGAGAACCTACATTCCGTCTCTGAGCCTAGATTAATTCTGTGATCTGTGAGAAAGCTCACTAGCTTTCAAAAGCTATCCCTATCTAGATCAAGGATTTCCTTGCTGGAAATGGGCCTGATTAATTGTTTGTATTGCCTTCCTTTCCAGTGGGACAGACGAAGCGCGTGCGTGGATAGACATCTCATCTTTTCCTCTCCCTAATTTCCTAACGCCCACGCTGTGCTAAGCATTATAAGGGTGCAAACCCCTTTAGCGTGTGTACATTATAAAAAAAAAGTGCTGTGGCGGCAGACCAGTTAACACCACAGTAGGGTTTAGTTCCTATGAACTCAGATTCCGAGCCAGCCCTAGCTAGTTCATCTGCAGATTCGTTGCCTTTAATTCCCCGATGACCAGGGATCCAACCAAGTTTCACTCTCTTGTGACTGGCAAGATATTACGGAGTAATTGGTCTTTTTTAGGGCCCTTTCCATTACGCCAAGCAGTCGTGTTAAGTTGACTCAGTGGTCTGTCCTTACCCAACTTATCCTTCATCTGATTTACGTGACTAGTTGCGCCGCTTGTCCGATGGGAGCCCACAGCTATAGCTGCTGCAGTTTTGCTGCCAGAGCCGTAGGGACCAGCATACCCAACGGCGTTGCTGGTCGAAGGAGCTGGTTGTGGGACCAGCTTTTTAGAATTGGTTCCGCAACCGCTGTGATCAGCATGCCCAACTGCACTAGTGATCAAGGAGGCTGTTCTCACAGCCTTCTTAGCGAAGATTTTTCCGGAACGACTAGACCAGCAAGCCCAATTGCGCTATTAGCCGAACTTCCAACTTCCTCTTTATCAGAGGTACCGCGACCATACGCTGAAACCTTCTCGGTGCTATGAACGATCAGCTTGAGCTGGCCAAAGCGGTAGGTTACAATACCTTTGCAGGTATCGGGCCATTTCATGGAGGCAGACTTTCTCTCTCTCTTCCTCTCTTCCATCAACTCGAGTCCTCTCAAAATTCGAGCGCAAACACCCAGTAGTAGAACTGTCTTAGCAGATGAAGACTAGCCATCCCAATTTGAGATGCGGGCCGGAAAAATGCGCCCGCACGCCATTATGGGTCATCTCAATTGAGATTTCTATATATAGAATGTGCTATATATAAACTGTTAAATACTATAAGCCGCATTTCTTGTATCATCTAGTGACAACTCCTTTGTAGAACATGAGAAGCTATAATGGAATACAGCAATTATAAACATCAATTTACTTTTGCTATAAAAATACACGAATTATAAGACTGTTTCTCCAAATATGTTTCTTAAATTATAGAGAATAGGGTTAATTTTCCCCACCTCCGTCTTTCGTTTGAACTCAATGGGGCAATTTGCTTTTCTTTGCCCCTCTCTGTCAGTTGGTCATGTTGTAGTAACATGGGCGACATTAAGTTGGCCCATATCTTCAGAGTTAGCTATTTAGGTCGAGCTCATTGAATCATTTTGACCTAAAAAGTGAAACTATTCGATTATTCGCATAAATTAGGATTGCATTCAGCAAAATACTCAGTCACCTATACACTACAGTCCTGGCTGACTCACAGCTCCAATAGCATATCGAACTCTTGACACCGGAACGAGTGCATCTGTGCAGATGTCAAATTGTGGAGCATACAAATGTAATCACAATCACAGGTTATTCTTTTGAATAAATGAATCAATTCGAGCAGAAAATACTTACAAGTGTAGTAAAAAAAAATATTTCCCTTTTTATGCAAAACAAGGATCTCATAATCTGAAGAAGTCCCTTCACATCGTACGTTCGACATTCAAGAAACTCGTGTAACGTGTAACGTACTCAGATCCTCTTCAATCATCATTATCATCGATTGGCTGTGATGCCTACCGCCTACAGAAGCGCACCTCCTCCCTTTTCATACTAAAACATGAGTTGAACAAATCGTCTGAGAGGCAGTGCGGCAGGAGTACAGGAAAACTCCTGCCTTGCAGCGAAGTAGGCTTTAATGCACATCCCTTTTGATGATGGGTTGCTGCGAACGACGAGTCCTCTGTAACTTCAACATCCACTTATGTCTGTGGTAAAGTGCTGAGTGGGGAGAAGAGTAGATGCTGGCTACCCGGCAACGATGATGGGACATCTTCAGATGGCTTCAGAAGTCAATAAAAGGTTTTGAGTATTATGAACGATCTATAGTTGAGACGAAGACCTTCGTCTTATAAGGTTTCTATTGTAAGCGGACGAACCAATCTGTTATCCTTATAAGAAAATGCATTATGTTACCGAGATGTCCTCGTCGCCTACAGTGCTTTGGGGCATTGCATTATATTCACATTGTCAATACGAGACATTATTTCGATTCCAACATCAGCTTAGCCTTGATTACAGACAAATCGATTCCACGTCATAAAGGACGACCTGTACTGGCAACTGACAACAGAATGAAGGACAATGAAGACAACAAAAAGATGTGAGTACATCTGAGGCTTCCCATTGTCTAATATCGGAATCAGCTACATGCAATGTACCACGACGAACAGATAGATGTTGCTGCTTAGCGAAATTACGTTTCTTAATAATATCGACGAGCGAGCAGCCTCAATGGTACTCACCGCTCATATCCTTCCTCTACACCACTTCGGATTCGTATACAATTCTCTTGGGCTTTTAACGTAGCAAATCAATTTGGAGTTCGGGGTATCAGAGTAAAGTTTTTCGCTTTGGTATTCGCTTTACTTAGGATAATGAAAATCTGAATTTAAATTTGCATTGATCACTCACACACGCGCAAACACACATATGTGTATGTAAGCGAAGGACATCTTATATTAATGTGAATATGCGTACAGTGTTCCTGAGTGAGTTCTTAGCATAATAACATTTCAGGCCAGGTGCTCTTAATCTTATTTGTCATCAGTGATGAAAGTGTCGTTCCACTTTCATTAAGATTTGATCGAGGCGAAAATCCTATCCATCCATCTGTAACTAGGCTGGAATGCTATTTGAAAGACATTTTAAGATATTAGAAATAAAGAAGAAGTCATCGCTTAAGGAAGAGCTTAAAATTTAAAGTTGGTTGCTATAATCGTGTCATCTCGTATAACAAGTGACAGGTGAGCTGCTGGTAAACATTTCCGGAAAGTAGACTCCCGATCGAAACTAGTCGATGATGAATCAAAATAGAGTGCTGTGAGGGATCAGATCAGATGTGATCAGAGCAAAACATTTCCAGTCCTAGTTCCAATCTCAAGTGAATTTATGTACATTGTGGACACGTTTGTGAGAAGGAGATTCAAAATTGGTCCCTCAAATAAGATAGTGTTGCGCGCGCGAATTTAAAGTAACGAAATTCTACAACTATCTGATGGGTCCATGATAGCCGCCGATAAAACAATGTAACAAGAAATACGAGCACGGTTGATTAAAGCCTACTATACTCCGTTAATACGATATATGTTAACTCATAAACGCAACTAAGAAGACACAGAACACACACAAGAGCGCATTGGTGGCGGTGGAAAATGGATGAGCTTGACATAGCATTGTAAGTTTATTCGAAAGATGAGGAGACATCAGAAGAAGAGAACTATCGATTGGAGGAGAGTAAGATGTTTCAAAATCCTGCTACAGAATGTGAATTACAAATTTTAGTGACTTACAGTGACTTAAACTCAAAACCATTTAATAGACACAAAAATCCAATATGCCCAGAAGAAAAGTTATGTATACTCGAATGGCAAATTTTTGGTGCAGTGGTGCTTTGAAAATATAAAATAGAATATGGAAATATACTTTTTCCAATGGAGGTAAAAGTACGCGCTATTGATTTGCTGCGGTGGAATGTACAATTTCTGAACATTACAGCTAGTGCGGTCTGGATGACTCGTTAAAAATACTTTTGTCTGAAACGTAATTAGTTTGTCCTTGGTCATTAAATGTTTCATTTCTTGTTTGGAAAAGTATCGTTTCTGAAAAGCTAGAGAATGATTTTGAATATGAACCATTGGTTTGTATTTACTCGTTTGAAATACTTCTTACCAACCAACGACGAAATCTGCACCCTCACTGGAACTTTCTTATACCGAGGAAGCTTTTCGCCATATAGTTGAAGAAAATATCTGTTTCATCCAGTTCTTTTCGAGCCGGAGTTGCTTTTCGCTGAGCTATTTCTTTAAATAGCTGCAATCGTTCATTAAGTTTGTTTTTTCTTATCTTCAATAACATCGTCTTTTCTAACATCCCAGTTGTTACTATCGTCTTTATTATAATCTTAGTTACAATTGATTCTTGTCATATTTTCCGATTTATCAATTTGAGTAATGTTTTTTTCAATGTCAGCCTGTGTATCCTCTGTGATTTCATTGTTGCCTTTAGGGAACTCATCTCCAACAATATTGGTAATTGTTTTTCTTTGTGATGACAGAACGCCTGAACTAAGCGCCAGGTTTTCCTCTATATATAATAATCCCTTATGTAAGCCTATCTCTTACAGCAGTCGGCGGATCCTGCAAAAAATAAAAATTTTAATTTTATGTATTTAGGCATTCTTAACAATGATGGCCCGTAAAATGAATATATTTTTAGGCACTTGGCCTAGGGAGAGTCTTTTCGATCACATGCTGTCCAGTATCGAGTAAATCATTCCTGGATAAGTTTCATAATAAGTGAAGTTGCTGAGGCTATTATCAAAATAATACTTAAGTTAATTATGCCCCCCCCCACGAGCGATCAACTACTAAAAATCAAATTATCCGAAATTATCAATTATTCGAAATGTGTCGGCGTGCTCGATGGAAAATATGTAAAGATAAAGGCTCCTAAAAGTAGTGGATCGTTATATTTTAACTATAAGGAGCATTACTCAATAGGTTTGTTAGCAGTTGTTGATGTGGATTGTAAATTCGTCGCTATTGATGTCGGTTCCTATTGCAGAGAAGTGGATGCTGGTATCTAACTTAAATGGAAAATAGGATAAAAGATAAAAAACAATAAAATCAATATACCAGCGCCCAAAAGCACTAACCGGAACGGATAATGTTGATGTGTTAATGTGATTGTAGAAGCTTTTGCTCTACACGAAAACTTAATGAAACCTTTCCCAAGGCATCAATCCCCACTAGATCTATCAACAGCTGTATACAACTATCGATTATCTCTAGGACGATAGACAACTGAAAATACTTTTGGAATTTTATGCGGTTTTTTCAGACGTTTTTTCCTACTTATTGCTACTGCCCCAGAAACTACACACAATTTGATTGTATCTGCTGCATATTATATAACATTTTACGAGAAGCAATAGTTCTTGCTCGACGCCAAAAATATATTGATAATGCACTCCCATTTAGAGGGTTCTTTCCCGCCCGGAAATTTTTAAATTTTCTAGTTCACGTTTCTCGGTAAATAGAATTAAAATTCCTTGGATTTCCGGTTTTTTTTCCTTGCATTTCGGAGCTTTAATTTTTGAAATAGGGCCACTAATATGTTTGTTATTTGATATAGGTATAGAATGGCGCATTTAAAAAGGGTTTTTCAATAGGACCTTACAATTTTGTATTTCAATGAAAATGTACCCTTAAACGTTTTGAAAATCTATTATTTAACTTGACTTGACCCCTTTATGTCTGTGTTTTCGACTAATTTGAGGTCCTTCCACACGACCTAGAGAAATTTTGTGAGTGTCTAAGTCCAAAATAGCATTTCTTTTCCCACGTATGTCACACGTGTCACGTTTCGCTTGTGGCGCATGTGATGGTGTTTGAAATCGCACCATTTTCCCGTTTTTTGAGGTCTTTTTTAACCACCTTCCGTAAGACCTATAGGGCTGAAATTTTGTGAGCTGCTCAATGTCAGGGGCCAATTTTGATATCCCATGTTTGACGCGTGTCGCGTGTGGTGCGTGGAAAAAAGAAAATACTTTGAAATAGGCAGATATTTTGGTGACTTTTGCACAAATAATAAACGACTGTGTGGCGTGTTTCGATATATACATAAAAGTTTGTACCCGAAAAACGAAGCTTTTAACATTTATTTGTTTATAATCATCATCAATGTCAAAATGCCAGTCAAGATTTATGTTTTTATCACGGTGAGGTTTGCGAACGAGCAACGTTTTAAAAATAACTACAGAATTTTCGAGTCGGTGGTCGCAACTTTAAGAGCGCTCCAATTTTTGGTCGTAATAATCGTCCCACCAGACAGGCTGTGCGTGCTAGAGTGGATAACATATTCACTATTGAATGTTCTTATGCCAGTGAGATAACGCAGGAATTGGGAATTTATCAGTCCATATTGTTGCAAATTTTGCGTAAAAATCTTGGCCCATACCCTTACAAGATCAAATTAACTAAAGAACTGAAGGCACTTGATTGATGGTCTAATTTGCGTTTGCACAAATTTTCCTTAAAAAATGTTCACCACTGCACGTACAAAAATGTTGAACTGTTATTTGTTAAGGCTATGACGGCCGTCAAGAAAGAAGCAGCAACGCTATTTAATTCTCCGTTCACACCCAACGCTGTCTAGGAAACCAATGCCTTCTGATTTGTATAGAAAACGTTTTAGTGACATCATCCACCGCTAAATAACAGCACCTATTTCTTAGGAAACCAAAGCTTAAGACAACCCTTTAATCCTTTGGTGTTAAAATAATCTAAAACAACCGATATTAGAGCCGAATCCATAGTTTTTGTGTTAAGTATCCGTGTTCGTGTTAAGTATCCGCCCAATAAAAAGAAAAGTTCAAGGCAACGGGTGGAAATTGAAATGAAAAACCAGCACCAATACAAAAATTAAAAACCCCAAAGAAATGCTTAATGCCGTGAAACAATAAACAAAAGAAATGTTAAGACCAACAGCAAGGAATTGTGAACTTCTTCCGGGATGTTATTACTTTCGTGTCTTGGCTCAGTGGCCTATGACAGTGAACGCTTCTCTAAACAAACAAACACCTCGCAATCCATTAATTTTACAATTTATTTCGTTTTCTTACCAAAGTCAACATGACCTTACTTACTCAGCCATTCCTCGACAATTCTGTGGGAAGAAATTTTGCTTTTATTTCCCCAACAAATGTCCTTTCACACAGAGTGCATCGTACATCATAGAATGGAAGCGTATGTCGTAGCGCGACTTAAAGTGTCTTAGCTGCTTGCAGACTAGTCGACAGCAGCAGCAGCAGCATTACTTGAAGTTAAAGTGTATCTGGGCACAAAAAATGATTTTTCTGAATATACTCCAATACAGGCCAGGCTTTCTGGGATAATAAGTATACGCGACATGTCAGAATCAAGAGCACTTTACCGCATGCAACTGGATGACATACAGGAAATGCTCAAATAACATTTCAATGGATAAAGGACGATGAACGCGAAAGCAACAGGGCGACAAAGAAAAGTACAAAAAAAACGAATACTGAATGCAACTTTTCTAATTGGTGGGTAGTAGAAAAAAACACGTGGCGCGGCAAATACATTAAATTGAAACAACGCCGCGTAAGGCTTGAGGTTCTAAATGTGTGTGTCTATAAAAAATATTGTTTAAGGATTTCCGCGACGATGCAATGTTGCAATATGTGAACTAATGATTTTTTGATGATGAGTAAAGCAACGAATGATGTGGTGGAATGTTATTGCACAGTGCACAGTAGACTGATATTAAGAAAGTTAAAGAAAAAGACCACCCATAAATTCCAATTTATGTAAATTTTTCATATTTGAATAAAATCGGGTTAAACTTAAAAAAAAAATTATATGGGAGTACTTTAGCGCTGGAGCCCGATACCTTCCTTTTTTTAATAGAAAGTGTTGTCATCAGAGATACACATGTGTGTAAAATTTGAATAAAATCGGGCTTTAGGAAGTGGGTTAAAAATTTATCATAAAATTCACAAACAAACAAACAAACAGACACCCGGGTACACGAATTAAATAAAGAATGTAAAAATAAGCTCAACCGTATGCATTCCAGGAACTGAAGAGTCTAGAACTGACTTCGACATAAAGAACATTTGGTAAGAGCTCTAGTACTCGATCCTTAAGGCGTTAGACTGGACCGACACAGTCTCTCTATTCTTAAATAGTGTTTCATGGCATAGAAATCGGCCGACAGAGTTCAGGCGTAAGGTTGGACCGATACATCCGTCAACATTTATAACATAGTGGTAAGGCGTGACTGGGCCCACAGTCTCTCTTAAAAACGGTTTTAAATAGTTGACTCAGGCGTAGCCAACAATCAAGCAACTCACTGCTGAGCAAGCCACCAACTTCAAAAAGGACTCAGATTCAAGGAAAACAACAAAATATTTAGAAGGCAGATTGCTGCAGCTAAATCAGGAGTCGAATAATTTCAGAGCACGAGAGATGAAAGCATCCAGGCTCTAAGAGATTCTGATCCCAAACACGACTACTTTCAGAAGAATTTCTTTCAATTTTCCAATTGAAGGAACGTTTGGAAATAATGATTGACGAAACATGTCAATCAACATTTACACTTCCTAAAATCAACATATCTTCTGCAGCAGCAGGTTTTAAACGACTCATTCAAAGATCAATGTCGAACTAGAGCAAACACAGTCAGTTGCCTACAATCGACTTAAGTCTCACTGGGGCAACCTTTCCAGAATTCATCACGGGATAATGTCAAATGACGAATTTGGCTCCTACTCTCAAGATGAGTTATTGGAAACGATGCATGCCTAAAATGACATTCTTACCCAACTAATAGAAATAAACACATTAGCAAGTCCGACCATAACACAATCAGGTGTCGAGACGACTACTCGACTGCCAAGGATTAATATGGCAGTATTTAATGGAGATTATTTACAATGGAGGCAGTTTGCAAAACTCTTCCAGCAACTAATACATCAGTCAAGTTCACAAAAGATGTTCTACTTGAAGGCAAACGTGACAGGAGATGCTGCACGTCTTATGCAACAGCTCCCGACAACCGAGGAAACAACCGAGCATTCATTCAAAAGTTCGTGTCTCTACCGGTCCTTGGCAAATTGTCCGCAGGGGGGCTAAAAAAACATTGAAGAAAACATGGCTTAGTATTGGAAACCTTGTCATATAAATACCCAGTTAGTACGCATTAGTATTACATATGAAGTTGGATCCAGAAAGCCACCGGTTGTTTGAGCAATCCTTGTCCAACCCACGTGAAGTGCCGCAAGTTTCAACATTTCTGGCGTTTTTGGAGAAACGTTTCAAAATGTTAGAAGCCCTTGGTGATAGAAGGGAAATACCCTTCCAAAGATTAAACAGCGATGTTGTTATTAGTTTAAAAGAGTCTTAGACAAACGATATAAATAAATATGTAATCGAATCAATTTTGTGCTCAGCATGCCCGTTCAACCAACATTTACATACGTGCAAGGGGTTGGGTCTGTCTTACAAAATCCCGCGGTAGGGATGTGTGGTCAAGAATACTCCACTCACTCCTTCACAGCCGTTCAATTTACCTGCATATTTCTTACTATGAAGGAGAAATGGGCGGTTTCTCGGATGCAAATGGAAGTTTTTATTGATTACCTTAAAAATGGTAAGCTTAAATGACAAGTCCTTTTTACGTCGTGAGAAGTTGTGTTGTGCATGTATATTTTTGGACACAAATGGAAGGGACCTAAAATTTAAGGCCGGATCCGAACGGCGAATTGCGAATCTTTCCATGACAAATGATTACTCTCAGAACGTTTGTCACCCATTCGCGAGAGGTGGGACACCGTGAACTATGAGTTTTGTAGACCTTCTAAAATCGCGTTCAGGGATGGAGTTCATTTAGTTGGAAGACTACAACTATTTTGATCTGCTCTTCTTGCAAACCCAACTCTCCATATTTCAATGTTGTGTATTTATATTGTCATTTACAATTATTATCTAATTTGGTCGACGTTTTTTACCGATGCAGCCCAATGTGCGTCAGCAGAAAATTCAGTCAGAATTGCATTTTCACGGAACATTACTCATTAACTCACAATTTACATTATTCATGCTGGAAGCGTTAGTCTAAAATCGCGTCATTAGTGACAAATGAACTCCGGAGTTAAACGTGGCGCTGTCACCTTAATGATGGATGGCTATTTCAAAGGCAACAGACTCAATTTAGTCAGTCAGTCAGAAGTACAACCAGTCAACCGGTCAACCAGTCAAACAGTTATGAAAACGGAAAAGTGTCCGTCGTTATATTCCCAGACGATTCGTCCATTTAGGCGCTTAATGTGTCTCATCGGCGTTCTTCCAATAATTGACTGCAGCAGGTTGTGCGGTAAAGGCAAGAATTGTGGTTCTACGCGAATACCGTCTAATATCGTTCAATTGATTTTGAAAGTATTGCATACACTCTTGGTGTTTGCATTTATAGCGTTTACTTCGCTGATACGTTTCTACAAATTGGACAAAGAGATTTACTCTGAAGATGACATCCTTACGATTGGCATGGACTTGATTGGTTACTTCACCTTGCTCCTGGTACATGTTGTTGTTCAAATTGAGAGCACATTTTGTTCGGATATGTATTCCACGATGTTTATACAGTTTGAAGAAATCATCGCCATTTTGCAGGAGCAGCTGAGCGTGCCATTCATTAAGTGGGAATTGAAGGTACGCTGCTTCATGTTATATGGCCTACATGCAGTGTCCATGATATCTATCGTATTATGGACAATCATTTTAGAAATATGGTCAATTGCATGGCTACGCTGGACCATTACGCTGTACTCAGAAATCGTCCTCAAGACAAAATTAATTGAGTTCTGCCTTTTTGCTGCGATCGTAATGTCGATAATGTTGGAGACGCACTCCGCGGCTATTGATCTGGCGAGAGAATTGCAGACAAGACGTTTTGATGCGTGGCCGATGCGTAAGCAATCACTGGAGAAGATGTACATTTTGCAGGAGATTCATGGCAAACTCTGGACAAGCGTACGCGCAATTGAGGACTACTTTCAGTGGTCGTTGGCCGGAGTACTGTTAAAGATTTTCATTGATTTGACGCTGACGTCATACTGGATTCATATGAATTATTATCTCGAAATCCCGAATATTAAAAATATAGGTAGGCCGTTTGTTGACTTTTTTCCACGACTCTTATCCATCTTTCTCTATTTTTTTTTTGTCAAACTGTATTTATTCCAATAGCAGTATCTCTGGGCATAATGACCATACAATTCTTGACGCTGAATGTTGCAATTGGGATATGCTCAGTTTGTCAGATGATGGTATGACTCCACAGTGGCAAAGAAGAACATGTTGCGAATCCTATTTTTTTTCCATTTCATTTTTATTTTCAGGACAGAAAATTGCGGGCTATATTTCACGACATCAGCAATGATCGGGTGATCATGCGAGTTTATTTGGGCTCGTGTCTACGGGAGATTTCACTGCAGCTAATACATGAACCAATCGAGTTTTCTGCCGGCGGATTTGTGGCCGTTAACACAAATACTCTGGGAAATGTGTGTATAAGTGATTTATTATAATAATAATAAAAAATTCAGATGCTAATATGGAAAATTTCCATTTCGATTGCAGTTGTCATTCACCGTCATTACGTATATTGTCATATTGATTCAGTTTCGATTGTCGGTTTAGATGAGCATTAGACCCCCAGGCATTAAAATGTATATTGTTTTGTTAAAATACATATAAATATTAATTATTAAATGAAGTTTATTAATTTTTTATCGCATAGCAAGTTCCATGTCGGGTTGTTTAGTTTGATGCATATTAAAAACCAATCCATAAAAATAAAAAATTTTCATATAAATTGTCTTATCGCAGATACACATATGTGCAAAGTTTGAATAAAATCGAATTAATTTTGAAGAAATTTAAAGAAAAGAAATTTAAATGAGATACACATGCGTATAAAGAAAGCGATGTCATTGGAAAAACACATGTGAATTGCTTTTGTGACGGAAATAACGTATAAAGCGATCCTGTTTGTGGTAAATAGGTTTTTTTTTTATTTTTTTTATTTTATTTTTATAGCTTGTACCAATAATAACAGAAGTATCACATCAATCGAGGAACAAATGTAAATGTCTGCTTCTCAGGAACATTTTACACTTTCATCGATAAATAAAATATTTGTATCCGGTTGGTGTATATATGATATTATAACATTTTGGGCCTTTTGAGAGTCTTTTTTGGTCTTTTGGGGGTATTTCGAGGGTATTTTGGGGGTTAATTTTAGGGTTAGTTTGGGGTTCTTTTTGGGGTCCATTGGTGATCTTTTGAGGGTATTTTGGAGGGGAATTTTGAGGGGTCTTTCGAGGGTCCTTTATGGGGATTTTGGAGGTCTTTAGGGGTCTTTTAGTGGTCTTTTGAGAATATTTTGGGCGTCTTTCGATGTTCTCTTGAGGGTCTTTGGTGATTATTTCAGGGGTATTTTGGGGATGTTTTGGTAGGTCTTTTGAGCATGTTTTAGGTGGTATTTTGGGGTTCTTTTATGGGTCTTTTGGAGGTCTTATTTTATAAAAACTATTCTCACCGGAGATACACATGTATAAAAATGTTATATGGGTACCCACGACCATGGGGTCCGAACACTTCCATTTTTTAATAGAAAATGTTGACACCGGAAATACACATGTGTGCAAACTTTCAATGAAATCGGTCTTTGAGAAGTAGGTTAAAAATTTATCGCAAGATTCCACGATAAACAGACAGACAAACACATGAGCACGCGAAGTTAATAAGTCATAATAAGTAAAAGTCAAACCGAAGTTATGAGCGTGAAATTTTAGATTTAGAAATAATTCCATATTTAACCTCATAAATATATTGTTACGAAATTTCTAGAGTTTGTAATTAATTAAAAAAACCACAGGACAATTTCTGTAATTCAAAAATTACAACTTTAATTAACTAATAGCAAAACATCACAAATTTGTAATTGTGATTACTTATTATTCACTGATAGCGCTATTATTCACATAGGAGGTACTTTTAGACTTTTCAAATAGTCTGGTTCACTTTCAAATATTAACTTACTCATTGCGATAAAGTACGGGATATTTATACCTGATCCATAGTTTCGAGAATGTTCTACTGTTTTATATTTTTTTGTTCCATTTGAACCATCTAGCAAATACCAGAACATACTGATAAATTCTTAGAAAAAACTCACCATATAGCTTTTATATACAAGTGCAAACAAGTACAAGTAACAAGTGAAGTAACTTTTATTACTGAGCCTAAATATATGCAATCATTTTTTCGTAATTTCCTAATTCAAATTCTATTCAATAGATGGCTTAATCGTAAACAACTGAGTCTTTAGATGGTGCTGTAAAGTAAACTACATATGTATATCTATTTTCGTAACAATATTAAGCTATTTACTAGGGTGGATCGGTTTTTTATATTTTTTATATTCTTTTGGACGGCTTGCGGAAGAACTGGGTACTGAAGTCGTTAAGAGCTTTCGGTTTGTCTGGCAAGTTACATTCAATTACAGGAAATTGTCCCACAGCAAGATATGCGCAGTTATTAAGAGACTTCCAAAATGGGCCATTAAAACTTATAGTGCCCGTCGTGAGACCGTCAAGAGGTCTTAATGGCAACAAATTGGAATATAGCTGACACATTAACCATTGAAGTGGACGTTGGATCTTCCCTTCGACTGCAGTTTCGTCACAACCGATGGTGATCAATCGATTTTGCCAGGAAACACGTCAAGAGCTCTAAGCTATTATTTGTGGGTCAGGTTTCTTTAGTTTCTTTACATAGTTTACATGTTCCTCAATAACAACATTTCTGCTAATGCAATCGTTAGGTAAAATACCTTTGACTGTCAAAAGAGCTACAAATGCACTGATCAAATTCAATAATACTAGTATTGGTACGAGCTCGGCGGATTTTGTTTCGATCTATGACATTTGATTTGTTATATTCATTAAATAAGCCAAGGTGTTGTAACGATGGCAGCTTCTGGTCTTTCAGATTTGCCGTAACGATCCAATGCTCCGTCTACAACAGGTATTTGATTTTTCAAAGGATTAATGATCATTATACCCATTTCTTTAAACCAACATCACTATATTTAAACAGAAATATTATAAAAACAAAACATCTTCTACAAAAGCACACTCCATTATTCTATTTTTCTATTGTGGATTTTTGCATATTCTGCAACACCTTTTGAATTGATTAGTAGATGTAATAAAAGTGAAGTCATTTGTGAATCCACAAGTTTTAATTCAAAAACGTTGAGCTGTTTTGTTAATTAAAAAAAAATTAATACACAGTACTTCTAAAATTCTAACGAAATTTGAAAATTAGTTTTCATTAAAGGACGATCCAACCTACTATTGACTTCGAAGAACGCATTACAAAATTTTCGTGTGTTGCTTATTAAGAAAAAGCAAGAAATTAGATTGCAAAAATTATCGCAGAACTGATGGGAAACTCGAAACAAATCGGCTTATATGGACGCTTTCCACTCATAAAAAGTTAAGTACAACCTAACAACAATAAGTCGTTCATGTCCTGTCCATGTCCTGTGACACTCACTCACTCAATCAATGATGCTTATCTTCCCTAAGAATTTTTAATATATTGATCTATCCATTTGGAAAATTAAATTAATTGGTTAACTACTAATGCCAAAGCATAAAGTGAACTTGCAATTTTAAACAGTTCAGTCGATAGTTATACTTCGTTAAAAGGATTCATACCACATTCTCTTTGAATAAAAATTCGGTGTTTGAACTTCGTTGAGTAAGCTACATTCATAATCATGAAATCACAATTCAAATCATCTCAGCTGTTGTCGACGACAAAGCCCTACCAATGGGTTTTTTGCTTCTTCGCAGTGTCCCCTCCACCACTTCCATCTGTGGATTGTAGTCGTAGAAGAACTAGAGAGAAGCATTTTAAGGTAAAGACGCCGATTGCATTGCGTCACAGTTCCACAGTAAGAGTCTTCTTCTGTGTCTACTCTCTACTGCTTATGATGTGCGGTTTATGGGTCGCATATGTAAACAATGTGTCAGTTTTCGAAGTTAAGGCACGGTCCGTTGATTGCCTAACAAGTATTTTGGGAACGGCACAAGGCTTAGCAATGATATTCCTTCAAATGTTAATACAGCTTACGATTATCTTGAGGTACAATTACCTAATGGACATTTACACAACTATGGCTGATCTCGAATGGGACCTGGCTATAAGATCAAGCCGCATTTGGCCATCAGAGATCAACAAATTCAAGTTGAGCCTTTTTTGCAAAACCGGTATTGTTCTGTTGGTAATGATCGTCTTGCTGCCAGCAACGAATATATTTCTTTTCCTAAAATTTACATCTGTGTTCGAGTGGCTGTTTACAATTTTTTTTGGTGTGATGATTCGCATCAAGAGTGTAGAGTTTTGCCAAGCCGTACTCATTGTGCATGAAATGCTAAAGGAGCTGTTGTCAGAACTGACCATTTTGCGAAAGGAAATCGATATGACAACCGGCGATAGGCGTTTCCTTTATCAAAGGATTCGCTATAGTCAGAACTTTCAATCGAGGATTTGGAAGTTGGTCAGTGCGCTAGAGAACTATTACACCTCAACATTAATCAGTTCATTCTTATACAATAGTCTGGCCATAATTTATAACATTAACTGGGCTTATGTTGCACACAATTACAGTCCTGACTATAATTTCAATACCCGTAAGTACATCATGCTCATGAGTATTGCAGGAAGCTTTGTTATAATTTTGTTTTGTATTTTACCAGAACGCATTCTCTATACTGCTGTGAACCTTTGGATCATGCTGGCTCCGTGTTGGTTATGTCAGTCGTGTATTCAAACGGTGAGCTGTTTTTTTGGATTTGGAAATTTGCAAATCCTATTAATTTGTATTTCGAGGAAACAGGGGAAGTTATTGCAGTCCATTTCATGCAAACTCTTTAAATAATATATATTTGTATTATTTGCCCTTTCTTTTCATGATTTCATCAGTACAACGAAGTAACGCGGATCCTTCACAATTTTAAATCTGCTGACACTGACCTTACTCTTGGAATATGCCTGCGAGAGTATTCGTTACAATTAATGCACCAGAGATTGATTTTTTCATGTGGAGGATTTTTCGACATCAACTTGAAAAGCTTCGGAGCGGTGGGTGTCATCCTTACTTAATACTTTAATATTAAATATTTAATTAGCCTGGCTTATAATCCAATTGCAGCTTTGACATTTGTTTCGTAATGATTTCTTTTTTTTCTCTCTCTCACTGTCTATGGATCGTTGTTATCGACCACCACGACTCCCCATCGTCATAATACAACTGGTCGATTTGTTTGTTAATGGAACGGAACCGTTGATGGAATTAAAACTTGCACTGGATTCGTCTGTTCCTTTATTGCTGGCCATCAGATGGTGCTGACCATAACTACCTATGTTGTTATATTAATTCAGTTTAAGCTTCAGGAGGAAAATGAACACGAGGAGTTGGATTAAAAATATAAAGGATCAATCAATAATACACAGGCAACGACGTTGTTAAATTTTTACATTTGTGTGTTTTGTGTGTAAACATTTTGATGTTTTGAAATGAAAACTGTTTGTTTTTGTAATTGTATTTGTTTATTTTTCAAGTTGGCAGTGGCATACCAAAACTATACGCAACAACATTTTACTTAACACACTCACTCACTCGTCTGATTCCCAGATGTAAATACTGCAACTTGAAAGGTTTTACGATTGTTATACACTTACAGCCCCCTGTGACAGTAAAAAATATGTATGTTTATTTACATTCAAGAACATGCTTTTACTTATCATTAGAGACACTCTTTTCTAGACGCTACTGCGTGGTGGTTAGCGAGTGTTAACTGTGTGTAGTAAGATACATTTGTTATAAATCACACATGTGTCAAGGAGACTCCTTCTGAATTGGGACTTGGCTCCATGTCTCTTGGAAAACCATATGAATTGGAAGATTTAAAACGATGATGATGACAACGACAGTTCGATTATAATTGATAAATATTAATTAAAAGCAAGTTGTACATTAATTGCTTTCTTTACTTTATTACGTGTCCTTCTTTAGATGACGAGTTGTCTAGAATTACTTCCTCAACTATTTGCAAGAATTTCTAATCAATGTAAGACATTTTGCTGGGGGTAATTGGCAAGAAACCTTTTCAAGATACAGTTACATATAATCACAAATTAATGATAAGAAAGGATTCAATACTAAGAAGAATACAATCCGCAGGACAATTCAATTAAATTTTAATGAAAGCGAGGATAACTACTGTGGTAATTATTTTATGTAATCAGCAGTTTTTTTGCGAAACAAGAAAGTACTGCTTGCTCTGTGATTGGTGAAGTTTAGAAATGTCAAATTTTTATAAATTAAATTAAATTTATTTAGCTTATTAGTCAGTTTCTGCTCCTTAAAATATTTGCAATTTAAACACTTTAAAGGGCGAAACAAAATCAATTCAAATCAGTAAAATCACTTATTAGTTGTTATTTAGCCTCATAAATCCATTTGACCGGAATTATTTAGGGATGCAATATTTCGGGACACGGGATTACGTACCCCACCTATCTCACTCATAACTGGGCAGCTTGTAGTTCTTTCAGAAGTCCGATTAACAAGCGGATAAAAATTGAAGAAAATATATTCGCATGGGAGCCACCCGAACCCGAGGCCCGTAGGGACCCTAAATTTATATATAAGCGTTGTCATCGGAAATAAATATGTGTGCAAAGTTTAAATAAAATCGGGATTTAGGAACTGGGTTAAAAATTGATCACAATATTTGGTCCACCAGCCAGCCGCTGGCACGCGAAGTTAATAATATATAGAATTTAAAAAGACGCTTAGAATTATAAAGGATATTTCAATTGGGATGCCGCATTTTCTCAATGAGGTATCTCGGATATGCATGAAGTAAGCTGCGATTTGTTTTTAGTTTCAACTTAATGGCAAGTATTACCATTTAACAAAGGAAAATTATACGATTTAAAAACAGTCTAATCATAGACTCCATAAGAAAGTTGATATCTTATTAGTAAATAATTATTGTCCAATTTCATTCTATCGGTCTTTTATAAGATTTTTGGAAGACGTTTAAATACTATATAGACTCTCAGTTTTTTATAAAATGTTTAATGAATCTAAAATACCGCCTACTTTTTTTATCGACATTACCAATGCTTTTCATATGGTGGATCACTCGTTGCTACTGAATAAACTGCATAATGGATGCTTCAGAGCTAAGCAAAAGAGTAAAAATAAACAACTGTCTCAGCTCACAAAATTATATAAATGTGGGTGTCCCACAGAGATCTGTTCTTGGCCTTATCCAATTTTTAATTTACTTTAATTCGGTATTCATCCAAACTTTTAAATAAAAGATTTCGTCATTTTCTGACAACATTTCTTTATTCTTTTCTAATACAGCCGTTACTTTCTTTTACATAGTAAAAGGAAGTATAGTACCTAATGATGAACCTGTTTTTGGACCATCAGCACAAGTTGGAAGGACCATACTAAGTATTTGATGTAATATTTGAATAGAGGTGTGAAGCATCTTTATGATATAAGTCTGTTTTATTGTCACTTGCAAATTAAAACTCGTATGCAACGGTTTGTTTATAGCAAGACTTCAATATGGGATATCTTGCTGGGGTGGTATGTATTTCCACAAAATTTAAATTTATTTGCTAAACAAGCAAAAATATTCAGTTCGTAGCTTACGAAAGAATAACCGTTGAACAACTAGCTTTGAATGGTTTATTGGTCTTAAAATTCTTCCCTTAAGTCATCGATAACAGCAAGGCTTCATGATAATTATAACCTACTCGTAAACAGCGCAGAAACCTAGAAAATGTACCCAGATTTGGTTTATCCCAACACGCTCGCTTCTGTGATATTACTGCGCCTAATATATTGAATAATATCTTGAAAATGAAATTCAAAACTTGGCTTACGTCATTGTAGAGGATTTTGTACTTTCTATGGTTTACCTAAATTATTCAGCTTCAGTTTTTTTGCTCTGAATTAACATATATTATTTTTTAATTGATTACAATTCAATTTATTCCTTTCGTTGTTATTTTTAAGAATTCATTTGTAGTACATTCGCCACATGTCACATAAAATTAAAATTAAATTAGCTTTAAATAAAATACATCTACTCGTATTTAGTTTTCAAGTTTGAATTAAAATAAAGGAATATAACTAATCTATAATCTAAATCTAAATCTAATGCCACACAGCTTGCAAAACAATCAAGTTAACGAAGTCTTAGTTCGGTGACCGTGCTATCTCCAGAAATGGATCAATTACAGTCTTCGCTAATAAGCCGAATACTTAAGATGACCTCAGGACGAATATAGAACACGAAATTTCCGCAATTTCGTTATGAAAAATTTTGTTCTGCGCAATCACTAGAGCAGGTGTTTTCGTGGAGGACATTTGAATGATGTTGCATTTCTTTATTATTGACATCGATTGAACTCGAACGGAATTATTTTTTGATATCTCAAACAAAAACTGTTTTATTAAAAAAACAGCGAAGAAACCCCAACATTTTTGCAGATTTATCCATCAACTTATTTAAATTTCCTAATTCGCTTTTCCAATATAGCTGGCACTCCACAAAAAGTGCATTCGCTGGGTTTTAAAAGAACCAGCCAAGGAATGGAGATTAAACTTTTATTTTATTAATAAAAGGTTTTCCACATAGTGATACGACAAAATCCTGGATGAGCGATTGCTCTGGGGCTGTTACTTAAGATTGCGAGCGACATCACTGCTACAGAGCGTTGAAAAAAGAATTAAAAAATCTATAAAATAAAACGAGAATTTAAAATATTTACGATATATGTTTTTATGTTTCCATCAGACGATGTGGTAGCGGTAAAGTTGCTTAACAATCTCTGTGTCTGTAGAGTAGCCACACATCTACCGCATTCCTGTTGAGATATGAGTTCCGCTCTGTGAACTGGAAACGCGCGTAAATAACTGCGAGGATACGTTAATCGCTAGAATAATTCACAGGGATTACCATATGTGCTGTGCAGTGGTTTTCTGAGGAATACTTTTCGAGCTACCAAGGTGCGCTGCTTGGTGTTGTGTGAAAAACATTCCATTGCTATGACCTGATGATGCGGTTCTTAATGAAGCTATAAATGCTGCGGGTTGTTTAAAGCAAATTGCAAACTTTCCTGGCGCAGGCGACTAAGGAGAAGCTTAACCAACTTCTGATAGATAGACTCTAAATGAAAATTAGTTTACATTTTAGAGTGCTTTTTACTTTGTTTCATGAGTTGCATCCACAATACCACAATAACTGAGGTTGGGTAAAACATACTGAAATAAATAAGCAAAGAGCACATGCATTTTATTTAAATCATTAAAGGTTAATATTTGATAGGATAATTGAACTTTTCTACTGACATCTCTGGCTGTGTCGTGATGGCAGTGTTTTACTTGAATATCTACTAAATTTATGGAAGGACGTGGACTGAATGAAGTCTTTTTAATGCTACCACAGTCTGGAACAATAAATTCCATGTTATATTTTGCAAAATTGGCAAAAGTAACTTTGATAGAAGATCCTCCGTTGTTTCTATGTTACGAGTACTCTCATAATACGAACGAACTAAAGTGATGCAACATAAAGCCATCTCACATAAACTAAAATAATATTTAAATGCTTGAATAACATTCATTATAGTTTATAAAGCTGCTCTCAACAATAAAGTGATATAAGGTAATTCGAAAGCCTAGTGTGTTTGCTAATATACTTTACTTGTCACACAGCTTGGTAGATAAAGAGTTATCGTGTCAGGGCATAATAAAAAAAACGGAAATTATACGTGAGGTGAATTGAAATGAGACCAAAAGAACTGACTTAGAACGACGACAGTGTAAATATTGTAACAAGTAATAATAATCCGAAAGGCTGACTGACATGACATCGCGGAACAGCAAAATAGAAATCCTTTCTGTTATCTTTTTTTAAAAAGGGACCCCTCACTCACTCACTTGCTAACAGCTTACAGCTGATATTGACAGGAAGACAGTCAGTATCCGCCGATGTCTGCCGGCTGCCATTGCCAAGATTGCTTATGTATAGTGCAAATGATGTACATATCTATGTATTGATCAGAACTGCATTACTCTAGTGTCGAGTACCACCTCCTCATTGTTTAGTTTGTACTCCCATTTCACCCAGCAGCAGATTCTTCGTCACTTCCCTTGTCAAGTTTTCAAATCGCTCCGATAATAGCCATGCCAATGGAAACGAAAACATGGACCAACCGGCTTAACATGAAGAGTAAAAAGGCGCATGATACGTGTCAGGATTTATGTTTACTATACGGGAGCAAACGTGGGATACGTGCTATTGAACAAATCGATATGGATTTCATTTCTATCGAAGGAAGTCCTCGGTTGTACAGTCGCCAGTTGTTTATTGAAAAAGAAGATTAGTTTTATTTTTACAATAAGAACTTTGAAGTTTTATTAATAAATTTTTTAAATTATGCAGGTTTTTAAACCAACAAAGATGCGTTGGTCGCACCTCACCATTTCAAAATTGAACGTAAAATTGCAAATTTGGAATAAACTTGGCATCACACTTAAAAGTGCCAAGTAAGGAGAATAAAGTTAAGATAGCAACCCGTCTACCAGGAACAAAAAAGGTCAAAGATGTTTTGTTTAAGTCCTTCTCAGAAAACTTTCACAAGTCCTATGGAGCTGACATTTTGTGCACAGTTCAGTCACGGAGTAGTACTCCGCAACTTCATTTCAACAAAAACTTCCATGTCACCTTTCCTTCCAGATCATTATGGGACGAAGACGCCTACCTGGAAGATGAACACATTTATTTTTTTCACAGACGGGTCAAAAATTAATGACGGAGTTGGTTGAGGTGTTTTCTCAAAAAAGGTAAATGTTAGCCTCTCTTTGCGTCTTCCAAATTACTGTAGTGTTTTCCAGGCTGAAATTATGGCGATCAGCGAAGCCCTGTCTTGGCTGAAGGGAAACGTCTTATCGGCTAAGGATATCAGTATATTCTCGGATAGTCAAGCTGCACTGAAATCCTGAAATCAGTCTCCAAAAATTATATTCTAGCCCTTAATTGCCGATCATCTCTCGTGGAAATGGCGGAGCAGTTCAATATCCAAATGTGTTGGGTGCTGGGCACAGAGACTTTCCGGGTAACTGTACGGCTGACGAACTTGCTAAGCAAGGAACTACCCTTGTTACCTGAATATGGTTCTATAGGCATACCAATCGCTACATGCAAATTCTTACCTTACATTGAAAATTTCACTTAAACAGCATGAAAATAAAAATAAAAAATATATTTTTTTTCCTTTCACAGTAAAAGTTTCCATCAACTTACCGAGTCATCTTAAACGTTTTGGCTTGAAATTGAATTCGAGTTTTGGGTCAAGTTTTATTTCGTGTACATGCTCGAATTTTTAAATATTTCAATTCACCTCCTTTATGCAAAATCCTAGAGGATTATGTGATGGAGAGCAACAAAAAAGTTCAGTCACAGTACCGCTAAACTACAAACGGACAAGGACAATCGTATTTATAATATACATTTATTAACAACAGCACACATATATATTCACATTTATATAAATTTAAATGCAACACCGCGTGTCCTTGCTGTGTGGTCAATTCAATCGCCATTCATTTGACATCTGGGAGGTTATTTTTATTTCATTTTTTGTTTTTGACCAACGACAAAAATGTAAGCGCACTTTTAACGATGCAACAGTAATGCGAGCATGAACTTCCCATTGATCCTCGTTGCGGATTTCAATAAAATTATCAGGCCGTACGCGAACCGAAACTGGCCATCAGTACCAAACATATACTAAGTGCATCGGTGTGTGTGTGTGTGTGTGATCTGTTTTGCATTTCGTATCGCAGTCCTATGGTGGCAAAGGACGAACCCAGAATTCACAAACATACAGGCACTCACTCTCACAGTAACCGGGAATAAAACAATTTTGCAAGTTTTGCATTTTTATTGAAACAAGCGCATTTAAATTGAGTGCAGGTATAGGATCGGCAGGTGTAGGCACTCGGCACATAGATCCACTTAAAAAGTATCACGTCCAAGTTGACTGAAGGATATACTCGTTCCCTTTTGCGTGGCAGGACTTTTTAATTCAATTTGTCCAATGTTTATTGTTCAGCAAAAATATATGTAATTATCTTATCGTCTAGTTTTGTTTTCTTGGGAGTTGCCAGTAGTGCATGTGTGTTTGTATCTTTTGTCCCATCTATAATATAATATTGTTACGAAATTTAGGCTTTCGAGTTCGTAAAGACACAACACAAGTTTAATAATTTATAAATTACAACGGTAAAAAATAACAAAAGTACACAATTTTCTACTGGTGATCACTTTTCTAAGCAAACTTATTACAACAATACTTGTATTT
Source organism: Nephrocerus scutellatus (assembly GCA_947095585.1). Lineage (NCBI taxonomy): Eukaryota > Metazoa > Arthropoda > Insecta > Diptera > Pipunculidae > Nephrocerus > Nephrocerus scutellatus. Next base: position 139,447,505 of record OX352761.1, on the reverse strand, counting down.
CACTTCTATTCTACTTGCGAGTAACCTTCAACAGCTTTTGTTTGATTTTGATGATAACTAATGAATCTCTGCGATAAAACTCTGCCCTTTGAAAATTTTCTAGAGGTTTCCAATCTTATATACAGAAATATCGAGCAAAGACCAGAACATCGTGGCAACTTCCCTTATTTACAACTAACCATACTCATATATAGTGAGCCATCTTCCAAAAATAAACTCCATATGCAATCATGTACACATAAACCGGACAAACCAGACAAACCAGACAAACCGGTTTGCCTACATATTTGGCACACCAGTACATAATGGTGTAATCTGTCAACTACTGCTACTAAATGACTGAAAGTATGTAATTCTTATTTTTAGTTCAGTGCCTATTTTTGTTCCGTACGATGTTCTATTAACATTACTACTTACTAGTTCTCGTAACAATATACAAGCCCATCCGAATGAAGCAACCATCGGGTTTATTCCTATTTTTAATACATGGCCCCCATCTAAGTACTAACCGAACCGAACGCTGCTTAATGTCGATAATCAGACGAGAACCGATGTACTCAGCTTAGTATAAGTCGTTGGCGAAAATCTTACAATAATGTTGCTGTAGTAGTTTTATCAGTGGAAACTCAATACTGTGTACACAATGGGTAGCTGTAGCCAAAACATTCTCTACAGAAAGCCCAACTGTGTCGCTGATACACAGACATGCTTAAAAAATCCAAATATTTATGTATTGGTAATCAACAAAAGAGCAAAATCCATATAAAATTGTTCTGTGTATTAAGAGCGGGCCAACTTTTAACTTTGGTAACTGCTACAAGTTGGACAGCTTACTACTGCTACATCTACACCATTGTGTTCCGGCAGTAACAGCCAATTCCTCGCGGTAGAGTAAGTCAACAATTTGAAACACATTTGTGTGCAAAGTCCCTCTGCCATTGGGCACAATCACTTCCAAATTTGTACAGAAAGTTTTGTCACAAGCCACAAACAAACAAACACATCCGAACGCGAAGTAATTATGTAGCATTTAATAGCAGATTTTAATTTTCTTACGTACAGAGTTTTCATAATGCATCAGTATTAGAGTAAGTCCACAAATATTATTAAATATTTATTAAAACTTAGAAGACATAAAAGACATAGAAGACATAGAAAAGAAGTCATAGATGTCATAGAAAACATAGAATACAGATAAGACATGAAGACATAGAAGATACATAGAAGACATATAAGACATAGGAGACAGAAGACATTGAAGACATAGAAGACATAGAAGACATAGAATACATAGAAGACATAGAAAACATAGAAGACATAGAAAACATAGAAGACATATAAGACATAGAAACACAGAAGTCATATAAGACATAGAAGATATAGAAGACACATAAGACATAGAAAACATAGAAGACATAGAAGACGTAGAAGATATAGAAGATATAGAAGACATAGAAGACATAGAAGACATAGAAAACATAAAAGACATAGAAGATACATAGAACACATAGAAGATATAGAAGACACATAAGACATATAAGACATAGAAAACATAGAAGACATATAAGACATATAAGACAAAAAAGACATAGAAGACATAGAAGGCATAGAAGAGATATGAGTGTAGTTTTCAGTTAAAGAAAATTGACAACTTCACTTGTTGAGTAAGTAAGTTAGCAAGAAGACATAAGAAGAATATAAAAAAAACCACCCATAAAAATTAAAATTTTTCATCTAAATTCTCTAATCGCAGAAATTGATATGGGAGCCCCTCGATCCTGGGCCATTTTATTTTTATTGTAGAAGAAAATCATCGAAACAAACATTTGACATCAGATGTTAAAATTGAAAAAGCTCAGATCATTTTATTCTGAGCACTTAGAGCACGCTCATACTCTGAGCAAATAAGAAACACGAACATTTATCTTGAGAACTCTTTGACTGCTCTGAACTAATTTATGAAAACGCCAAATGACAGAATATTGTGAAAACTTGTTGTTCTATCTGTAAGTTGATATCGACAACAAAAAAAACGACATCAATAAAAATACAATTCAGTATATAATAAAAATGTAAGTTGAAGTAAGCATAAAACATTTATGTCTCGTTTCATTTGCTGGGTTCATTTGTGCGTGCGCTAAGATTTCTCTCTCTCTCTCCACCACCAACAAAACCATGCAGCGCAGCCGACTGCGCAGCACACACCGCACAAAGTCCATAAAGGGCGACGAATATCTGATGCCAGTACAGATATTTAAAAAATGTATAAGGGCCTTGCGGCCGAACCCGGGACCCGATCACTACCAAAATCGAAAAAGTATTGTTTATTGGGTATACACATGTGTGTAAAATTTGAAGAAAATCGGGTAAATTTTTTAAAATTTTTGTTTGGGAGCCCCCCGACCCCGCAGCCCGAGGGGCCTCAAAATTTAATAGAAAGTGTTGTCTCCGAAAATACGCATGTGTGCAAAATTTCAATAAAATCGGGCCATGGGAAGTGGGTTAAAAATTGATCGCAAGAATCCACGACAGACGACCGACCGACGACCGACCGACGACCGACCGACCGACGACCCACGGGCAAGTGAAGTTAATATAGAGAATTTAAAAATTCTAATAAAAAAAGAGACAGTTTATCAGATCTTAAAAGGTACTTTTCTCAATATTAATTTATCTGATTGTATCCTCTAAATTCATGTGAGAAAAAATATAAAAAAAAATGTCTGGATATATTGAATGTAAAGCATTATAAAAGAAGTAGGTATGTATGTAACTCTACTAATAAATTCTATGGCTTTGAATTCAGACTCAATGAGGAAACCAAAAAATTACTGTTGCTATTTGCATTCAAACTGGGAGCGCGCAAAAAATACAAACTCCATGCAAACGCGAACCATGCAGAAATTTCGTTAGATTTTTCTTGCCTTTTCTTCCGCCTGCAATACGCACAATAGAGCATCAAATGTGGAATTCGAAATATTGCCAACGATACATTGCGGTTATAATCAAAATAACAAAAATTATGATAATAAAAAGAACCATCATAGTTCCTAGTAGGTTCACATTCTGTACGCCTCTACACATATGTGCCACCTAGGACTGATGGTATTGGTCTTGCTTGGTGAGCGTATGGTCGTACTAACAACTACTGACGATGGAGCATCGAAGACCTACAACACAAATAAAAATGCGGAAGGAAATTTACAATTATATTCCGGAAAATTTGCAATTATCTTTTGTGTAGCAACATTTGCTTTTATGAATAGAATAATAATGGAAGAAAAAAAATTCATCTTCTCCTTCTAGATTCATCTTGTACGATACATTGTACTCGTTATCATGGTGTTTTAAAAAGGAAGATGCTATCGTTGAGCACATTTGCCAAACCAAATTAATTATTTATTATTAAGGTTGTAAGGCTTAACAACTGACTTAAGGTTCTTATGTTTTTGTTTGGAATGATTTGCCAGATTCAGGTATTTAAGACTCATGTGCTTATACGTCTATTATAGTTTCTTTTGCTTCTTCTTAATTTTCTAGCACCAAACCTGTGCCCACCATTACGAGCATAACAGTGTCATTCACTTTAGCGTGTGTACATTTTAAAAATTACAATTTAGAATGAATGAATTCCTGCTCAAACATTGCTGTTACCGCCTCTTTTTTAAATACTTTTTTTCTTCAAATGTAGGACAATTGCAAAACCTTAAGCACATACCCATACTGATAAAAGCTTTGCGTGAAAAAGTTTGTTTTCCGTGTAGAATTGGAGATTAGAGCAGCGACACATTTTTTGCAATTTTTGTTGGAGCAACTTCTGCCAGGCACATTCAATATTTAGTCTTTTGAGATCGTCACCAAATAGCAGTTGAGCTTTCACAGAGGCTACGTATTGTGTTATACCACACGTCACCAGGTACGTTACGATTACTGAGTATTTTTGACAAGTGTGAATCGATTTATATCGAGGCTTGGCCTCAAAGAGCACTCGCATGTACACTATCGAACACGTTACCTCTTGGAAGTTGTCAACAGGACACAGTATTTCTCTCATCCACCTCCATTCTCGGTTGGATGGGCCATGCTTTAGGAGGCGGAGGTATAGTATTGATCCAGCTCCGCTCCGTTTCACATAAACTTAGAACCGCAGGTTTATTCGCGTCAAGATGGGATATACGACCGAGTTAAAATTTCCTTTGAAGCCACAAATATATTAAATAAAATTAATCCAAATAATTAAATTAAATTAAAAATAATAATGATAACAAGAATTTATTTAAACCAACCACTCAATAGTGAAACGTAACGGATTCGCTTGTAGTACCAGGCCTTACAAACGAAAAAGTCATGCACGACTACTGATTCGATTAGTTTACAAAAATTATTTGTAAATTTATATATGTAAAGATGTAAACACTTTGAAATTATTTTAGTCATATAACTTTTATGTACCTTTGCATGCAATTCTTGAGTAAGCTGAGATCATTACTCAACCTGCTATGATTCTTCTTGCACGGGTGTTGCATATTGTCAACGCTGATTAATCGTAATATTGTGCAATACCTTGAAATCCTAAGCGGCCATTGGTACGGTCCTCGAAGATAACGTTCTACAGGTGATTTGATGGCATATATTACTGAAAAGTGGAACCAGTCTATTCAAAAATCTGGTGAAGCAAAGATGTTGCACTCGATATTTTCAAGGAATTTGACAGAGTCTGGCATCAAGCTGTTTCGTCGAAATGAATCCCTATGGAATTAATAAGACTCTGCTTGATTGGATTGGTAACTACCTTTCTGACTGTTCAATCCTGGTCGTATTGGACGGTTTCAAATTCAATACTCACCTTATAAACGCCAGTGTTCCACAAGGTTCTGTTTTGTCTCCGACACTCTTTCTCATTTTCATAAATTATCTCCTATCCGCTACGTCTAATATAATTCATACTTTCGCTGACGACAGCACTCTTAGCTTTTCATATGAGGTCGCGCTCTCTCCCGCCCCTCTTTATCAAAAGTGGTACTTGAACAACAACATATGCTAAGTACGTTAAATTCTCATCTTTTCCGCATAACATGGTGGGGACTATACAATAGAGTAGAATTTAACGCTTCCAAGACCCTTCTTCCGTCGTCTAAGGGTAATTTAAACTCCCAACCTTTATCCATAAATGGATCCTGTGTCAGTATGTGCGTCAACAACAAGCTTCGTTGGAATGATCACATATTCGCCATCGCTAAGAATGCTGCGAAATGTTTAGTTTACCTAAAACGGTGCAAGATGTAGTTCACTCCCTCGGGCCTCGCTACTATTTACGAGGCATATATTCGCACTAAACTTGAATACAAATGTATTGTCTGGGCAGGTGCTCTCACATTGAATCTACTCGACAGAATTTAGAACCTCGCGATAAAACTTATTGGTGACTTAAATATCGCGAAAACAATCGAATCGCTTGAAGATCGAAGGAATCGTAATGGAAAAATATACAACGTATTAACATAGCGATGCCCATTATGCTTTTTTGGACAGTTTTTGAATTACTCTATTTTTTTTTAAATAAAGGATAAGGTATACAAAAAGTACTGTGAATCAACTCAATATACATACTCATCCTTGTTATTACTCAATTTTAGTAAATTGGTTGGTTATATTTGGTTTTAAAATTTTATTTCCCATTGACAGATAAAATACTCGCTATTTATATTTAATTACGATTTTTGCGTATACACGACAACCATCCCTTGGCAGGAATGACCAAACCGGCTCACGCTAACATCTGCGATCGGAAGGAAGTCCTGTGCAATAGAAGCGTTATAATTTTTTGCCATTGCGAAAAAAACCAAATATATATGAGTATGCCAGTATTGTTTATATTTTCGTGTGTACAAAAAAAAAAACAAGAAATTATGGAAAAAACTAAATTGACACCAAAAAATGCATACTAGTAGTACATTTGTTTATTCTGTTGACATTTCCCCTGAATTCACTTCCGGCTGAGTGCTGGTTCTATCTACGAGTACCGTTCAGTACTCGAGTATTGTTCAACAATTGTTTTTACAAACAATGATGAAATTTCATTTAGGTATATGTACGCATATGTACATATATGTGTTTACGTATTTCGCAGGACATTCGCTGAGCCTATCTACTCGTACTCTGGTCTGGCCTGGCTGTGCGCGAAACGGATGTATATATAAATAAATAAATAAATAAATTAAATTAGGCAATTTATATGGCAAAAGTAGCGCAACGACGAATCTCGAACGAGGGACACGTCGGACAACAAACTTTGGCATTGTAATCGCGGAGGTGCTGCGGCTTTTTATTGGCAAATAAAAATTCAGGGGTTATTTATAGATGGTGGTGCCTGGCGGTGCTTCAAGGGAGAGTAAGTAAATTTGGTTTTTTATTTTACTTTTTACTTTTTGTTCTCACCACCACCATTCCAATGAGGATCCTGAAATCGACAATTCGATTTTCACGTCTCGATGTTGTTTGCGTCTCGATCGCGTTTTACCGCCAATAGCAGATACCCATTTGTGATTTTTACACATTTCTGTGTTGCTGGAAGTTGTTTACATTTCGTCACCACACCATCCGTAAAGTCACCCATGAATACCATTGTCATTGCCGCATTGAATTTCAGTTGAATTTTCGCAGTTCCAGCTTTTATTTATTTTTTTTTATTCACTTCATATGGAACGGAGATTTTTTTTTGCTGCGCGAATTATATCATCATTTTTCCATTTTATTTGGAAAATAAATTGACCAAAATTACATTGCTGTATACTTTGTACAGTGGTGCATCGCTAGTTATAAGTTGTGTTTAGTTGTATGTCCTCTAGATGCTGTTCACTTCTACCACAAGCATATACAAACTGGACGTATTTTTGATTATATGTTAAACAAAATACCGAGCAGCATAAAAACATTTTCTAAGCTATATCCAAGTTACCAATTGCTTCATTGCAACACTTTTATAAATACCTTATCAACACTGTACAAAGGGGATCAACGCGAAGCAGCCTTATAGTCTGTCACATTCGGAAAGCCAATGCAATTCATGTAAAGTACATAATTTATTCATTTAATTTCTGCCTTCAACACAGCCTGCAGCGGACGGCTGGTGCGTTTGGTGTTATTTTAAGCTATTATTCCTTTTTTTTTTGATAAATTTTTAATTTATAATTTTTATTTTATTTGTCCTTGGTTAGGTCTTGGAAAAAACGAAATTCGATGATGTAATGTAAAGTGCCATGCACATTGTGTCCACAATTATGCATATTTATTGGCATTTTTTGCTATTTATCTCTCACATCACATGTGTGCGCGAACATGTTGGACACATCCGTTGATCCGGTTCCAATAAAAACTCGCACTCGAGAATAATTTTAATTTCGTCACACAGTATTCAATTTTTGCATTTAGATGAGGATTTCAGTTTTTCAATTTCATGAGATGGCTTAATTTTTAATTTGTAATAAAATCCTAGATCTAACCTAGTGTACGTAATATTGGCATATAAGAGTATGTAGATTAAGAGAGCATTATTCATTAGGGCTAGTAAGTAAATCACAAATATAATAGCTTTTGAGTCCTATATTAAATTGAAAAAGTTAGTCTTAAGCGCGTCGACTCTGGTCTAGTTATATTGCGATATACACCGATTGCCTTAATTACCCATAGAAGGTTGATACTTGATAGTCGTTTCGTTTGCTAAGAACAAGTTCTGTACACTCCACAGATCAACATGCGTATTGCAAGCGATGTAGAATTAAAGAATGTAGGCTTGAAGAATAGACAATATATTATATTATTTGTGCTTGAAGTTTAAAATTAGTGATTATTTATAGAGGTATAAATAGGGCCCTGATGCAATGCGTTTTAAGGAGGACTTGAGTGAGCTCTTGAGGCCGTCTTAAGCGGGGGCTTAATGGTGTCTTGATAGGGTCTTGTGAGAGTCTTGTGGCGGTCTTGAAGATATCTTGAGGTGGTGTGGCGAGGGTCTTGACGTGATTTGAGAGGACTCTTCGGGGGGTCTTAAGGAGGTTTTGAGACAGAAGAAGATCTTAGCTTCTCAACTTCTTTCTCCTGAATATCTGAACTAAAATTGATTGAAGTTAAAGTCAATTGGGGCAAGTTTAAGCCTTTTGTTGTAGTACGATAAAATATTTATATCTTAACTACGCTGAGATTTTAATAGTTGATCGTCAATCAGAGAAAGAAAAGATCAGAAACTTTGAAGGTCAATAAATTCATACAGTTTGTACATATTTAAAAAGTTGTTATAGATTGGCAAAAGAACAAAATTTCTTCTAAAGTAACAATACGAAAATTGTGTTAGAATTTCTATCACATGTGCTAGGTGCTTAGCTTAAATTTTTCCTCTGATGCGTACGTTAAGAAAAATTCGAATGTAAAGCCAACCGGCTCTTGGAGGAGGCGATATGCCACTATAGCAAAACACTAAACAATTACCTTTAGGATAAAATGAATTTCAATGACACATTTTTCTCTTTTGTATGCTTCCGTTGGTAGGTAGAACACAACGATGAGCCATCACAACACAACCAATACCATCACCAACACAAGTTAGTAGCCAAAGAAAGGACGACAAAAACGGAAAGTTATCGTATCTATACAAAGTACCGTAAATTAAAAACGCCAACGGTGGTATTTTTCCTACATATATTCAAATACGTGGTGTAGGACACCGGAGTTATTCAAGCTCTCAAGTGCTAATGTTGGCTAAATTACAAGGAACACGCACTACACTTTGGCTATTGGTATAAGTACTCGGACACACATGTTTGCATTGAAAGGCTGACTCAAAACCAGAACCAATTTTAGAAGAAAACTGGAACATACACTGCGTTATTATCTGATTGGTATGAGATATTAAAAATTATGCAGAGGAGACCAGGATTTGGTTTTGAAATCTGGAATCTGAAATATTCTGATTAGCTACCGAGCGTGAATTACAGCGCGCATTTATCTTCGCAAAGGACTTAATGACTATCTTTTGGACGTATTAATCATTTTCGACCATGTGTGTGTGTGTGTGTGTGTGTTATTTTAATTACTTCCTACCAGAGAGTTGATTAAGGCCAGTAAATTAGCTGGATTGAGACAATGATTGCAATTGTTTAACGGCAAATAGTAATTTTTTTTCTCAGTAGGTCTATCTCGAGAAACCACAAAATTAATCCTAAAATTCAACATACAATACTGCTGCTGCTGCTATCAGCATAAGCTTCTCTGATCAGCTGTCGCTAAACATGAAAATGAATAATTGAAATATAAAACGAATAATCTGAGGATTCACTAGCAAATTAATATTATTTTAATCCTTGAACTGGATCAAAATCAGCCAGTCCGCCCATTTGTACCAACACATCTTGTTTGCCGCACCTCTAACATTTTAAATTTAAAGACATTCACAAATGATCATTGAAGATTATAAAATACATATCGGAGACGTACTATTAAGGAAACTTTTGCATGTACAGAAGTTCTTCATTCTTAAATAACATGACACGCATAATATTATAGATAAGCTCGTATCCGTTTTCTCTGCCTTTAGCGTTTGTTGAACAGGATGGAGATGAACAGGTTTGCTTGCAGACGACTCTGCACCGAATTCAATCAGAAACAGGATTTCGGTTGTTTTGAAAATCAAACTAAACCTTTGAGTACAGTTCCTCCTTCCAAAGGATAAACAACTCAAAACTCATTTTTTTCCATGCACAGACTTTTTGTCTTTCTGTGTGTGTATCTAGATGCCATAGAATACTACCGCCCACATATTCTCTTCGATAAATTTCGATTGTGTTCGCTGTGCATATAAATAATATCCTAGTACCGACGGATTTCCGCGCATTTCCGCGCATTTCCGCTTTGCAATTGCATTTTCATTGCATTTCTTTATTGTTAGCTTCTTGGAAAACTCATTTAAATACGATTACCAGAGCGAGCATAGAAGGTTATTAGGAGTATACACCGGATGCAGTGAGATGCTCTCACATACGGGAGTACGAGTAGGAATTTCGAATAAAGACAGTCTATAAACGAGAATAGTTTGCATTGAAATAACTTACTAAGGCGACAATCTGTAGCCAAATCTAGTCGCGGCTATTACTCATAGGTTTAGGGTTAGTGGTCTTAAGATCTTGGTATATCATATAATTTAAAAACATTTAAAAACGCCAAGAGAGATTTTTTCTCAAATAAAGTCAAACTTAGCATGTATTGTCAAGTCAATTTCCCTAAACCAGGATAATCGAGAGCTGTACACAAATATATATTATATAGATACATATATGTATGAGGGTTTCTCATTTCCTGGCAAATTTTGATTCAGGGGAAAAGAGAATCTTTCGAAGATATTCCCGGGAAACCTGGGTTTTAATATTTACTAATAAAAAACTATTTGTTAATTTAAAAAACAATAAAAAACTTAATTAGTAATAGAAAGAAAAGTTATTCATCAGAAGAGTTTTTAAAATGGGTATTAAGAGAAAATAGCCCAGAACTGTCGTTGAGTCGTGTCCTAATGGTAAATTGGTGACAAAAAGGCAAGCAGTCCAAAATACTCTTACACTTTCCACTGAGTTTGGCTTAATGCAAAGAAGAGTATCTTCAAATTTGTTGTTAATTTTCCACTGGCTTCAAATAACCTAAATTCTTTTAGTACAGTCTTTTAATTTGTATCTTGTAACGAGGTTTTCCCAGCCGGGGTAGTACTCAGTGTGACCAGGGTTCTTAGTTAATAAGGTCGTTTCAATAAAAAGAATTTATTTGTTTGGGGTATGGAAATTTATCTTTTATTATTCTTCTTTTACTTAACAATATTTATTTGTGAAACTTAAAATATAATTCTTGGGATATCCTGTTGTATCCTCGTTAGCGATGTGTATAGGCTGGCGAATGGTAGCACCGGGGCGGTATATTACCACTCGGCTGTAATATAAAGGTAGGTATATTAAAGTTTAGCGTCAAAGGCCTTGAGGTACTAAATGTAATTAGGTGATAGCGTTAAGCGTGTGGACTTTTAAAAATATAAACAGTAAAGATTGATTTTTAAAAACAATATTTATTGCGCACCTGCACAATCATGAAAACTAGAAAGTCAATGGTTACTTTGTTAAAATAAAAAAAAACAGTTTTGAAATATTTACTTTCCAGTTATATGATGATCATCCCGGGAATAGATTTTTCTCTCGAAATCGGGAATAGATATCTGTGGATTTCCTGGGAAACCGGGAACGAGAAATCGCTGGAGAGAAATATATATATAATATATCTAATATATAGCTGCATATAATAAAGTATAGCCCTCAGGAAGTACTTGTTGCCATAGGAACCAAAGTCTTCCCAAACTACACTTTCTTTCCACTTATCCCTCACAGGAAAATTGTTTTACTTCGTAATGTTTAACGTAATGGCAAATTATGCATCATGTTATGTTTTGCTTTTCTCTATAAATTACTTTTGCAGTACAGACAAGTATGTGCACTGCAATTTCAATTGAAACGAACATGAACTTCGAAGAAACTTAGCAACTTGTCAGTGTATGGGAATGGCAAACTGGAGGCTTAGCTTAGCTTGGCGTATGACATTTGCTTTTATGTGCATTGCATTCATGTACATATGTACATACAAATGAAGTTTGTACTTAAGTTTAGTTTAAGGCAATGCTTATTAGTCCAAGTCAATAGATTTCCTGTACATGCAATGATATCCTAACTTGTCGTTGTCTCTTCTTCGTCGTCTTAGCATTATTCATTTGAATATACGCATATGTGTACACTAGAAGCAGAACAGGAACAAGAAACCTCGTAAGGGCAATAAACAAACTAGGATACATTGTGTATGTATGTGTGTGTCCATGTTCATATTATGTATGTTTGAAAGTATAATCCAATGTCCTGCAAAGAGCTAACTTACTTTTTCTTTTCGCTTAGAAGAACAAAATAAACTTCGCAAGCACACAATATTTCTGAAAACAATTCGTTTATTCCTTCGAACTGTACTGAAACAGATATTACGTTCTTAGTACTTTAAAGTACGAGTTTTTTTTCTTATGCTGTCAATTATTGAAAGTTTGCACTTGATCTACATATAAGCCATTCTCGTATTTACCATGTCAAGAAGTTCTTAATAGAATTTTAAATAATAAAGTTTGAGGCTTAAATGATTCTCCATACAACTCTTAATTTATGGAAATACAAAAATATACTGAAAGCTAAAATACTTTTGTCAAAGTAAAAATGGAGAAGTTTGTTTCTCTTAGCCATTTTCACTATTACAAAGATCTTTGTAGTTATATAGCAACCAGAAAGGCAAAATTGCGCTCAACGGAAAACATACACAACCTTTCTCGTAGAACATCTAAATTCTTTGTAGCCGGAGTGGACGCCGTGGCTATAGTGTTTAGAGCGTTGGACTTCTGAGCAGGAGGAGGTTCTCGAGGTTTGAATCCCAAAAACACCAAACAAATATTTTTCACTTTACCACCTCCCGCAAATGTCTGACAAATGTTCGATAGTATTAACTTGGCATGGAAAGCATCCCAATTCGTCTTTCGGATACAGCATTAAATTGTAGGTCCCTTCTATTTATATAACACGCACAACACGAATTGTCGCGAGAAGGTAGAATTTGGACCGACCGCAAAGGTCTGTCGCGCAAAATATTATTATTATTACTCAGATTAGAGTGATAACAAAGAATAAGGAGACAATCTGATATGGTGACATTATTTCTTTTAAAATCCTCGACTAAGTAACAAATAGTCAAACAAATAACATAAAATCATCAAAGAATCGTTGGTATTTTTTCTCAATTTCTAACTTTAGCAAATAATAAACAAATCTTAACTAATAACATAGTATAGTTACATTTTTTTTATTCAAAGGAGCCAAGAAATGTTTTACACTTAAGTAAATTTAAGGAAACTTTTCTTCACATGCCCAGCAATTTGGATATACGTTGTTGGTACGCTGCGAATATTATGTGAGTACAGAAGATTTAAATATACATTGTCCTGTGTGGCCTTAATGTTTACTGAATTTATTTTGTATATATTTGTATTTTTCTCAACAGTACAGTATGTCTTGCAGACTTAGATATAAATTGTAATTCTATATAGGCAGATAGAATATTACTAGATATGTATGTAATCGCGAAATTATATTTTATTTTGTACTTGAGATGGCAAAATATCTGACGTTCACATAGCAGGACAATAAAAAATTCATTATGACTGAGATTACGAACTTATTGTGTGGAAGGAAGACGATGGAATTGAAGCTATCGACGAAGAGAGTCCGTGCTTGACTGTAATCACTTTTAACAACCTTCGTTGAACAAGAATTCGGATGAGTATAACATAAAGAACACCAACAGGATTAAAGTCCGAAATGAAAAATTACGGGAGGAAAAATTGCTGTGTCTAGGAGTGGATTGTTTGTTGTTTAATTTTCTTGTATGGGAACTATCGTTAAAAATTCTAAAAAAGAGAACTGGGCAGGTTAATATACATCTGTGCAGTTCATTTCGTATTTAATGGTACACATTACCAAGCATTGTCTGCTTGTAGTTGTAGTGTTATTATTGGCATTGATTCCAATTTTATTGCTGAAATATAAATAAATACATTGCAGTGCATTTGCATAAAAATAACATCAGGAAGAGTTGTGTTTAGTTTACGTTTTTATAGTGGCATTATTTCCAATTGTTCTAAAAGATATAATAAATTTATTATTCTTTTATATTAGAGAAATCAGGAAACTTATTGCTTAAAAGCGAAAAGGAAGAAAAAGTGGCAACAAACCAATGCACTTCAGTATTAGCATATGCTGAATAATCTTACACAAGTAATTAATGAACTAAAAATTATTCTGTTAGCACTTATCTGTGAAAACCGACGAATAATAGATACACATAGTACTCTCTACGAAAAGCAACGAAAAACTTTAAAATACCAATTATGAAAATTCTACCCATCAGATAGCAGGATAGTATTTGGGTCAGGAGGTATGAACATGCTGAACATAATAAGCATTGAAGGGGAGAGACCGATGAATTATTTAATGACTAACTAGGACACAAGATGCACCAAGCGGTGATTTTAAAATCCTACATTAAAGAGAGCATTTTCGCATAAAAGAGGAAACCCTAATCTGAGCTGATCTACCACAAGGAAGTGTACTTTGACCAGTACTTTACATCTTGTTAGACACAATTATTGCTACATTTGCTATCAATACAGCAAGGATTCAATAAACTTCAAGAAGCTTTTAAGAAAATCCAATTCGATTGGCGTATCAAATTAAACGAAGCTAAATCTGGCATGTAGACTTCACAAACAAAAATATCTAAAAATATCAACACACACAACATAAGACGCTTTCAAAAAATGCTTTTAAGAAACATTTTCGATGCACCTTTGTATTACAGAAATGAAGATCTTCAAGGGGTATTGCACATGGAACAGGTACAATATTAAATTCAAAGAGTTGCTGGTAAACACGAGGAGGGGCTACCCAGATTTTAGACCGTATATAAACTTACTGTGAAGATTGCGAACACTAAAACCTTTTGTATTAATTGCAAACTCGAAACTAACCTCAAATATGTCGATGGAAATATCACTATTACTATTAATATAAGTTGTAATAAAATTACTTATAGATCTACGGAACAACTACCCCGAAAAAGAAATGCTTCACGATCGTCCATGGGATCCGAAATATGCACCTACACTGTTCTAACCGACAATCATTCGCTAAATTCCTTTTTCAGTATAAGACAAATTGTAATATGACAAACAGAGCTTCAATAAAAAATATAAAGAAATATTCTTAAATCGCTTAAATGTCACATTTATTCGTTAGCATAATTTCCCCCTAATACGAATCCGGTCCGTTTTAATTTCTTAACTCACGTGGCACTTGAAGAAAAGTGCAAGATTCTTTACTTGTGTATAAGTCGAATACAGTACACAAACCGTCTTCAATATAGAAAGCAATTAATTATCGTTTTAAGGCTGTGCCAACCTTAACATATATCTCTAAGATATCTTGCACTAAGAAAAAACATTTCTTTATTAACGATTTAGCGTCAGAGTTTTCCTTCAGATCTCTCAACCATCTATACTTACAATACCATACAATTAAGCTTAGTATTTCTTAATAGCTTACTGTTTGTCTATTGCAGAAGAGCCTAAATTAAATGCTTCTGTATTTGCGGTTGCAATTGTAAGACCAGCAAAGATACTCATATTTTCCATAATTAAAAAAATGTTTTTCGAAAAATGGCGCAATTAAAATTTTCCATAACCCTAGTCACAAAGTGCACCGCATCTCTTGTCACTGATGGTCAACACTTGAACATATTATGTATGTATACAGCTACTTGTGATATAACTGATATCAAAGGAAGAATTTCTTTTCGGAGGAAACGCAATTACACGATTTCGTACTCGTACTGTACAAATGACTCCGACAAGTGTGGCTTGCATCCACAAAGATCCATAAAGATACGAGTTAACCGACCAGGTTAACTTATGTGACATAGTATTTATGTAAGTGTAGATCCTTCACAGTGACCTGGGTTACTTTTTCTAACGTCGGTATAAGGGTGAGAGCAAGAAAAGCTTCTTCAAGGTTGTCAGTTGCTTTTGGGTTTGTGTTAAGCGACTTACTTCCAAGAAGGACATTGGGAACTTTTTTTAATATGTTACATTTTAAGTAAGTAATAGAGTAGGTAATTGCTGCTTCCCTTCTTACACTGCCAGCAAATTTGAACCGCATTTTTGTGTGGCTTCTTGAACAAACCCCTATATGAATGTTGCTCAATTTCAAGTCCTAAAAACTAAACCTTTAAACTGTAAGTTTGTATATCTAATGGACAGCAACTAAAAAAATGTGTGTTGTGCAATGTTTTGGTAGTTTTCATTTTTTATTACTGCAAACGTCCCGATTTCGTATTTGCATTTCCATCATAATTATGTGCTGTTGCACTAAGCGTGGAAAAAAGTTTGAAAGTTAATAAAAACGCTCGCAGTTTATATGAGGCAAGTGCTGCTAGCGAACGATGTGAATAAACGTATCAGCTTTCGGCTTTCAGCGGAACAGCTAAAAAGGGTCAGACAAACATGGTATCTAATGCACCAGGGGACTACATGACTAGTTCGCGTGGGATGGCATGAACCATACAGTCATTTAAGTATAAAGGAACATTTTTGGTGGAGAGAATGAACTTTTGTTCGGGACAGAGTTGTAATGATGCCCGAAATAACCGAGTTTCACATTTGTCGGTTCTATGAGTTTCCTGTCAGCGGTAAACTTCATAACCAATTGTTTCCCGCGAGAAAAATCTAAAATTGAGAATATTTCCATTCAGTTGAACACAAAACTTTTGTTATTGTATTCCTCTATATGGTAGTTGTACTGTTGCATAAAAAACATAAACGACACCACAAAATTGACTTCAAGAATTTATTGTAAGTCTTTAATTTCTGATAACCCTCTATTATTTAAAATAAACCGAGGTATTCAAATTATTTAAAAGGAAACGCAGAAAATGTTATAATAGTTCAGATATTTGATAAATTTAATAAGAGTGGAAAACCGTAGTTATGTACAATTTATTTATTTTCATAATCTGTAGAAACGGGCTTTAATTGAGGTTTCCAAAAACATTTTTTCTCGACGATTCAAGCAGTTTGGAGCCTTAAAATAAAAAAAATTTCCATGGGATATTGTCGGCATACCCCAATAACAAAAAAAAAAACAACCCATACAATTTTTCATGTAAATTCTCTAATACGAGATAAATATGACCTGTGCAAAGTTTGAACCGAGTTAATTTGGAAAAAACTAATATTAGAGCCCTCTTCACTTCAAAATTTTTCAAAAACTGTTCTCACCGGAGATACACATGCGTGAAAAAAATTTGTATGGAAAAAATATTCAAATCAAAAACTAAAAAATATTTACAAAAAGTTCGGTCTATTAGAGATACACATATGTTTACAATTTAAAGTAAATCGGGCTTATTTTAAAAAAGAAATTTATGGCCCCGCACCCAGGCCTCAGGGCCCATTCACTCCAAAAATTTTACAAAAACTTTTGTCCCTCGAAATAAACATATGTTTAGAATTTGACGAAAATTTTTAAAAAATTTATACGGGCACCCCTCGGGCCTCAGGTCCCTTTCGCTCAAAAAATGTCCAAAGAGTTTTGTCCATCGGAGATACACATGTGTATAAAATTTTACCAAAATCGGGTACATTTTTTTTATATATGTAAATATGTAAATTTTTTACAATAAGTGTTGTCCATCGGAGATACACACGTGTATAAAATTTAAAGAAAGTCTGGTTAATTTTTTAAAAAATTTGTATGGGGCCCCACTACCCCGGGGCCTGGGGTCTCCAAATTTTTACAAAGAGTGTTGTCCATTGGAGATACATATGTGTATAAAATTTAAAGAATTCGGGTTAATTTTTAAAATTTTTATATGGGAACTTCTCGGCCCTGTGGCCCGTTGGGCCCCAAATTTTCATAGAAAGTTTTGTCTCCGGAAATACACATGTGTGCAAAGTTTCAATAAAATCGGACCAGCCAGCCAGCCACGGGTACGCGAAGTTCATATAGAGAATTTTATAATGATTTGATGATTGGACAGAAAAATTATAGAAAATTTCACCATTGTTCCGTTAAAATCTATATAAATAAAAATGAAATTTTGTGCGGTTGTTTTTTATGAAAATTCGCATTTACCAACTGATTCGTATGAACTTTTAAATGCATATTACTGGTAGGTGGGGGATAGTTTAGGGTATAGTACACCACCGCTTCTCCTTTCCTTGGGGGTGTGCAATGTAAAATGAGCCATATTTACAAACCTTAGGAGGAAATTTTCATTGTATATTATTAGCAGGTGGCGAAAAGTTATAGGCTATTGTACCTAACCCCTCTTAACAATCCCTGGAGTAAATTATATTATTGAATTGATCTCTTTAGACAAAATTTTTGTAGAGAGCAAGAAAGAACGTAGTTTAGCTTTTTTTATGTAGAAGTCCATGAGTTGAGTAATTTTTAGTTGGATTCTGATATACGCAGTTGCGTATAGTATTTAACAAATATGATAATGCAGTAGGTAACGCAGTTGCAATTCAACTCATGAGTAAGTATTGTGTTACAATATTTTGCTTAAATAATAAATGTATCAGATTTCTTTTCTTTTAGATGAATAGAAACAAACAATAAATATGGGAAACTATCCATATACATTATTGTTATTGTTTTTTGTGTGAAATGCGTCCTTCTAGGCCGGAACCGGATTGATCGAACTTGTTGATGTTTACGATGACGTGAATACACCTAGTAAGTTTATAAAACCCCAAAACAATTCTATGTTAAATGAAAATGTCTGTGACGAAAATTAAGTTATTTCTTAAGTTATATTCAAATTTAAAAAGTCACTCAATGTCAAACTGTCAAAAATATTTTCTAATCAAATAGAGCAGGCTTACGAGAACATAGATTATATCACCTCGCAGAGCTTATGGAAAAAGCGACGAAGCTGGACAAGGGGAAATTTTCAACAATTGGGAAGAGTGATGGAAGAGCCTACACAATGGCGTTGCCAGCATTCAGAAATTTTCTCTGACCAGTGGATTTGTGAGATTGTAATATTTTTATATGTCAACCCGTCATAAAAATATTCTCAAATGATGTGTGGTTAATGGTTACGTTACACTACTTACTACACTACATTTTATTAATCATGGTCTTCGAAACACTCTCGAAATTGCACAAAATACGGAAAGACCAGATAAACGACCCAGTTGATGCGGTTTTGTGTCGGCACTGAGTTAAATTATTTTTGAAAAAAATTCCTTTTTTATGAACTCCGCTGCGTCGTCATTTATTTTGGTTGGGGCTTAATTCGTGTGTCAGTCTGTCACTGCCAGCCTATATGTCACCTGAATTTGCTGCAATTGGTTGCTTGATCGAGTGTGTGGTAACATGTGACCGCTTACCACCAGTAATTACAATTATCTACCTACATTATGGCAGACCGGTTAAGTATCCAGTTCACTGTGACCCCGACACCGGGATGATGACCATCAACTCATTTGCGCGATTCAATCAATCCAATTAAACACAAAATAAAAAACTTTTGCAATTCGAGGCATACTTTAGTTCCTTAAAACAACATATGGTTCGATATGGTAAAAAAATGTCCGTTGCGCGTCAATATTTATTACTTTAGTGCATCGAAGATACCGAACACTGCAGCATTTTGTGGTTAAAATAATATAAAAAGTATTAAATGCAATATAAAACTGTAAAATAAAAAAAAATAAAAAATCCTACAGTGCGACCCAGCGGACTTGTGGTTCGCCAATTTTTGCTGCGTGTAGCAACGCACCTTGCGTAATCAATGAATAATTTCCGCCCTTGACCGTTGTACCACAACGGTCATAACAATGGACACAATCATTTAGTTCACTTAGTTGGAAAATGGTGGCATCATTTTAAAGCTTTGTGTTGTTTGGTTGTATGTGCGGTAGTTCGTGAAAGAGTGCCAAGCGGTACCGTTGTGGTGGAATTGGTGTTCGTGGAAAGTTCGTGAGAACAGCTTGCTATTGGATAACAGGAGCTTGTACAGGTCGTACACCCAAGAATATTGCGGCTGTGGCCCATAGTATGGGACAGAATCCATCGACCTCAAATCGACGCTAATCGCAGCAACTGGCCATTAGTAGCAACAGTCTGAGCAGAATACTGCACGAAGACCTCGGATTTAGACGAGCCAGGAATGATTACAATTATCTTCGACCAGTCAAATTCGACTATGAGCGGAAAAAATACTTCAATGCCCCAAAGGAAGTAAGAATTTTTGGTCTTTCGTGAAACGAATTAAAAATACTGCCTCGTATTCAATTCCAACGCTCTTTCACAATGACATTCCAACCGTCAGCACTATAGACAAGGCCAATCTGCTTGCTTCACATTTCACAGCTAGCTCCACGCTACCAGATAGCGCGTTGTCGCCGCCTGTACTTGCAAGACTCGAACTGATCTACACTCGTACTCGTCAAAAATAGCTAAAGTATCATTCAAAAATCTGCTGGGCCTGATGGTATTCCTGCTACAGTTTTGAAGAGGTTTTCTTCAACCTTGACTCTGCGCAGGCTTTTAAATTTCTCTTATTCTTCTGGAGTCGTCCCAAGGAATTGAAAAAAAAACTGCCTTTATTCAGCCGGTTTCTAAAAAGGCGAACCGTCATCTCTTC
Source organism: Nephrocerus scutellatus (assembly GCA_947095585.1). Classification (NCBI taxonomy): domain Eukaryota; kingdom Metazoa; phylum Arthropoda; class Insecta; order Diptera; family Pipunculidae; genus Nephrocerus; species Nephrocerus scutellatus. Next base: position 139,427,189 of record OX352761.1, on the reverse strand, counting down.
CCTAGTACCGACCCATTGCGCTAACATCCATATATTCTAAGGTCATGGAAAGTCTCATTCATTCATAATCATAATCATTCGTAATCTTATGGAATACCTTGAATCTCATGAAATTCTTAGCGACCAGCATAACGGTTTACGAAGGCAATGTTCTACAGGTGATCTAATGGCATATCTTACGGAAAAGTTGAACCAGTTTATTCACAAATTTGGTGAACTCGATATTTCCAATGCATTTGACAGAGTCTGGCATCAAGCTCTTTTATTGAAAATGAATGCCTATGGAATTGATAAGACTCTGCTTTATTGGACTACCTTTCTGACCTTTTAATCCAGGTCGTATTGGGCCACATATTCGTCATCGCTAAGAACTCTGCGAAATGTTTAGATTTCCTAAAACGGTGCAAGATGTACTTCACACATTCAGACCAGGCTTCTATTTAAAAGGCTTATATTCGCCCTAAGCTCAAATACAACTGTATTGTCTGGGCAGGTGCCCCCAAGACCACATTGTATCTTGGTAGAATTCAGAACCGCGTGATGAAACTTATTGGTTACATAAATATAGCGAAAACAATCGAATCACTTGAACATCGTGGGAATGTTTCCTGCTTGTCACTGTTTTATCGCTTTTTCCACAAGCGGTGTTCAAAAGAAATATCCAGATGCATCCCGCCCATCGTCTTAGCCAACTGCAATACCTGTGCCTCAACTCGAGCTCACGGCGGTACCATCGGATGTACAAACCGATTCAGAGATTTCTTCTTTTAATTAGTTTTGTCTGTGTTTCTGCATTTGTATGATCTGAAGTCAATTAAAACACATGTGCGTAGACATCTCATATTTTCCATCTCCCTAATTTCCTAACTCCCACGCTGTGCTTAGGATTATAAGGGATTAGGGCTTAGGATTTTGTAAACATTTGAAAGTGATCGAAATCTAGGCCCAAGGGGCTCCTATATAAAGATTTTCAAAATTAACGCGATTCAAATCACTTTTGAGCGAGTACTGTACGCTATATTTCACACAACCACCTATCTAAGTCCCTTCCTAAGTAAGATTTGCCCAACAAAAAGAATCTAGCCCTTGAAAAACGATATTAGGGAACTTTTCTCGGGAGGCCAGGACCGAACATCTGTTGTTTTTTTGAAGGTACGAAATCACCCGTAATATTATGGAACTGCTTAACACATGTATTCAGGGTGTTGCATAGTTCTATCTTTCAAATGCGGTCGCTTCAGCCAATTGACCTATATTGGCAATATAGGGTTTTATAAATATCGGTGACGGCGATTAGGTTTTAATTCTATATATTCAGTTTACAAAGAGTTGACTTTGTTAACTTTGTTACATAGTACGAGTATACACTTAAAACCTTAAAAATTTTAGGAGAACTATTTTAAGACAAAAAAATGTATTACCATTTAGACTAATTTTAAGCCTCTTAGTTTAGAAATAATTCTTTGCCTTTTTAATTGTGATTTCGTGATACAATCAGTTTTGAAAATCAGTGTTTCCCTTTATCCTATTGACACGAGTAATGTGCTCATCCCATCTCTATCCCATCGATCCAGACGATGCTTACAAGAACAGAGATCTGTACTCGTAAATATTCTAATACATGCTGTTTATTTGTTCAGATTAAGGCATTGTTGTTTGCAATAACAATTTAAATAGTGCTAAGTCGTGAGTGTACAGAGTACAGAAGCGAAATTGTAACATGTATCTAAGATAAGACAAATTAATGAGGAATCGTCATTACTCTATTTAGTGGCGGAGAGCAGCATCGTGGATCCTTGCAAGTCATATAATTAGTAGCTCATGTTATAGTTCGTTAAAACATCATATGGCCATGTAGATGATGAATTAATGTCAGACAGCCGTTTAAAGGTCTAGGTAATTTTTTTGTTTTATTTTTCTGGAGGACTTTGTAAAACAGATTATTTGCTAATTTCATTCCAGCTCAGAAGTAAATTCTTTCTTCCTGCATTCTTCATGAGGTACACAAGTACAAACACAAGTGCACATAAATAATTAAAAAATATCAGGATGATTATAAAAACCACGGAAAATTCTCTCTGCTTCAACCGCATCCGCCCAACACAGGTAAACTTAAACATAAACAGTGCATTGGTGTGAAGCGTATTTTGGTCAAAGTATTAAAAAAAGGAATTTATGAAATTAACGGAATAAACTGGAATTAACGACTGGTCTACGTGATGTATGTTGGTCTATATTTTGCTATCAGATTTCTGGCTTACCTTCAAACATGCTATACTCGTATTGGCCTAGAAACATATTCATCAGCAGACGCATAAAGTTCCATGTGAATTTGACTCTTTGCTGTTGAATTTTATTACCAGCTTGAGGCCGGCTGCCTTGTTTGAGGCAATCTTCTAAAACAGAACACCAGTCCGAGAAGCTTAATAATCGTAAGTCTCCAGCGCTCGTTTGGATTGCAGTGCAAAAGCTGTAATTTCATCGCAATACCAAATTAGAGTGGTGACTGGTGATGCTTGTTGCTGCGTTTGTGTGTTGGACAGAAGCACCGATACGAAGATTCAAGTGTCTAAAAAGAGCTATCGTCGGTAGTAGTCAACCTTGGGAAAAACATAACATAACGTAAGCAGTAAATATGGAAAGGAGTGCTAAATGCAGCAAAATAACTTATAGCACCAGCGTATCCGTCTATGCTTAAAGTTTCTTAAAGTTGATACACAGCTTTGCCTTAACTTTTTTTTCCATTGAACATATTATGTTTAAAATATAAATTAAAATTTAGTTTTCTTTACAATAATAATTGCTAGTGTAATGTCACAAATTCGTGTTCGAACGCTTGATAATTGACTAAGGACGATTACCAATAATTTGTGTTGTGCATGAGAGTGAAACTGCTATCCTTTTTTAAGCTTAAGAGCTGAAATAAAGTAACGCTATAGGCTGCAACGACGATGACTGTTATCGTTTTCGTCGAAGTATCCCTTTGCAGTGGCAAGGCGTGAGCATTGGCCAAAACGGGCGAACGACAACGCAGGCATTTATCTAGTAATTCCCTCAGAGCTTCGTTAGTCAGTCAGAAAGCGATTTATTATCTTTCGTCTTAAATAACAACGAAGGACTGCTCCTGAAGTTGTTCGATGAGTAGTTCCGGGGAAGCCACATGGATGGTTTAACGATTTCAGGATAACATCCATGCTCTCGATTTCACCCGGGGTATCGTATTTGTACATCGCTGCGATTGGACGCGATGTTTGGCCCATTTTCTACAATTTGCAGAATTGTTTCTTCGTTTGGTTTATTGTCCAACTCAATTTTCTAAACATGCCTAGAGGATCTCGGCCAATAAATTGGTTGCGGTTAGACGAGATCATCGTGAAGTTTATTGGCCCTTCTGCACGACGCCACACAGTGGTATTATTCTGCTGTTGACTTATTCTTTGGATAAAAAATTTCTATAGAGTACTTAAGAGTAAACGATCAAGATTTTCAATTCTTCAATCCTGAATACCTCAAAGCATTCTCTGACCGTTTTTAGGTTTTGTTTGCATTTGATGATGTCGGTCCCATAGTTCGCCAAGCGGCACAATCCACATCGATGGCATATAAATTTACGTGTTCAATCCTAATAACCTTCCCACAGGATAGTGGTGCAGAGCAAGATACCTTCTGAGCACTCACACTGACTGCTGGTGTATTGTGTTGGTAAATAAATTTCATTGATTACTTGCTGCTGGCTTACGCTGTGGTCATGGTAGAGTGACTATTCAATGAATTTTCACGTTTGTCCTTTATTTATTTGTGTTTCACATCCCTTACGTTCAACAAAAAATAAAATTTTTTCAACCCATCTATAGATGTTTCCACTGACGCTTCCTATTTTTTCAATGGAGCTTTGTATCCTTTCTGTAGGAACAATGCGGTCTATACGCTATAATATTCTGAAGATTTAATCCCAGTGCTCCGATGGGATTTTTTCGATAACTAATTAAATCAAACTTTATTTTATTTTCGCTTCGTCAGGAGATGAGGCCGTTCTGGCCGACCCTTAAGTTCCTCACACATCAGGATATTTAATTAAATCACAGAAAGGCCGTGAAAAGCGTGAATTTGAACAGAATATTTATTGCAGGTCTTTTTTTAATTGTTCCTTCCTAATTTTTAGTCCTTTTTTGGAACTTGAAGATTTGCTCGTTGTTCGTTGCTCACAAAGTTCTACACTTTTGTTAAATATCAGACTATTGAGGACGAATTCTGCGGTATTTACCATGAATAGTTGAGTTTGTTGGTCTTGAGAATTCGTATTTCTACAAGATTTCATGTTCCGGTGTCAGACATGGGTTTTCGGGCGGGGAAAATTGACAATGAGACGTATCATGAAACTTGAGTGCAAACTTCACAAGTTGTTGGCAAAGTGAAGAAGAAGATTTTTTGGTTTATTGTTAATTCTGCACGACGTCGATGAAACCAATAAGTTTTTCCATTTTCTGTGTCGTTTATTCGTCGTGCGAACAAAAAAGAACAGAAAAGTCGGTGAAAAGCCAACAGTCGACTACTATCTTTTGTTTAGGGTGCTGCGTGCTGTTCAAGAAAATGTCATTACATCTCAAACGTCTTTTACAACTTACTACTACATAATTGTTAGCGTGCCAGAGATATTATTGTGGCTTATAGCTCAGATATACAAAAGAATAAACAGGATCTTAACAAAAAAAAAATTATTTACCTTAAGTAGGTATTTCTCTCTCTACAGGTATTGCATATCCAAGGAAGTAGGAAAAATTGGAATTATGTAAAAAAGAAAAAATTGAAGGCAATCAAGAACGTATTACAACAGTTTATTTCTTGCGAAAGATTCGAAACTTGTTTTTGCATTTAATAATAATTATTTGAAATGAATGACTTTCCACATTTGCATGATCTGCAGTCATTTAAGAATCCATTATTTCCTTTCGACCACACTGTGCTAAGCATCCCTGTTTCATGTGTACATTTTAAAACAAAGCATGTATTCAAATAACATTGAACACAAAGGACTTGTACTTTGAATTTGCAGCCTGTTTTTATTTGAATGTTTATCAAACACAGGAGCGTAACCCGGTTCTCCATGGTTCTTGTGTAATGATTAGTCAGTGAAGGTTATATAATGACGAAGGCGATGTGACATCACCACGGAAAGCTACGTATTTATGGTGAAGTGGCAGGCTTTTCTTTTGTTATAAAATATTCTTGAAATCGTTGGGCTAAGTTCAATATCGGTAACATTTTCAGAAAATACACCAGCATTGACTTTAAAATGCGATCCTTAAATATACTGCTCCAAGTAATGGCGGCAGTGGTCTTTTCTAAGGCTTTGTTTTACAACTGAGTGGTATGTAAGCAGCCTTGCTTTTGTTGTTAGTTTTTTAACTCCTAGAATTCGAGAGCTAGCTTTGATTTGTTTATACCGATGCTGTTGATTCTCCAGGTAACTGCTCAAAGCCGGTAAAAATTGGTGTACCGACTCAACAGCTAAGAAACACTCACAGATAGACAGATGAAATGTAAAGTAGAGCTGGTGTTTCTGTACCAAATACCAAAGTCTTAATACCATTGGCAAGCCGTAGCGGTCTGTGCCAATATTAGCTTACAAAGGCTTTCAAAACGCTACAACCAGCGCTTATGCAGATCCTCAGACGGCACTGAAAGCATTAATTTTATACTGGGTAGACTCAAGGCTGTTCCGATGCTTCCTTTACGGTTAAATTATACTGGGTACCCGGATAAACAATTCATAACAAAAAGGAAAGTGTTGAGGTGGGTGGAGTTGAGTTCATACTCACAAACACTCAGCACTCACAAACTAGGCTATTTGTGCTAAAAAACGCACATGGATGGCTCAACATTTAGATTACTTCATACATCAACCTTACAGTAAGCAGTATACGGCAACTGCATATTACATGTACTGCAATCAATCGGTGTCCTCCGATTGAGCCAGTAGTTCTAACCACTGCACCACCGACATTTTGAAGAGGTTTTCTTCATTGTTGGCTTTGCAGGCTTTTTCATTTCTCCTATCCTTCTGGAGTGGTCCCAAGGAATTAGAAAACAGCCTGTATAATGTCCCTAAAAAAAGGCGACCGTTCATCTCTTTCTTCGTACCGACCCATTGGGCTAACATCCATACTTTCTAAGGTCATGAAAACGCTGATCAATCGTTAGCCTATGCAATACCGTGAATCACTCGAAATCCTTAGCGATCAGCAGTATTGTTTTCGTAGGCAACGTTCTACAGGTGACCTGATGTCTTATCTCACTAAAAGTGGAACCAGTCTATTCACAAATTTGATGAAAGCAAAGCAGCGCTGCTTGCTTTTGCTTTTGGTTATTAGAAAATGTACTTGAAAAATTCTATTTCCTTATATAATGAGTGTATATACATGTATGTAAGCAACGTATGTATTCAAATTATTATTTTTTAATTCTTAAGAAAAATCATTTTTTAGCTCAAATGTAAATGTTAAATTCAGTTTGCCTCAGGTTGAGCTCCAAATTTACCGGTCAAGGCCAACAACTGATGTGCTACATTAACGATTCCATGATTTCATTGCTTATCGTTTGGCAAACACATATACACTCGAGTATCTATGGGAGTTTGGACTGAAAGATTGTGTACGTGTGTGTGTGTGTGTGTGGTGTCCTATTAAAAGTTTTTGTCTTTACTCTTGCGACGTTGTATAGTTTTTTGCTTCTCGTATGATATCCAATTATCTGAAGGATTGATAAGCTCAATGAACCGTGAAATTCCGTTAAGTTTTAGTTAATTAAAAGAGTTCTTTCAGGAACAGGATAAGCCTTGTCATTTTCTCTACTCGCTTTAATTATCTGCTCTGGAAAAAATGACAAGGATTGGGATAGTTACTGAAGTAAAAGTTAATTATTTGGATTTAGCCCATGGTGCAGGGTATTGCAACTTTGTCACAGCATTTTTTTTGTATGGCTTCATAGCCTGGATATTAGGGTTGGTCTTATTTTTTATGTATCCAAGGCAACAACCGTCAACAACATAAACACCGTCAACACCTAAGAATGCCTGATGAGCTAGCTATCCACTAACCATAAATGATGTGGGACATAAAGTGATTGAAGTATTGGAAACTAAGCAAAAACACATTCGAAGAAGACAGGAGGAAATAGCCTTCATCCAAGTTAATGGAATTTCAATGGCTATGAGGGTCTGCGGTAGAGATGTGTGCATATTTTCGAGTTTTTGATTTATGAAAATCCTTTTGTTTGTGACTGCCTTTCACTTAACGACCATCGAGAGATTAAATGATGACGCAGGCGAAGTAACATACGGTTATCTGAGAGCTTCTGTGAGTCTTCATTAGTATTCTGCCTATCGTGGATGGTTTTCCTTCTTGTATAAGACAGCATAGGTGGAGCGTCCCTTTGAACACTTTAGATGTCTGGGGGACAATTGAGATTTATGTCATGAATTCGTATTTCATTTTCGCTCAAATAAATGGCTAACAAAAATGCAAAATTTTTTTATTTACGAGTATATAAAAAATCGTCCGTCTGTCCATTCTGTTGATACATTCTCAATAAAAAAAGGAAGTCCTTATGATTATATGGGTCAAATAGAAAAGTGCCTTACGACAAGCATCAACTCTCGAACTGACGCTCTGGGAAACTTTCCTTTTTTGGATTTTACAAATGAACTCACAAATCTAAAACACCTTTGTGTTGATGGTCTTAATGGAGTACGAAATTTGATTACATGGCATATTGGCTTTGTCCTTATCGTTGGATCCACGACGCACTCCAAGCGAAAACCAACTGTCACTTCACTTTGTCGAAATTCACTCTGCATCTTTGTTGTTAGGGTGGACTTGACAGTTCAGTTGGAAATTATTATGCAAAAGGACAGAGAGTCGTATGTTATGTTTGAGCGCATGCAGTTGACATCAAGTCTTTGGAGGATTTTTTTTTAATTTTAAAGATTTTTTAAGTTTCGTTTGTGTTGTGTGTTGGTGAAATCAATTAGATTTTTTGCAGTCAATTGTCAATTCAAATGGTTTGGTTCACAGACCGTGGCGGTTATGAAAGGGTTAACGTTTTTCTTTCGAAACTATTTGATGGTTATTGTACTGCAATAGTGCACTCTCTCGAATGGGAAAACTATTACAATAATCTTAGGATACTAGCAGATGTTATGTATATGTATAAATTTGCACTCCATTTCAACACGCAACCGTTACGAAACGGATTACAGACTTATCGGATAGAATAACAATTTTTAGATAAAAGATATTGTGCGTACGCTTCGGGTATACCTTAATGCAAATTTACCTGCGGAGTGAAAATAATAACGGCCACATGCCTCGAATGTACTTATGTCTTCTATGATTCGTAACTGAGTTAAAGCTGCGGCTTCTGAATAAATTTAATAATACGAAGGTTTCCAAAATGGCACTACACTTTCTGATCATATTTGTGAATGCAGTGGGGTTGAGTGGTAACAATTACATAAACCATGCACACGTGCGATGACTTATAAAAAATTAATCTTATCATATGGGAATTATTTTTTTTATGAAAGCTCCGTTTTTTATTCAAATATTCAAATATTGTTGATACTCGCACATACTTGGTTTGTCAGTAAGCCAGCTGGCACTGGAACCGAAAAATTATCACCAGTACGTTGCTGCCTCGTTTATGTTCGCATTTATTCAGCTTATCAATGCAAGCAATTGGGAGCTGGATTCATGCTAATTTTCAAATTTCACGGTTGTATTGATTTAACGGGTGATTTCCTAAATGCTGGCGAAAGTTTTTACTCTTAATATGTTATGGTAAACAATTAGTTAAGGATAAATGATGACCAAGAAAACTAAGGCAACTGTTATAAATAAATGTAATAATCAATGTCAGGATGCATACTTAACTTTATTTTTAACCATAGAGCAATAAGCACATAGTTTTTTTTTTCTTTAACAAAATTTGTTCCTATGGGCACCCAAAACTAGAATTTGTGAGTTTTGAATGTATTAGTTATGAGAGCAATGTTCATTACGTTTCTGCTTGAGTTTGAGGATCAGTCAGTTGCAGAAATGACGTTGTATATTTTATGTTAACTCTGAACCGTGTAGGCTCCAAATTATCTAATTGTGTATTGGGAATAAGTGGGGCATGCAGTACCCCCCAAACAGTATTTTACATACAGTTGGTTTCTTAATGCAGTGAAAATATAATCTTTTCAATAGTGAATAAAAACAATTGTTTTTTAATTTAAATCGAAATTTAAGTATAGTTGTTCAAGGGTTAAATCCTTATTTTTCAAATATCCAAACGAAACCAAAAACGTAATAAAAACAGTAACATGTGACAGTAATTTGTAGTTTGGGTGATTACCCAATCAGTTGTTTAATAAAAATTGTGAAATTGTGCCCCCTCATATGTCTAGAGGCACAATGAGACCATATTGGTGTACCTCGGAGATGGGACATATTAGGAGCAGCTGCAGAAATCTATTCAACGTAGCAAATGATACTAGATTAGAAACTGACTGCTTTATAAGCATCCCTCAAACTTCATAAAAATGAATTAAGGACAACCAAGAGCTCCTCTTGAAGACTCTTCTGTGGTAGTATAGAAGAACCTTCGGAGGCATCTAGGCTAAGAAAAATGCTCGCAACTAATCCAATAATGCCTAGCTGCCTGAAAAAACCCAGATGGCTCGTGGACCTCACAGCGGTAATAAGACTACTCTTCTATACGGTGTTACTGTATTGTGGACTGCCTTAAATAAGAAAGTAAATCTAGATAAATTAAGAAAACTCTAAAGATCAGCTAGTCTCTGCCGCACTAGACATTCTGTTCGACCTTACACCACTCGATATTTTTAGCAGGCAAGTAGCTGCTAGCTTGGCTATTCGCCTTAACGCTATCTACCAGTAGACTAGAAATGAAATCGATCAGTCTCTACAAACTTAATTCTAGGCCTTAACTGCCGATCATCTCTCATGGAGAGCAGTTCAAAATCCACCTGTATTGGGTGCTGTGACACAGAGACATTCCGGGTAACTGTATGGCTGACGAACTCGCAAAGCAAGGAACTACACTACCCATCTTACCTGAAAATAGTTCTCTAGACATACCAATCGCAAACTGCAAACTAATGTTAAAGCGGGATGCTAACGAAAAAAACTAACTAATAAATGAAGTCTGCCAGAAAAGGGAAAATCTCTTATCAAAAGATTCTTTGACGATTCTCTGTGGTTTATCGTAGTTTGGCCAAGACTTCTGTAGCAAATACAAATTCAAGCTTTGATAAAGATTTCCCATTTTGTTTTTTTTCGTGAAAAGAAATTATGTCTGGCAATAAATCAGGGACTTTTAGGCTGCAGTAGTTTTAGTGGTACAAATCCCCACAGAAATGTTATTCAAAGCCAAGTGTAATGCAGTATCATTCGAAACGGCTTTTGTATGAAATTTCTCTGTTCGCTCCTCATTTAGAGCCAGAGTAGTAGTAATCAAACTTGAGGAATATTTCCCCATCGGGTAAGGCACAACAAAAACTCAAAATATTCCCCCTACGGAAGGAGTACTTTATTTGGAGCATAAGCGGAATCAATGTTAGATAAGAATCTCATCATAAGAATACGATTTTCGTCTATCATACTCAATCCCTGACGTGAACCATAAGTAGGACAATTTATGCAAATTAATATCATGTTTGTTTGTTCGGTGTGTGCTCACATCATATCACCGGCAACTAACCAAATGTGAAACGAGGGCAATTTCCGCCTGGTTGATGCGCCATCATTGGCGGAGGCATTCCCCTAAAAAATCCATCATTCACAGTTGAATGAATCGCAAAATATTCACAATCGTTAAAGATCGTAGGAAGAGCAGGAAGTGATTATTGTGCATACGAGTATGGCAGTAGCGTAGCTTTACTTTCTTGAGGTAGTCGCCGTGTTAAACGACGCATGTTTGAATAACAAATTATTACTAACGTTACACTCATTTTGATGTAAAATAAATTTTATTGAAAAACAGCGGATAACTCCGCTTTTTACGTAATTATAAAATTACTTATGTTATATATTGAATTATTATGCGTAATATTTGGGTTGCGTCCGCTACTGACTCTTTGTTCATCAGGGATTTTCTTTTAAAAATAAAAAAACACACGAACGAAATGGGTTTTTAAGCATAAACGTCCATTGATGGTTTACGAAAGTTTTCCTTTGATCTTCTCTGTAAGCTGTAATAGATTTAATACGGAGTACATTCAAATATCATATATTTCAAAATCGTCATATAGTATGAATATGTCTTCGATAAGTCCAGTGGCTTAGGCGTTGCGCGATTATATACAAACGCACAATCATTTTTAAAAACTTTTATTTAACAAGACTTGACCTCTGTTTGTCTGTATTTTTGACGTATTTGAGGTCCTTTTTAACCACCTTTCATACGACCCAGGGAGCTGAAATTTTCATATTTTGCGTGTGGCGCGTGCGATGGGTGGAAATATCGCCATTTTCTCGTTTTTGAGGACCTTTTATATATATATATATATTTCTACATTTGTTAAGTTAAGCCGACGCTGTAAAAATTAAGGTAAGAAAATAAAAGAAAAAAATATATGATTCATTAAAGTCTTCTTTCAATTTGCAACTCAATGATGACACGAACCCTGGATTACCGACGAGTGTAACCCAAGCACAAAACATTACAAAACATACAATATGTTTTGGAATGCTTTGGTTAGCTCTGTATTTCCGCATCAATACGATCTGCAGTCATTCAAAGCAGAAGTTCACAGACATCTCCTCTAGTCGCCACGTTAACTTTAGCACCCACGCTGCATCATCTTCGGAAGTATGCGTTCAAAAATTTATTGATTTGGCGTTACATATGGAATGCATTGTCAAATTCTATATTTTAGCAACCGAATAGTCAACAGGCATTCAAGATATAATATGTTATCTGCATAGACATCTTATAATTTCTACATCAAAATATCTTGCCACCCATGCTAAGCCTATAGAGTTATAAGGGTGCCAAATTCCCTTGACATGCTCAAATTAGAAAACATAGTGTAAAAAACAATGGCCATATTCTATGTATAAACTAAATAACTTATTGATTACAAATCTTCTCATATTAAAGGCTCAAGAATTTTTAAATGAATAATACGTGTAGTCTGCAAAAAGCTGCACAACCTAAAAATCCACATCTTGGTTTTATTTGCGTGACATTTGTGTTGGACTTCGTATGTCAGTTTATTTTGTTGCCAATATTAATTAATGTAATAAAAACCTCTCAAAATGTTTTCCAACGGCTTCGATTTAAGTAATTTGTAGAAATTTTATTGTTATGGGACTGCAGGATGCTATACATATAGACATTATCGCACTCGGCACAAAGGCAACACATACTGTTATTCTATCGAACCGAGAGGCAATTCGCAAAAGACAGTTAAACATTAATTAATTTAATCTTAATTTAATTAATGAATTTTGCTCACATTAGCAATGATAAATTGATTAATTATTGATACAAGGCTGATGTATGCATTAAATTTATGTTTAATGGTATTCCGTACGACTAAGGATGGATCTGTTGAAACTGATGGAAACAAACTGAAATGCTGTAATTCTCAGTGTATCTGTCGTAATAGTAACGGCTGCTGTATCTATAATATTCCAAAAATCTCGGCTAATGGTATTGATAAGGCAACAATAGCATAAACGTGTAGTTTCCAATCCCCATTTGAATCGGAAAGGATTCAACAAAGGCATATTCCGATGGATTTTATGCATTCATTCATTTCAGCACGTTCTATGTATTTTGGATTGTGTGTGTTTAAGTGTGGGTGTGTGTGCCTTTGCATTTAATTGAAATTCAAATTTGACTTGAACAGTAATTTGGCCGAAATACCCCACATACTCCGCAAATGCCAACTCTGATTCCTAATCTAATGCACTCGAGCTCGCACTTGTTCGCTGTTGTACCAATTGCCCTGCTCTCAGAATAAGGTCGATGCAACAACTAATTCGAATCTGTAAGCGCCGGGACTAAACAGGCATTGACAGCGGATTTCTAATGAAAGTGATCTGTTTATTGCCCATAAATGAGACACATAATAGAGGTAAATAAATGTTTGTAAAAAATCATAGTTATCTTAATGGTTAACATCTTATTGAATCAAAGAAAACAGTCTGAAAATTTTTTCCCGTCGATATAGGAATTTAAGCGTAAGCCGTAAGCTATGAGCCATTCATCCAATAAATTTATCCAACGCTTAAACTCAAAATGGCGATAACCCAGAAAGATTGTGAATTTAATTACAGATTGTTTACAGCTTTCGAATTATTGTTGAATCGTCTAAAGCCCTATGGTTAGTAGGCTGTGCCGTGACGACCTATAAAGGGAGCAACTACCCTATAAGCCCGTCTGGTATTTGTTGTGCACCCGTCCACCCGTTCATCATCGTTCGTTGGCATTTCTGTGGCGTTAGAGTCGTTAGCCGACTTCAACATCAGGAATAAAATGCAATTCTGTTTGCGCGTGTGGCATTCCAGAATTTCTGGATGTCCGCCCATGTGTCACTCGGATGGGGGATTGTAATGTTCTTGTTAAACATTAATGAAATGCATAAATTTGTCGACTGATATCTGGTTGATTATTGTGCTGTGCAGTAGTCCGATGGTCGGTTGTTCCCTTTTTTGTCAGAAGGATGTTGTACGCGGTCCTGTCGCACTGGAAGCACAATAATTATTATTATAATAACAGTACTGGTTTCGTGAATAGTTTTTGTTATTCCCCATACAAATTCTACGAATATGTAGGCTCGCGCTTATCAGTCGTGGTCGTTCTTGTTAGGGCATCCTATGAGTTGCTGTTGGTTTACTTTGTAGTTGTTGAAATGTATCTCAACCATTTCACTGAAATCGGCGTATGTGACACTGTGTATCTCTTTCCATTCAAAGATAATTGCAACGACCGCTTTTAATTAACATCTCGTTTATGAGTATTTGAATGAGGAATTGACAATGCCATCCATATTGCCATTTGTGATTTCGGTGTTTAAGTAGCTCTTACATTAACTCTGTGCATTTTGAATTTTAATTATTGGTTAGGTTGTGAGCTAGTTCTGAACCAATTGGTAATTTTAAAAATAAGACCTTATTTATTACAGATTTGGAGAGAAGATTGCTCCTAAAGGAAAGGCTGAATGATTCTGTACGCCGTTAAATATAATTTTTCATATTTTTGTAACATACGAGTAGAATTTACGTGTAACCGTTGGATAAAATATAGCGTTATGTATCCACCTTGAACTGAGAATACTAAACAAACCGGCCTGAACCTGCGCTATCGACCATCTAACGTAGCGATAGTATTCCAAAAACATTTACCATTTAGCGTACTGCACTTGCAAAAAAAAGCTACGTACCTCGAATTCTCATAAAATATCTCCTTTTGATGGAATTGTAAAAGTCCTAGCATTGCTTTTGTGTATCACCGTGTAGTTATGGCTGCAGTAATTTGATTGGTGTGCTCGCCTATAGTCCAAGTGTTGTGAGTGCACTTTCTGGTATTTTTATGGCTTAAGAGACGAGTTAGCACACATTCGTGTTAGAGTACTCCAAGTGCAACTAACAGACAAATTGATTGTGATAGTATAACAAACACGTTTTATCTGCTGTTAAGTTAATAAAATATCTCTAAGTGAAATGAAGTGCTGCTCCATCAGCTCAATTGTGCTGCAGAACCTCCATAAATGCGCTACAAATGAAAAAAATACTTTAAGTGAGTTGAGCTTTAAAAGCAGCCAAAGTGCGACAGGATGCTGCCGATGGTAGGAAGGTTGGTGATCGACAGATTTTTATTATAATTTAATAAAAAATCGTTCGTACATCCTTTGACAGACAAGTGATATAAAAGTGCGATGGAAAAGTGGGTTCTGAGAGTGAATACAATATTTTTTTGCAGTTTATTATTTACTCCTTCTTGTCGAGAAGGCTTACTTGGATGGTTGTCTGAAAAGGTTTTGCGCATTCAGGGAGAATATTCCAGCAACAATGGTAGCAATTTACCAGACGTTTCATATTTGTGATTCTCTGCCTCTGGTTACCTTTGTGTTGCGTTCATTGTAGGTATCGTTGGTGATGCTGCAATAATAATCGACAAAAGGCTTCTTGTGAGTTTGTTACGCAAAAAATGTGATGTGTATTCACTTCCGACTACTTCGCTATCGAGATGCTATCGATTTGGTGGGAACATAAGCATTTGAGCAATAAACAATTAGGTATTGAATTATTGCATACAATGTAACGCTCATGCGGTAGCCAGTTTAAAATAATATTGTTGGCACGACAGACTGTTGTTTCAATAATGAACTCTCAAATTGAAAGTACTTAAAATCCGATCGGAGATGAAGTTGCAGAAGTGTTTATTGATACCGGAAAGAATGGTCACCAAGAGGAGAGTACAGATGATGAAATGTTGCAGCACAATAAACTCACAAGTCTTTGAATTATTGAATTCAATTGCTGTATATGCAGTGAACTCTGAAACGTTAGTGTCGAAGAAGTGCAATCCTCAATAGTCGCGCCATAGAATAGAATGGAATAGATGTGTGTCACACTGTCACGTCACGTCATCTGTTCATGTTTCAATTTCACGTACTTTTATGTGTTTTACCATGAAGTGAAACATAGGTGAATTAATAGTAGGGTTAAGAAAATAGTGTTATCAATTTGCACTTAATACGCTGTGAATGTGAATGTTGATGTGATTGAATTGTTTTGAAAACAGATTGCATGCTTTCCGGGAATAGAAAGAGTAACAAATAGTGTATTCACGTGCGATATCAAAATATCTTTTCTTTATATATAAATAGATATAAGTTGATATAGCAACAAGTTACATAGGAGATCAGACAAAACTTCATTAATGTAAAAGTATATTCCACCAAAATTTAATTCCATCCCTGAGCACTCATGCAACTCATGCTGCATTGATGGTTGCTGTAGTCATTTCCTTCCTCTTTCATTCATCCTGGCATTCGTGTGTACTTTGCTTTCAGCCATCCGCGCTATATAAAGTGCATTAAACGATGCAAGATTTTGGTTTGTTTCACTTCATTTGGATACGCGTCAGGCTTTTCTGTTGACATAATCCAAGTTGGAACAGTGCTCTCGTCTTGGGCGTACTTAATAATTTAGAAACTCGATTCATCAACAGCAAACTTGGAATGAGCTGATGTTGTTTGCTCTTTATCACGTACAACACACAGCATTCCGAGTATTTTCCTCCAAAAATTTCACAATTCACTGAATTTGCACTTCTGCGGTTGAGGAAATCATTTTGCTTTTGCTTTTGTTAGCCTGGGTAAAGTTTTGCTGTGGCAAAGAGGATTATTTCGCGCTACAACTTACACAACAACTGCCAAATTGAACAATTCCAAGCAATATTGCATGGTTGCTCATTGTAGTTGTATTTTCAGTTCAGTTCAGTTGTATTGCATGCGTCGGAGTCGTTTTGAAACACGTTTCTTGTATTTTCGTCTCATGCATCTTGGATTTTCATCTCATGCATCAAAGACGTATGTGATATTAGTACTTGCGGAGAGGTGGAATACTATTTGCGAGTATGCTTTGTACAAGAAATTTCTTGAATTAATGCCTTAATTTAATTTAATTTAAAGTTTCAAATTATATCAATACAGACAGGTAAACTTTGAATTCTGTAAGTTTTACACTTAAAATACAATTTCGTCTTTGGTTATTTTAATTTGCAAATTTGTAACTATGCTGCTAACATAAGAATCAAAAAAGGCACATGAAGGCAATTGTGACCAATTAAACCTGTAAATAATAAATTATCTAACCGATTAGGTAAAGTTTCTCTATAAAACAAGAATCAGAAAAATGATTTTTTCGGCTGGCAGACGACTTCCCATCAAGGGTTTAACGAATTTCTCCCACAGAATTTAAAATAATTTTTTTCATTTTCGGTGCACATTGTACCAACTATTTTAGTCACCACTGTGATCGCTTATGAAATATTGAGAAGAATTGATAGCGCCATTTTATGATATCTTTTAAGTTCATTTCTAAATATTCCAGGGAAACACACCACAGAGAGTACCCAGTTAAACTATGTTCGAAAAACAAGCACAAAAAGTTCATCAAAGGGAAAGAGAGAGAGAGACAACATGAGCAACGAGACTACTGACGTCTCATATTAGGGATCTGGGAGAGCAGAATATTTAGAAGGATGTAGTTTGATGATTCGACACATGGTATGCAGATTGCTTGAAGACAAAATTATTCTAGTTACGAATATATAAAACGTTAAAATCGGCAACAATTTTGTAACGGTAACAAAATTAGGGGAATCTGCATACAAGACGAGCAGGGAGAAATGTTTTTGATCGCAAGAGAGAGGAGTATAACCATTACGCTCAAACCATAAGATCACGATAAGGATAACTAGGTCAACTCACAAGCCAAATGCAGGATCAAAGGACACAGTTTATAGGGTGAACTAACTATAGATTATCAGTAATCGAACACCGAAGAAAGCAACAACAACCCGCTTTATGCTCCCCGCCAAGCAACACAATACACTGTTGTGAAAAAACCCTTAGACCCCTTAAGACCCCATCAAGACTACATAAAGACCACGTGAAAACCCCTCAAAACCCCCTACAAGACCCCATCAAGAACAACTTAAGATCCCATAAAACCCTCTCCAGACCCCACCCAAGGTTCTCCCAAACCTGTCAAGGCCCCCTCTCAAAACTCACTCAAGATTTCTTTAAGACCCCCCCCCCCAAGAACATCTCAAGACCCGCTTAAGACCATCTGATGACACCTCAAGATATCCTTACACCCCATCAAGACCCACTCATTACGCTCCCAAGACTCCACTAAAAACGCCCTTAAGATAAACTTGGGATTTAGGGTCTTGATGGAGTCTTATTATTATTATAAGACTCCATTAAGACCCTATCGAGACGCTCTGAAGACCCCTTTCAAAACTCTCATAAGACCCCACTCAAGACCCTCTCGAAACCCCCTTCAAATCCCCCAAGACCACCTCAAGACCACTACAAGACTCCCCTTATACTACCCTCAACACCACCTCAAGACCAAGAAGATTACCCTTTAATCCCCATTAAGACCACTTTATGACCCCTATTAATATTTCCTCAACACCACTAGACCACTTAAAGACCACCTCAAGACTCCGCTCATAACACTCTCATAGTCCCCTCAAGATCCCCTCAAGACCACTTAAAGACCCCCTTAAAACCCCACTTAAGATCCACACAAAACCAGCTCGGAAACCACCTCAAGACTACCTAGATTCTCACTCAAGATCACCTCAAGACCCCGTTAAAAGACCATTACTACGTCCCTCAAATACTCCCTCAAGAATACGTTAAGACACCCTTCAGGACCCCACTTGAGACCCTCTCAAACTCTGAAACACAGACCCAGGCAAGTTAGTATATTCCTCTATAAAGAAATAAAGTGTAGCCACAAAATATCCAACTCTAAGAGATAGACAATTAAAATCTCATTCAAAGAAAATGATGAACAAGGAACTTACCGTGGACGCTATGTTGATGCGGTGACCAATCCAACTCAATGAAAGCAAAGAGGGGCAATTGTATTCGCTTAGCTTTTCTCTGCAACAACATATCCTGCGATCAGTTCAACAAAAAAATATGTAAACCTTTAATTAAAGCTCAAATACGACCAAAAGTCAAGTCACGGTAATTATCCATAGATCCGTCTGATGAAAATGAAAACTTCGAGGGAAATTTTAGAATTTCCATATTCCAATGAAGGTTTGTAAACTCAACTTACTGTCAAGTCAATTCATTCGTCTCCAGCAGTCAGTTCTATGGGAGACTTTATTGATGTGGTGCAACACTTAATGAATAAATTCTTCATTCACGGCAGTCTGTGTGACGTCTTACACCAATGCACAGACATTTAATTGTATTAAGAAGCTCTTAACGATTTATACGAGCACACAAAAGTCTCGACGAAACGATGCGATTACCATGAAATAAACCTTTCAGCGAGGTTTCGTATTTCCTGCATTTCCAGGAAACGCGCGGTGTTCAAGTCGGAATGAATGTTATTTACGATTTCGTTGTGGTCGTCTACTTTGTTTTGATGTTTTGATCCATTAGAGCTGAACTCCCACAACGTCAAGGATGGCGGGAGTAAAGCCCGACATCAGAATTAAAATCAACGTGTTGCGGAATGTCACAAGTGGAAACCGAACGGAACGGAAGCTTTGAGCACTTCAACTAAACAGATAAAAGCGCTACCAGTAGTGGCCGACAATTCAGACGTTTCGAGAAGTATTACAAGTCGACTGCCATCTCATAATTTTCCTTTGACATCGAAGCGAAGCACCACTACTTGAAAAGCTCTCGACACTAAAATGTTCTGTGGGGCGGTGCACGTTGTGTACCCTTTTGTTGTTTTGCTATAGATTGGCCGCCCATTCATTCTTGAACCACAGCACTGTCGCTAAGTGCATTCGATGCACACAATCCAATTACAATGACGACCAAAACGACGCAAAATGCTATAAACTTGTCCAACTCCTTCGAAGTATGCGCAGCGCCCGACTGCAACGATGCGACGGTGGATTTTTCTTTTGTGATCCAAATTCGCTTTTATTGCCGCTCATTTTCAATTCAAAGGACGTTACGTTGAGTACTTTCGATGATCGTCATTGTCGCCGGTATCTCGTAATGCTCGGTAAATCATGATGCGATTTTTTTTATAGACAAAGATGCTGCATGGTAGTTAACACGGCAAACGGCGGCGGCGGCGCATAAGTAGATGGGACAGTACGCCACGTTAAAAGGATTTTAATAAGACATTCAACGTCTCCAAACGCGCGTACATATGTGTATTATACATAAATGCGTACAGGGTGATTCTACAGGCTAATGTGTGGCAAATTCATTGATTTAATTTCGTGGGAGATATCAAGAGATAAAAGACACAGCTTTCAGGATTGTAGGAAAATGTATTTCCATTTAGGTTAATTATTCTCGTTTTGTTATTTCAAGAGTATTTGAAATCATTGCATACTTTAAGGGTTGAATCTTCTATTAAATAATGTAACAATCAAACTATTTCATTGTATACTTTTAGTTGGTATCTTATTTTAGAGAATTTGGTATGTCGTACAGCTTTGGCTCAGATAATAGATAATAGTTATCAAGCAATGGAGCGATACACACATGAAAAATGCGAAATTATTATTAATTGATAATTTTTCTTATTACTAACAAAAAAGCAGCCAATTTACATTATGACATTACTTTTGCCCCACCTTGTAGAAATATGTTTACAATGTCCTAGGCCAAATGCAAATTGCAAGAGTTTTCCGGCTACTGGCCAATAGTAATTCAAAGACTTCAGTAATTCCGAACAAATACGCTTCGCTACGAATTAATAAAACACTTAAAAAAATTAAAAAAAAGTATTTTCCAACGACCCAACGCGATTATTTTCGAATTTCATTTTATTCACTAACTATTGTACACACTTGTCACCCAAAACAACTTATTTTGAGTATCACCCATTTGCGGTAAACTCGGATGATTTGCGTGACGTTCCTAGGTAGCAGTACAGCATTCTTCTGCAAGGATTACTATACTGCGGCATGAGCTACATAGTTATTACATCGATCAGATACTAAGTTGCGACTGTTTGTTCGTCCTCTGCAAATGGTGTGACAAGCAAGAAAGGCTTTGCGATGCATTGATGTATGCATGGTCCTACTCGTTTTGTCCTTAGTTGGGCGCAGAGAACTCTTCATCCATTGTAGTACGAGCTATTAAATTAAGCTGGGTTTTTCCCAGCAACCACTGCACCGTACTTATATTTCGTTTTCAATTTCGATATTGCGACAATGGTGCACAATGGGAAACATAATAGGTGGATTGCAAGCAAGCCACGCTTCCGCAATCTCTTTGTTGCCTCAAACTCTGTTGCAACTCGTACAACAACTTTCTTCCTATTTATGTTATCGGGAGTCATAGTGAAAAGTATCAGCAGAAGTAGGTACTACCCCTAGGAGTAGCGTTGTAGTAGGAGTACTTATTTTGTTGCCGTTAGTGAGAGGAAATTTTCTTTTAAGCAGATAACAAAGAGAACTACAGCGAAATAAACTTTTTCCCATTGTTTGTGCATTAGCGAGTGAGCGAGGTATTGGCGAGGAGCAATGGAATATCTTCTTCATCTTCTTTGAAATTTTTGCACAAGTAAAACATTCAACTGAACGGAAGGATCAATGTCGCATTTGTTTTGACTTTTGAGTCGACGGCTTACAGCTTTTTGATAGCTATCACTTAGTTTAAATGTTAGGAATTTGAAAAAGAAAAGTTCTTCTTGCTCCAATTGCTGCAAACTAAGCATCAGCTTTTCAATTCATTCTAGCTATGAATCTATGGAAGAACAAATTCGATACTTCAGCACTTCCTACGAGTGAGGAGTTATTGCTGGGAGACATTTCACACTTTCTTTGTTAAAAAATGGATCGCCAGTTGAAATGTGTTTTTTTTAATTACTTTCTGCGTTTATCTGGAATTGGGGTCACGTCAGAATAAGACTTTCTTCCAAATATCTGATATGCTTTTCGTAAAGAACACTTTCGAAATTGAGCGTACAGACACACAGACAATCCAATGATGTGTACGTACTAAGCCAAGTGTATTACTTATCGAGGATTTAAATAAACACAATGGGATGCAATCTACTGACACGTTAATCACCTGCAGTGACAGTGTGTATAGGTTGTTTCGCAAGCATCTCTTGCAGTATTTGTAGCATTAATCTCCCTTATATTTTTTTATTATTGCTTATTTTTGTTTATTGAGATTAGATTTTAAATTAATTTAACAAATAACGAATGACATTGTCGGTGGTGCAGTGGTTAGCATTGTTGGCTCCCACTCAGAGGACAACGCGTTCGATTCCCGACGCGTTAAATAAACGCACACATTTTTCTTACCGCACTGATCATCTAGATTCTATATTACAAGTATGAGTATACATGATACGATGCTGTATGCTACGAATGGATATACAGTTGCCGTATACTACTGTATTCACTTGTATGGTTTAGTTGACGTATGAAGAAATCAAGATGTAGAGCCAACAATGGGGTTATGAGCATAATAAACTATAATATATTTTGTGAGTGCTCAGGTGTTAACTCAACTCCACCCAATACCACACTTGATATTAAGTATGAAATTCGATCTCGTTCATATAACCACGGTGATCACGTTTGCAGCGATCGATTCTTTGGAGCCAATTTTCCACCACCAACATAGCACGAGAGCGAACTTCATTGAGCGTAAAATGGAGATCATTTTCATCGAATATCACACCTCCGGCATAAAATCCAAACCACACGGTCACTTTTTGTCACTTTTTTGAAGCGCATGTGAGTTTGCTGCTCTCCAATAAAGTATATTTTTCTGTTGAAAAAGCTGTTAAACCATAAATGAACTTCATCGCTAAAGTTGATTTTTCGATTAATTTCTGGATTACTTTAAAACTTTGGCAGAGCTCAATCGGAGAATATTCGGCGTTTCAAATGATCAAGAGGCTTCTGTTCTTGAGTTAGTTTGATTTTTGAATGGTGTAGGCCAAGATCTATATGCAAAATTCCTAAATTATGGACTGAGAGATTCTAAATTCCTGTGACCGGCGTGGAATTGACTGATTGGGCTTATTTTGCACTGAAGCAATTACGGCTGCGGTATTCGCGGCACTTCGACAAGTGCAGGAACATTTAATACTAAATATGCTGACTCGAATTCATCCACTATAGCACACACAACCTGTCTGGTTGGACGATTATTACGACTGAATATTGGAGTAAGCGTAAAGCGTAAGAGGTAAAAGGACCAGGAACTAGAAAATGGGTTTCTGAAGAACATCTACCGTACTAAGATTTGTAGAATTTATTTCATCTATGCTCAAAAGATTCAAGGGACGAAGTAAAGGTTACATCGTTTATCAAACGGACAATTCTATTCTGAGTTCCATCAAGATCAACCAAATGCGATCATGGAGCCCCGCCCTACAAGTATGAATTGAATTCTAAAATTGGTCTAACAAAAGTCTTATATAATCTTAATATTGCAGAGGTGGTGAAGTAAAAGTGCCCAAACAACGCTTATATACAACAATAAGTCATGCATGTCATGAGTTAACCTAAAGATCGATTTTTGCGAAAAACATACTACACACCGGATAAAAGTGCATTCGTATCCAGATAGCTTATTCGTTTGTTATTAACGATAGATTGCATTACCTTCGATAGAACCGACAAAAAAGCAATAGGGCGGTAGTTAGTAGGGACAGATTTATCACCTTTTTCCGGAACGGGCATCTTTCAATAATAATGGCGGAATACCGTCGGGACCAGTCGCTTTAAGAAGTTCTTTAAGAATCTAAGAACCAACCCGTTGTCGGAAATAGATTTTATAAATTGGGAAGAATTAGGTTGGATAATGGTAGGGTAGACGCACAAGCAAAATGCGATGCTAAGAGAGTGGCTTTCTGAATTTAACGCCCGGTGCGGTCTTCGTCCTCTGTTCTATAGTAGTTCACGGAGGAGTTCTAGGCCACTTTGATTTTCCAGTGATCTTCTCTGCTTTTTATATTATTCTGCTTTGGGATTGTTGTATTGCTCGGTACACAACATTCCTATGTTCAATCGGTAACTTACTTCTATCATCGAAACAGTAGTTCGGATCTTTACGACTTCTGCCTAAGATAGAGTCAGCAGTGCTAATTTTTAAGACATAACAATTTCTCTTCCACGCTGATGTGAACGACTCGTTACATGCAATTCGTATGCTATGACCATAATGTGATTTTGGTCGGTTTCGTCAAATGTTCGTCAACTTACGTTGGATTAAGCAAGGTGTCAGTGAAGTGAGACATTCGGTGCGGAAATTTGAAAACTGAGAAAAATTGTGTGAAGTGCAAGTAGTTGTTTAAGTTCATTATGGGTGAATTAAATAATGAGATAAATTAGCTAAGATTTTTGTTCGGTTTTGTCGAGAGAATAAGCCAGCCCATTATAGTTGGCCCTTTAGTCTTCCTTCATTTACGCCCAGTCCTATCGCTTGGCTGACTTAGCAGAAAACATTCACCTTTTCAATACTTGCGTCGTTCATGCTTAATCACCTGATTAGTTTTGTAAAGCAGAAGTTGATCTAAAGGACAATTGAGCGTTGATTTGCTCAATTCTAGTAAGTATGTGTGATAGGGGAGCTCTTCGCAATGGTCAATAAACAATTCTTCCTAACTTCTCTATTGATGATGATTGCGACGGTATTTGTTATCCTTAAAGGGTGCGCTAGAAGCGGCTTTTCTAAAAAGATCACAGGTAAGGTTAACGATTTTTTAAAGCGTTCCAAATGGCAGTGCTATAGAAAAATAATGTTGTCATGCATGGTAACACTTTACGTTGTTTTACGTCTTCCTGCTTAGAGCAACACTGTTCGACGCTCTGTGAAAACTTTGACTTTCTTTTTTGAATACCATTGGACTTGCATCAATTGGGGTATTTAAGTTAATAAACGTTGGAATCGTTATATTTGTAATATTTGAATAGATTGTTCCGATACATACAATGTACGTGTGCAGTTGTTGATTCATTCTCTATCGTGAATAACATATGCGGAAGCCTTTTTCGAAGTGGACGAACGGGAGGTACATATATGAATGTTTTACTGCTGTTTATGGAGCGTTGATGTGGTTCCAAAAAGGAAACACTAAAAAATTCGATACACGTTGGAAAATGTTTAAACTTAACAATACTTTATTGTTGGACACGTCCTATAAATCGGTCGATGTACGGAAATGAACTAGTTAAGAAGTTAAGCCAAATACGTACAACCGTGATGCAGAGTTGGTGGTTAAAATCTGTTTATTCATAAACTACAAATAGATTGCCGCTACTACAAATAGTTTGCCACTGCGTCCTCATTATCACAATCCAAACATGGACTTGAATCCTATCCACAGTCATATGGTCAACCGAAATATGCGACCCAAATACGACCAATACTCTAACGTGTTCAGATGAAAATCCAAGAAACTGCACTGCACTGGACTGCACTGGTCGATGCACTCATAAATTTAAATACTCACCGCAACACGAAGCTTATATGCGTGTGGCACACAGAAAACGCATTAACGCGAAATGCAGCACGCGTATAATAGTGTCACCACTCTGCAGCGGATTACCAGAGTTGGTCGGTTTCTGCGCATTATACGCTGCTGGATGGACGAACGGACGGGTGGCCCGCCCTGGGCATGCTAAGAAAAGACAAAACTTTGACCACAACCACACAACATGTATACGAGCATAAGAACATTTGAAATTAATTAATGAGAATTCACTACAACTCATTGAAGTGATTGTGATTATTGTCGGAACTAATTGCGAACTGGCTGCTGCCTCGTCGTCGTCTCGTCACTCGCCCAATTGCGCCGTTCGATTCAATTTGATTCCGATGGAAGCACATCCGATTTTGTCATCATCATCGTCATCATCGTCACATCAGACAGAATTACGCGTAATCCGTTATTCGCGCACTAGGTCAGGACAGGACGGCGGTGACGGGCCAATGAAAAACATAGCCTGACGTAGTCGAACGAATTGTCGAACGAGCCGAGTGAGCTGCTAATTGACGAATGCTGTGTTTTGCATAATAGATTGCTCGAAATAAACCAATTACGCAACATCATTGCATGTTTTTTGTACGAGTAGGTACGAGTAGTTAGGAGGTAGTAAGTAGGATACAGAGTAAGGAAGGATCAGTGCAGCAGCTTCAACCGTTCAGGACATGTACACTACACAAACACACACACTCTAAACTCTGAAGGGTTCTATATGTTGGGGGCGAATATTTTGGAAGGGTGCTCCGCGGCGCAGTGGCCACCGCATCGACGCTCAGGCATCCAAGAAATATGTTATGGTAATTGCGGTAGTTGACGATATAATCGATAACGACGACAACACTGATATGGTTATAATCGGAGTGCAATTTCCATAAAATGTCATCCATTTTGTATGCGTGTCCTATATACCGACCGATGACAGCAGATGCATCCAGCTATCTGACTCTACTGTTAATTGCTTTGAAAAAGTGCCTTCGCAGGGGAAATTGATACCTCCTAGGAATTGAGTTATGCGCGGCCAGTTCTTCTTATGGAATGTTTCCCTCTGAAGGGGGTTTTATTGCTTCGAGAGTAGCATTACAATTCGAAGCAAAGTAGTTCCTAAACGACATTCATTCAATAATAATTGCCCGTCACAGAAACACAGAGAAAACTTCAAAGTCATAACAGTTTGCAAAACTCCTTTGTATCGATGAATTGAGCAAAGTATAGCTAAGCCAACTGAGTCCTTGAAGACACGTGAAAGACCCATTTAATTTGAGTTACGACAAAGTTTTGTCGTTTGTATGTACGAGTATGTACTACCAAGTCCTTTCCTTTCCTCACATAAATACTTATTAGACAAGTTTATAGTTTATATGTAAATTGGATATTGATGAAAGACGCCAAAACCGGGCCAATTGGGTGGCAATCCCTTTGCGTCTGCAGTTGTTCAAATATTTTATAATAATATTACGAAATTGCAGAACATTTATTGTGTGCGACTTAGAGAGGAAAATTGGTGCATTATTCGAGGAAAATGAATGGCAATTTATTAAACGTATATTTTGGTTAGAGAGACGCACACATTAAGTACGGAGGACTGTCAAAGAAAGTACTGAGCACACTGAGAAAAACAAAACGCGTCGATTCTTCCTCGACCGCGACAATACCCTACTCCGTTTATGTCGGATTCAATTCAAATTTGGATGAAGGGAACAACACATTTTTAGGTTGATAACTAAAACCGTTTGTGTTTTCGCATACTTTCTGGAAAACTTGAACCAAATTTTAGCCATTTTAGGGAATCTTCACTTTTTTTTAAGTGTACTTCACTCATTTGTCCGGCCAGTCAGTAGTAAGGTGTTCCATTTTATTAGGTCTACCGACTAGCATACATATACGACATTTATTTTCTGAAACAAAACTTTTAGCTTTCCAAAGGATTTAACTTCAACAAAAAGGATCGTTTCTACCATCGGTCGGTCCAATGTGTGGTCCAATTTGCATATGGGACATTTCATTAGGAAACCGCATTAGAGAGATATTCATAGACGAGTCTATAGTAAAATGTGTATGGATACATCGAACGGAATGGAATGCCTGTAGTACCGCAAGTGCTCGTTAGTCAATTTGCAAAGGAGTTCTGCAGAAAGCATACACACATACACACTTGTCATTTTGTCTTCGGCTTAAAGTGCAGAAAAAATAACTTTCAAACATTTATTACTTATTGAAATCTGCGAAAGGACGTACCAGGCGGTAGGGTTGCCAAAAAAAACTACTATCTGCTAAGTTGCGAGTTCAGAGGAATAATCAAATTTGGAGAAAATGTTAATTTAAATACTAACTGGTATAACTAATAACCAGATCATAAAAGCCTTATCATGCTGACATTGTAATCGAAGCTATGGTCACTTTCCTACATTTACAGATTGGCCACTCTGGTGGTAATGCTTAATGTTCCATAAAGTAGTCGACAACTTGTTTGTTGCTGTGACTTAATCTGGCAAGAAAAATGTTTGCAAAATTAATTGAAATTTAAATTAATTGCAGAAAACTACAAATTAACAGAAGGGCGACTTTTATATTCCTTTCAAGCTATGAGTAACTCTCTTTTGATGCTAACATTCAGTTGTATGTTATTTCTCATTATTTCATTTAAAATTTAATAAAAAGACTTTCACAATATTCTGAGCTTGCTGAATTGTATACAATAAACTAAGAGGAAGGTAGTATTTCGAAAGTAATCAAATGACATTTTATGTACTGATTCATGGGAGGGTAAGTTTCATTTGTAAAAGAGGAATTATGTTTCAAAGGGATAATTGCGAAAACATTACTTGAATAGTATTTCAATTATCGGTATGTGCGTTAACGAGAAGCTTTATTGGAATTACTAAATTTCTGTTTCTCTTGAAATTCTTCGACATATTAGGGAAATATTCATCCTAAACTGGAGTACTCGTTATTATGAAATTTAGGCTTTTAAAGAGTTTTAAGAGTTTTAAGGGTTTCCACTTTAATTCACAAATAACAACAGCTCACTAATTCATACTGGTGATCACTTATTAATCACACATCATCATCATCATCATCATCATCATCATCATCATCATCAATTATCGGCATGTGCGTTAACGAGAAGCTTTATTGGAATTACTAAATTTCTGTTTCTCTTGAAATTCTTCGACATATTAGGGAAATATTCATCCTAAACTGGAGTACTCGTTATTATGAAATTTAGGCTTTTAAAGAGTTTTAAGAGTTTTAAGGGTTTCCACTTTAATTCACAAATAACAACAGCTCACTAATTCATACTGGTGATCACTTATTAATCACACATCATCATCATCATCATCATCATCATCATCATCATCATCAATTATCGGTATGTGCGTTAACGAGAAGCTTTATTGGAATTACTAAATTTCTGTTTCTCTTGAAATTCTTCGACATATTAGGGAAATATTCATCCTAAACTGGAGTACTCGTTATTATGAAATTTAGGCTTTTAAAGAGTTTTAAGAGTTTTAAGGGTTTCCACTTTAATTCACAAATAACAACAGCTCACTAATTCATACTGGTGATCACTTATTAATCACACATCATCATCATCATCATCATCATCATCATCATCATCATCATCATCATCATCATCATCATCATCATCATCATCATAATCATATTTAGGTCTCAACCGGTGTCCGGTCCTGGCCTCCCGCAAAAAATCTCTCTATCGGTCCCGGTTTCGAGCCGATGTCATCCAGTTTGGCAGCCCTAAACTCTGAGCGTCGTGGTCTACGCCATCCCTCCAGCGTTGGCTTGGCCGGCCTAGCTGTCGTGTTCCATAAATCCTACCGCAAAGGACTTTCCGAGCAGGATTATCTTCACTCATGTGAGCTAGGTGTCCTGCCCACCGGAGCCTAATGAGCTTAATTCTCTTCAAGATGACGACATCACGGTAACGCTCGTAGATCTCATCATTATAGAGTCTCCGGAATCATCCTTCCTCACATACGGGGCCAACAACTCTCCGTAAGACTTTCTCTCGAACGCGGGTAAAAGGTTACAATACTTTTTGCTTTTTGCACCCAAGCCAGGCCAGTCCATCCCCTTGTCGGAATCTGTTATAGATGTTGATTGGACTTGATAGTGATCCGGTTATTTTTACTTGGCTTATAACATTGGTCATTGTTAGCCTACACAGTAAAATTCGTTACGATATAAACGCCGCTTTGTCGCCTTATTTAAAACTGAAAAATATAAAATAATTCTACACTTAATGTAAAATTCAGCTTCAATAAATTTTTTAGATACTAGAATTATAAAAGCATAAAATTATGTTCATCGTTCTAGGTGTGAGGAAACTGCAGTCGTCTTTGTGTTAAGAAGTTTAGTTTTTTAACCAACACGAATGAAAAATACATCAGATATTCAGAAGCCTTCAGGATACAAATTTATACACCTCTCTAGTTTTCCAAATGCAAAGTTACTTTGCATATCATTAAGTGGGTTCATAGAAACTTTGTCCGTTAAATCTGTGTACCCATTTTTCTAAATTTTTTCTATATAGTAGAACCATTCATCAATAGACTAAAAAATGGGGAAACATCTTTATAAAAACTTTTATTTTACTTTACTTGATCTTTGTTTGTCTGTTTGTTTCGACTTTTTTGAGGACATTTCTAATCAACTTTTACACGACCTAGAGAGCTGAAATTTAAGGAGCAATGGGTTTTCACCATTTCAAAACAAAAATGTATGTCGATGTAATCATTTCCATCAGAAAAAGGAAGTTTTTTTACATTTACTTGTTTCTTCCTTAGATGTCACAAGTTTTCATCGGAAGCCTACTTATATAGATACATCACACGAAACCAACTGAAATAGCCAATAACCAAAATATCCCACTCATATTTTTAACTGTTTTGTGTATGTGATAGATCAGCCAGATATATGGAAAATGACCCAATCAATTGTTGTACTCGTAATAAAAATGCCATAACATGCCCTTGCCGGTAAATATACTCGTACTAGATACAAGTATACATGTCTGGAACGAGAATTTATTGCCATAAAAACACCTACAACAATTCCTTCAAATACAAGACGCAATCGAGTAAATCTTCCAGCTTCCACAAAACATAAAAGGTAATAAATTTGTCTTGCTTTACAGAGTAATATCGGTGGCTCTCAACTGACCGAGCAACAACACCACCGGTACAGTAGTTAATAGCTGGGATGAGAAAACAGGAAACTTTCGAGAAAATATGTGACGTCGCAAATTTACAATCTGCGAAAATCGCATCGTTTGCTGTAACTTCCAAGTTGCAATAAACAATTTGCGATCCCTTTGGCTAAGACCATCTTCATCGTCGACATGGATAAAGATATCTTCCAGATTCCTATTTCTCTTTACTCCCAATCGTCGCCCATCACTTCTTCTATTAGCGCAATGTTCATTATTTTGAGGTCAATTTAGGGCGACTGCAGCATGCCAAATAGTCAAACAGCAGAAGCCACAGCCAAATCGACTTAAATTGGGGTCATCCATGGAGGATTTTATGTCTAGGAAAAGTTTTTTTTTACACCAACTATACAACAGGATTCGTGTGCAAAAAGCCAATCATATGACCAGAGCAAAATGGATTGCAACAAAACAAAGCAAACCGAAACTCCAAACAAGCCAAGGGATAACATCGCAAGGCCGTGGATGAGGGATGTTCTTACATTTACGGCGGGCACAATGAATTTTTGGTTTAGCTGAAAGTATCTTTGCTTCAGCCTGATGTAGTGCGAGTGTTTGTGTAAATCACAATTTGTTGGATGAAGAAGTAGGAAAAGTTTCGGCCAAGAGATCAGATTACTTTGCAGTACAGTTAACCAGGTTTGTGATTGTGATAATCGTTTTACAGGTAAACTCAATTAGCAAGAAGATGAAAATATGTCTGTTCATCTGCAATGAAAGTAATACGGTTTCTTGAGTACCCAGTACAAACAATTATCAAACAATTATACAAGTGACACGTAAACGTGATAGTGAGGTGCCCTCTAATGTTTGTATGTACTATGTAGCGCACCTCATAGCTATTCCAAGCTTAATCACCCCTTTTGCCTTCACAATCACATCGTTTGTTGTTTTTGTGTGTAAAGAACTAATCCCTGCAGAACAATACAAATCCGCATCATTCCTTTTTGGTGGCTGTATATAAACTTTTCGCAAACAAAGTTTAGTAGACAATGCTACGACTGTGAAAATCTTTGTTATCCAACTTCAAGGTGTCCAGATTGCAATGTTTTCGGATGTCGTTAGCTGTTCCGTCCGAATCTCTTTATTCTTTCAGTCTTGCTTGCGAAGGTGAAATGTTCCGTTCGTGCGCTCCGCTCATTCAACATTGTCTGATTTTGCTAAGCCGCAATCCATCCGCATAATCTCGGCCGTTATACACGTAACTTTCCAAGGAGCATAAATCATTTTATTTCTTTTTGATTTTTTACCCTCTGATAATGTCGGTCGGTATGTGAAGTGAATATCTTGTTGTAAATGTGGGGAGAACAAGCGGTTGGCCTGTCTCCACCAGTGTCTGCGATTTATCTGGACATTGAAATCAGTATGCGACGCCGACCAGAAGATAAGGCAAATATTTAGCATTGAACGCACTTGCCTGCATGTCTGTATTGCTCAGTTCAAGGTCATGGCTATAAGATATCGCTGAGCACTGACACTTAGATTGAGAAGAAGTTTTGCAAGAAAGAACAAGTTTTCGCAGCTTTCCCAGCAGAGGATTGACATGCAACATAAAGTCAGCAAAATTGTTTTGAATTTTCATGCGTAACTTAAGAGAATTTGTTTTGAATTTGTATCTGCTAGTGACAAGGAACGGAATATTCTTCCGCAATTTAAAGCAAATTGCTAGTTCGAATTTCAGGAAGTAGATGGTGGATAGCTGAGATGTGACGCTTTCAAAAGTTTTTAATTCACTTGCGAAACTCGTAACTTTGTTGTGGAAGTTTTCTAAAGCATTTCAGAAGCGAAACGCAGTTAAGTATTCAGCAAATTTAATAAAAAAGTGCACTCGCCTTGGTCACTCGCCGCTTTAATATTAACAACCATCTTGCAGCATATTCTTCTGTTATTCTATTTTAGTATTCCGAACAAGCTTAAAACTTTTACAGGTTTTCAATGGACGTATGAGTAATCACTAGCTATAAATTGCCGAACTTTAGTTCGCTTTTCGCATGGATAGCTCCTATGAATTGGTTCACTCAGCTGAACATTACATTTGCGGGCTTTTGAATGAATTCCCATGTGTGGTGATGACGACGACACCGGTGCGATTATGCGGTCTCCTTCGAATGCGTTTGCATTGTGATATACACCATTTTGAACAAGACTCAACTTTTGTTGAGAGCAAATAAAATTTTATCTGAATACGTGTCCCATAAACCGACGTAAGAGAAGTTTCCCCCCCCCCCCCACACACACACACACACTACACACTTGCCGGCCGCACTTCCTGTGACTGCCGCACGATGGTTTGCACATGACGGAGAAAAGTTAATTGGTAGATCCGGATCCGACAGTGAAATCAGAACCGGGATGATGGAAAACTACTGACTTTTATACATGCAGATTAGGAACAAATGTGTTGCAGGTTATGTGGTTCTAGTCGTTGTTATCGTTATTCTGTTAGCACGCTTAGGGTGAATATGTTTAAGAATAATTCTAGTCACACCTTTTGTGAAAACTCTCATGAAACTTGTTACTATAAAAATATACATTTTTTACTTTATAAAGTGCGATTTTTCTTTTTCTGACACCTTTAGCCAGAACAATGGCTACAGCCATTTACTTTCCTTTTAATTATTGTGGTTTATCCAAGAAAGACAAAGAAAGAGTTAGATTGCATGTGTTATTAAAAAACTGAGAGTTCATTCCGTGGGAATTGAGTTTTATATTATATTTGATCCACAACAGGATATGTGATTTTGTTGTATTATTCTAGTACAGGAATAAACCAACGAATCATCTTTCATAACCTAAATCCATTCTTTTTAAATTCTTTATATTAACCTCGCGTCCGGATGTGTTTGTTTGTGGCTGGCTGGCCACTTCCCATAACCCGATTTTATTTAAACTTTGGAGACGATTATAACCCTTTTTATAAAAATTTCGAAGTTTCGAGGGGCTCTCATATACATTTCTTAAAAATTAAGAGCTTGTCAGCTCGCTCACTTGTAATTAATTTTAAGGACTGAATTAGCTTATAAGGATTATAGTTTCATGAAAGCTTCTTTTTTAAAATTTTTCACGTCATCGTAAGTCGAGCTCTAAACAATTGCTTCAACACAAGTCCTATTAAATTCTGACTGTTAGAAGTCGAGATATACAAGGGGACAAACAAGCAAACAAGCACAACACACGCATGCTGAAAAAAATTCCTTGGCTCTGACCTGCGTCACCCTTGGAGCTACTTTTAGGCGCATATTTTGAATTGTAACCGTTGCTTCGCGTATATTTTCTTTTTCTGCGTTTATAGTGAAAATGTCGTCTGGTTTCGACGGCTCCCCGTGGCGGGGTCCAGCTGCATCTTAGCCTATATATGTGAATGGTGCGGGGCTTTACCACGGAAGATAATGGAACAGGGCCGCGGGTACTTAGAGTATGTTCAGCTTGGCCACTGTCTTTGTACTTTGGCGACCCTATGAAACAGGTCTGTGTGGAGATGGCTTTGCTGTCCTAGTGGCAAATGATGGGGTTCGAAGTTCTGGAAAGATGGGTTGCCAGGGTCTGCTTTGCAATCGCCCAGGCACTCATACCTGAACGAACGGGTGATCCTTGAAAACTCGGGATAGCTTGCTATCCTGATGACAGGTGAGATGGTTAGGTTCCGGAGGGATGTGCTGCCAGGGTCTGCTTTGCAATCGCCCAGGTACTCATACCTGAAACAACTGAAGCCAAAGTTGACCTTCGGAAAAACCGAGTCTGAGAGACCAGGTGGAACTCTTCGGAGGACTGGGTCCGCACAATAGTTTTCCCAGTTCCGTTCTGGGCATGTATCGTTGGGCTGTAAGTTTTACTCCTGCAAGGGAGATAGTACAATAAATATGCTTCACGCCGCAAGGTGGGTATGCGAGGGGCTCATCCACAGCTCTACAACGATGGTGTCGACGGCAAACTACGCATTGAACAACAAGTTGTCACAACATTCTGTCATTTAGTCATCATCAGTATATTTACATGAACATTTTTAATTTTTTGCGTTCGTCTTTTAAAATAAGGCTCACCATACTAGCTACAATGGCGTAAGGCAAGTGTCTTAGCATTGAAGAAAAGCTCCAGATCAAAGCTTATCAAAGAAGAGCGCTGTAGTAACCGTATTAGCTATAACATTAAGGTAAAAACTTTATTTTACTGTTTATTCGTTTAATTGTGTGTTATTGATCAACAAATTATTAAATGGAAAATTAATCACAATGGAAAGCATCCCGCAGTGCTATCACAAAATAATTTTGATGTATATTATAACCTGCTAGAAAACTAAATGGTGTCATGCTAATATGCAATTAAATTACCAAAATATTTGCATCAAGTATTCCAAAAGAGGATTTAAATAAAATAAACTAAGTTATCTATGCAGTTTAAAAAGAAGAAGATTTTTTGCTGTGCTAACCGTATGTTAGTCAAACTCGAGAAACTTTTGTACTCGTATGTTGCTCAGTTCGAGTATGCAGCTAAATCGCACCAGTTATTGTCGAGGAACGCATATTGTCGGTGATATGTGTGCGTTACGTGGATTAAGGCGTAGGCAGCCGTTGAGTGAATGTAAAAAAGTTCATCCGCTGGCTACGACGATGTCGACGGTATATAGCAGTAATCCGGGAGAGCGCTCCTTTCTCCTACGCACGCTTAATAAGGATTCAACTAATATTTTCTGGTGGAGTCTAAAGTTAATTTCAACGGAAAAGTAGGAAGCTGTGGATGTAGAGCACCTATTATGTGAACCAACCTAGTTGCTAAGTACCCTGAACTCAGATCCGTATTATGACGCTATCAATAAGTGCTTGTTTCCCCATGAATATCCGAATGAATGTACGTGTGAATTTCTACCATCGCTCATACGAGGGAAAAACCCAATAACTTGTTCCTGGCTGAAGCAGTGCGTGCCAACACGTTTCTCAGTCCGGCAGCCGACATGAACGCAATAAACACAAAAGTTCTTCGCATCTCGAGGTGCAAGAAACGCATTTTTCGACAAAGTTTTTCCAGTTTCCATTTGGAAATTGGAATATTATGCGAATATTTATTGTAGTCGTATTGCAATGCTGTGAGTATTGACTAGTGACGGGATAGGAATGCTCTGCACACTGGTACTACAATACCATTCGTTCTCAAATACCAGCACGGTTAATGCAGCAGAAACTGGGATGTGTTATGCAGTCAGCTGAAACGCGTGAGGAGTGGTTTTTTGTTGGAAATAATGGAGCGGAATACGAGCGAAAATCTTGATGAGCTCGATTTTTAAAGGTAGCTTGTCCGATTCTTAACCTGAAATAAGGACAAATATTACTTATAAGATCTTGGGCGCTGTTGCTGTAGTGGTTAGTGAGTTAGACTTCTGAACGGGAGGTTAGAAGTTCGAATCTCCGAAAAACACCAAAACTCTTTCTCATGGTCCCACCATGGTAATAACTGTCACGGAAAGCTTCCCAATTCGCCGATCTGACATGGCTTTAAATTGTAGGTAATTTCCATTTTTGACTAAAAATATAACAAACAGGAGCTAGCTCTTGGACAACAACGGTCAGTCGCGCCAAATATTATTATTTTCTCATAGGGTCTGAAAGAAATTCTTTCATCATATTTGGCTCTACAACCGGGGTCCGCTCCTAGCTTTCTGCAAAAAATCCACCAACCGATTCCTATTTACAGCCGATGTCATCCAGTTTGGTATCCCTAAACTCTGGGCTTTCCGAGAAGGATCCTCTCGGCTTATGCGAGCTAGGTGTCCTACCAACTGGTGCTCCCCTGGGGGGACCGTTGTATCTTACTCTATCACTTCGGTAGGTAGACTGCTGGTACTTACATAAAATGTCTAATGTTGTACTTTGCAGGGCTGTGATGAAGCATGGATAGCTATCCAATAGCAAGCTTGCTATTCCAGAGGCAGATGATGTAGTTCAATGATCCGGATAGATGTGAGCTAAGGTCTGTTTTGAAAATTGCGCAGGCACACATACCGAACGAACTGAGGCATAGATGCCAGATTTCACCGAGGACACGTTAGTAGCACAGGAAGTTGGAAATGCCCACAGACGAATTTGACCTAGGTTAGCCGAGTCTGTACCAACTTTTGGTTGTGGACCTATTTCGTCATGGGCATAACCTACGTAGTGGCTGTAGTTTACTACCCAAACGTGGGTAGAGTGTTAGCGTTGGTGCATATTTGTATTTTATTTATTGGCCTAGCCAGGGCGAGTATGTGCTCGGCGTGAAGCTTCGCATTATAAAACCGGTTGCTGTCATTCCATAAGTAGGCAAGTGTATGAGATAGGCCCTGATCTTTTTTGCAGGTGGACGCCGGTGATTGTCGTTAAGCCAATCCATGTCCAAAGAGAACCGAGCCTTCCAATTAGGTACTCACGTTAATTCAGTAGACAGTTTCTGCCAACCGAGTCTAATTCTATTCACGATATCGACATCGCGGTAACGCTCGTAGATCTTATCATTATAGAGTGTTCGGAATGGTCCTTTTCACTTACGAGGCCAACAATTCTCCAGAAGACTTTTCTTTCGGAAGCTGTTAAGATAAATCTGAGATCTATGAGTTCGAAATATGTATTTTAATTCTTTTGAATTTTATTTTTGCATGTATGGTATTAGGTAGATAATAGCAGGTAGAAATTATGGTGTTCCTTAGTATCATAGCTCTGAGGCTTCCCTAATATAATAACCCTCCAAATAGTGCGATCCAGAACAATACAGTACCAAGCGGGCTTACTGATGGAGTTTAGATCTCTCGTATACAGACGCAGGCCCTACTTGCTAGTCTGCTTGTGCGAATTTATAACGATTCCCATCAGTCTTTATCGATATCATTTCTCATCTTAGGATTCATTCATTGTGATCCTAAGTTCGGAGTTTACCTAAAGCCTTCTTATAAGGTCCGTACGGTTAAAGTCAACAATTCGCAACTCGAAAGATAATGAATGGTCTTTTAATTACTTTATTTCATTCAGAAATCAACAAAAATGTACTCAGAATAAATGGTTGCGATAAAGCAAGAAATTGATTTAAAAGATAAGTTCCGTCTGGTTCATGGTTCCTGGAAATTGTACTCCAAAAAAATGCTTGCGTTAAGGGAATGAGTTGGTTTAAATGAAAAGGCTTAAATGGTTCAAAGGAAAAATGGGTATAAATATTTCGATAAAATGGAATTTTTTATTAATACAAATGGAAATGGAAAGATAAGTTATTCATATACTCATACATGATAATTGAACAAAAGAAAATTGCTAATGACTTGAGTGAAATGAGAAAAGAAAAAAAACGATATCTATAGAATAAGAGAACATATTGAAATTTATATGCCTCAGCATAGGTCTGTTTGGGAGTTGTTACAATTCCTTCTCGCCAACAAACAACAAGAGGCACCCTAGTCAGTGCGGTTCGTCCTGCAAGAGCCCCTGTCGATATTTTCCGTTAAAATTAAAGTGTATCATCTATCAGATAAGTGGTACATTACTATTTACGCAAGTGTAATCAATAATCATCTACTTACAGGTATGTACCATCATCAATCCATCGTCAATTTCATTTCGGTCATTCTCATGTGTCCATGTGCCCATGTTCACATGTCCGTCGTAGAATGTCCTTAATTACAAAATGAAAATGTTCTCGAGTCCAGTCGAGTCCAACAACTTCTGGAGAAGATAAAAACAAAAAATTAGTTAAAACTTTTGTTCCACATACACAGTTCCGATGGACAGAGCACAATTTTGGTAATTGAAAGCTGCAGTAGCAGGCACCCTTGGGCTTTTTCCCTCCCTCAGAAAACTCTTACAGGACACTTTGTACAGTATACTGGGTGCTGCTCGCTCACTGCAAGAATTCACATTATTTGCATTTACACAATAGTTTGGTTGGTTGAAGCCAGCGTCAGTTTGTTGTGGACGGCTGCGGAGTTTTATTGTTTATGAACTGATAATGGCCCACAATGCATGAAGTTGTTGTTCAACAGTTTAAAATTTAATTAATGGGTGTTCTCGTATATGCGTGTAATTTATTTAATTTGCATTTTTGGTCATGTCGTGTCAGCAGCCTTTCATTGTGTGCTGTGCTGTGTGCTGTGTCGTAGCAAAAAGGCCATCGCAATAACTCTTTGAGAAATTGAATTAAGTCCAAACAGGAAGACAAAATTGGCCCCTGGAACAATGGAGTTTCTGGTCATTCGTTGACTTTATGTCATAAAATTATATTTATTTATGCGAGTAAATAAAATTGTGATTTTAAGAGAATTTTTATTTAAAGAATTTTAAACATTTAAAGAAAGATTTTATACATCTTGTCGGTTAGTGTGTGCGCAATTTTATTTAAGTCGATGAAGAGATAGATGGTACAAAGATATTATGTTATCATGATTTCTTTCTGTGACTCAAAAATTCACGCATTATCTAAATTCTACATTAAACGCATAGAGATTCGGGGCACGTATAGTAATTTTGCAGACATTTCATGCTCCGAAGTCCTTATACGGAAGACACTCTGAGTACTTGGTAATCTAAATAATATTCACTGAACCAATTCTTGAACTTCACAGTGTACCCTGAACGAATATACTCTTAAC
The DNA here is from genome assembly GCA_947095585.1 of Nephrocerus scutellatus. NCBI lineage: Eukaryota > Metazoa > Arthropoda > Insecta > Diptera > Pipunculidae > Nephrocerus > Nephrocerus scutellatus. The sequence continues at coordinate 139,388,101 of OX352761.1, read as the reverse complement.
ACATATGTGATGATGATAAAATACTTAAAGAATTAAAAAAAACTGAGCACATTTACCACAGATGCTCCTTCAGCTTTACAATATGACGACATGCTCCTTTTAAGCGTCTTATGAATTGGAATTAAAATGCAAATTTTGTGCCAGAATGTAGTTTCAAATCCTAGAAATAACCACAGTAAATTTGAGATATCAAGGAATAAGGAGAAAATACTATATGATGGTGGGGAATTTGAGTTACTTTGGGAATTGATTTTTCTAATGTCAAGCTTTATTTAGCTGAATTTGAAGATGCTCTCTTAGATATCGATGGAAAAAAGATTTGAATAAAACCTCTAACATAAAACAGATGTGATAATTTGATTTCAGTTCCACTTTTAAATATTTTTAATTAGCCAATTTAAGTAAGGCTAATTCTAAATGAGTGGAAAATTTCATATTTAAATCCTATATTCAAATCTGCTAAAAAACTTATCGCAAATTTGTAAATTGCCAGCAATTCCAAACCTTTTTGAAAAATTAGTTAAAATATACTGTATTTCTTTGCAAAAGAAATGATTTCCCCATTTCAACATGGATTTATGATTGGTCGATCTACAGTCACAAACTTAACATAGAAAATAGCTTCTTGCAATGCGATATGTAAAAAGGTTTCTAAGGCTTAATTTGCTTTTAAAAAAGTTGTATAAGCTTGGTATCCATAGCAATTTCCATACAAAGTCATCTTATTATTTTACAAACAGATAATCGTACAAATTGGCGAAACTTGCTCGCACGTCATCATCGCTAAATCAGGAGTTCCACAAGGAAGCCATATCGCTCCAATATTGTTTTTACTTTATGTAAATGATATTACAGAATATTTGAAATATGCAAAATGTCCCTTATATGCAGATGTTTGAAAAAAATTAAAGAAGTAATGCATTGATTTTTAAACTAATGTCGAGTTTTTTTTTGTTTTAGCAATCTGCGGTCGAGCGTAGATTTTTTCTCGAAAAAACGAACACGAAAGCCGAGAATCTTTTGTTTACATTGTTTAGTTGCATGTGTTGTTGTTGCAGTTAATGAAAAGAGGGGTAAATCTCCCAAAATATCAAGATCTCTTTGAGGGGAAATCCAATCTATCGTAGATTGGTTTTTTGGAATAAACGAACAACTTGACAGCCAAAAAAGCACTCTACGGCAGATTTTTTTAAAAAAAAAACTCGACATAAGTTCTAAAGATTTTGGAGACCCTTAGGTTAGGTTAGGTTAAGGTGTCTGTCAAGGAAATCGACACACTTAGACCAGTAATGGTCTATTGTGATACTACTCGTTGAACCAATTAGAACTTCGTATGAAGCGTAGGAAACTATCACTCTCAATGTTGATGAGATCATTAGAGAATCATCAAGAGCTCAATTTTTTCAATAGAGGCTCCAAGAATTTTGAAGGCTCACGTATGTGTAATATTTTTGTAATATTTTCTTGGTCCATGGACCATGATCCATTCATTAAAGCATTTGGACTCGCGTCGCTTTAGTTTCGTGAACGTTTTTTCGTATTGCTTTTTTCAATGAATCAGGGAGAATTCCGAGAAAATAAAATTAAAACCGGCTACTAACGTGAGAAATGTTATATATTGTAAATCACATTTATCACATTTCTCCGATTTACTTCTTAATTTTAATAAAGGGCTTATTGCCATTTGGAGTTTACGTTTTTGGAAGAGGGCTGCACAAGTACACAGAAGATGGACGATGTTCTACTCCTCCTCCTCCTCATCCATGCAGCTTCTGCAGAAGTAATTCGAGAAGACTCCAAGCCTTGCTGCATGTCTGCCTATGAGACAGTGATGACACCTTAAATAGCACTGATGTGCGATCTTTTTTGAGAGATCAAAAACTTGGAGCGTTTCGGATCCAGCTTGGGCCAGATCTGTTATGTCGCTATGCAAGTTGTACCGTTTGACCACCTACGGTTAGTGTTTTCATTAGCATCCCTCTTTAAAATGAATTTGCATGTAGCGATTGTAATTCCTAGAGAATCATATTCTGGTAATATGGGTAGTGTAGTTCCTTGTTTGGCAAGTTCGTCAGCCATACAGTTGCCCGGAATGTATCTATGCCCCGGCACCCAACACAGGTGGATATTGAACTGCTCCGCGATCTCCATGAGAGATGATGGAATTTGGTTTGTAGAAACTGATTTCAGGGATTTCAGTGCAGTTTGGCTATCCGAAAATATATGGATATCCTTAGCGGATATGACGTTTCTCTTCAGCAAAGATAAGGCTTCACTGATCGCCATAAATCTAGGAAAAAACTACAGTGATTTGGAAGACGGAAGAAGAGGCCAAGATTTAGATTTTTTGAGAAAACACCTCTGCCGTCTCCGTCATCAGTTTTTGACCCGTCTGTGTAAAAATGAATGTGTTCATCTTTCTGGAAGCGTCCTCTTTCCAGAATGATCTGGAGGATACGATGATCTGGAAGTTTTTGTTGAAATGGAGTTGTGGAGTGGTGTAGTCTATGTTGTGTGGGACCCTGACTAAATTCAGGATAAAAGAGTGACTGATTTCATTTCTAGGCCACTGGGAGATAGCGTTAAAGTGAATAGCTGAGCTACCATCTACTAAATAATAATAATATTCGGCGCGACAGACCATTGCGGTCCAAGGCCTAGCTTCTCGCAACCATTTGTGTTGAGCATTTTGCACACAAATGATAGACACCGTGGCTCAGTGGATAAGAGCATGGCTTCTGAGCAGGAGGTTTGTGGTTTGAATCCCTTTAAAACCAAATTTTTTTTTTTTTTACAGTATCCCACCTCTCGCGAAAGTCTGAACGTCTGAGAGTAACGGAAAGCTTCTCAATTCGCCGTTCGGATTCGGCATTAAATTGTAGCAGCTACTGGCCTGCTGAAAATTTCGAGTGGTGTAAGGTCGAACAGAATAGCCAGTGCGGCGAAGGTTGTTGTACGAAGCTCTCCGCTCATACACAGACTAGCTGATCTTTGGACTTTGCTTAATTTGTCTAGATTTACTTTCTTATTTAGGGCAGTCCACAATACAGTAACACCGTAAAGAAGAGTAGGTCTTATAACCGCTGTATATAGCTAATGAGTTATAAGGGGTTGAAGAACCCATATGCTACCAATTGTGTTTTTGCATGAAAAGAGTGACTTTACGAACTCTTTCTTGTATGTTTGGATTCCAGTTTAGCTTCCTGTCCAGAATAAGATTTAAATACCTGGCTTTATCAGAGAATGTTAAGCTTATACCTATTATAGAAGGAGGGTTATTATGTGCAACTTTTTATTTCCTAGTACATACCAGTACAACAAACCAGTAAGTAAGAGTAGACTACATAACATTATGATATATACAAACATATAAGTGTGTTTATAAACAATATTACTTATACTGAGATACAGATAGCAATGTAAATTTTACTGAATCTATTTTCGTAACAATATGTAATCACATTGTAATGTAATCAGCAGAGAATAAACTCTATTGATGAAAATAATTGAAATGAAATCAATCTCGCTACAGAACTCTTGAGTAGTTGCACCATAAAGAACTAACAGATGAAACAGATAAATTATTAAATAGTAAATCCTGTCGATTTCCATCGGGTTACCTCTCAAATAAGCGATTATTCCTACAATGCAATGTTCCTTGAATACTCCGGCAATATGTTGACAATATCACTCGGTAATAGTGTCTGTGTGGGAGCCGTGGCTTAGTTGTTAGTGCCTTACCAATAATTTTTCTGTTATGTCTAAAAATTTTCTTATTTTATATTTCACTTTTCAGTCTATTAGGAAAATGATAAAAACATAATTCTAAGTATAGTAGTGCTAGTGACCAGTAGCCTCATCGACGTTATAAAGGCCAATGTCACATAATTTTCTTCGCCTTCGCCGATGCTATTCACGCATATTCATTCACCTAACACATCTAATGCAATTGACATGCGTACATAAACTAAACGTTAATCCAAGATAATAAGAGATACAAATTTCGTAAGTGGTTTGGTGTATGGGTGCGGGAAACAAATGATAATTCTTCCAATCGAATGTTAAGATTTTGCACAAAAAATCAGTAGCTAAGAATTTTTGAGTTGATGTTAAAGTAAACACAGAACCAAAAAATGTGTATCGGGGTTTTATTTTATATTTTCGATTTGAATTGTCCTCAATTATTGCTTTTCTTTGCCTATCACCACAATTAATGAAGAGATAGAAATTGATTTCTAATTCCCAGTTGGCTGTGTTGCCACTTTCTGTGGTGCTTTACTTTTCTTGCCCTTTTTGGTTTTCTTCTTGTACGGCCCAAGGCCTCGTCTAACCATTACACCGCGCCACCACGCTTGTATCTTCACTGCACAATCGATGCGGTGTAGCTGCAGCTCGAAGAGACGTTGCTGCTCGGCCTTCTGAGCCAAATACTCGGCGATGAACTGATGTCTGGCGTCGTAGATTTGTTTGTGTTTCTCGTAAGTTTTGTTCACCTCTTCTATGCGGCTTTTCACATCGGAAATAGTGGCGAGTATTTTTTTCAATTCCGTGTCATAGCGTACCTGCCAGGTGGCAATCATTGCACGGAACTCTTCAATCTTCCTCTGATTGAAGGATTCAATTTCGAAAATAATTCTCTGCTCGTCAGCTGTACGCCGTGTGTAGGCTAAAATTTCATCGGCTATGAGTTTCTCCTTCTTCTCACATAGAATAGCTGCTTGGGTGAATCGTGTCTGCTCCCATCTGGTGACCAAGTCCAGTTCGAGGTTGTTCAAGCAAGTTACGTTTTTCAGTTCGTGGCGGATATTTGCAATTTTCTCATTCGCTTGCGCCAATTTGGATTCTGCTGATTTTCGACTCGACTCCAGACGCTTTTCAAGGTTCTTCAGCGCAGCTGCGTTGACCTTTACTTCCTGTGACAGAGCAGAGTTTTTACTTTCGTCGAGTTGTTGTTCATCGACTGCGACTCGAAACGAGTGTGATGCATCCGAGGTGCATTGCTCCTCAAGAGCGTTGCTTAAAATCAATATCAACCCGTTCAGCTCCTTATCCAATTTAATTCGATTTAGAATTTTCTCGGAGGGAAGTCGGTTGAAAAGATTACTGACGTGTTGGACGGATGAGGTTGCTGGCCTTCTGTTAGACTCAATGTGCGAAGACAGCCGCTGGTCACGTTCCAGTATCGTTAATTGCGTTATCATTGAACTGATTACCGTTGCTATAAGGTCTGTCCGCAAGCGGTTCGTGTCGGATACCGACATGTCGGACAACTAAAATTACAACACGCTTACGGTGCTCGATGCTGCAGGACAAAGTGGTAAGACTTTGTTTGCCGAGCGATACAATGCGATACCGTTGCTATGACGTTGAGTTCAGTTCAGTGTGTTAGTATGTGCATGTGACAGACTTACGCCCGTAAAATAAAGGATTCTTGAATTTGTCTACAAGCCACAACAATATAAAGATAAAAAGTTTGGACATAGAGCTTTCTGATAGTTTTTACGTCAATAGCGGTTCGTTTGTTTGTAGGCTAAGATTTCATAGAACTGCCATTCTCATAGAGCATTTAATGTACTGTGGAACTTTACGTTAAGGAAAAGTTTTACTTTTAATTGACGCTTTTTGCTGGGGTTGTCTCCTAATATAAAATATCCCAACACACAAGAACTGATCTAAGACGCATCGCAATTTTATCAAAACGAGTGCACATTTTTGCCGGAAAATTTTCCTTAAGGCGATGCAAACCGACACGACCTGACGAGTATGCCAAAAAAAAAGCAACGAATCAACGTAAAACTTTTTCTCACTTAGACAAGTAGTGCAAGCGACGTAAACTGAAAAGAAAACGTTTGTATTACGGAAAAAAATATCTTTGTTGCTGCCACAGCTGATAAAATGAAAATCAATAAACAGGAATGCTTGCGCAAGCACAAAGGTTTTCTCGTTCGTTTTCTCTGAAGCTTTGTCTCTAGTTAGGGAAATGTTTTTCTGCTCGAAAAGTTGATTCCTTGTTGAGAAAGGAGTTTTTCAATGTTGAGTGCCGTTGTAATGCATTTTCTACTTCCTAATTTAATCACGATAGCCAAGTTTCCATATTTCTAATACACCCCGTGAGTGACCTCGATTCATTCTTTTATCATCAACCCCAATATCATCATCATATTTGGCTTTACAACCGGGGTCACTTCCTGGCTTCCCGCAAAAGGTCTCCCCACCAGTCCCGATATTAACCAGTTTTGCATCCCTAATCTCTGGGCGTCCTGGTCAACCCAGTGTAGGTTTTTCCGGCCTCGCTGTCGTGTTCCATAAATCATACCGCAAAGGACTTTCCGAGCAGGATTCGCTTCACTCATGCGATCAAGGTATGCCCAACCCACCGGATCCTACCGAGCATAACTCTCTTCACGATGTCTCCATCGCGGTAACGCTCGTAGATCTCATCATTATAGAGTCTCCGAAATCGTCCTTCCTCACATACGGGGCCAACAAGTCTCCGTAAGACTATTCTCTCGAACGCGGCTAAGAGGTCTTAATATTTTTTGTCTTGCTGAGCACGCAAGACTCGGATCCACATGTAAGTACTGGTATGACAATTCTCTTATATATCAGCAGCTTGGATGTTACGGTTAAGTTCCTGGATTTGAAGAATCTTGACAGACTATACTAAGATTTGTTAACTTTAAGCAACCGTACGAGTATTTCTGGTTTTATGCTGTTATCGGCTGCTACAGTTGACCCGAGATAGCTAAAGGATTGCACTAATTTAAATTCGCGCCCCAATATTTTAATTGAGGGACCAATGTTGGATCTTCTACTCGCAGACGTGGCTACCATGTTCTTTGTATTGCTCTCTTTTATGTGTAGCCCCAGGTTTAGTTCCGCCTGCTCGATCTGGATAAAAGCTTCCTGTACAGCACTCGGGTTTCTACCAACGAAGTCAATATCGTCTGCGTAAGCCAGTATCTGAATGGACTTATAGGGGACTGCACCATAGTCATTGGTGTTCTCGTGTACTGCCTAAAGACTTGCTCCCTACCTATTTTAGCATTCATATCCCCCAAGAATGATTTTTACATCATACTGAGGGCAGGCATGAAGTTCCCGATCGACTAATTCAAAGAATTCTTCTTTTTCATCATCTGGGGAATCCTCTGTAGGTGCGTGAACGTTTATGAGGCTTATGTTTTTAAATCTGCCCGCACGCGAAGGGTGCATAGCTGTTCAATTATTGGTTTAAAGCCGATAACGGTAGGTTTCATTCTTTTGCTGACTAGAAACCCCACCCCGAGCACATGATGTCTTGCGTGACAGCATTTATATATTTATATCGTATTCGGATTTTTGTAAGACACCGTTCCCCGTCCACCGCATCTGCTAGATTGCTGTTATGTTAGCATGATATTTGGACAGGGTATCGGCTAGCTTCTGTGCAGCTCGAGCTCTAAACAGTGGGCGTAGGTTCCATGAGAAAATTCTTAAATCGTTTAGCCGTTTTCGCTGCCGTGGTCGTCGTCGTTCATCAGTGTATCAGAGACTGATTTGGGGCTCCGTAACAAAGCGAGGTTATTGGCCTCGCGCCAACCTTACTCTGATGGGACTTACCCGAAAATTTAGCTTGGAGGAAAATTACCAGCGGCCATCACATGTGTGCTCAATCGCACTTCCACCAGTCAGAGATAGTTAGGGCCAATTGCAATTCTAATGCATTTTGAGGTATTCTATCTTGCTGATGGCTGACCCAAACCCCAAACATGACCTTATCGAAAATCGAATTTCATAATTCCACTGTACACACACACACGATGCCTTCAGTCGTCGTCGGAAAATCTAGAAAATACAAATTTTAATGTCCAATAAAATAACTGAATGGGCCAACGCCATCGATACCAGCATAATATGATTAATGGGAATGAGGAGAATGAGGAGTCTTCTGTCTGTTTAATCGACGCTAACGTAACACACCCATACTAATTACGACTACAGTCAGGCTGGGGAAACTAGGAGTATGTTCACTTGCCTAATGTCAATTGTTGTTTTATCTCGGAATATGAACTGATGATGCGGTTCAGCTTCATCTCCTACCGTCGCCTCAGATACCATTGTCAGATCTGCTTAAGTGCCATTTACATTTCCTTAAGCAAGTTGACTAAACTCGAGTGTAGGTTCTCATTCAGGAAATGTTCTACAGATCCAGAGTCGTCAGCAGATAATTTCCATAACCATCGCCAAAGTATCAGAGCAAAACACTGAACTGTGCAAAAGGAGTGCGAGCAATTTCGAAGATGAATGAGAATCAAGTAAAACTTGCTGGGAACACTCTCTCCACATCGGTGCAGGACGCTTTATGAGGCCTCGTATAGATCTGCAGATAATAATGGGAGCCTCTGCAGTTGCTTAGAAAGAGCTATACGCATATACTTAATAGGCAGAGTTTCCTTACCAAATTACCATAAGGATTATCACTCGGATATTATTGTCCCGACGACAATGCTTCGCTGATATTGCTGTGGTAGTTATCCTCTATGCCCACCCCATAACACGTATACTTGAATATTCCGTATATCTGGATCCTGCAGATATATCCTTTACTTTGAAATTTGAATTTTTGCTGCGAATCTATGAATGGAGCGCGCGTTTGTCGAAAGGTTGCTGAGAAACAATAAATGAAAGTGAAAGGTCTTCGTGCGCTACGTTTGTGCTTCCAAACCACAAACAAACCACTCACATCTACAGAATGTTGGTATAATGACTTAATAGCTCTCATTTTTCCCTTGTAATTGTTAATGGCAGGAGCAGGATTAAAGAGCCTTGAGCTCCATTACCACTCTTTGATGCATTTAGAATTTGTCGTTGGAATAGAAATTCTTCGAAGGTACAAGTGTAGTGTGTAGGAGACTTTTGGCTTTTATTTGTGCGACAGAGTACGGGGTGTGGAACTTCAAACGTAAACTTTACTTAGAAGAAACCCCTTGTTTTTCCAGCTTTCACAAATAATTTCGTGCAATTTGTATAATTTCTACATTCATATGACAATGTATGGAATTTAGAAATGTATTCACAGGATTACAGGGTAAAAACAAAGAAAATTTTGATTTGGATTTTATCTGAAGTAAAAATTTAATCCAATTTGGAAAATAGTTAAATTATCTTTTGGTTGCTCAGTGTGTAAAAAACCGCTGATTCATTGCAGTTATTTGCTTTTTTTAACTTTCCTAAAGACTCTTATTTCGAATTCTTCGAACTCACAGAGAGATCGATGAAAAGAATTGGAATAGTTTGTTAGTAAGTATTGACACAATGATGCCTTGATGTCATTGTTCTTGTGGAGACCAACATAAGAGACGAAGAGAATATTTTTTAATCAATAGCAGCATTCAATGCTGAATTTTTAAATAGAAAACAGTGTAGGGTGGAGGTATTGTCCTTTTTACTTAAAATAACATTGGCTATGCGAGACTAACTAACAACATACTGAGAACATAAGCATAAGATATAAAGAAAACCCAGAACAAAAATTTATTACTGCTATGTAAAGACCACCAGACTAAAACTAGAAAAGTTTCATCAATGAATTAGATATTAACACGCAGATGAATAACTATATGAAGATGATGGGTGGAAAGGGGCTGGTCGATGTAGATCCAACACGCGGTGATATGCAAATATACATCGCGACGATAATTGATCAGATCCTAGTAAGCATACCAGGGCGGTCTATGTTTTCGGCGCTGAATGAGTTGTGCATATCGGACCACTCTATGCAACCTTCTACGAAACGTTTACAAAATATAGATTAACCTAAACAGAAACAAGATTGAGCGGATTAGGAAACATATCGGTTCGGTTTATTGACTCAGTAAAGCTTTTGACACCCTAGATCATCATATGCTACTGGAGGCTATGCACAGAGTGGGAATTAGGGGATCTTTGAACATCTGGTTACTAGACTACCTGACTGATCGCCACTTCCAAGTAAAGACTCCTGGAAACCATTGTGAACCGAAGGTCATTGAATATGGCACACCACAGTGGTTAAAACTGTTTCCTTTACTATTTATTATATACAAGGAAGAGCTGCTGCGGGTCTTCACAGAAAGCATAGGCCGATGATACAGCCATTTTAGTAAGTCATCGATCACTGGATACAGCGAACCAAAGAATTTAAGCCAAATTGAACAAGGCTGTCACGAAAATGGTATTGTCATAAATCAAAAAACTGATCACATCCATGGATCTCAATGTCAACTGGCAAATATACGCATTCCTTACCAAAACAACGTCATTCAGCCGCAACGACCGCATTATGTATCAAAGAAGTGAGTTCTATAACTTATGCTGTTATCGGCTGCTACAGTTCTCCCGAGCTAGTTAAAGGATTGCAATACTTCAAATTCGTGCTCCACTATTTTAAATAAGGGATCTTCTGCTCGCAGACGTGGCCACCATGTACTTTGTTTTGCTCTCATTTATGTGCACCCCAAGATTTCGTGCCGCCCGCACGATCTGGATGGAAGCTTACTGTAAAGCTTTTGGGTTTCTACTTAGGATGTCAATGTCGTCCGCGAAAGCCACTATCTGAATGAAGTTATAGAGGATTGTTCCTCTCGCTGTTACGTCAGAGTCTCGGATCATTTTCTCCAACGCCAGGTTGAAGAGGACGCAAGCCAGTCCATTCCCTTGTCGGAGCCCCCTATAGATTCGAATATTTTTTACTTGGCTTATAACATTGGTCATGATCAACCTATATAGTCGTCAGTTTATTTGGGATACCGAATTCTCTCATGGCTTTATAAAGTTCTACTCTGGCTATGCTATCACAGGCGGCTTTAAAGTCTATAAAAAGATGGTGTCGTGAGTTTTGAAACTCTAGACATTTTTCCATCACCTGCCAAAGGATGTAAATATGATCATTAGATACTTAGCCTGGGATGAAGCCAGACTGGTATGAACCAATGATGACTTAAGTGTATGGGGTATCCTGTCTTGAAGGATAGAGGAGAAAGTCTCGGTACTCAACAACGTTATAACACGACAATTGCTGCATGTCGTGATATCTCCTTTTTTATGTATGGGGCACAGGATGCCTCTTCGCCAGTCTTATGGCATCGCTTTTTCCTCCTAAACTTGCACTTTTAGTTTTGATTTGCTTGGTGTATTTCGGAGCCTCCTGATTTAATCAGCACCGTTGTGATACCATCTGAACCCGAGGCATTATTATCTTTCAGCCGATTTATCGCTCTGCTAACTTCGTCTATGCTTGTTGGCGGCCTTATAGTGTTGGCTTCGGTCATTATTGGAGCCTCAAATTCCTCAGTTAGCTGGCCATTTAGCAACTCAGTAAAGTGTTCTTAACATCGCTCTTGAGATCGGCGATCAGGTAACACTCTTTTTCTTTGCAGGATGTGCAACGCGCCATACCGCGGACTCTTTGATAGAACTTCCGCGCCTGGTACCGTCCTTGCTCTCTGTACTGTTCTAGTTCATGGACGAGATTCTTCTGCCAGGCTGTACTGCCTGAATACTGGATACCTACCTATATTTGCATTCATATCTACCAGAATGAGTTTTACATCATACTGAGGGCAGGCATGAACGCTTATGAGGCTTATGTTTTTAAGCTGTAATACCATTCACCGCATCTTCTGGATTGCTGTTTTTTCAGCATTATATTTGGACAGGGTATCGGCTAGCTACTGTGCAGCTCAAGCTTTGTACAGTAAGCGTACGTTAAACGATAGTCGTCGTTGGTCATCAGTGTATTGGATGCTGATTGGGGATTCCGTAAATAAGTTTTTCAGGCGAGGTAATAGGCCTCACACCAACCTTACTTTGAAGGCACTAGCTCAATCATTCAGCTTTTCCTGTATTGGAGGAAAAATTAAATTAAATTAATAAAGTAAATTAAAATCCGATATATCTCAACTCTTAGCATTATTTCGCTTTTATTAGCAAAATAACCTCCTGCTGATAAGCCACAAGCTTTGCGGGAAAACTATGTAAAATAATGTTATATTTTGATATATATATATGATATATATGAAAACAAAAAAAAGTTATTGTGTAACCATAGAGAATTCGAGGTAAGAAATTTATGTCGTAAACTTAATTTTTTATATCATTTTCCCATAAGTTATAAAGCTTCCAACATTGTTTTCCTTCAAAAATAAAAGCATCTTAGCTTGCTTTTGTCACACCCTGTTATACATGCGTCGTAAGTAGTAATCGCAGCTCTGCCTGCGTACGAAAGATTTCTGCAAATGTTTGTTTGTTTTTTATATGAAGGATGAATGCATGGACGTACATATAACTTAATGCCAGAATCACCAAGAAACACACGAATTTCGCTTGACGAAAGCAACTACACAAAGCACCGAGAACGCTCCTCACACCCGTCGAGTTTGTACGCGGCTAACGTGAAAGCTTCAATCCTGTGGCTGTGTATGCTGCAAAATACTCGCATAATTATCGACACTTAGTACACTCTTATTGCCTTCAAAGCCGGTGGCTTTACCTAAGTCCCCTGTCTGATATTCCTCGAGATGTGAATGCTCGTCGTCATGGTCTGTTCTCTTTGGGGATAACGAATGGATTTGCACTCATCGTCGCGTTGGGTTCTGAAATTAATTTTGGGGGGCACAAGTGCTCGACAATGTTTCACTTATCCCCGCAGATACTTTCCCTTTTATTTTTATTTTTGTGCGATAATGGAAATGTTGTTGAGGAATAATTTCACGCGTGCACACAGGAGCTCATTTCATTTTCATTCAATGCCAGCAGGTGCACACTCTTGACATACCTATAAGGAGAAGAAATGTTTTTTGAACTGTGTGTGTGTGTGTGCGTAATTGTTATTTAAGTAAAATGACTAAAATGCGGTGGTGTAGTTCAAATGTAGTGGACATTGATAGAACTTGAAAAAAAAATTATGTACGAGTAATGAGCGAAAGTTCTATGAAATACCTCAATAGTACATTTTGGTAATATTTGGATATCGATCACTGAATCTCATATAATCTTGCTCCGAAATCAGGCCGCTTTAAATAAACTTCGTTTACATTTGCGATAACAATACAGCCTCAATACTCACCCAATCACTAAATTGGCATTATAGCGAATAATTGCCCCTGGTCTCTGCAGGATTTGCGTCACATTCCTTTCAAATTGACGCCACGACAATCACATATTTACGGTTTCAGTCTCAATGCCACCTTGACTGACGTGACCTTCTCGATTTCGTCCTCCTTCAAACTCAGTCAATAATAATTATAATTTTGTTGTGTTTTTCTTATTTCTTGGTATAGCTCATGAGTTATAAGTTGCCTGAGTTTGTGCTCTTCTGGTTTCGAATTTTAGTTCTAAGTTTGAACTTTCTACCTTTTATGACTGCACGCAATTTTTTCAGAATGCTGTTTTTATTTTGATCAGCATTAATAGTCGTATTCCATGTAACTCGGAGCGTAGATACATTCGTATCAGTGAGAACTTTTGCATTCAGTGTTCAGTTTATGTCAGGTCAGCAATTAAAATTGTCAAAGTCAACAGACAAAGCGAGGAGAGATGACAAACCCAAAAAAAATTTTAGTCTCAGACAATCGGAGGAAAGTCCTCGCACAAAGTGAGGATACGAAGGGATCATTAAATGGGATACGCCTAATCAATCTTTGTTAAATTGATCTTGATTAGTATACTTCCACGAAATCAGACAACCAAAAATGTCTTATGAGGTTGATAGTCAAGCACAGGCCACAAGTCTAGCTATATGGTTGAAGATAATCCTTACATGGAACGAATATTTTATTGAAATTCTTAGGGAAAAAAGAGAAAATTCTCATTTGGCGTTGGAAGAAAAATAAGAAAAATGTTAATTCTCCACACGAATCACGGGAGAAAAAATCTGAAATATGGCATCTATTAAAAACTTATTCATACCAAACGGAAGCAGGAGGGTAGATTTAGAATCCACAACCTCACACAAGCATTGACATCACCTTCGGTTGACAAAAAAAAAAAACAAAACAGCACGACATCGAAGTACTGGTTCCATAGCAAAGGTTTGGAGGAGGCACAAGGACCAAAAATATTCGCTATTACCACAACAACACGACACGACTGCTGCTGTGGCGAAACACTCGTACATCACACAACAATAGCAAATGCACTGACACACAAAAACACATACATACACACCTGCGCTCTCAGTCTTGAAGGGCTCTGTAGTATTTTGCTCGTCCATTTGCATACAAATAAGGGTAAATGAGCAGTGAAATTGATATTTAACTAAAATTTCATACTTTGTTTAGGTTTTAGCGTGTGTACGACGTACAATGTCAAGGATGTGTGTGGCGGAGTTTAGTCTGTCGAGTCGGTCGGTTAGTCGCACGTCGACGGAGCACCTTTAAGCGTTGTCGTGTTTTCGGAATCTTGCTAAGCTTTTGGATGCCCTATCCTCACGACACATTCGCTCGTTAAAAGGTCCTTCGGCTATTCTGGCTATGTGATGATCAATTTAATTTGTTATAATGTAACATCTGACGATGACGATGACGACATTGAGCTTGGGCCTCATCTGTCGAGGAGGCTTTACTTTACAAAGATAACTTCATCCTGGAATATTAGTAGTTGAATAACAATCAAAATTATTATCTTCACTACACCCGCTACTTCTTCTAACTACACAACATGCTCATAATTACGAGTACTTAATATGATGAGAAATGTCATTTAAAGTCTATCGAGCGTCTCCCATTTCTTGGCATTTTTAAACGCACAATCAAAGGTTGTTTCTTCGCTCAACTGAGTGTTTGTGCATAATTTTGATAACAGCCTCTTACTCGTAAAGATACGGGTACTTTGGTTTTCTAATTTCCCTTTTATAAAGCAAAAAATGGAATTCATCCTGAATGGAGAGATAGCTCTCTTACAGAGGATTCTGGTAGGCAACTGGGACTCTTACATTACATCACGGGGAACAATCCTCCCTAACGTCCTTCCAGATGCTGCATAACGCAGACGGTATTACGTATTGATATTATTATGAAATTTAGGCTTTCTAGAGTTCGTAATGGATTTTGCAAATAAAAGCTCAAGACAGGTTCCTTTATTTACAAATACAACTTATTATGGAGCCAAACTGGATGACATCAGCTCAGTATCAAGACTGGTATAGAGAGATTTTTTTTTAAGGAAGGCTTCTATCGGAACCCGGTTGAAGAGGAAAATGTGATGGAGATGATTACGGAAGACATCCTTAAAAAACAACCATTAAAAATTAAAATTGTTCGTGTAACACTGTGCAAAGTTTGAATAAAAGCAGGTAAGTTAATAAAAAATATATGGGAATATCTAAGCCCTGGAACCCGAGCACTTCCAAATTTTTACAGAAAGCCTTGTCATCGAAGATACACACGTGAAGAAAATTTCAAGAAAAATTATATGGGAGCCACTCGACCCTGGGACACTTTCAATTTTTTACAAAAAGTGTTGTCCATCGAATTAAACACGTGTGCATAAAATTTGAAAAAAATCGGGTAAAATCTGGTTGGGATTCCCACCCGGGCCCGATCACTAACAATTTTTCATAAAAAAGTGTTGTCCATTGGAGATATGTGTTAAAGATTTGGCACCCCCTCTGCGCTGGGACCACTTCCAAATTTTTACAAAAAGGGCTGTTCATTGGATTTAACACGTGCGTTTTCATTGAAGAAAATCGGGTACATTTTTTAAAAAATTTATATGGAGCTCGCATCCCCGATCACTCCAATAATTTTACAAAAAGTGTTATCTAGTGTGTTTAAAATTTGAAGAAAATTGCGTACCTTTTTTTTTTTTAAAATGAAAAATTACACTGAACAGATATTTTGAAATTTTTAAATTCCCAGCGTATAGCTTTTTAACTTTATTTATTTCTCTCTCTCTCTCTCTCTCTCTCTCTTAATTCTCTTGTTTGACCACTTTAAGTAATATTTTTATTAAGAAATAATTGTTAACTTAAATTTTTTATTATGTCTGCCAAGGACTCTTTAATCTGCAAAGGATTCTTTAAACTTCGCAGTGAAAAAGTTATTTAAAAAATGGAAATTAATTTTCAGAATCACGTCCTCCTGCCCAACCAACAGATGTAATTCAATTCTGATTATAGTGGAAACTTTCTGGCAAACAACGTGCACAACAACCAGAACCACCCAACCAGCCATCCAACCAAGTCGCAATCGCAATGAATAATCCACAGGAGCGGACAAAGTGAACGATGACACGACAAACAAAATGGCACCAATTTATGTCTTTGGTGTCGATGTCGAAAAATCGTCCGCCCATTGTTTATTCGAAATGGGGTCACTCAGCCTCTGCTGTCGATGGTTAACAATATAAATTATTTCAGTAAATTCGTTGCTTTTTGTGGTCCTGTTGTGAGCGAATCTGCGGCGTTCAAGGTGGATGGGCGATAGATAGATAGAACCGATAAGTGAAATATTACCCCTGTCCGGCCCACCCGCTATTTCGTAAACGTATTGTAACCGACATCGCCACTCGGATACCAGCGCGTCTTATTGGAGATGCCTATTCCGTCTGCCGACTAAAGATGTACAGTAAATGAAATTGTTTTGTCGTCGTAATCGTAGTGGATTGTTGCTCTTTCTCTTCTGTTGTTAGTCATCATCAGTTTGTAATTGGTCGTTTGTCGGTGACTAACTTGCCAACGAGGACGGCGACCAAACACCAGGGAGCACTCGATTATATTTTCAAATAAATTTTAACTGTCAGACGTGTGGGAATTTCATTTTTTAATAATCGTTCTGTGGTGTGAGAATGAGCCAGTAACGATCCATTGAGTCGAAACAAGAAACTCTAGCAAGGACAACAAGGTCGCCAGTAGTGCGTGGCTGCAGATTGTCGTCGTCATCGTGGAGTTCTGTATCAACCTTAACACACGTTTGTTCGCATAAGTGTCCTAGAGAATATTGAATTAAATGAAAGACGCGTATGACAGAGCATGAATTGTTTTTTCTGTTTTGCTAGAAATCAATTGATTTCTATGTATGCTGAATACTGTTGATCCCAAAATGTGGAAGCTTTAAAATTCCTTAAATTGATGGATGCTTGAAATGTGAAATAGCAAAATACTCGTACACCATTTCACGTCACGGTAAAAACACAAACAAGTAGGTACACTTATAAAATATTTACGCCCCTAATGAAAAACAAGGACCAGACGGCTCTTGACCATCGAATCAATTTGAAAAAGACGGCAATTACTTAGAATTTACTCAATTGTTCCTTAATGGACAGAAATAAAAGAGCTTGATTGCGGAGAAAACTTCAAGTAATCCCACTAATTGTAAATAATTAATTGACGGAATGAGAGGAAAGTTTCAGGATTAAGGTAAGTTGAAAGTGCCATCAGTATGTTGTAGGGAGAAGTCCTTGTTTGAGTGTTTCTATTAAGATTAAGTTAACGACGTTTGAAAAACTTTGTAACCTTTCAAAGATGGGAATATGTAGACTTGGTGCTTTTGCTTTGAATGTTATTGTCTTAAATTTTATCTTTTGGAAACAAATTCATAAACTATTTGGTCCTTAGTTAGTAGGTATTTTGCGTCAATATAAGTACACGAGTAAACGTAGCATTCGAAAATAGGAAATTACTGGGAGTGGTTAGTGCATTGGAGACGGAATGTTCAAAGTACGCATCCAAGAAAAACACCAACAAGGTTTCTCATCTCTTCGTTGTGTCTGAAAAAATTTCAAAAGAAATAACGATCACAAGGAGCTTCTTATTTCGCTCTTCGGATGTGGCTTTAAATTGTAGGTCCCAAAAAATGTAACACGCGCACAACAGGGATAGTCGTGAAAAAGCTATGCTCTTGACCGCTTTATTACTGATGCCTTAGCTCGCATGAGCGAAGAGAAAACTGTCTATAAAGACCTTTGTCCTTTTATAAGACACGACAGGTCTAATGGTGCTCCAGCACTGGACAATAAAGATCTCGTCTGGTACACAGACAGATCGGAGATGGATTCTGAAGTGGGCGCCAAAGTCACAAATTCAAAGACACCAAATTCACAACACCAATGGGTAAGAGTCCCACTGTTTTCCAAGCGGAACTTCATGCCATTGAAGTCTGCGTTAGGATAAACCTGAGTAAGGGTATTATAGGCGCTACGATTTATATCGTTTCAGATAGTCAGGCAGCACTGAAAGCGCTATCGTCCAGCATAATGGACTCTAAATCAGTAAAATGCTGCTACGATGCACTGCATTCCCTTGCAGGGCTCAACAGGGTTAAACTCGATTGTGTCTCTGGTCACCAGGGTGTTACAGGAAACGAACATGCAGACGAACTAGCAAGGGCTGGTTCAGATCTGCGTTCTTAGGACCGGAACCTTACTGTGGTATCAGCTGGGCTACCACCACAGCGATGATTATAATACCCCAGGGCTTAGACAGTCCAAACAGTTAACCATAGGCCTTTTTCCTATAAGGAGATCCTTGATCTTGACAATGATAGCATCAGAAAGCTAGTGAGTTTTCCCACAGGTCACTGTGGCTTGCGAACAAAATAAATCTGCGCTCAAACACGGAGTGTAGGTTCTGCTTGGAGGGGGACGAAACATCCGGGCACATTCTCTGTGACTGTCCAGGTTTGATCTGGTTATGGTGAACATATTGTTACGAAATTTAAGCTTTTGAGAGTTCGTAATGGATTTAGCAAATAAACACACAATACCAGTTCGATAATACACAAATTACAACTTTAATTAAGAAAAAGCAAAAGTTCATAAATTACACTGGTGATTAATTATTATGCACACAAAAGTACTGAATGTTAGTGCGGTACCTCTCTCTACTTTTCAAGTACTTTTGAATTGGTCGGGTTCTTTTCAAAATAATAACAAACTTAACTTTGAATTTGTTGTTCTATTTATACAAGATCTACAGTTTTGCGAAGGTTCTATTCTAGAGAACCATCTAACAAATACCAGAACATACTGGTAAGTTCCTATATAAAAATCAACATACAAATTCAACTACATATTTGATACAGGAATGTACCAGTACGCATAATGCTATAATCTATATCAATACTATCTGTTCTTCTATACTACGAGTATCTATACTTATATACTAATATAATAATAATATGAACTGTATATCATAACCATAATAATTACTAAACAATTTCCGTCGGTGTTGTGCTGCTGCACGAAAATTAAAAACGCAAATGTTGTACAAAAACAAGAACATTTTTAATGCTATTTTAAGGGTAAATTCACAGACTGACAGTTATCTCTGATATAAGCAATTTTAATTTTCCGTAGTTATTTATTTAAAACGTTATGCACAAGATGCACACAACGCGATGTCAGCCAAACTATTTGTGCGTCTTTCCAACTCAGTGAATTTTCTGCAAGGGAAGTTTCTCAGTTTACTGAAAGTTTTGAATTTCTCGAGCTTAAGTTTTCACTCTTTGCCACAAATTAATTTGGATCCATCGTGAAATCGTGAACCTTTCCATTCTGTCTACCTCCTGCATTTCAAATGTTACGTTCTTTGAAGTTCTAAATTTCATCACAGCGACTTATTTTACGCATGAACATTCTTTCAGTGTTTTCCTGTGTGCCGAAGTGCACATTTGCACACCAACTTGCAGACGCACATTTGCATCATGCGGAAGAAATTCTGGTCTTTACGAGGAAACACGGAATGTAAGAAATGTATTCTGTTATACGGTGGTAATATTTGGTTTGGCGAATCCTTTGTTTTTCAAGAAATCTTAAAATATTGGTCGTAATAAACAAAGAATTTACTTGTTACGAGTCAACTCATAAGCGTCATCTTAGTTTTTTCCTTTTCATGTAAATACGGTTCCCATTAATTTAAAGAACGGTGTAGGTTTGGGAACTGAAAGAAAATCAAAAAAGATTTGTGCATCGAAATTTATATACTATGTATGATCTTACATAAAGTCAGAGCATCACAGGTCTGAGTGTGTATTGTTTTTCAAATGATATCCTTGTCATCAATCACCGTTCCGATACGTCACTTAGTGCCGCACTGCTGACTATAAAAATTCCTTGCATTTTAAATTGGCCAACTTTGGAGAGCAATATAAGACAAAGAACTGATGTCTTTGGTTTTGGGGACCACATTTTAACTTTTTTAATAGGTAGGTACTATAAGATAGTTCCTGAAAATTCACCAAAAAAAAAAAAAAACTTCTTTCTTCGTATTCATCTCAGAGGATATAAAATTTAAAAAGTTTTCTTTTAAAAAAAAACTTCCTTGAAGTTCTTTAGTTCTTCGGCATTAATTATTCTTTTCGTTGAATAGTGTGCTAAAAATTTGAAAAGTTTCTTAGCCAATAATGCGGTAGTTGCGGTGGTGATAAAAAATTAATATGATGCTGTTTAACAATATATGTAAATCATTTAGTATTCTGCTGTTGTCTTTATTTATGGAACCTTCTTGATGCACTTGAAAAAAATACAAAAACTCCCAATCAATAACAAAAATGTTTAGCCTCTCAGGGCACAACAATTAGGAAATTAAAATAACTTAGGACTGCAAATAAAATAAAGAACATGCATTTTCCTGCGGAGTACCTATTCGTTGGATTTCAAATACTTTTTTTTTTAAATTTATATTTTATTGTTGTGCCGATCTCAATGCATGTCAACGCTCAATTCACACGACGATTATTCAATTGTGTATAAATGTGCAAGTATTAGTGTTGTCATTTATTTATTTAGAAGAAAAAACTGAATAATAGTTTTGGGCTGACAAATTTACAACACAAACAATTCCCCAATTTTTGTCAGGAGTTTGTTTGTCAGCCAACAGCCATCGCGAATTGTCCGTGAAGTAAAAGCTTTTCAACCATTACCCCATAGGACTATCATCACCAGCCACAAGCTACTGTCATCTGCATCGGTTCATTGATTTGGACGGGTAAGTGCTCTGCTGTGTAAATCAAATGAACTCGGTCTGTCATAGATGTAAGCCATTGTTGTGCAGATTACCTGTTTTTATGTTGGTAAGCAGACGTAAGTGATGGACGTTAAGAGTTAAAATTCGTCCATAGGGCTGGTTAGTTTTTTCTAATTAATCCCAAGCCCAAATAATTCAAATATATTTTATATGCAATAGGTAATATTTTAAATCTGAAAGTAATTCTGTCTCTCTGTTACGTTTTTATGGCTAAACGGCTCGACAGACTTGGCTTTTTTTAGAAATGTTCGTAATAGTCCGGATAAGGTTATACGGATAAGAAAAATTAAACCAGCTAGATATTTAATATTTTTTAAATCTATATATACAAGGACCTTTACAATTTTTTCTGTTAAGTTGAAAAGATGATGTCCTTCAAGTGGCTGCCGCCAGTGTTGATACCCATTTGTGCCCGTTTTATCGCATTTTTCGTGAATTTCCGGTGATTCCTGTTGAATATTCTCCTTAAAGACTGCGATTGTCTGAGGCTTGTTGACATAAACCCGCGACTTCAAGTAGCCCCAAAGAAAGAAGTCTGGGATGGTTAAATGGGGCGATCTTGCTGGCCATGCCAAATCGCCAAAACGGGATATTATGCGACCAGGAAACGCTTCCTTCACAAAATCCCTTGTAGCTCGTGCTGTGTGTGCGGTTGCACCGCCTTGTTAAAACCACATGTTCACTAAGCCCCGCTCATCCAATTCCGGCAGTAAGAAGTCGTTTATCATGGCCTTGTAGCTTTCGCCAATATCGGTAATCATATTGCCGATGGCGTTTAAAAAAATGCGGCCCAATCGCTCCTCCCGCATGAGCGTCGCACCGCACAATGGCTTTGAGTCGATGTAATGGCTCTTCGTTTGTCACACGTGGATTTTCAGTGCTTATTGACGTAACCGCTTAGTGATGATTTTCGACACAAAATCGTCTGATTATTGGCCAATAAAATCGTCACAATTATTCCACGCTCTTGCGGAGTATAGCGTTCCATTGCTTATCTGTTTGTATGCTGCAGCTGTCTAGTTCATAAATGTCAAATATGATTGACGCACGACGCCATTTGCAAAAATTATACACATGTACGAGCATAGTGCATAGAGTTATTTGATTTTTAGATTTAGAATCATACGCCTGTGCTCAAGTGATAAGTAGATAAGAAACATCAGTTAGGAGAGTAATACATAGCGGGTTATTTATCCAATATTTAAAGTTTTTTATCCGGGGAGCCCCACTTTTTCAATAGGGTTTCTCGGCAATACGTGCACTTAGCTTATAGTAGAGTGAAGGTACCAAAAAGAGTATTCTCTTCCAAAAATGTTAAATCTGTTGCAGCCGTTTAAGATTTTCTTACCACACAAAAAAAGTTGGAACCTATAAATTGTCTTTAAATGCACGGACCGCATAACAAAATGACACTCTCACGTTGAACGCTCATGCGACGTATCCTTGAAAACAAAAATGAAAGGAAAAAAACAATCAACCGAATTCCGTAAAAAACTCTTTTCGGTATATTGCTTTTATGTAAGAGTATGTATGTAATACGATAGCAATCAACCAACCTGACCAAACGACGAATCAGTCTGGTTTTGTCACTCACATCAGGAAAAACTTCTACCTATTGAATACCACTGCTGCCTCAACGAAGAGGACTAAGCATAACTTTTTCTGCAGAACATAGCCGCGCGAAAACCATCAAAGTTAGCAATACCGCACACAAAGATAATTTAGGAAAAGAATCGTTGGATTCAAATTTATTGTCGTCGTTCATTTGTCCAAGTGAATGAGCTACGCTGACAACGAGTTAACTATTGTCTTCTTTATTCTGGACAGGTGTGTTTCGGTCACTATTGCGGGATAGTTACCAGGGACAACTACTGGCCAAACAATTGAAAATTCCAAACTTCATCAAGCGTGAACCGAATTTGGCCAACCATATCAACACTGGAGGAAGAAGCTTGTCAACGGTACAGTACACCAACTGTTGTGTGAGGATTCACGCATGTTATTCCCTCTCCATTGTTCGAAGGTGGTGCACACAGTTGAATACAGTACTGACCTACTGCAAACTGGTATTTGTGGCGCTGCAGTTATTGCTTTCTCGCTTCGTGGTGAGCGTCGCGTGCGTTTTTAGGGAGAATAGAAACTCGAAAGAAACAAAAACAAAACAAAAAAAAAAATATCTCCTGCCACCACAGGGAAAATAATCGATAGTTTGTGTACGGAATGTTTGGCCAAATCCGTTGCTAAGGACCAAACCTAATATACATTTAATATTATTATTACTGTTTAGTGTTGCAGTTGTCTTTATTTATTGAGATATGCGCGTTATATGCGCCATAGAACGACGACGAGAGAGTTCAGTTTAGGCGCAACTCTGAGGCAGTTCGATTCCGTTGCAGGTAACATAGCAAAAGATACGCGTGCAAAGGATTCTTGAACATGTATTCACAATCAGAATTGGATAATAGCAAACTACAGATGGAACTACTGCAGGAGAAACTCCGTCGTAGGTATGTACATATATACGTAAACTCATCTTCTGTCCCAGTTGGAATCATTTGAAAAGTTTCAAGAGTTTTCAAGGCATAGATTATAATGGCACAGCAAAACATATAAATTTGGAATCTTGTCAGTCCGTAATTTTAATATTTAAACAGATGGAAAAATGTTGGTCGGAATCCACCCTAATGCTCACAGTGCTTTTCATGACTATTGCTCTATCTCGCCGCCTTCACAAGCACAAGCAATTAGATTAGTTTCGGTAATTGAAGGACGAATGCGAGATAATGATTCAGAAATTCGCAGCAGAATAAATTTAGCTATTCACTCCTTTTTTATGTTTTTGTCTTCTCGGTCGCGTCGCCTTCCTTCTCTGAAAATCCGTTTGTCTGGATAACCGACGCAATTGTCGTAATTATCATAATTGTCTCGGCGGAATAGCGAGGAGAGCCGTCACCAGTTGGAGGACAAACTCGAGCATATCATGCAAAAACGAACAGATCGGTAAGTACCACCGCCGCACATTTTGCCTAGCTAACCACAATTAAAATTAATTCCACATCCTTGAATATCCTCCTGCCCACCAGTGAGAAAGCGATAAGGTCAAAAATTCGACAAAAGTATCAGCAATTTCTTGATGAGCAGAAGAGACGCAACGACCGTAATAAGCAGCTAGTTCAACTGCTGGAGCGGATCGATCAGCAATCGACGGCAATGTCAGCACGAAGTGAACGGCTTAAGATGATGAAGGTAAGTTGAGAAAAATTTGAGGCAATGGGATTTAAACGGATGCGAGACAAAACCTCGCGGATGATCTTTCATTATTTGGAAATTGCAATGACGTGTGAAATGAGTGCGAAAGAGGGTTTGACCACCTGAGAAGGAAAGTGATTTTCTTAACGCTTTAATGCTAATATGAGTATAACAGTATTTGAAAAAAAGTCCAATAACTTAAAAGTATGACATAGGAATATTATATTGTTATATTGGAATAGCGAGGTTTTTCTAAATTTTTTAAGTTAAATGTTATTATGTGAATTGCAACATCAATTAGCAGGGTAAACTTTTTTTTTGTTAGCAACCACATCCAATATACATAATGTAATAATTTTTTATTACTGGTGGCACCAAGTCAGCCAAGTCAGATTTACCAATTCATAATTCTATAACTACAAAATTAACTGTCATCCATATTTGAAGGTCAAAAAAGCTTAACGAAAGTATATAAATCGATATGAGTTGTTAAATTTTTCGCGTAAGTACACACTTACTGTAGTCGTATAGCAAAGACATAAATACCTAGACGCTCCTACTTAGGCAAAGAATAATTTTTGTAGACCAAGCCTCAATCAATAATAGGTACTTATTGATGAAAATCGAGAAATTTCCCAGTGATTCCACAAGCTCCAAATCAAATATGTACGTTCTTTTGATAATTGTGGTTGGACTAAAAAGCCTAATTCTACTACTACTAAGAGCGGATAATGCAAATCCACAGTTTTTCCAGCTTAGCAAAATCCGTAATCAATTAGACGGTTTACAAACGTCTACAGCTGGAATTATAAGAACTGTTGCTAACGGTCTTGAAAACTTGTCCGATGCAGTTTCGGAAATAGAACATGTACGTTTTTATTCTGCCGGCCGGTCAAATAATTTAAGTTGGTTTTTCTTGATGCACATAGTTGCGCCTGGAAATATGACTTCTCAGTTATCTGCATCACTGATATTTAGTTGTATCCAGACAGGCATGAGCTTTTTCCCAAAATAGATGAAAAGTTTCCAAAAGTTCTGGAAAAAGTGTATGTTCAAATGTGATGAACCTTAAAATTACAGAATGACCTACGTACAGTACATCGTGATAGAGTGGAGACGAGCTCCTAGCTTACCCATCTTTCATCATCATATTTGGCTCTACAATCGGTGTCCGATCCTGGCATCCTGCAAAAAATCTCTCCACAGGTCCTGATTTCGAGCCGATTTCATTCAGTTTCGAATCACTAAACTCTGGGCGTCCTGGTCTACGCCATCCTTCCAGCGTAGGCTTGGCCGGCCTCGCTGTCGTGTTCCATAAATTCTACCGCAAAGGACTTTCTGAGCAGGATCCTCTTGGCTCATGCGAGCTAGGTGTCCTGCCCACTGGAGCCTACTGAGCTTTGTTCTCTTCACGATATCGAAATCGCGGTAACGGTCCGGAAGAGTCTCCGGAATCGTCCTTCCTCAAATACTGGGCCAACAATTCTCCGTAAGACTTTTCTCTCGAACGCGGCTAAGAGGTCATAATGCTTTTTGGTAAGCACCCAAGTCTCGGGTCCATATGTAAGTACTGCTAGGATCATTGTCTTATATACCAGCAGCTTGGATGTGTTAAATGGTTAAGTTCCTGGATTTGAAGAGTCTTGACAGACGCTTATGTCTGGTTCCATGCTGTTACCGGCTGCTACAGTTGACTTGAGATAGTTAAAGGATTGCACTACTTCAAATTCGCGCTCCACTATTTCAATTGCGGGACCAATGTTGGATCTTCTAGTCGTAGATGTGGCCACCATGTAATTTGTTTTGCTCTCAAATATGTGCAGGCCCAGTTTCGTGACACCTGTTCGATCTGGATGAATGATTCCTGTACAGCCCTTTGGTTTCTACCAAGGATGTCGATGTCGTCTGCGTAAGCCAGTATCTGAATGGACTGTGAATAAATAGATAACTGTTTCTCTCGCCGTTTCGTCAGAGTCTTGGATCACTTTCTCCAACGCCAGGTTGAAAAGGACGCAGGCATACATCCCTTTGTCGGAGCCCATTTTAGATGTTAAATGGGCTTGCTAGTTATGCGGATATTTTTACTTGACTATAGCACTGGTCATGGTCAACCTGCATAGTCTTGTCAGTTTATTTGGGATGCCGAATTCTCTCATGGCTTTATAAAGTTATACTCTGGCTATGCTATCGTAGCTTCGTAACGACGGGTTCGTTATTACACTGGTTCCCGATTTGCGTACTAGAATGGCTCTAAAAATTGTGTACGCAAAACGAAACAACGCAAATCGAAACCCATTTTCGCAAATATTCCTATACGCAATTGGTGGTAGATTGGTAACAAAGTTTATAAAAAATGTATTTTGTTACGCAAATCTAAACAAATTTTTCCATATTTTTTTAATCCTTTTGGTCGTAGATTGGTTCCAAATATTGTAAATTTTTCATTTATTAAAAAGTTCATTTAATTTGACATAAATACTTTATTTTAGTACATATTGAACATACATAGTCTCAAACTCTGTCGCAGATGGCTGGTTGTGTTAAATGCTTTCCCGAATTTTTATGTTATCTCTACCAGAAGTTGTCCTAATCGTTGTAGCCGGGATATTTAACGATTTCGATATATGGATCGATGGATTTTCCCCTTTTTAAAATCTATTTAATATGACCTCCTTTCGATGAAGATCGCCTTTCCCTTACAGGCCATCGTTCTGTTTCATAAACGCAGAACATTAAAATCATCTAATAATAAGAATAACATCAAATTTAATTAACCAATCACTCGCTTAAACATAAAAAAGTAATATAAATTCTAATGTAAAGATTATTTAGATTAACACAAATTATCCGTACAATGGCAAATCGAGGAAACAACCGATTTTTTTTTTTGGGACGCAAATCGAAACAACGCAAAACGAGTCGACGCAAATCGGGACCCCAGTGTAGTTTAGTTGTTTGGTTTTCTATTATGTCCAACTTTGCCAATGTTTTTTTGAGCTATTGCGGTTATAATATAAAATAAGTATAATCTTTTTTGTCAGTAGTTTAGAATTTAACGAATGTGACCACTGGTTAGTGAATCGAGAAAATTTTTCTCGACTCAACTGTAAAGGTAAAGGTAGAATAGAAATTATATTCAATTACGAAAATACTCACAATTGTCATTCTTTCTGTCTTGACAATTGGCCACAATGGAAATGCGATGAATTTCATCAAACTGCAATTCATGACAGATGGATGAAAACGGCTTACATGTTTTGAGCTTCATTCCAAATGTCTCAAGTGTAGAGTACTCCTTCATGCTCATTTGACTGGCACTTTAGATCTTATATTTAATTTAGATCTTCAGGAATAATTGAAACAGCTCGCTCGTTATTCCTATATGCGTTTAGTATATAAGTGTTTGTGCCTGAGTGTGTATGTGTGTTTCTGAGTTTGTGTGTGTGTCTTTGTTACATACTAAACCTGCCAATGTTTAACAATTTTCCAACATTTTGTTCCATTTCATCAACTCACACAGATACAGTACGAGATGTACTTTGCCAAATTGGTGCAATCGCAGACCATGCGAAGTATTCAGCTTGCAGCTCAACCTCTTCATTATCCACCGCCTCTGTCAACTCTACCACCTCCACCACCTCCATCTCTAGCTCCATCGACAGCAATTCCAATTCTTGTGCATCCAACCGGAGAAACACAAACATCAGGTGCGGCAGCAATTAATCATGATAACGCCGGAATAGTAGGACCCAATTTCAACCGAATTGATGGAAGTTTAATGCAAACTGCATACGCCTGCGTGACACCACATCTTCATTCCACAATTGCAGTGGGCGGCATTCCAACTGAGCCTCACGGACAGCAATACCATTGGGCGTTGGCAATGGCACCTCCAACAAAACATCCAGCGGCGAGGATGTTCTTAACTGGCACACATCCTACAGCTGCAAAAGAATTTAGCAATTTCGATTACGTGAAATTCCCCATCGGATATTTACAGTCGTCAACGGCAGGTACAGCAGTTCCAGTTCATTTCGGTGGTCAATCATCATCGCTTCGGAGCGGTCAGGATTTTATCCGCAGTGTCGTCGTTGATGACACAAAGAAATCATCGTTGTATGACAAGTACGATGGCGAAAATGGCAATCGATCCAGCGGGAAGGCAAAAATTGTTGAAATGAATGATTCAGTTGCGTCTCCAAGTGGATTAGATGGTTCAAAAGGTGAAGTAATAATGGCCAACTTCGTAAAGGACTTCAAATCATTATTACCACCGTGGCAGGAGAATTTGGACAACTCGCATAAAAGAATTGAATTGGATGTTGAGAATGAGAATGGAATTGAGGATGACGATGACGATGACAACGACGGCTTGGTGCGTAACAATGAGTTGCGGTGCGGTGATGGAAGATACGATTCCAACATATCGTCACAAAAGGATCGTCAACGAGTCTTTCAGGATTCCACTTTGGGGATGTCGCTTGATAAATTACCATTGAATAACAAATTGAACGTGAACACAGAGCCAACCCTTCCCATCGTAGAACCATCAACCGGTCGGGCAGGGCGCCCCGTTGACTTGACTGCCAAGAGAGCAGATATCATCACGTCGCCGAATGAAAGTGAAAAATCACCACCCATCAACAGTAGAGGGAGGACGACTGACTACAATAACCCTGATGCGAACACTGATACCATCAGAGAGGATCTTCGACGACAGAAAATCGATATGATGCCACATTCGTCGACGTCCGTCAAGCACCGGGAATACGAGTATGAGAAAATAGTAGAAGAGAAAGCAGGGCTAAACCGTACTTGTGGTTCCGCAGATATTGATGTGCTTCCTCACAGCCGCCTTAGTCCCGCTAAGGGTAGCACAAACAACCCAGGAGATAACTACAACAACAGCAGCAGCAGTAACAGAAAATTCAATTCCAGCACAATGGGTGATAGTGTTGTCTCACCTGCCAAAAACACAACTGATGGCAAAGAAATTGCGAACCGAACAGCTCGAACAACTGGAGGAGGTAGCGACATCATCAATGTTGATGGTAATGCATCAGGAATAAATAACCAAGATGAAGTGGAAGAACGCATTGATCCAAATAATAGGAATGGAATCTCTTCGATGACAATACCAGCTCCAGCGACTTCGCATACGTCCCTTCATGGGACTGCTGCTTCACCTTCATCTTATCGTCCCAAACAGTTCGATAAGAAGGAGAAGATGTCTATGGAAAAAATAGAAAATGTCATTTATGGTGAGCTTGTAAATCCGCTGGAAGAGGCATCACAGGAGGAGAGAAGAGATCCTGATGGTTTCATGGAGATGGTGTTGCTGCCTGCCACTGATAATATTGGACAGAAATATGCCGGTGAATCAGCAGCGACTGAAGTAATAGCTGAAGAACCTTTGGAGCAGATCACAGCAACGAAGGAAAACCAGGATCTTCAAAAGGAAAAATTCGATATAAGCGAGAAGGATTTGTCTATAGAACCATCTCCCGCTGGAGATGCGTCAAATTATGACAATCAGATTTACACAGTGGATCCGGTGTCAACGAATGAAATGACAGATTATGATGACACGCAAAGGTATAGTTATCCCGAACAGACCGAGCAGAACGCTGCTAGCACCACTGATGTCGACGCAGCAGTAGTTGATGCTAATGTTTCGCAATATGATGCTGTCAGCACATATCAAGCAGACGGCCAAGATTACCAATATACCGCTGCCGATGAACAGGATTACCAATCCAATGATGTTGATTACCAGAATTACGATCCATCACAGTACCAAGGCGAATATGATCCGAATGCTTATTCTTATGACTACGACACTCAGAGTAGTAGTGGCGTGTATGCAGATCCTAATCAGCAATACAGCGAAGATGAAGCTGGTTATATGCAGGAGCAGCAGCAGCAGCAACAGCAAGAGTATCTAGATGAGAGTTATGGAGCACCAGAACAATATGCAGCAGCGGATTATGCCAATTACCAAGAAGAAGCACAAGAAGATTCTCATCAGCCTGCAATCACAGCAGAAGAATATCAGGCAGCAGAGGAACCGCAACAAGAGGGTGATACGAGTATTGACTCTAGTGCCAAATCGACGCCCGTCCAACAGACAAAGCCAACCTCTATTCTTTCTACCGAGAAGAACTCCAGCGCTGAGAAGAGGAAGAAACGCGTTAATTTTGTCGATAGTGAAACTGATGAAGGTTCAGTGAAGCCCGAACCAGAGGGAGGGGTAGTTGGCACATCTAGTGAAAGCGATTTCGACTTTTCCTCAAACTAAGCTACCTCGGGGATTGGTGAGGTAATAATTGTGATGTCCTTTTGCTTCCTGCTGTAATCATCATCTAGTTATTTATATCTCTGTTTTATCTACTTATTAAATAAAGGATCTGTTCTATGAATTCGAGGATAAAGAGTTATTTTATTGAACATCTAAACATTCATTCATCATCTGCTGTGTGTTTTAAGGTGAGTAACGTGAGTCGCATTGCGAGTGGGGAACATTCAATTGAATATAATGCCAGACAACTACCATAGAAATGACTCGTTCCATCTGACTTACACGTGTCATTGCCACAGACAGAGCATATCATAAATCCACAAAGAAATATCTACCATATCCATCTATGTTGTTTCACATAACAAACTTTCACATCGCATCCGAGTTATGATAAATGTGAGCAACATTGATTCAATTGTTGCTTCAAAGACCGCGGGGGCTTTCACAAAAATAAACAACGAAACCGAAACTATTCCATTATCCTCCAGAACAAATCGAACTTTGCTCCAACTTTTAATGTTCGTTGGCAATGAATTCTTTAAGCAATTGAACGGATACCAGATTTGAATATAAGCAAAAGTTTTCTGCTCAGCCCCAGAAGTGCTAAATCGCTCAAGGAAATGTATGCAAAACTTAACCTGCTTATGAGTTCCGCTCCGAGAATCCTTGAATTTACATTATTGTTGTTTTATCCTTTTTTGGTGTGCAGTTTTCCGCATGTTTTTGAATTACGAGTTTTTTGTGACGAGAAAGTATCTGTTGCAGACACGTGTTCTATCTTTGCGTTATCCTTCGACTGGAATTCGATAAGTATTTTTTGCATTATAACATTTATTATTGAGCTTCAGGATAAACAATTTATTTGCTTGTGGAAGAAACACACAAGGTGGAAGAACATCAACAGAAAATCTGAGGGAAGGATTGAAATATTTGCCATATTATAATGGGAGTCCGAAGTTTAAAGATGAGGGGGATAGCTGTGATGGTCCACATCTCCTATGAACGGATTTCAAACCTTCTGCCCTTTTATTACCCAACATTTCGAAAGTGACTCTGAAAATGTTATATCTGTGTCGCATTTAGTTAGGGTCACCCACACGTAGTAAAGCAATTCTGAAAAAATTCAAACATTTAAAACGAACTTGGCATCTCCCAACTTTCTTAAGGATGCGTTCCGCAACTGATTTTAGTTGAGTCAAAACGCTGTCTCGTGGGTGTTTTGAGTTGCTTCAAGGCGATCCAGATGATTTTTTGGCCAGATTTTTGCTGACAGATGAGACATATTGGTCCATTATATTACCTCTGAAGTCAAACAGCTGTGAAAAGATCAGGATCACCACCGCCGAAGAAAGCTATGATAAAACTATTGGCAAATAAGGTAATAATTAAAATATTTGGCGCCAGATTCCATTTCGGTCCAAGGCGTAGCTTCTCGCGATCATTCGAGTTGTGCATGTTATATTTTTGCACACGTTTGGAAGGGAACTACAATTTAATGCCATATCTTAAATATGATTTGAGAAGCTATCCGTGACAAGTTATTACTCCCGGACGTGAAAAATACTTTTTGTGCTTGTGGAATTTGAAACTCGATCCTTTTACTCAGAAGTCCACCGCACTTACCACTAGAGCCACGGCGCCCTCGAGTAAGGAAATATCAATAGAACGTATAGGAAATCATGACAGTCGATTACCCTGTCAAGAGTATAAAATATAACTCAGATTACTATTGCGGTCTTATTCGTGGGTTGCGAGAGGAAATAAATAAAATACGTCCAGTAATATTGACGAGAGCATATTTGTTTCATAAGAACAATGCACGCCGACACATGCTAGAAGACTGGCGAAGAGGCATCCTGTGCCACATACATATGAAAGGAGATATCACAACTTGCAGCAGTTATCGTGGTATAACGTTGTTGTGTACCGCGTATAAGATTTTCTCCTCTATCCTTTAAGACAGAATAGCCCCATACGCTGAAGTCATCATTGGTCCATACCAGTGTGGCTTCATCCCAGACAAATCAACAACTGGTCAGATTTACACCCTTAGACAGGTGAGTTTCAAAACTCACTACACCATCGTTTTATCGTCTTTAAAGTCTATGATAGCATAGCCAAATAAACTGACACGACTGTGTAGGTTGACCATGACCAGTGTTAAAGCCAAGTATAAATATCCGCATAACTATCAAGCCCGTGCAACAACTCTAATGGGCTCCGACAAAGAGATTGACTGGCCTGCGTCCTCTTTAACCTGGCGTTGGAGAAATTGATCCGAGACTCTGACGAAACGGCGAGAGAAACAGTAATCTATAAGTCCATTCATGTACAGGAAGCTTTCATCCAGATCGAACAGGCGGCACGAAATCTGGGCCTGCACATAAATGAGAGCAAAAGTAGAGAGTAGTGCAATCCTTTAACTATCTCGGGTCAACTGTAGCAGCCAATAAAAGCATGGAACCAGAAATACACGCATGGTTGCTTAAAGCCAACAAAGCCTACTACCTATAGTCTGTCATATGTCTGTCTATAGTCTTCAAATCAAGGAACTTAACCATAACAACCAAGCTGCTGGTATATACGACAATGGTTATACCAGTACTTATATATGGATCCGAGTTTTGGGTGCTTAGCAAAAAGGATTCAGATCTCTTAGCCGCGTGTAATTAACAAAACAAATTTTAGTTCTTGAAGAAAAAAAAAGTTGTATAGTGATTTTATACCACCTCGGGGGAGAAACCATATACAAGGGTGAACAACTGAATTAATTCGATCAAGTAGTGTTCACGTTTAGCTAAAATAACAGGCGCTGCGTTACCAGTCTGTCGTCATTCATATTAAAAAATTGAGAAAGACTGATTGATATCCACTTACGCAATAGTATAGATAAAAGATTTCTGTCTAACGATCAACATGCCTATTTCAAAGGCATATTTGTAGAAACAGCTCTACATACGTTAGTGAGTTCTATTGAATATTCACTGCACCATAAGGAGTATACAATGGTAGCATTCCTGGATATTGAAGGCACTTATAACAACAGATCGGCGATCGCAGTTGCACTGTCGGTCGTGAAGGTGGACGTGTAACTTGGCGAACTAATTATTACCCTGCTTATAAGTCGGTTCATTAATTCAAAACTGGGTGTGACATCTGCCAATAGATCTGTCTGCAGAGGAACGCCACAAGGTGGAGATCTATCCCCAGTTCTATGACATTTAGTGGTGAACGAGCTGCTGATATACCTGAAAAGGGAGGGCTGCAGAGTAATCGCATATGTGGATGATGTTTCTATTGCCGTTTCAGGAAAACACCCCATTACCCTGAAGGAACTCATACAACCCTCAATACAATAATATACAAGAAAGACTCCACAAAGCCACACTGGCACTCTTTTCCTGTAAAAAAGCCATCGGTAGCAAATGGGGTCTTAAACCCCATATCACGCACGGGGTTTATATTTCGGTTATAAGACCTACACCTCTGTACGGTGTGGTGATCTGGTGGACTGCCTTAGGCAAAGCAATAAATCGCGACAAACTAAGTAAAGTCCAAAGATTGGCTTGTCTATGTATGCGCGGAGATCTTGGCACTACCGCCTTCGCTGCACTAGACATACTATTCAACCTAACACCACACGGCATCTTCAGCAGACAAGTTGCTGCTAGCGCAACTAATCGCCTCCACGCAACATCCCAGTGGATAAGAAATGAATTCGGACACTCCTCTAACTAACTTGTGTAGCGACAAAACAGATCTGGCTCAAGCCAAAACAATCCAAGTTATTGATCTCTCTAAACAGAGTACACATACGCGCTACGATAGTGGGCACGGTGGTCTTATAGGAAAGCATGCAGCAAGGCTTGGTGTATTTTCCAATGACTTCTGCAAAAGCTGCATGGACGAGGAAGAGGAAGAGAAAAAGAGCATTATTCACCATCTCTGCACATGCACAGCTCTTTCTCTAAGGCGTGAGCTCTTACAACGATCTTAACGATTTGTCACGCACTGACATCAAAAGTCTTCTACGCTTCATTCGAAGCTCCAACCGGTTCAATAAGTAGGGTAAGAAATCTTCTCGATTTATGTGACGTCACTATTAACTATCTATTGGTCTAAGTGGGTCGGCTTCCTGCCGACAGCCATCTCAACATAACCAAATCCGACGCAGCGGACAAAAAATTATCTTCTTATTGGGTATGAAAACCAAACCATCATCATCATGTTGTAATGAACTGCTTTACAAACTATTTTCCTGCACAGTGAGTCACATAATAAGAGTTTTTGTCATGTCATCCTGAGAGTCTAAAAGAAAAATCCCTTTGGCAAGTGCTAATGTCCGAGATAATTCATATACGCAACAGAAACTCTGCGGTTTAATACGAATCCTTCCAGGCAAATTTTACAACTCATCGTGTGTTACAGAAAATTTATGTGGCACGTTACACCAATAGATCATTCCCGTTTACTAGCTCACAAAAAAAGATGTCGCTCACCCCGACATAAAAATTCCCATTATGCTAGCACGACCGTTTCAAATTTCCGCTTCTGATGATGCCTCCACACTATCATTTTACGTTCAACGAGAATCTTAAGCTATTGCTATGTAGTTGGATTTTCCTGCTAATAGTGTGGAAGTCCTATGTAAAAATTCAGCATACGACTACGAATTAAGATTTGAAAAATTCTATGATTTTCTCCTGCTTATCAGGTTGTTTTCAGAAGGGACTGGCAGTTAGCTCGCAGTATACTCGCAGCGTAAATTAATTTAACTTCGGTCGAAGAAGGCGAGATAATCGTAATTTGAGGGTAATGATTTTTCCAAAACTACGGCACTACGTTGGCATCGCAAAACTCTGGTATTTCAGTATTTTCAACGAGATTCAAATAAAGAATTTACATTAAAATTTTACAAAAATTTGGTTTGAGTCGCTGGGTTGTGTGAGATTTCACATTCCCTGCTATTCATTCAACATTTTCACATTCAGTTCGTAATTTATTTGTAATCTCAGTGGCAATCTGTTTAAAACAGGAAAAACAGTTCCCATAACTTGATAAAAGTTCACCTAAATAATTGTGCGAGTATGTGTGTGTGTGCGTGTGTGTGGTGGAGCAAAAGTTATTTCAGGTTTCAGGACTATTACAGAGGAATCCAAAAGTATAAAGGTAACAGACGATGATAATACGAAATGGTAATTTTGTTCCCTTTGTATTCAAGGTAATCGTCCAACCATCCTGCATATCTCTTAGGAAGTCCTGCAAGCAGTAAGCATCAGCCCCTGGGATTTTTCCAAAGTCCCCCTTTTGAAATCGAAAACCTTTTCTACTCGCCTTCTCTCCGTTTGCATGATTGTTACTGGGTTGTACCTCAGGAATGAAGCTCTTCATCGAGTATCTAAAGGAGAAAATCTCTAAATTTAATTATGTTGCAGCACTTCCACTTCCACTTTTACCACCACTCCACTCCGATTCACTTCCCAGCTACATATCTAAACCTAATTCAAGTTTTCAAAGAATGTTGTTGTCGTTCGCACATACACACACGTACGTACATGTACTTATGCTAAGCACAAGTAACGTTATTCACAATAAATTAGTTTTCGTTCGTCTGCTCAGGATACTCGTAATTTGTAATAATAATTTAAATATTTGAGAAGCATATCCCATGAGCAGTGCTGTGTGAAAGGAGTCGCCCAGATTGTGCGTGTAGATTGTGTATTGCAGCATGGAATATGATCTTAGTGGAAATAATAGCTGAGTCGGGAAAGTGGAACAGAGTCGTTGCAAGTTTTATTGCTTCGTTGGGTATAAGCTATGCACTGTGCAAATAGGATTGTAAAAAAATGCTGCCTGGACAGGAAGCTGACTAAAGTTTTGACCTTATTGTTTGTTATGCCAGAACTAGGACAACCATTTTTTATTGCTTAGCTTAACATATAAAACGTACAAAACAATTTTAAAGTTTCCTGTTGTAATGCTTGGAAACTGCATAGAACTGGATAGTTACAACTCGGATTTTACTTTCGCAATGATGCCTTTGATTGGTGCCAACTGAAAAATAATGTAAAGGAGCGTTATACAAAGACAATCTTTAGTGGTGCAAATTGTTCTTCTAGAAATCCTCACCAAGTATTCAACCATATTATTTAAAAACTGGACAATCTTCGCCACTACCGACTTTATGAAATCGATTGCGTTGTTAATGAAAGCGTACAGTCGCTTACAGTGATCTACACCAATTGATTTGCATACGGATACAACTGCATTTCCGATGGATTCAGCCACACCTCCGACTGTTTCTGTAATATCACCAACGGCGTCTTCTGTTGCATTTGCCACACCGTTAACAATAGAACCAACTATCCCGTCTGCACCTCCGGTGGTAGTTGCATTACTTTCCGGAGCGTTTTCAGTCTTGTTAGATCCACCAATAATGCCACCACCACCAACTATATTTCCAATTCCGCCAAGAAAATCGGACTATCGTCAAAGTGTTAGTTCTTAAAGGCAGTTAAGTGAAAAATATATTTACCTCGACTGATGTAGTCAAACTGCAGGCGACCAAAACGATGATTACGAGTGAAAAAGCATTGAATTGCATTTTGTATATTTACTTTTGAAGCTCGATCGGAAGGAATCAAAGTAGTTGCTGATTTTGCGCTCGAAGAACTTTAATGATACGATGCATTTTCCACACCAATTTATAGTCGCAATTTCATTGCAAGCGACGGCCTTTTTCCCAGTTGTGCAAATAATTAAACTGAAAGAAATTGCTAAGTAATTTTATTTAAAATTAAAAAGCCTAAAACTACAGCAACTAACACTGAGCAGCTACTGGAATGCAAATATTTAGCGGAATTTTTTCAGGACAAATTTAATAAGCTGTTGCCTCAGCTTTGTACACTTTGCGTGCGCGTGTCAAGCGATCATAAGACCTTGTATTTCTTTTTTCCCTCAAGACTTAATGTTTCTTCGTCATCAATTGGCGGGTTAAGTGATTCAGACTTCAATGTAATTATAAGTCGTGCAATACCTAATTACATATTTTTGTTAGTAGCGCTGACAGAGTAACTGAAGATCGGAAATCTTTATAAAAATCCCAAGAACGAAAAGGACTGGAACCTTCTTTAACTTTGGTATGATTTTGCCTTCACTTGCCAGGGAAGTGCAATAAATGTCTTAGGAAACATCAGGTACGCTAAGTATCAGATTAGTGTTCTTAGCGTGTGGCAGTCCAGTTTGGGGGCCCTGTCCATGTGACTGATGTTGTATTTGAGAAGCTTTTTGGTTTGTTTCATCCCAGTCGATGACACCCGTTCCGCTTCGACGGCAGTGTTTTCCCATTCTCTAACTCGGTTTTTGATATGGCTTTTGGAATAGGCAATGCTAGGTTCGGGGCCAGTGATTGCTCTTTCTGCGACTTCCCTTGTATAGAGATCTGCTGCCTCGTTTCCTGATATGCCTGAGTGTCCGGAAAACCACATTAAAGTGATTTTGTTGGTTTTGGCCAGTTCTTTTAAATGGCAGAAGCAGAAGCACGTTGTTTTGGAATAAAAGACTGGACTTTTCAGCTGTGTACCAGATGGATGCATGGTGTGGAAGGTTACTTATAATGTTTTCAACTTGCTTTCGTTCGGGTATTCTTATCGAGAAATTCCTTTGGAAATTAGTTGGTTTTATCATTATGTCTGATGGTTGGACAGTTACATTTTCCAATTTTATGTTGGTTATGATGTTGGTGTGTCCTGATCTTTCTGCATTAAATTAGTTAAGAAATTTTATTTTTATGGCTCTTGATCCAGCCTTGCTTTTGATATGTATGTGCAGAGGTGAGAGCCCTAGGAGTTTTTCCATGGCTGCCGTTGGGCAGGTCTGCGCCCGTTGCACTTAGACAAATTAGTCTCTGTATTTTATTCAGTTTTGAGCGTGTCGTTGTTTGCTCTGTTTTTGGCCAGCCAATCAGGGCCGCGTACGAGATCCTGGGTCTATACCAAAG
Source organism: Nephrocerus scutellatus (assembly GCA_947095585.1). Classification (NCBI taxonomy): domain Eukaryota; kingdom Metazoa; phylum Arthropoda; class Insecta; order Diptera; family Pipunculidae; genus Nephrocerus; species Nephrocerus scutellatus. The sequence goes on along the minus strand of OX352761.1, from coordinate 139,349,569 downwards.
TATCGCGGGTATATTCCCCACGTTTGCGGGTATGTTCCATACGTTTTGCTAAACATGCGTAGGCAGGTAAGGAAAGCTCTGTAAGTTTTGTTCGTAATATATGATATACACGCTGAAATACCCAGCGTTGCCTGGCTGCCCTTACCACACTACCCTCCCCACAACTAACCACCAAGACCATTCCAGACCCACCTTGGGATACCCCCCCCACTCACCACATATAACAGCACTATTATTATATTTATGTTTACTTTAATTTATGTTAATTTTAATAGAGGGTATAGCCCAGTGGGCGTCGTGGCTCAGTGGATAAGAGCATGGACTTCTGAGCAGAGGGTTCGTGGTTCGGATCGAATTGTAGGTCCCCTGCATTTGTGTGCAAAAGTATACATGCTAACACAAATGGTTGCGAGAAGCCAGGCCTTGGACTGCAATGGTCTGTCGCGCCGTTGTCCTTTGGAAATAAGTTTATGTATAAAAAAAAATGCACGAGTCAAGCCACCCACCAAGTCAACCCCCTCAACACCATTGCAACACTAACAAACCCTACAAGCATCCAGCCCAACCGTCCCCACCACATCACAAAGTTTCAGCTATATCGGATGAGCGGTCTTCGAGGTATGCGCGAACCAACATACAGACAAAGTTTCATTTTTATTAAGATAGGGGTTCCATGTCAGTTTACTGTTAAATACTACCCCTAGGTATTTGGCTTCTGACATCAATTTAAGGGTTTTTTCTCGGAATTGTAGTGCTGGAAGCGTTATTTTGTTCAGTTTTGTAAAAAATGGTCAAACTATCTTTCTGGATTGATGCTTAGGCACTTAGACGCTTAGTCTTTTACTAGTTTGAGAGTATATTGCATTCGTTCTGTAAGTGTGCTCTTGAATTTACCTCAAAGCATTAGAACAAGGTCATCTGCGTAGCTGATGTTTGCTAAGCTGTTTTTCTTTAGCCTGTCCAATAAGTCGACCGTCACTAATAGACACAGAACAGGCGATAGGACACCACCTTGTGGGCATCCTCTGGTTGCTGCAATTGTGATGTTTTCGTCACCGAACAAGGCCTGAATTTTTCTGCTTTTTAAAATGCTTATGACCCATCCTAGGGTTGAGGAGTCAATTCATGTGTTTGAATTACTTCGAAGCTGGTGTTGTTAAAAGCGCCTTGTATGTCAATGAAGGCGCATAGTAATATTTCCTTGCTGCGAAGTGTGTCTTCGATTTTGGTTTTCAGCACTAGTAGTGCTATTTCAGTTGATTTGCCAGTCTGATATGCATGTCTAACGAAAGTTATACTGAAAGCTTTCAAGCCTCACGTGAGCTTGAAAATCTTGAACAAAAGGTATTGTGCCTTATTGTTATTTTGGTATTGGTATTTTTTCACTGCCTGGTTAAGGATCAAAATATGATGAGTAGTTAATATGCCCGTGAAGATGCCACTCTATTATGGGCCAATAAATACCTTAGCTTATTGGGTTATTCTGCCTTGAAGGAGAGAATAGAAAATGTTGTAGGTGGTATTCAACAACGTTATACCACAATAATTCCTGTACGATGTGATATTTTCTTTCTTATGTATGGAGAAAAGGAGACCTGTTCTTCAGTCTTTTAGCATCGTTTCTTCCCCCTCATGTAATAGTGGTATTATGGGAAACCACCATAAGCTAAATGAATGATCATAACATAAGTTTCAACATATTTTATACTGAAATTTTAAAAGATAAACAAAACAATTGATCCCATCTGCAACACATTTGTAATTAAAACCTAGCTCTCTTAAGGTTTATTGAATCGCTTTAGATACAGTCCAATCGCCACTTTACTCTTTCTGGAAAATTGTTATTTTGTTTAAAAATAACATGCTACGTCTGTTACTCATTACTATAACATGTGGTGTAAGTAAAGCTACTATCTTTTCCTTTAAAATACGTTTAGCACAACATACACTTCCCCAAAAGCCGGTCGGTAGTGTAAAATGTAAATTGGGTTTAAAAAGAAACGACACCCTGTATATGTATACTTCTGTTAACATAACATTTGAAGAGAATAACCGATATATAGGTAGCCCTAATTATGACAGCATGCTTTTGTTTACCTAAAGTTTTTGTTTTGCGTTTCATTCCCCAACATTGCGTTGTTTGCTTAACAAAATAGTTCATGCAATTTTATTTGCCGCAGGTAAATACAAACTGACTGAATTTTTGAATATTTGAACAACTTGTACAAAAATATGTTAAATATATGTATCCTCCCTCCCATTCGGGTACAATTGGGTATAAATAGGTGTCGTCACTACCTGCCTCAAATAGTAAGCTCTAATTCTTCGTGTCGTGTGCCTTAAAGGAGAGTCAAAATGAAATCCAACGCTTTGTCACTATGTGTTGCTATTTTGGCCATGTGCGCTCTAACTGTGTCTGTCAAGGTGAGTTGTTTTTAAAATTTTAAGTAATAATCTTCCAAAATTAATGTTATAACGAAATAAACGCAGTCGAAAAGTTTATTGGAAACCGACGCTACAGTTGGAACTTCTATCAGCAGTTTCGACGGGACTTCAGCTGGCACTTTTGACGAAGCTTTTGTGGCGTTGAATGGTATTGTGGACGACGCTACCAGCGATTCATTTTACGAGAATGCAGACGAAACTGTTAGCGATGAACTTGCAACATTAAATGATAAAACGTTTTACCCAACTGCCACTATGTCTGAATTCTGACAATTTATCGGTAAAAATTTACTTAACTAGCAACCTAAAATTATGTTTTATTTAAAATCAAATATATTATATACAATGTATAAGCATACATTTAAGTTTAACATTAAATAGTTTAGTTTTTTTTAACTGAGGGAACATATGATTTTATATTCCTATAGCTTTAACAATCTTTGTATATAAAACAAATAATTTTCAGAACTATCATCATCAGCATTCGTTAGCGTTACAGCTCGGTGATAAGCTTTAGTTTCTCAACGCGTCTTCTTCAAACTTTTTTATTCATAGAAGTGATACTTTAGTTTCTTATGTGTAATCTATACTCAATACTAATATTATAAAGAGGTAAGATTAGTTTGTGTGTAGAGGGTAATCGTCAAAACTGTTGCACCAATTTGAAAAATTCTTTCACCAATATTTAGAATGGACTTTCATTAAATAAAAGAGCCTCTCGTAGCGACCAATTTTTGTAACGACTATGTGCTGCACTGTTCGCTGCGCTGCTTTCTGTACTATATTTTGTAAGAACATCACATCACAACATATATATATATATGTTGGTTGGTTTGTAATAAGACTCTGAAACTCAAAAACAGCCAATTAAGCTGAAACTTTCACAAAATGCGTCTTAACAAAAACTCGGTAAACGACATAGTGCGAATACGATCGAGGTGGCGCTTTGTTTAAATTTAGGAAATAGTACACCCCTACCGTGGTAGTGCTTGCATGGCGGAGATTCATGTGTTCGGGTGGCTGAGCGCCAGGCAAAAGCTAGAGTTCTTACATAACCTGTTTAATTCATTACTTTTCGTCATTGTTCCAGGCCGCGTGAAAAATTTACTTTTTAAAATGTTTGCAAATTTCAAAGAGGAAAACCGAACAAATTTAGACGAGAAATGATAAATGATAGCTTACATTTAGAGCTTTTTTTTTTTTCATAATTTGCGCACCCTTATAATGCTCGGCTATTTGCTTGGCACAGCGTTGGCGTTTAAGGAAAAGGATGACAAAATAGGAGATGTCTAAGAGCTTATGTTTTGAATGCCACTGGATCATAGCGATGTCAAAAGACAGAATAGAGTTTGCCAGAGCATGCCACTTATTGTACGGCTGGATAAGGAATCCCAGAACTTAACTGTACGTCCGAAGATGTGTCTTAAGGTAAACTGATTAACATTAAGAGCGCCAAGACTATTACGGTTGTTATTGAACCAATGCTTGGCACAGCGTTGGCGTTAAGGAAAAGGAGGAAAAAGAGGAGATGTCTAAGAGCTTGTGTTTTGAATGCCAGTGGATCATAGCGTGTTCCACGTGTTGTACGGCTGAATAACGATTCTCTGAACTTAACTGTAGGCCCAAGATTGGCCTAAAACAAATTATATTTCCCTTTGAACAGATATGCAAAATATTCATCCTCTCAAAACATTTAAAAAAGTGAAAAAGCGGTTTGATGTATGCGATCACATATGGAAAACAAAAATCTGTAAGAAACGGAAAAAGCATTTTTTTAATGTTACCCTTTCCATTCACGCAGATCAAATCCATCATCTATAATTCTATAACTAAAAAATTGTTATTCATGTTAATGTTTGCATAACGAATTCGGAATTTTTTAGTATTTGTTGTATGCGACATTTTTTGAATGCGGATTATGTGTAATCATTTATGAAACAAGCTCTTGTTGTTAAGCATTTTGGTCATATTTTTACTGACAGACTCGGTACTCATTAAAAACAGTCATCACTCTGCAGTTATTAATATTATTCTAAAAAGAAAAACTGGGATATCTGTAGAATAAGAAAAAACTCAGAATTCTTGCAAAAGAGGACAAGGTACTTCTTTTACTGTCGGTTGTTTTTTTGTTTGCTGCACAGGAAATACATAATTCGTTAAATCTTTTACCAAATTTTTTGTAAATGATATCCCAAATTAAAAGAAATTTGACTTTAATAACACTTTCTAATTATTAGTAACAAATTGTACTCAACTCTATTTGTAATCCACAAGAGCTCAACGTTATAAATCATTGAGCCACTAACGAACTGGAGTTTATCCTTGAGGGAATTGTTTACGTTTAGACTAAGGGTTGTTGATGAATTTTTATTGGAATGACCAAGTGGTTGTATCATCAGACCCAATACCACCAACCACAACGCTTTCTCTCTTGTGCTGCCTACGCACAAGAACACCAAGTAGTGCTGCAAGTAATCAAGAATTCTATTTACGTACACTGCTTCTCGTCTTGTAACAGGAATAAATTACCGCTGCCATTTTACGAAATCAGGTAACAAAAAATCGTTTCTCCTCTTCTCAATCACATTCATTAATTTTCTATTTAATTAAGAATGACCGCATCTCATTCGTCACGTGTTCTCCTCTGTTATCCTTGAAAAAACTTGACTGTCAACAATCACAACGAAATAAGTGTGTGAGAAGCAGTGGTAAATTTATCGTTAACTGTGAGGAGCATGTGAATTCGGGTGGCTCTACGTAAGGATTTTGTATACAAAATGGATATGGCAATTAATCTTTCGAGTTGCTTTTGTGAGTCCTTGATTTGCGTGATTTGATTTGCGAACTGATATCATTTTGATTGTTTTTACTCTCTTTTTAAAGGTAGCCTGATCCTAAGGTAAATTTTAATTTTTTTTTTAAATGTCCAATAAAACGATAATATTTTGAGCGTATGGCCATTGCACCGCTTTCTGAACGGGAAGGATCGCAGCTGAGAAGCCAATATTGGTTATACTGCGAGTACAACGAGAATACTTCATACTTAGAATCTAGTGATGGCCATCGGTGAGACGACAAAAACCCGTGTGCAAAATGGATGCATCGGAAATACAATCTAGGCTCTATCTGTGGTAGCCAACACACTAGGCTACAATGCTTTGTCGCTTATCACAAAGGAAGTTCTCCGTTGAGTCCAGTAAAATTATGAAAAGTAGTAAGTAATTCACATCGCAATGAAATTTCGCAGGATTGTAGGGCTAACTAAGGAGAGTATTTTCTAAAATATACTGGAAATCAGGGTTGCCATAAATATTTTTACGACGCTAAGAAAATGATAATGTTTCTGTTTGATGAAATGTTTGAATGTTTTTGGAACAACATTTGCTAAGCTCTAATTCTTCGTGACGTGTGCCTTAAAGGAGAGTAAATAAAAAAACAACCCATAAAAATTAAATATTTTCTTGTAAATTCTCTAATCGGGGATACACACACACACACACACACACACTGCGTGCTCGTTTTGTGGCAAAATCATTCACCAAATGACGCAGCGGAAGCGAACAGCGCTGCTCACAAAGCACAGAGCTCAGACTTTGCCGTGATCTGATGCGATATAGCGATATTTAAAAATTGTATATTGGGGTCCCCAAGGGGCCGATCGCTCCAAATTTTTACAAAAAGTGTTTTCCATCGAAGACACACATGTGTACAAAATTTAAAGAAAATCGGGTAAATTTTGTAAAATATTTGTATGGGAGCCCCGCGACCCCGCGGCCCGAGGGGCCTCAAATTTTAATAGAAAGTGTTGTCTTGGGAGATATACATGTGTGCAAAATTTCAATAAAATCGGGCTGTAGAAAGTGGGTTAAAAATTAATCACAAGATTTGGCCAGCCAGCCAGCCAGCCAGCCACGGGCAAGTGAAGTTAATATAGAGAATTTAAAAAGAAATCCAACGCTTTGTCACTATGTGTTGATATTTTGGCCATGTGCGCTCTAACTGTGTCTGTCAAGGTGAGTTGTTTTTAAAATTTTAAGTGATAATCTTCTAAAATTAATATTATAACGAAATAAACACAGTCGAAAAGTTTATTGGGGACAAACGATGATGTTGGTGTTCTAAGTGCAGAAAATGTACTTGAGGGAAGCAAAGGTGGCATACTTGATGAAACCGACGCAACAGTTGGAACTTCTATCAGCAGTTTCGACGGGACTTCAGCTGGCACTTTTGACGATGCTTTTGTGGCGTTGAATGGTATTGTGGATGAGTTGCTAAGTTAGGGCTGTTATCTTATCCAAAATAACAATTAACAGAAAAACGCATTAAACTTTAAATTTGATAGATTTGGCGGCACTAACTTAAGAAATGTTGTTGCAGTACATGTAAAAATTTTAATTCTGCGTTATTCAAGATATGAACAAAATTTATACTACCGGCTACAAACGTGAGGAATGTGACATATTGTAAATCTCTTTCCTTCGATTTTTTATTTTATTATTAATTAAACTGGATGACATTGGCTCGAAATCGGGACCGGTGGAGAGACTTTTTGCGGGAGGCCAGGACCGGACCCCGGTTGTAGAGCCAAATATGATGATTAATTTTAATAAAATTGCCGTGATTTGCCCTTATTGCCGTGACGCAAGTCATTAAGGGAGTTCTCCCTTAGCAATGAGGGTATGTATAAAAAAAATCCGTATATTCTCGAATAGCCCAGCCCCGCTGAAATCACTGGACTCAGCCCTTAACTGCCGATTATATTTAAGGGAGATGGCGGAGCATTTTAATATCCACCTGTGTTGGGTGCTGGGGCATAGAGACATACCGGGAAACTCTATGTCTGACGAACTAATCATGGTCAAACGGTACAACTTGCATAGCGACAAAGCAGATCTGGCCCAATCTTGATCCGAAACGCTCCAAGTGTTTGAATTCTCAAATAAGATCGCGCATCGGTGCTATTGTAGGTGTCATTACGGGACACTGTCTCATAGGCAAGCGTGCAGCAAGACACGAAGTCTTCTCGAATGATTTCTGCAGAAGCTGCATGGATGAGGAGTAGGAGGAGACCATTATCCATCTTTTCTAAACTTGTCCAGCCCTCTCCCAGAAACGCAAACTCCATATGGTAGCTTTCTTCTACAACGACACTAATGATCTTATCAGCACTGATATCAGCAGTCTCCTTCGCTTCATACGAAGCTCTAAGTGGTTCAACGAGTAGGTGGAGGGAAACTTAACTGATCCGTGTGGTATCACAATGGACCATTGCTGGTCTAAGTGTGTCGATTTCACTGACAGACACCTTAACCTAACCTAACTTAACCCAACCTATGTGTGGTAATCTTACTGAAAAAATGCGTTTTACTGTTACATACAACAAATATAAGTATCATTTCAACGTTAAAACTTTATATGGAGCTATGCTTATTTTTCCTGTACCATTTTGGGCGACACCGAATTTTTACTTCACGACAGATCAACACACTTGTTGAGTTGACTAATTATTGTTGATACATATTTCTATTAAGCACCTTTACTGGCGTTAATGACTTAAATGACGATACTATTGATTAGAAAAGACCCCCAAAGTGCGGAAAGCAACACCAACTCAAAGTATTTATTTCGTTCATCGTGCGTATCCGGAAATAATTAAAATCTTCGTTATTGGTATCTCTTTCGATGAGACACAATTGAGAATGTAGTGAGCGTTTAGAGAACGCAAGCGCATTGTAAAGATAAAGTAAAAGAGTACCTAATAATTGCGTAGAGTTCGAGATACATGTTGATGGTTCAGTTTTAATAAACAATAATCTGACAATGTTGCTATAGCAAAGCGTTGTATGTTGAGAGAGCGGAAAAGTTTTTCTAAATATTTTCGTCGGTTGCATCTTTGTGATATGTCTGTGTACTGTGTTATCGGTAGATACATTTCGCACAACTCGCTGTAAACGCATACAATAAGCGAGTATTTTTTCGTATGACGCTCTCAGCTTGCGTAGTTTTGTGAGCTGAGATATCCGCAACCGATTTATCAGTCTTCTGTGAGCTGTGAGCTGTGACTTCAATCTTCATAATGCAGTTGAACACGGTGGTTTCGTATGTTCTTCAATGCTTGAATCACTTCAAATGTTCGCTACTTGCTTTGTTCCCATTCTGTCAGTCAATCTTCAATTTGGATTACGGACAACGTCATCACTGTGTTGTGCACACACAGCAGGGAAAGTTGAGGAATGACAAATGAAATTCTCGTAACTAATGGATATTACGAGAATTCCATTTATATCTGATTACTTGTGCGTAGGCACGGGGATAAATATCGCAAAGAATTTTGTATGTATTTGCAATCGCAACCCCCAACCCTTTGCGTTTCGTGATAGTGGGCATTGACAGATTTCGAAGATGCCAGAGTGGAGATGTCTGCCTGTGCGTTAATTAAACCGTGCAGTTTGTTTCTTGTCTTGTGCTCTGTAGTGTGTATGGCTTGGATAGTGCACACTTTAAGAAAGAAATAGAATCCGCATAAAGATTACATTTTATTTCAGAGATACGACCTCTCGTGCGCTGCATTAGTCGTCGGACAAACTGCCCCCACCCGTCCTCCATTGCTTTGAATACTTCAGAGCAATGTTCAAAGCGAAATAATTACGCATTGACATGGTGCTGCTGTGTGAAGATACAAAATAGCAATTGTTTTATTTTTTGGCGAATTTTTGTTGATATTTTGATTCGAATGAAGTGAGTGAAGTTAGATCTGAAAGTGGACAATAACCGCACATGCGGCATAATTGGAACAATTTCAAGCAATGATGTAACTGAGCTCGAAGCAATTGGCCGAATGTCAACAACAATGCATGATGATAAAGGCACTTTTGGATGCAGGTTATTTCATATATAGATTTGTGCCCGACACTCATTATGATGGATTTGATAAAAAAACAGGAAACTTAATATTGAAAAGTTGCTTTATACGGTTGGTTGTTCGTGACCGCACTGGGGAATGCTATAAATTGCAATTGGCAATGAGAGTGCGGTCATGGTTTTGATTTGTAAATAGGATTCGATTTGGTTACTGAGTTTTAATTGATGCGATATTTGCTTAACTGGGAAGTAATCGGGTTGGAAAATTTGGTTTACTTTTTAAATCTGCATTATCTTAGCACCCGAATGTTTGTTTGTTTGTGGCTGGCCAAAATAATTTTTAATCCAATTCAAACCTTGCACACATGTGTGTATCTACGATTAGAGTATTTATATGAACAATTTTTAAGGGTAGGTTTTTTACTCTTATAGTAAATGAAGTATGTATATAACCAATGAGTGTCCAGTGTAACCGCAACACCTAACAAAACATTGCAAAAATTATAATGCTCACTTTTTGTTCACCTTCCTGCCACTGATATTGAATTATAAGAGAAGCCCATAATTCTATTTCTAATATTCGAGTACACTATTTAGGTACCGAGCTTGGTCCAATGGTTTAATGGCTTTATGCCAGATAAACTGCACAAATCATAAACAAAGGGAAAAACTTACATCATTTTCCTAAAGCAATAATGGAAAGCACTTTGGAAATTATCCAACCGGAATCTTAAAAGAAAGTATTTTTTGAACGACTGCGCCAATCTCCTCATGTAATACCAAGTCAAAGTAATTTACTTATAAAATATTCAGGAACAAACGGTCAAAGAATTTGCTTGGAGTTTTTTTTAATAATTGCAAAGTGAACTTAATTACGTTTCACTTGTAATCTTTTCACATTTTCTGTCTTCTTTTCTTTCTCCTCTTTCTCCTCTTTCATCCACCTAATCTTAGCCAGTCGAGCTTTGGTTCTTCGATGCTGAGAACTTTAACGCTATCTGCATCTTCAAACTAACTTGCCTTACTTTCCTCATTATTCCAGGATAAACGATGTAAAATATTTCCTGTAAACGAAGCAGCACAATAAAGCGAAGGCTGAACAAAAAACAAGAAATCTTAGGAAAGTAGCTGAGGAAAAACATTCCGTAAGAGGTAATAATAAGTCGTGGAGCAGAAGAAGTTCAAGTGCGCTCACACAGGTAATACTCTAGCAAGCGTTGAGCGTCTTGGGTCAACAGTTGCCGTGTTGAATGTGTTGTCATTATGATGCTGTCTACATTCTACAAAATAAAAGTATAATTTTCTGGAGCACGTAAATTAGTTTATTTTACTTCATCCGCGTTTCATCATGGTGCTAACATTCACGTAAGTTGTACTGCACGACGAATAGTAAGCTGCTCTACAGGCTATCTCTTAATAATAATTTTTTATTCAACCTCTTAATATATATGAAGTAAGAAATTCCAAAGGACTATGAACCATCATTTCTTATAAGTATTTGGGGCGCATTAAGTATAAGTCGGAAAGTGTATGACATTGCAATTTGACCTTAGTTTATTAAGAAATCATCTGTGGTCTATGTTACGAAAATACAACAGAAGTAATATTGTTTTTAAAATTTTGTGGAACTTTATGTTGATGATGATGATGAAAAGGGGTATCTACCAATAGCACTGCGACCGATATGGATCTATTGCGCTCCCCCTAACTAGTGCTATGGAGACAGTGCATGCCCATCCCTATAGCATCCCCTCCATACCAATGGCTCTTATGAACCCCACACAGCCTGCTACTACCATCCACTTCTGGTTTTAATTACTTTAGGTGCCCCTTCAGTCTACAATGTCCTGTTAGGAAACCCGTTATGATTCTTACATTACTTCTACCAAGTTCCAATATATGAGCGAGGCCTCTATGCCACAGAATTCTTTTGGCCCTACAAGCGGAGTTTCTGCCACTTTGTTAGCGAGCCTATCCGGTGCTTCATTGTCTTCTATGGCAGTGTGTCCTGGCACCAAGTTCTTTGCTGATAGTAATCTCTTTTCCATTGGTGGTAACCGGGTGCATTCGCCCTAGGTTCCTTCTATTGGTGAAGGGTACGAGTGTGGTGTTGTTTAATAATAATAATATTCGGCGCAACAGGTCATTGCGTTCCAAGGCCTAGCTTCTGGCAACCATTCGTGTTGAGCATGTATATTTTTGCACATAAATGGAAGGGACCTACAATTTAAGGCCGGATCTGAAACGCGAATAGAGAAACTTTCCGTGACAAGTTATTACTCTGGGAACGTTTGTCACCCATTCGCGAGAGGTAGGACACCTTGAAAAATACTTTTGGTGTTACTGAGATTGAACCACGAATCCCCCGCTCAGTAGCCATGCTCATTTCAACTGAGCCACAGCGTCCACAATTTATATCTATACTCGACTATAAATATTGCCCTAAAAGCCGTAATTAAATCCATTGTTGGCCAAAGAAAAACAGCATCCAAGCAACTGTGTCTTCACCAGTATTTTAAAAAATTTATCAATGTCTTGTTCGTCTTCTGTGATCAATCGAAGACAACCTTCGATCTACATAAATCAGGCTACATCGCCATTGGCTATACCGATAACTTGCAATTTTAATTAGCGGTAAGCACAGCACGACCATTAGAAATATCATGTCAAATGTGCTTTACTTCACGTCTTAGAATGGTGCATAAGTCCATAAGTCCTTGCAAAACCGTTCTAGTGGGTGTATACTAAGATGGTGAGACCTATTATCACGTACGCGGCTATCGTGGCCGAAAGTTCTTGAACAGACATCGGCAACTAAGCTTCAGAAGCTACAAAAAATTGCCTGTGTATGTATAACGGGCGCCATGCTCACCCGCCATACGATAAATTTAAAGCTGTTGTAGGGCTTCCACTCCTTCCAATCTCTATTAGGAGTACTGCGGCTAGATGAGATATTAAGCTAGATTACTGGTACAAACCTGGTGACTATGTGGGACATCTGAAAGTTCTTGACTCAATTCTTGAAGGAGACATGTTTTACACTATCCCCGACGTCATGGTCAGGGATTAAGGGAGTTGAGGTAACAATATTGGACCGAGCAATCTGGTCTAATGGTGTTCCAGCACTTGACCCCAAAGGCATGGTCTGGTAGACAGACGGATCGAAGATGGAATATGGAGTCGGAGCTGGTGTTTTCGCACCCAACACCAAAGTGTCGATGCCAATAGGTATGAATCCCACGGGTTTTCAGTTGAAATTCCATGTCATTGAGGTCTGCGCTAGGATTAACCTTACTATTGGCGTTACGATCTATATCTTGTCAGATAGTCAGACAGCACTGAAAGCATTATCGTCCAACATAACGGACTCAAAGTCAGTTAAATACTCTTACGATGCACTGCAATCCTTGCAAAGCATAACAGGGTGAAGCTCGGTTGGATCCTTGGTCACCAGGGTATTGCAGGTAAGGAATATGCAGATAAAGGAGCCAGGGCTGGATCGGAATCTGTATTTTTGGGACCGAAACCTTACTGTAATATCAACTTGGCTGCCACAACAGCAATGATTAATAAATGGGAATTTAAACCTCGTATAGCCCAGGGCTTAGACAATCCAAACGAAGAGGATTTTTCAATATGTTCGTCGGCGGATATACGAAGCTCTGCCACTAAGGAGCATGTCCTTCCATCCTTCATTAGGGAGGTAGTAGGTCTCTTAGATTAGTTAAACCCTATGATACAATAGGTCTTTTTAGGGCTAGGGTTGTTTTATAAAAAATATCGTGTTTTATTTGTGTATACGCGAAAGAAACTAACTTTTGTTGTTGTCTTGATTATTTTTGTACTGAGAATTTATTAAAATTAATATGTTCTGGTCAAAAAAGTTAGGCTTATTGTGCAGTATTAAGTATAACTTTGTGTGTCCCAAAAAACGCGGGTAACTGAGTTCAAAAGTATTAAAATAGCACAATAAACGAGTCTTCTATTAACGCTATAATATGCTATAATGTACTGTTGGTGTTTATTTTTGGGTGCATTTGTCTACACTTCTCTCTCTTTAGAATGTACATAAATCGACCTCCCTCATAATTTTCTCATTTGTATCTGCATTTCTTTCCTTCTGTCCATCTGGTCAAGATACGGTCCAGGGTGAGGTTTTTTTATAAATCTGATCTTAGAGCTCCAAGGTAATTTTTTCTAAGATTTTTCTCAATGTAAATCTGCCATTAGTTAGTTATCATTTGGATTTTTACTAGTTGCAGTGTGAATTTGTGAACTTTTGCTTTTTGTGAATAAACGAACGAAACGAACTCTTTAGTAAGCCTAAATTTCGTTAGAATATGAATGATATATTCGTATATGTGTGAAACAACAGCGTACAACACTTTATCTTACTTCATATTCATTTTTTGCATTTTATTCAAAGAAGTTATTAACGATCGATGCCACAAGCAATTATTCCGGTAACTGTCGATGCAGAAAAATCGGAAATGCAATCAATTCCTGATGCATGATACGTGTATACGATACATCTGGAATGAAATTTGCGAAATCCTCGCCGCCAGTGTTTGCTGTCGGCTGATAAGGATTTCAGCAAAAAACAAAAAAAAAAAAAGTAGGTGTCGGTTGAGTCACCAAAACTCTGTTGAATTTTGTTTTTCCATGGAGCACGACCTCTGATTTCATTAAAATATAATTTTCCACATCATATGTATCTACATACCCATCGAATATATTATGTGTATACATATTGATATGGATTGATTGATGTTGATAAAATTTATGTTAAGTTATGATTTTTCATAATTTTTGGTTTTTGACGTTCATATTATTAAGTTATATATAAATTTAATTTAAACAATTATGTAATTAAATTGTTTACGATTGATTTTAGTAGTTTCACGAAACACTATATTTAAAAAATTTAACTGACGTTTGATTGGACGTGGTTCGTTTCAGATGTTGATTCTAACAAAAAATTTCAACGCTTAAATGATATTTCAGCTATCAACTCTGCAAACAAGGTCATTCTAGTTGCTGCGAATTTTGCAGCTGAATCCACACTTCCCGGTTGAGCGTCCTGTATCATCCGCACTCTTCCCGATACATTGGAAGTTGAAGTTGTTGTGTACCCAAAAAGGCGACCATCTTCGTACCGACCTAAAGCACTTAGATCCGTTCTTATCAATGTCGTGGAAACGCTGATCAATCGTCCGCTCATGAAATATCTTGAAACCCACACAATCATTAGTGACCGACACTACAGATTTTGTGGGCACGTAATACGGGGCATATCTACTGGCATATCTCACCGAACAGGTGAACCAGTCTTTTCATCAATTTGGTTAAAGAAAAATTGTTACACCCGGTATTGCCAAGGCATAATCCAACGCTTTGCATAAAGCTTTTAAAAAAATCCTGTTATGGAATTGATTAAAATCGGCTTCATTGATTAAGCAACTATCTTTCAGACCGATTAATCCAAATTAATTTCAATTCATCACATAAATGCTAGGCGTTCCACAAGGCTCCATATTGTCGCCGACATTCTTTCTCATATTTATTAATGATCTCTTGTCGGTCACTTTGTACAAAATTCAATCTTCCGCTGACGACAGCACTCTAAGTTTCTCATATAATTTTGATGAACAAGCCTCCGCTTTTTATGTGGAACTCAAACAACTACGTATGTTAATTATTACCTGGATAGAATCGGGAGAACATAACAGATAAGAATTTAACGCTTTCAACTCCCATTGAGGTTGTGAAATATTTTAAAGGAGACGGCTTCAGATGTCCGCGTGAATTTAATATCAATAAGCAAGTATGAAGTATTAATGCCTTGCATAACCAAAGTTAAAAGCCAGTACAGTACTATCAAGCAATCTTCTTTGGATTTCAAGATTGAGATGCCGTTGTACTGTCTCAAAAGCAGCTGAATACAAAATCAGCTGCTTTTGACAGATGAAATTATTGTCGCAAAATAATTCCATGTCGCGCGCTATCCTGATTTAAAGTTTCTTTCTGTATGAACATTTAATTCTTAAATAAGGATAATAATTCCGTAATATCCTTCCGGCATTATTCACAGTTATTGAGATGCTAGCGAGCGTCAAATTTGTTTGACTTTATGAAATTTTCACATTTCTTTCCATCATCGTAGCTTGAATTTAAAATAATTCTCTGCTTTCTCCCATTTATCCTGAAACAGCCTCCCACATTGCTCCAGCGAGACACGCTCACTTCATTCGCACAGGTTGGCCTAAATAAAAATTATTATTCGTTGGTGTTCCCGTTCTAATTTTTTCTTCCTTTCTTTTGAGGCTTTCTATGTGCGCCCGTTTGGCGCTTGGTGTCTGCCTGTATGCGTTCGGTTTTGTTTGAATTTGCAGATGCTTTGTGTATGCGTTGGTGTGCTTCTGATTGTGACAAGTGTATTTGACAATCAGAAAAGCATATAACCAATATCAATTGCGTCTGTACCGTACACGAAGATTCGAAGACTGTGGCTCTTTGTTCTGCTGGTTGGAATGATTTCGTTCCGTTCGTTCAACAACGAGTTTCGCAAGTGCTCTCTGAAGCGTTTACAAATATATTTGTAGGTTGCAGACTTGTTGTAGTATCAGTTCGGAAAGGAAACTTAGGAATTTGATGAGTTGAAAATATCAGAAGAAGTGTTCTAGAAAATTTTATTGATTTATTCAAAGGGATAACATTGGATATATAGATATATTCTATTCAATAAGTTTATTAACAAGCAGGACTTTAACATAAGCATTTCATGAAATGCATTTTACTGCGCAATGAATTACGTTATGAAGCATCCATTTCATCTAGTCCACCGCTCAGCACGTGCTGTTCATATTAGTCTTCATCATCCTAATGTCTATGGCACAGGGCAACATCGGCTCGCCTTTCCGCACCTAGATAAGCTTCCAACGTACATATTACTTACGCCATTGAAATTATTTTCGTAAACTGACGTTGTTACGCCACATAATAGCTGTTAACTTTATGCAAAGATAAATACAATATGAAATGCGCTCAAAGAGTAGATTGTAAAGCTCTGTAAAGAACCTCTTACGATTGTCTGTTGGTGCTGATGCTATAGCTCTGCTATCGATTGTTTCGATAATATAATAAACTGCCACGAGGCACAACTTGGAAAGGCTATTTTCCAAAATAACTTCACCAGGTTCATTATATGCTAACGTTTTTGCTGATTTGCTGATACTTAAGTAGAGCAGATTATAGATTTATATTTATATTTACAATACATATATGTATGTGCCAGATCCTGGATCAAAAATCCAATAACTTAAGGAGTGCAGAAATTGGGCAAATTTCGATATATCTGCTGACATATCCGAATTAACTGTATATGTATGCTGGCTTATATTATAATTTAGAATCTGGATTTTAATTATATACGATACAAGCCACCTTTACGTCGAGCAGTATTTCAAAAGGATGCTCTGATTAAGATTATGTGCTCAATCAAATAGACACTGAATCATTGTGTTGTATTCCATTGAACACAATAATTGATTAGATATAATATATGGTTTCGAACAATTTGCTTTAATGATTATCCTTTGAAGTCATTCCGAATGGCCGATGTTAAAATTGTTAGAACAAGAATAAGAGGAAAACATGATGAAAATGTATGATTTTATCAATACGGTTTTCTCGAGGATTGGAATCTAAAAATCTAACCTTTTTATTGATATTGACTTGAAACGCCGGAAGTAAAGTCGGAAGATTTCTTGCAGCAAATGAGATAGTTCAAGTAATATCAATTTAAGCGGATAATATTAATGCAGATGACTAGTGGGCGCCGTGCTGCTCTAGTTCTTAGTGCGTTGGACTTCTGAGTAGAAAGTTCCAGGTTCGAATCACACAAAAATCACTCAAAGTCTTTTTCACGGTAAATGTCACGGGAAGCTTGTTAAATCGCCTTTCGGATATATATTGTCACTTTTTTATCGCTTCTTCCACCAGCGGTGCTTAAGAGAAATAGCCGGTTGCATGCCATCCTCTATGAATTCAACCGCAATACTCGTGGCACTCTAAATGATCATTAGTTTACCACCAAGCCAATCTTCGGACCAACAGTTAAGTTCATGGATTCGTTATTCAGCCGTACAACTCGTATGCTCTGCCAAGCTCTGTCTTTCCACATCACTATGATCCACTGACATTCAAAACACAAGCTCATAGACATTTCCTCTTTTCTCCTCGTTTGCCTTAACGCATACGCTGTGCCATGCGTATAGATGAGGATTATAAGGGTGCGAACCCCTTCACGCGTGCGCAACTTATAAAAAAGCATTGTATTGAATTCTATAAGAATTAAAAAGTATATCATGGCAATATTAAGGCTCAGTAATATGTTTTGAAATCTCTATTTATGAATCTATATCACTATGTATATGTATATGATTTTATTAGGCTACAGTCTATGGCTTTATTCCTATGTATATATGATTTCTCTTTTGGGAAAACGGCGAGTAAATGCATAGCATATGAACAAATTCTGTAAGCAGACACGGACATTCTCGTCTTGCTTTGACCATGAGTCGATCGTCTTTTCTTTGTGTTCCTTCAATTTTGTAAGAATAAAAAAAGTTAATTAAAATAAATTTCGTCTTGTGTATTAATAATAAATATTTATCGAAATTGCAAACTTATCAAACAATAATAATACCCACCGACCCCTACCCAACTCACTACCCGCTATCTTACCTTAACTGTAATAACCTGCCGTCCACTGACCACCCTCCTCCCGGAGACAACACATTCTATTAAAATTTGGGGCCTCAGGGCTTAGGTGTGCCCATATAAATTTTTTAAAAATTAACCCGATTTTCTATAAATTTTATACACATGTGTATCTCCGATGGACAACAATTTTTGTAAAAATTTTTGGAGACCCCGGGCAACAATTTTTGTAAAAATTTTGGAGACCCACAAAAATTTTTCAAAAAAATTAGCCCGATTTTCTTCAAATTTTATACACATGTGTATCTCCGATGGAAAAAACTTTTTATAAATTTGTTGGAGTGATCGGTCCATAAGACTCTTGTGGTGTCCCTGTACATTTTTTAAAAATTAGCCTGATTTTCTTCAAATTTTAAACACATTAAGACATATTCAAGAAAATGTTGGTTGGTAAAAATAAAGCAACTTTATCGTAATAAGCTAGTTATTATTTAGAATTTAACCGGACTACTTGAATAGTGAGCTACCGCCTATGTGAATAAAAGTGCTATAGGCGATAATTAGTAATCACCAGTGTTAATTTGTGAATTAAAGTTTGTGAATTAACGAACTTGTGTTGTGTTTTTATTTGCTAAATCTATCTAGAGTGCCCAATATTCCGTAACAATATATAATATACCCTGCACAAGACGAAAACTTGGGCCGCAACGGTCTGTTTGCGTTTAGTAAAGAACTCTGTTTTTTATCTCTTTTTTATCTTATTTTGTAGCTCTCACCACTCCAGGAAATATGCATTATGCAGTATAACAAAGTTTAAACCTAATCATCTTGGATTCAATAGCTATATAGTATCTACTATAAAAACTGGCTGTTAAAACCGAAAATGTCTTTATTAAGATGAGGTGAAAATGAAGTGTAATGAGACATTTGTTCCTGAACACAGAGATGCTATCTAATCGATATGCTTCCACCTGAGACAATCATCCGCCTTCTCAAGTACGAGTATTACTTGTTTGCTGACTGACTGGCTCCACTGTTTGCAGCACCTGAATCGCTTGCAGAGTAACTGAGGCAGGGTAAAAGTCAACATCGATTAGATGCGAGTATTAAGCACACTGATGTGTGTGCAAAACTGCGAACATAATTTTCCTTTGCGCTGTCACATCTGATGAAAATCGATTCGAAATGCCGGAAAATTAAAATCACTTCCTTTCGAATGAATTTCCAACATACAATTGGTTGAATACATTGCACTTCATCCTTGTTTATCGTCACGTTGTCGCTGATTTCTGAAAGGTGTTCAGTCGTCAGCTTAAATAAGGTTTTCTGCCACCATAACCATCACGTTGCTAAAGGCACTTCGGAGACATCGGTGAGGTGTGCAATGAAAAATGTTGTTCAATTCCCAAAAAATAAAACACGAAATATTGTGAATCTGAACAGGATGTAGAGCTTTTTTTAACATCACTTTCCCTTTCAGGATTTTTTAATTTTAATTTGGTCTTGGCCAGGAAAATACGTTCTGAATATAAGTTAAGCGACTACAAGATTTCTATCCTGGGAAAATGGCCAATTCATTCATATTCGTCACGAAGCAAAGCGTGAGTAGCAGGGCAACTCAGCCGCCGGTGTTCAGACAAAATGTATGCCAAATTGAAATAAAGAGGAAAATTTAATTATCCATCCATCCATCCATTGACAATCCACAATACACAAATGATGAAAAATTCGAAGAACCACCGCTCAGGTGACTCGGCTTGGTATTTAGGCTTCGTGCTGCGCTTGTTAAGTGTACAAGCACTTGTGCGCAAGTGTACTTACCGTAGTTTTGGCCAGCGAACTTTATCTGTGTCTTGTATTTTTAATTATGACGATTCTGGCTGAGCGAAATCACCTTCATAATTATAGGCAAACACTTCTTCCAGTTCACTAATTTTAGTTGATTTTTTATTCATTTTTGTTTCTTCCGAGATTCGCTTTTTTGCATATTTTTTGTTCCACTTCTAGAGCTGGGGGTAAAATGAGCAATGCTCATCGTCATAAGTATCTAAACTGCATAAGTTGAGATTTGAGTTGAGATACAATGTGCGTGTGTATGCGATTATGAATGAATAATGTGTGGGACTATGAAGCTGAATTTAATCATATTTGGTGCAAACTGAGAGGCAAATAATTTTATAAAACTTCAAACCAAATTAGTTATGCACAAATATTTGGAACAAAATCTCATTCTATACATGCAGGCAGATGTCAGTTGGAAATATTATTCCTATTTGTGACGAAAATTCTGCCTGGAAATAACTAACCAAATACGGTTAATCTCGATAAATGCTCCTAACAAACTAATAATGAATAAGTCTCCTCTGAATGTAGTTAATTAGATGGAAGAAATGAAGGCTTCTGAGATATGATGTCTGACATGATGGACATAAGTGAAAATGTTCATTAAAACATTTTCCAGTAAGTAACGAGTATCAGAATAACTAAAAGATTTGCGAAAACCAAAGAAAGATGAAGCATAACCAAGTAATTTGTAGATTGACCATTAAAAAGAGGCGCTCAGTTTCTTTTGGGAGCTATGCCTGCTAAGTTTAAGGGTTATCGTTTCCAACCCTTAAAATCAAAAGTTCTATACTTAATGAACAGTTATCACCTACCCTGTATATTTGATGATGTTCCTTTTTCATAGAAAATACAAGTTTAGTTTATTTATTGTATTTATTAATACATAAAATCAATTCTAAGACAATTGCATTATTGTTACGAAATTAGTTTTAGTAAACTTAACATAGTATTTATATAAAATTATATACATGTGTGGGGAATTTTATATAAATAATGTTTTGGTATTTGCCAGGTGGTTCTTTATGTAATTTTCAAAAAACAGAACCTTCTCGAAACGGTTGATAAATACTCTATATTTCTTAATTATTGTTACTGAATTACTTGCAAGTAGATGGAGCGGTGTTATATGTGAATATAAGTCTTATTGTGAATAGAAGTGTTTTTTTGTGTGGATAATAAGTAATCACCAGTGTGAATTTGTGAACTCTTGCTATTTGCGAATTAAAGTTGTAATTAAGAGAATAAACGAACTTGTGTTGTGTATTAATTTGCAAAATTTATTACAAACTCAAGAAAGCATAAATTTCATAACAATATCTTTGATGAAAAGCTGAGGGTGATATAAATATAAAAAAAATAAGAAGAAAAATTTAAATAAAAGAAAAACTTATTTATATATATAATTAACTAGCAGAAATGCCCGCCCTTGACAGGCTGACAATACCCTACTCACCCCACCCAGATTAGGTTAGGTTGAGGTGGCTTTCGTCAGGAAGCCAACCAACTTATAAAAAATAGATGGTCTATTGTGATGACACATGGATCGAGATGACTTCTCGCCCTAGTCGTTGAACCAGTTGGAGGTTCGAATGAAGTGAAAAGACTTTTGATATCAGTGCTTGACAAAACGTTAAGGTCGTTGTAAAATAAAGCTCCCGAATGGAGTTCTAGAGAAAAAACTATGCATGTGCGGATAAGGTGAAGAATGGTGTCTTCCTCTTCATTGTCCATGCAGCTTCTGCAGAAGTCATTGGAAAATACACCAAGCCTTGCTGCATGCTTGCCTACAAGACAGTGTCCAGTAATTACACCCAGCGTTGCGTTAATGTGAACTCTGCTTAGAGAGATCAAACACTTGGAACATTTCGGATTCAGCTTTGGCCAGATCTGTTTTGTCGCTACACAAGTTATACCAATTGTCCATCTATGGTTGGTTTTGTCAGTAGCATCCTACTTTAACATGAGTTTGCATGTAGCAATCGGTATGCCTTAGGAAGCATTTTCAGAAACCAATCTTAGTCCGGGTACAATGGCCAAAAGTCGTCATTATGCGATCATAATTTATCCGAGGCATTGTGTCGGTTTCAGTTGCGGGCGATTTTCGGTACCGCAGGGTGCAAACCCACGTTATCTAGACTAGAAACGCTAGACCGTTCGCACTTTTAGCCTACATATATAAGGATTTATACACATAAATGCCCCGGGACCACCAATAGGAGGTAAAGCAACCTCCAATCACGAACTTGATTGTTGCGCTACTGGCTCAAACCAAGTTTTGAGCAGTCAGTTGTTTCCCGATCAATCGCAATGCAGATCCCCAATACAAAAGACAAAGCCTAAATGCTTCAATGCAACACAAAGAATAATACTCAACCTGCAAGACCGATATTCCATTGTTTTGAATTCATAAATAAATCTTGATTTAAGAATAAATATTCAAATGCATGTACTCGTATATACATATTATATATTCACAATTTCTTGAGCTCATGCGGCATCGTGCAACCAACAAATATCGAAATATCTGTATCAAATCACATATTGGCCGTAATCACTAAATTCTTGTAAAACGCACATGCATTGAATGATAGATAGATAGATAGATAGAATGCATTGTGTGTATTTATTAACTGTTTTATTTGCCGCCTGAGCGCCTAAGTAGAAAATCAATTTGTCTGCTTTTAATTGTACCGCGAGTCATTTTGTGAATAGCAGTTTAACCCCCAGGGCCACATTTTCCACCTTTAATAGATTATCGTGACAAACCGCATGTACGGCGTATTATGAACTTGTGCGTGCGCACGATTGCGACTGTGGGTTGTGGTTAGTAAGGCAATATGATTGAGCTCAAAGCATAGTGAGAACGAAGCTTATTAGCATCGCCTAAAGGGAACATTCATCACTGGCCTTATGTGCAGAGTGCGGAGTGCAGAGTGGAGAGTTAGTGTTGCGCCCGATGTTTATCTCAAATCGAATGATATTTATTGCACGCGAGATTTAATGTGCGATGCAAATGGAGTTTGAAATTTATTCCCACATCGAGATAAGCGCATGTTGTGGTTGGGTAGTGGGTGGTTGATAGGATGGCTTAATTACGCGTGCTTTTAATTTAAATTAAAGTTTACCATTTTCATATATAAATCAAACTATTTGTTGTATATCCAAACGGAAACGGAAAACATTTTCTCTTACATGGATTTCGGTTGCAAGTGACCATTAAATACATAACTCATTATGTTATTGGCTATTGGTGCTGGTGGAATATTGTAGAACGTACAACGTGGATATTGAATATTAATTTTTTTTCAAACATGCAGGTGCTTTAAGGTTTATATTATGAATTCGTAGCAATTATGTTATGTTGCTTTTTTGTTACTTTCTTAATTTTGAGTGTGTATTCAGTGGGGTCTACTAGCGGACTTATTGAATTTATCATTTCGCCAGGATCATTTCGCAAAATGTTGTCTTGCACTTAAAATATTTCGCAAATTAGTATTTTTAGCAAGTCATTTCGCATTGTAATTGAAAGGAAAATCGTGGAAAAAGAAAAAACTTTGCCAAACGATCACACTGCAAGATGAAACAATAACAGAATGAAAATTTGCGAAATAACTACTGCAAGATAAACAAAATTTATTTTGATTAATGCGAACTCAGATTTGCGAAACGAATTTCGTCGAATAGACTTGCACCCTTTTCAGTTCTGTAAGTTGTAGATTTGGTTTTGCTTAAGTGTAGGGGTAATAACGTGTATGTTATTACTTCTACACACACGCATACCCACGCACACAGATTGATCGCAGGACAGCTCAACAAAGAAAATATCACACCGGTTACTGAAGAAGAAATTCTAGACGCAGCCACCAGAATAAAGACACTTAAGAGCCCAGGTCTGGATGGTATTCCTAACGTGGTCATGAACACTTCTCTGATAAGGAGGCCTGTAATATTTAGTAGGGTGTACAGAAACTGCATTAACGATGGAATATTTCCGCAAAGATGGAAGCGTTAGCGGTTAGGTGACAAACCACCAGAGGAAACGTCGTCGCACCGACCTTTGTGTATGCTGGATTCAGCGGGAAAGGTTCTAGAAAGAATCATATGTGCCTGCTTGGAAAGATACACAGGAGGATCGCGCGGACTATCAAGATTCCAATATGGCTTAAGGAAGAAAAGGAGCATCGTCGATGCAATTGCGGAAGTATGAGATATCGTGCACAATGCAATTGCAGAAAGACTGCGCAGTGGTGACACTCGATGTCTAAAAAGCCTTCAATTCCGCAAATTGGGATAACACGTTGGTTGCCTTAAGCTGCGGTAGGAACCAGACTATCTGCTACGAATAATTGCAAGCTACTTTAATGACAGAACCTTGTTGTATGATACCGAGGAGGGACCCAGGTAATACAAAGTCACCGTAGGAGTAACACAGGGCTCTGTACTTGGAATAATATGGAATGTGTTGTACGTCATACGGCATTTTAACAATTAGACGACCGCCTGATACTCGGATATCAAAGTTATGGTGGTTGTTGCTAAAACAGTTGTGGAGGTAACGCACAAATGTGATGAAATGATCCGGGATGTCAGAGATTGGCTGCAAGAAGCCAGGTTAGTGCTAGTGACAATCCGAGTCGGCGAGCGCACATATAAAACGCGTCGGAGTCCTGCTGAATCACAGGCTCAATTTCAAGAAGCATCTGAGTTATGCCAGTGAAGAGGCATCGCGTGCAGGGATATCTCTTGCGAGGATATTGCCCAATACTGGTGGGCCTAAGCAGCCGATTAGAAAACTGCTAGCAAGGGTCAACACATCGATATTAATATATGGCGACATCTTGCGCCAGCTACATATAAGGAGTTACAGCATATGATGTGCATTACGGACGGTATCCACCGATGCAGCAGGAGTCATAGCAGGTAGGATGCCAATTGACATCATGACAATAGAAGCAGCGGCAGTGAGAGGCCTCATGAACCAACAGTACAAGAGAAGACATTCGAAAACGTAGCGAAATAGAGTGGCAGCGTATATGGGACGCATCTAGACAAGCCCGATGGACGCATACTCTGATTCTAGACATCCAAGTGTAGGTAGCAAGAAAACATGGAGAGGTAAACTACCAGCTGACACAGTTCTTGTCGGGGTATGGATGTTTTCGTGAGTATCTTCACAAATTCAAGAACGCGTACCAGCCATTCTGTCTTCACTGCAAGAGAATTGTAGAGAATGCAGAACACGTAGTGTAAGAGTAAGAGACAGGAGGCGCCTGCTGGAACAGCTACTTGAAGAGCGAATCAGTCCGCCTGGACTCATTTAAGCAATGGGGAGCACCGAAGAAGTCTGGAACGTGATCAACGAGGTCATAGTCACCGTGATGCTGCAACTTCACCGAGATAATAAGGCTACAAGAGAGACTTGGATTTTTTAAGCTAAGGATCACCTCCAATAGGAGGAAATAAATATATTATCTGTGCTTATAGTTTGGACTGTTGGTAGAGTAATATGAACCTCAAAAGATTCAAGTTAACAAAGTACTGTCACACTTTACTGGTGAGTATTTCGAGGTAGTTCTTTAAAGCTTGAAACACCTTCCAGGCATCCGATGCCCAAGAAGCCTTCAGACATACGAATCGCAACTGTTGGGACTATAAACTATTTGTGCTTACTGCCGTTTCTTGTCTTTATTGACCGTCGGTTTCATGCTGTGTAATCTGCATAGGGGATTTCAAATTTCATCCGATGCTTGTTTTTTGTGTATTTTTTGCCATAGGTTGGTGACTCCTGACTTCCCATTTGGTTTTAAAAGCCTCGGACGTGTTCCTTTTCACTAACACTTTCGTCTCACCTTATTGCCATTGATTGTTATCATCGTAAGTCAGATTAACTTTGCAAGAGTACCAAGTTTTTGCATTGCTCTTAATTGTTTGTTCTTATAAAGTCAACAAACAGTTGTGTGTTCGTAGCTCTTTGTAGATCTCATATGAAGGGAAAATACCTGTTCGGTCGTGGAGCCCAAGACCCATTGTAATAGAACATAGAACTACACTAATATTGATAAATAAATTCAAACAGTTATTTGCATTGAACATGTTGAATTAGTGTCCGACATTCCTACGCCCCTTCTTCTATAAGTGCTACACCAAATTCAAAGAAGCGAATAAAATTCATTTTGTCGTTGTGTAAAATATTGAACAATTCGAGGAGTTAAAAGTTTCGAGCATTATCAGGGCATCATTTGCTCAACTTGGAGACCAAAACAATCTGTACAATACATCCCATATACAGTGATGCCAAATGATGAGACCAAAATAGAAAGCGTTTCCATTCCGGAATGCAATCCCCATCCGGCCCAATCATCATCAGATTTATATAAGACTATAAATGCATAAAATCCTTTGTCGATGGTTGCAGTTGTGATTGTTTGTATTTGTGTATCTGTGTGTGTGTGTGCTGTGTTGTGTTATTCAATTGCATGAACCTTTCAAAAAGCACTCAAGAACTTTGATTTCAGATCGATTATGGAAAGTTGCAAGTTTGTGGGAGTATTTTACATAACCGTACAATCGAATAATCGTGTCGTATACCATCGTCATCTATATCCCTATTTCCAACATAGTCTATATAGGTAACGACATTTGCTGCGGAAAATAAAAGTTTTGGAAAACGATAGCCAGCCAGCCAGCCAGCCAGCCAGCAGCGAATAAATTAGGCTTTGAGCTTGGAAATACAATTTTTTTTCACTGCGATTTGCTTATTTCGTCCGGTGGCCAATTGTGTGGTTTTTTTCCCTGCAGCGAACATTTTTTTGGAAAAGTTCTTGCAGTTTCGCTGAAAAATTCTTTTGTTATTTAATACTATGTTTTGTTTTTTTACAAATCTCTGAGCACTATGGTGTTTTATTACTCCGGAAATAATAATCTATACATTATTGTTTTTAAGTGTAAGTCTATAATGGTAAGGTCTGGAGAAAATGTGGACCATGGTAAAAGCTTGACACTTTCACTGGCAACAAAAAAATTAGCAATGCGAGCGGTGTGTGTGGGAGTGTGTGGTGTTGAAATATCCATGAAAGTGGTCAAAGGTATCGAAGAATTTTCGAGTTTTTGTAATTGTATCACAAAGTCGATGTTGCCATAAAAAGATATATTGCAACCCAAACTATACGCCTCCTTCTCTGCATGATGACGGTTTAAAAAGATCTCCTCTTTTCTTAGATCGTTGAAGTAAAGGTTATATTTTTTCGTCAGAAAAGACTACTTTTTTTTTCGATGCACATCCCAGGTCATCTGGTCTTTCTCGTATTGTAAACGTTGAGTCTTTCGCGAAGCGATAAGTGGCAGTTTGTTCTTCAGCTTTAGTCGCTTAAGGTTTTTGGCACTACGAATCACACGAGGAAAGGTGGATTTACTTTCAGTAACACCAGCTGCTTATCCGATTTTAGCTGTATAAACAGCCGAATTGGAAGCTAGTCTGACATTTCCGGAATTTCCGTTTATTTTGTAACTTTTCCCGTATAATTCCGGATCCTTTAAATAATTGCCAACAGCATGATAACTCCGATTTATCTAACAAGCCATAGCAGGCTTAGACAATCCTTTCGAATGGTAAACCGAGACCGAGACTCAGCTAACCTCGAAGGAGATCAACCTCATCTGTGGGTATAGCCAACTCCCATACTACCAACGGGACCTTAGTGAAATCTTATATCAACGGACGCAGTTCGTTTAGTATAAGTTCCTGGGCGTAGGTAAAGCCTGGCATCACATCGTCCGGAAAATCGAACCCACTCATTTGTCACTAGGATACCGTGTTATCTTAAGTCGCCCAGGATAGAAACAATCCCAGGCACATCACAAACTTGTGCACGAATAGACCACTGAATGTCTCATGCTAGACATTCTAAGTACCAGTAGTCCATTCATGGTCGCAAAGTACGAAGACATTGCCCATAATGAGCATACTTTAAGTACCCGCGGTCCTTCCTATTTTCCGTGGTAGGACACAAATAGAAGGGACCTACAATTTAAGGCCGGCTCCAAACGGCGAATTGGGTAAGCTTTCCGCGACAAGTTATTACTCTGGGAACGTTTGTCATCCATTCATGAAAAATACTTTTGGTGTTACTGGGATTCAAATCACGAACCTCCTGCTCAGTAGCCACGCACATTTCCACTGGGCCACGGCGCACACGAACGCATGGATACCTCTGTGATAAAAGGAAGAATCATATCATATGAATATGTATATTTATATGATTATAGGCATTTTGTGTAGAATAAGAAACATCTGGACTCTTGCGGAGCATTTGTGGGTCTGCTGAACCCCGAATCCCATTGCGAATGTAATGAAAATGCAAATAGAAATGCGCGGAATCCTGCTGTTATGTAATTAGATGGTAATTCTTCAAACGTTAAATGTGTGCTTAAGAAAAGCCCACCCTACCAGCATAATGTTGACCTACTGCCTGAAATTGGATCAAACCGCCAACGAGTTTCCCCTCTAATTAATTTAGAAGATAAATTATGGCTATTAAAAAAAATTTATTTTATAATTAGTGCTCTGTGACGAGCATAAGGAATGAATAGTTCCCCCCCCCCCCCCCACCAAATTTCACAAATAAAATGTGCTTGAGCATCGGCGCCGACTCAAAGCGAAGCTTAACAGCAACTACCAAATAGCAACTATAAAAAACAAAACAAAAAATTAATTAATTAATATATACACAATGGACGGGTGAAAGTGCAAAGCACAAAGAGAGCAATAAAAATAAATATCAATAAACAATCATAAAAAGGGCATTTTGATTCGAGGGCTGCACTTGGACGTCCGTCTTCAGTGAAAGTAATGCAATGCTAACAGAGGTTATCCTCGGAACAGTCATAATTCCTAATCTCCAGCATCTCTGCGAAGTCATTAAATTTTACTTCTCTCTCGGTGGCCGTTGTAATGAGTTCCAGCCCACAACAATCATATTGGTGGCGGCAGAGGGGATGTTCTTCTTTTTCTTTCGGGTTTTCCGTGGATTTCAGTCAGCTGTTGCCTCTTAACCTTTAGCTCATCAGTGACTGAACGGAATTATTACGACAGACAGGGATGTTGGTGAATTAAATTATAAATAATTTTAATAATTAAACATGTAAATCCCTATTTATCCAGCTTATCATTGCCTTGCAAAGCATGTTAATTTAAATGAATTATGTAATATTATCACTAATTTTTGTAACGACTGTGGAGCAATAATTGTGATGAACATTTCTGGTTCTAGAACTAATAGCAACTCTTGCACTGTTTTTGCTAACTCTGAAAATAGTACTCTCAGAAGCAGCTACTTTTTTAATCCAATTTCGGCACTCGAGATTTTAAAATTAATATACTCACTAAAGAACTCTAACTAACTCTAACTCTAAGAATATTTCGCTCAATATAGTCGAGGTTTTCGCTCATATTTTGAATTTGAATCGTAATGTAAATGTACAAATGTAATTCCTCTTTTAAGAAGGGTTATAAAACCGACAAAACCAACTATAGACCAATGTGTTTTTTACCTTAAATTTCAAAGATGTTTGAAAAAAACTGTTGCAAATAGAGTCCTTGCATACCTTAGTAAGTTTATGTTTACACCGAAGGAGCTCTTCTTGACTTTTGCTCTGTTATGTGAAGGGAAAGGTCTTGCGCAGGTCTTTTAGTTGATATAACCAAAGCTTTTGATATGGTAAACCACAAATTACTTTTATCAAAACTTTATAATGCGGGATTGTCCCTAAGGGTTATTGTCTGTGATAAGGTTAGTAATTCCAAGTTCATTATGCAAGGTGAACCACAGGGATCTGTTCTTGGTCCCATCTTGTTTTTAATCTACATACATTTATTCAATATTTGATCTTCTCGTTTAGTTGGTAAATTCACAGCCTTTACTTGACCTTGGAAATGCAGTTAATTCAGCAAACTATTTAAATTTGGTTGCTGATATAAACCACGATATCCACCTATTAAGAGATTGGTTCGCTAAAAACCAATTAGTTGTCAGTAACAAAACTAAATTAATGTATTTCCGCCCAACATGATTCACTTCCTTGTGGAATCGTATTTCATTCTTCTCATTGTTTGCGTCACAAACTATTTATTAGTGATTGCATTACGCATGGTTTGAATGCAACCTTTGTAAATGGTCAGGGTACGAATTTTGGTCGCGAATGTGAAAAACTCACCTGAACGTGAGATGTCAGCTCGTATACGTACGAGGTGTATAGCATACAAATTTAATGTGGTGTGATGTTTTTTCTTTCTTTGGGTAAGTGTAATTTTAATGACAGATTCCAGTACAAATTCTGAATCAGTTCGCTTTTGTCTCATGTAGACGACAATTAACGTACTCAAAACTAGGTGAGATGTGAGAAAGTCTCACCAAAGTGTTACTCGTTGTTTCCACCTCAAATAACAATAATCCTACAATAAAATAATTTGCTTATTTGCATGTACACCTATACCTTCTAATAATGCTACAATAAATGTGAGCCGAATTGAAAAGAAAATGTTGTAGGATTATTTTAAGCGATTTTCAAGGTCACCACAAATCAAAATTGCGAAATTGGAAATTGAAGAGAAGGGACGCACTGCAAACACCGAGACGGAGGCAGAGAAAATTTAGAACATTTGTATTAGTGGGAGTTATAATTGTTAGCTCTGATCACAGAAACCATAACGAATGCACTACCAAACTCAATATTTTACCTAAAGAATCAGATGCAACAAAAACTGATATTTTCTCATATACGATAGCATGTGTTCTAAATGTATTCTTTGAATTTTCCCATGAATGCATTTCAGCGATAGCTCCATAATTTTACTCACACAAGCAAATTATTTTATTGTAGCATTATTGTTATTTGAGGTGGAAACAACGAGTAACACTGCTGTTGACATTAAAGCAAAATCAAACTATGCGCATGCGTTAAAATTCATACTACTACACACAACAACAACTAATACTACAAACTTGCAGTTAAGATGAGAGTTTTTCACATTTTCGACCAAAATTCGTACTCAGGTATGCGATAGAAAGTATTTCGTAGTTGAAAACGTAAACACTGTTAAAAAAATCGCTGTTACGTTTGACAAAAACTTCAGTTGGTCTGAACATTTGGAAAACTTAAAAAAAATATTTACTTTTACCGTCTTTCGAAATTATTTAAATATTAATACCCTTAAGGCAATTTATTATGGTCTTTTTCACTCTAAATTACAATATGGAATAAACTGTTGGAGAGGTGCGTATTTTAATAAAATATAGCAATTGCAAAAGTGTGTTATTAGAAATAATATATATAATGCAAACCGTTTGGTGGTGTTTTTCAGATTGCTTAGAATACTACCAGTAAGAAACTTATACTTTGTTTTAATTTTAATGTAGGTTTAAATTAACGTAGCAACTCAGGCTTTGTAGTAGATGTACCTTAATTACATACAACTCATTTCAGGCGATTCTATACCATCGTAACCTGTCGATTATTTAACAAGCTCCAATGTAAAAATCAATGTAATCTGGTTTTTATCTTTTGGAATTAATATAAAGATAACCAACCCTTAAATTTAGTAAAAAGTAAGCATTATTTACCGCACTATCTTATTACTTATTATGTAATTGAAGTGACACTTAAAACTAATTTTAAATTACAAAATGTCACTTACTTTTTTCTCTATTAATCTCTTTATTAATTAATAGTTTATTTTATCAATCGTTTGTACTTATTTTTTGTTAAAATGGGAAACATGAATGAATTCATTATACTTAAAATACTTATAGCTCTTATTTTACATAATTCGTATGCGATTGTTGTACGAATAAATTATTTTTACTTTAAGAACATAATTTTTTAGTAATAATTAATACCTAAGTTTTGCTTTAAATTCTTTATGCCCATGGTAGTTCATTTGCTTCAAACGCCGTATCATTAAGCATCAGCCAATGTCGTTAACACAGGGGGCAAAGTGGCATTGCATAATTTTTATTAAAAAAATTTATGAGGCAGCTCGGCTACGCATTCCTGGTATCGATATTCCAACTGTGTCGTCTGTTGACTATGAATCCGCTGCAATGCAATAGTGCACAAGCGAACAAGATCTATAGCACTGTGGGCTGGACAGACTCTTCCCATCGGATGACAATGCACTTTTAATAGGTTTTTATGAGAGTGTTTGGTTGCTGATTAAAAGGGTGGTTTCAACTCACACATCATCCAGCTGACGATCTTCCTTCTCCACGAGTAGTGTAACAGGCTGCGCCCCCACCGTCCTAGTGGAAACATGTGAATGCAACAACCAACAACACACAGAATGGAAAATAATGAACTTTGACACTGTGGCTTGTTGGATAAATGAGCGCAACACGACCATTACATGCAGGACGCGCATACATTATCCACTGAGAACATTCAACAGCGATGCGGTGTCAGCTTGGAGGCTGGAAAAGGCGTGAACAGGAAATTAAATGGGCCTATCCGGAATTCTGTTATGATTTTTAAGTGATGATTTCAGAATCACAGTTGTCTTCAGAGGCAGTTGAAAGAATGCAGAATGTAACGGTTGGATATCGGCATACAAAATGGGATTCTCATGATTTGCATCTCTAAGGTTTTTCTTCGTTGTCGTCAATGTTTTTCAATTTCACATAGAACAAATATTAGGGATTTCTGTTGGGGAATAAAATTAAAAATCTATCTTTAATAAATGATTAAGTTTTTGGCATCCTCCTCTCTCTCATTATATTTTGTTTAACGTCAGATTTTTGTCGATCTTCGTAAATCGGTAACACTATAATGACTTGGTTGAAATCGGCTTAGACATGACCCAAAAAATGTCCTTCATTGCGAAAGAAGGATACTATTTTTGGTCTTCTCTGTGCATTAATTTAAAACTAAACTGTGTACAAAATGTTCCAATGTCCTCATCATAATCCCCAATTTTGCGTAACTCCAGCTCAATATAGAGAAAAAGCAAAATTCGCTTCGGCACGGAAATTGTTAGCGAGCATACCCGTACTCGAACATTCTAGTGAACTTCCTTCCATCTATGTACGTTCATGTGTCGTAAAAGTTAATACAAAATCCGATAGTGTCACAAAATTTCTCGTTATATACAGACAGCGTTATTATGTGATTGGAAATACTTTAACATGTAACGCTACACTCTTTTCTGGCCGTCGGCACTGCCTTCTCATCTCTTGTATTATATCATTATGGTATCTCCTCTGCTTACAGTGTTTCAGCATAATTTTTGTTAGATGTTGTTGGTAGATTTGGCTTCTTTTTTATTGCTTCTCATTTTGCATACGACGAGTATGGACTATGGATACGGATGGAGCAACCGACAAAAAAATCCCCGTAGTAATTTTGTATTTAAAGGAACTTTTTGCTTTTATATTGAACAAATCCAAAAAGTTCCTCTAAATACGAAAAGCAAAAGTGAGAAAATTTCTTGGTATAAGGTTAGTCTGTCTGTTGGTGTTAGTTCTCGTCGAAATTATAGCAAGTTTGTTAAACGGATGCAAGGCTTATAAGTAAACATCCACTAAATACCTTCTTACTGAATTTACTTGAATTACCGTTGGAAGATGATGTTAAATAGACGGACGACTCATCCAACAATAACCTTCCACTTTGTACTAAAAAACTGAAAACGATTCAAAGGTGGAAATTTAATTAAGGTTAGGTTTTTTGAAATTCTACTGAAAAAGGCTCTCTAATACTTAAACGGGTTTGGAGTAGACAAATCTGCAATCTTTCGTTGGAGATTGTAACTTCGTCCTTTAGTTCTATATACTTTGCGAGTAGGTAAATTTTTCCAGTATTTAGAACAGAAATTTCTTTGTGTTTTCCTTGTCCTCATTGAGACTCCTTTCCCGCTTTCCTTTTCCTCATTGAGACTCCTTTCCTGCTTGTTAAAAAAATTAGAGTTTATTCCATTACAAAGTACCATGTCTATATTTTATGTGCGTCCGTGAGTAAATAGTGTTTCCGCACTTTAACATACTCGTAACAAATGCAACTTAGGTCAGGACAGTTTTTGGTCTTAATCTTAAAAAAAAAAAAACCAACCGAAAAGGCTCAGCTCTTTGCCTTCGAAGTATACCAGCTTAAGTCTTTTAATTCATTCAATATGAAGCGTTACATAATGCATACATAACGCTGATTCGTCACAGTATGCCGATTTGAAAGGATATCAATTCTCTTCTGGGTTTCGTATTAAATTTGATTTCATATTCCCCTGAGATGTTAAAGACGGAAAATATGGCTTCGACGTTACAACTAGCACGAGTACAAGGCGATGAGAATAGAGAGACGAGTAAAATTGAAACTTCGGGTATCAAATGATAGAATTACGAGTGCTGCTGTACATATCCCTGAGTACGTATTGAGTATGATACGTATCAGTACTCCAGGCTTCCTGGGGACATTTTCGACTGCTTTCGATTCTTTGCTGTCATCCCCTTGTCCTAGTTTTTGCTTGGATTTTTCCAATGGAGCAGTTCTTTACTTGGTTTGGTACACATACGAGTACTTTTTTGTCCTGTCGGCAAATAAGGAAATTTTTAAATCTCTATACATCCTTATCCCATGTTGATGCTTATGGCTATATGGTGATGCTTGACCGGCTTGATTTGGAATTGTGCTTTAAAACTTGTTGAATATTCGAAGATGCATTTTTTTAAGCTGCATAAATCGTAAATGTGAAATGATTTTGCAGACGGAGAGAAGAAATTTACAAAGCAGTTTTTTAGTATGCACTGTAATAAACTTTACACTTTAAAGTTTTTGTAAATTTGTTGTAAAGTTATGGTTATTTTACAATTTTCAAACACTTACGTTCCTTTTAGATCATTTTATTGTATGAAACATTATTTGGTCGATCGGGAGTATGGGAAATTTGACAACTTAGTGAAGCTTTTGTCTATTAACACTTCACTTCTGGATAGAAGGCAAGTCCAACAAAGACATTCACTCAAGCTGAAAAATGTTCCATTTCTAGTTAGTTTAAATTTAATTTTCTGGAGAACTTATTCAAAAAATAATACAAAAAACATGGTGCCTCTAATGTGGGTTTTGTGAGAATTTTGTTTTTTTTTCGTGCTAATCGTGCTCAACAACAATTAACACGATTAACACGAAGAAACATAAAAGGAATTAGTGAAGAAATAAGAAGGGGTACATTATAATATGCAGGTAAATTTTCGAATGGAAGTTTTGGTAAATACTGGTATGTCTGTGTCAACACATTGTGGAGAATCCAAGTGCCATTGGGAACAGAACACCTTTCATAAATGAGTGCGAAATAAACGACTTACTGATTATCCTAGAAAGAGCAGAGGGCCTGTCGGAGAGCGGAACTTTAGTGCAAGAAAGCTTTTAATATTAACTTATTGTAAATTATGGGATCTAACTAAAACCGACAGGGAACGAAATTTGTTGACGTTAAAAATTAAAAAAAAGTCAAAATTAAGCGGCAAAAAGGCATTTATTAAAAAATTGTATTTAAGTTTTATAATAGCACTGTACAACCATGAAAATTATTAAGTTTTCTGGAAAAAATCGCCTGCGATTATCTGTAAGTGAAGGAACGAGATGAAAGATCTTTCCACAGGCAGAGGGACATAAGACCTAAAAGAACAAATGTGGACTTATGTCCCACATTCCCCGGGAAAGTCACAAAGCTAAATATTTGAACTTATGTCCCTGCGCCCTTTCCACATGGGCACAGACGATTGGACCCCACTTAAGAATAGGCCAGATCAAAGCGTGCACACTTACGAGAAAACATCTCACAGATGTTTAGCGTCTTTCTCAAACTGATAACATAATCAGCAAAGCCAAATATGTGGTCGAATTACGACATAAGTTAACGAGTGAATGAAATCCATACGTTAACGAGTGATCGAGTAATTTTGATGGGATGATCACTACTCGTCACTCGTTCATGTAAACGATCATGCCCAATCAACATTATTCAGTCACGTATTATTCAGTTATGTATGTGGTAATTCGACCCCCGTTTTTTTTTGTTGGTCACCTACTTGATGGTCGCCTTTTCAATTGCGTTTTGATAGTAGCTTTTTTGAAGTCACTCTTTTAATATGATACCCAATTTTACATTCATAACTGCCCGTATAGGTACATTGCATCTCTATTATTTTATTGTGTATGAAAATGTTCACCGTAGGTATAGTTTTTGTAAATAAATGTCGAATTTTTAGTATTTTCACAATATTTTTGTATTTAGGTTACCTTGGCAAAATTCATTTATTCATTTTACAACAGCTCCTTAAAACATTAAGTAATTATTTGTACCAGAACAATCTCAAAAAAGGTTTCTATGACCTTACATATCTCTCAGTTGGCCACACTGTATTAGCACATTCTCCAGTTTGTAAAAAACGATGTACATATTTGAAATGAACAAAAATAGGGAATTTGTATGTCTACTGGTTTTTATGTGGACCAAATTCAACATAAGGAGTTTTTGGTGTGTTAAAAAAACAAAAGTACCATAAGAAAATACTGTTGTTCTTTTTTATTATCTTCCATTAAAGTTATGTGCATTTCAAAATGGTTTACCAACTGAAAGCGTTTAAATATGCAGCTAATAGGTTGTCCTCAGAGACAAAAAATCCTAATAAGAGATCCACTTAATTTTTAAGCAAATCGATCTCTTTAAAAACTTTAATCTCATTCTTTTCATGTTTACTTTACTTCACTTAAATTGAAGATAAGCAAATCCCAATAAATTACTGACATGCAAACGTAGTATGACTCGCATTTACTTAATAAATACAAGTTGTATTTCATTGAACATTCACGGATAAATCGAAAAAAAATAACAAATCGATTCTCAACGCCTAAGGATCAAAATAAATACATATTGTCCTTTTTCGGATGGCACTCTATGCTTTGTGTTGTCGACGCGAATTGAAATCGATTAAAATTGAAGCGGAGCAGCTGGAAGACCAGCGATAAAGCATCGCTTTCATCGCTGTCACCGCCACTTTGCTTTCTTTTCAATTTTTGGTATTTTGTAATTTAAGCCTCTATTTTCCGGGTCATTTGTATTGCGGGCGCCATCGATTTTGCAGCACCAAATTTCGTACACCCTACCTACACCATAACAAGGATGTTAACGCTCAGATTTTTCTCTAAACTTGCATTACCCAAGAGAAAGAGACTTTACTCTGGCGAAGTTTATAATGAAATTCTAAAACCAAATTTACAAATTTTCTTGGTCAAATTTAGAGTTTATTTTTCAAGCTCGCATACTTTAATTTGCATGACAAAAAGATGCGTTAATTTTTTATTTAAATTCAAATCACTTAAGATTTAGGTATCTCCTTATTTCCAACGTCAGAATATTTCAAGGTCGCAATTTACCGAATGTATAGATACCTATAGATTTCCTGAATATGTTCTGAAGTTGTACTCGTATTTTTTATGGGGATTGGAATTAAACGAAAAGGAATAGTAGTAAAGTAAAGAGAAACAAAAAAACTGGAGACGAATTTGGAGTGAACTTAAGAGGACAATTCCTAGACCGACGATTTTTTCTATACATCTCCTTATATTTATTAGATTTTTTCTGATATTTTCCTTGTTTTACAGCTAGATGGGCAGTAAGAGGCTCCCTAAAAACAAAGCAGAAAAACCTCTTCACTCGTGCATTACGATGTAATCTTTTGGATTCTTGTTTGTCAATGTCATTCTCATCGTTAATAAGATGAAAGTAGGTAACGAGGCATGTAATTTGTATTATTCGCTATGAGAGTTTAAGAATCCTGTGTTCTTAATTTCAAGAAAAAATCAATTCAAGTTGAATGCTGCCCGACAATACAACGAATAATATTTTTATCCAGATCACTTTGCAATTTCTGTGAAATTCTGTAGTTCTGAAAATTCATAAAATGTCATTATGAAGCACTAACATTTACTGTATGCGTGTGACACGGTCACAAGGTAGAATTCGTTTGCTTTAATGCAATTAGGCTTGATATTTTCCACACAAAATGCTCAGTTAAAAATCCAAACAAACAACACAAAGGACAAAACCGGATGGCTACCACAAAGTTTCCAATATCTGCAATTTTTTCCACATCGCTTCACATCGTTGTCCCCTCTGTGGCCAGCCCTATGGTCAATAATATCTCTCACAGAAAGATGCTTTCACTGGACGCACTGATGTAGACCCGACGACTTTGCTCCAACAACCAACGTCAAATTTCAAAATGCAATTATAACAAATTGCACAGAGCTTTTTTTTTTGTCAACATCCCCCACCCAACTGTTGTTGTGTTTCGTAATGAATTCTCTTTGAAAAGATCACTCAAAGCGTCACGGTGTACTGACCATCCAGTCAAAAAGACTCCGTGGTATATAACTCTCCTAGAAAAAATCGTTCAGGACAACGAAAAACCAACTCACTACAGATATTCCTGTCAAATTCATGCATCCAGTGTTTAACGTGAACTTTTGGTAAAGCGTTGCTTTGTTCAGCGCGTTCGCATGAAATCCAATCGCATGACGGCTTTTGTAAAGGTAAATTAAAATTAAACTTCGAAAGTGAAGCAATGGTGGATTTTTCAAATTTCAGTTACTGTCGTTAAGATTATTTTGTTTCAGCAATCCGCCTTCTAGCTGCTTTCGAGAAAGTACCTACTAAGTATTGTAAAAGGATTTGCACCTTTTTCCATATCAAACTCAAGTTTTTTCAATAAACTTACAAAAATACCTGTGTTGAAGTTGAGTTTGTAGAGCAATTCATGTGATAAAGTCCCATCATTAAAATTTGCCCATTATTGCTCCATGCAATAGCAGGAATGGTAACATGTTTTCCGTTTTTAGTTTAAGTCGCGTCACTTTTTATCGACTTCTAGTTTGAGTTTCAATTTAAATAAAACCCTTTTTCTCTATTAAGGGTACATAAAACTATAAAAAAAACATCTCCTATAATCCGGTAATAAAAATTCGGTCAATAAAAAAAATTCAAATGAAAATATTCAACGACTGATTAATACACTTTTTGTATGGCCATCATGTGGCCAGTAATAAAGCTACGATGTCACGGCATAATACTCGAATATCAGAAAAAATGCACAACATCGTTCTGCAAACCAACATTATGCAAGTGGGACATAACCAAATTTGTTTTGTCCTGAATCCTACATCGGGGCTGCTGGTGGAACATTATAATGCCGGTTGAGTCCAGTGATCCCCGCTGGAAAACATTTCTCTTTAATATTATAACAAAAATATTCAAAGTATCTCTGAAATAACCTGTATGGCATACGTAACATGATGATTACGAGAGGTAGTTTTTATAGAGTAATAAAGCTGTTGTCCGGCCAGATCTGGCTACAAATAATTTGTATGTAGTAGTTGACCCGCGTTTAATAAGTGAAAGCTGGCAGGTGTAGTAATCGTGCGATGTACTAAATATGAATACATTACTTGATATCAAGTAAAATGCTAGATAGAATGTCATTTAGAATGACACTGACAGTTGTCAACTATAAGGACAAAGCCAATCTGTTTGCTGCACATTTTGCAGGTAGCTCCACACTTCCAGATTGTGCATTGTTGCCGCCGGCACCAACGAGTATTGAACACTCTATGGGACAGATCTTGATTCGTACTCGTGCAGTTGATAGAGTTTTAAACGATCTCAACAGTCACAAATCTACTGGGTCAGATGGTATTTCCCCCTAGTTCTAAATAGGTGTTCTTCCTAGTTAGCATTACCATTGCGTAAGCTTTTCGATATATCCTATGGTATATCTCACCGAACAGTGGAACCGGTCTTTGCATCAATTTGGTGAAAGCAAAGCAGTTGCACTCGATATTTTCAAAGCATTTGACAGAAAAACGGCCTAATTGGATTAGAAGCTATCTTTTGGACCGCTCAATTCAAGTTGTTTTTGACAGTTTCAAGTCTAAAATACATCATATAAATGCTAGCGTTCCCCAGGGCTCTGTTCTGTCTTCAACGCTCTTTTTCATTTTTATTAATGATCTCTTGTCCGTTACTTCTAATCCAATTCACTCTGTCGCTGATGACAGAACTCTCAGCTTCTCATATAAGTTTGAGGAACGTCCATCCACTTCTCATGTGGAACTCAAACAACTAAGTCCTGGCATTTAAGTTATGTATTTTATACTTGAAACCGTCCAATACAACTTGAATTGAGTTTTTCATCGACTCCATAAGCACGCATTTTAGGCAAAAGAGCTTGATGCCAAACTCTGTCAAATGCCTTAGAAATATCGAGTGCAACAGCTTTGCTTTCTCCAAAATGATGCAAAGACCGGTTCCACTGTTTATCTCACTAAA
Source organism: Nephrocerus scutellatus (assembly GCA_947095585.1). Classification (NCBI taxonomy): domain Eukaryota; kingdom Metazoa; phylum Arthropoda; class Insecta; order Diptera; family Pipunculidae; genus Nephrocerus; species Nephrocerus scutellatus. The sequence continues at coordinate 139,309,329 of OX352761.1, read as the reverse complement.
CATCAAATCACCAGTAGAACGTTGCCCACGAAATCCATACTGCCGGTCACCTAGGAAAAGCTTACGCAATGGTAATGCCAGCTTGGAAGAACACCTCTTCAGAACTAATTTGTGATTGTTGAGATCTTTTAAAACTCTAGCAACTGCACGAGTACGAATGAATATCTGTCCAATAGAATGTTCAATACTCTGATGTATAGGCGGCAGCAAAGCATAATCTGGAAGCGTGGAACTAGCTGCAAAATGCGCAGCACACAAATTGGCCTTGTCTATAGGGCTGACAACTGGAATGTCATTATAAATGAGCATTGGAATCGATGACGAGACTGTATTTTTGATTCTTTTCACGAATGACCAAAAATGTTTACTACCTTTGCCTCAATTTTTGGTCGTAGGCGAGTTTGACTCGCCGAAGATGAGCATTGCAATCATTTCTGGCTCGTTTAAAATTTTGCTTAGCTTTGTAAAACCGAAAGCATACCTCTCTAATCGTAGAAGCATATTTACATCTCGAGCCATACCATCCATCTTCCCTCGGTTTGACAGACTTTTTCCTGGAAGGGATAAAGTCTCTTATACCAATAAGGATGATGATTGTGATTGCATCAGCGGCGGCCTCCACGGTGCTATCGCGAAATAATAGCGACCAGTTAAAACTTCCAAAGAAATTGTTGAGGCCGTCCCAATTGGCTTTCTCGTATTGCCAAACTGTTTTTTTTAAAAGTATTTTCTCTAACTGCGTGGTTTATTAACGAGAAATTAGCTGATACAACACAATGGTCAGATGAGCCAAGAGGTGATAATACATTGACGGAGTATTTATCAGGACAAGAGGTAAGAAACAAGTCAAGGGTGTTTGCGGAATGTATTCTTGTAGGCTCATTTACAAGCTGAGTAAGATGATTAAACTCAGCGAATGTCTCAACACACCTTCCTTCGGGTGTTGTCTGGCCGGAATGGCGAATCCACCCAGAATTGTCAACGTTGAAATCGCCCGCAATAATGATTTCAGTTTTACGATACTTGTTTTTTGTGACAATTCTTAAAATTGAATCAGACAGAGCACACCCGTGTACGGCAGCATTTAAGAGACAAATCAGACAACCTAGATTACTTATTCGAAATATGCCTTAAAAACCGGTCTGGCTTTAAAAATCTTCAAATCGAAGAAACTATAGCCCTAAAACGAAAGAAGTAGCACTTAGGAAATGTCAAGTTATTAAATTTATAACTTAAAACTCTGTCTTATATAACCCAAAATAATCGGATCCACCTCTATTTAAAGTACCAATATCAAAGCCGAATAAGATCGTAATTTTTGAATGCATTGTTTTACTTATTTCTATTTTCAAGTGGCTTGATTGGTATGGCGGCTGGCATTTGGAGCTGCCCCAAGCTAAGATGTTTTCACATGAACTCATCCAAAATACGAGAGTGTACTTCTGATGAATTGTTTCTTTAAGAAATCTTTTTCTGCTCTTCTGAGTCTGATTGCACAAACAGAAGTTATTGAATGTGATACGTAGATACCTCTACCCAGGTAGGAATGATAAACTTTCCCAGCATGCAGTTCATGCTAAGCGAACCGAACAAAACTCCAACGAGGCAACTACTTTTAGAGGAAAGTTTCTTTTTCTTCTTTTGTATTCTCGATGCATTTAGAGAGGTTGGTGCGTGCCTCGTGGGGCTCGGATCATTCATGATGCATAGCAGCTGATGAAAATGTACCTCGAAGACAGGGCGTGGTGATAATAGAATGATGTGATGTAGATGGAAACTGTGCAGCAGGATGATGCACGAAGTCTTGAAATTAACCAAACGAACTAACAAAGAAATCCTGATACGTGTTCAAGCAAACAGCCCAAAGCTATGTCCTCATTTTGTAGTCAATCCAAACTTTTTCACAACTTCCATTTTTTCACAATTCGGCGCAAAAGTACCAGCCACATTACGGATTACTTACGGATTTTTTTTTCATATCCTTTCAATTCTTCTCACTTTTAGTCTTCCTATACGATGGCTATTTGCATTGATATGAGTTTTTTTTTGCAAAACTTTACTTCCTCCTACACGTAGTAAAGTTAACTTTAACTCAGTTCCAAAAGGAAATTAAACTTTTTAGTCTGTTCAAAATTAAGTCAACAGCAATTAATTGTTGAAAAAATCTTTTTTTATCACGTGCCATTTTGCACTCCTCTCCCTCGGGACACATCGAACCCGCTCCTCCTTTGTGCTCGGTACGCACATGCAAAACGAGGTCAATTGGAATTATTAAAACTCAGAGGATTTTGTGTGTGTGTGTGTGTGCCCGTAAAACATGTGCACGGGATATTTCATTGAATTTCCGTGCGAAGCAGTGGCTACTTCATCATGTTGAACGTCACGTTCCTTTGCTCAGGATATCAGGATGTATTTAATTTCATCGGAATGCAAGTACTATCGTTTCTCTTCTCTTCACAATTCAATTCTTATCGCTCCTTAATTCCCCCTGATACCAAGCTGTTATAAAGGGAAATGTGTCCTCCTCGGTTTAAAACTATCCGATGGAGGAAGGACAGAGTTGCAAAGGGAAAATAACAAGTTTTCTTGAAACAATTCCAATTTCCTTTTTTTCTGTTTCCAAATTGCACTCCGTCGTTTTCATTGCCATTGTCGGTCGTCTTCGCCGTTCTCCATGAAACTTGTGGGTGCTTTATTTTGGTAAACTTTTATTTGATAAGACCACAGTTGCCGCCATCGTCTTGTGGTTGCCAAAGTAAACGCGAAAGAAGGATATAGTAGATTGCTTGAATTTTTCCCCCGTTCAGTTTTTGGTCAGAAGTTTCGATAATCAAGGGAGCTTCAGTGAAATTGAAAACAAGTTCTTGGAAATTTTCAAAGTACTACGGCCGATCGTTGTGTTGTGGTTTAACGAATTTCTAATTTCGAAGGTTATGAAAATGCTGAATAATCAACAGTTTATGCAATGCCTTGAATATCGTAAAATTATTACCGACAAATAATACGGTTTTCCAAGCCAACGTTCTTCTTGCCGGTGTTTTGATGACATAATCCACCGAAAGTCTATTCACAAATTGGGTGAAAACATAGAAATATCCAAGTCATTGGAAGGGGTCTGGTATCGAGGTGATTTTAGTGCCTATGGAAATGATAAAAGACAAATATATTTTTGAGCCCATCTTCCGAAGCACCGATCAATACTGTGATTTCTTCTTTAATGGATTTTGGATTTTGTATTTCCGCATATATTGTAAGGTGTTTGCTCGAGTGACGCTCGCCGGACACCCGGGGTTCGTTTTGCGGAGTGTTACAATAAACAACTTAATCTGGATATTACTATATTTTTTATTTTTTTTAATTCATTTATTTTATTTAATTGAACTATATCATATGACGGTTAGTAATAAATAAAAAAACTTAAAAGCTATATTAGTTCTAGAAAATATATTTTTTAAACCTTATTCTTATAGAAAAACCTTGAATAGTATATCCAGTTTTATTGTTATTACTTAGACTACTAAAAATTAGGTAAAAATAAGAAAAAAATAAGGAAAAAAACCAAACAAAGCTAAAACTAAAGTAATATTCTCCTAATATATAGCGTTGGCAGCGCCCCGTACCCCCAGTACATCTGGCTCCTCAGAGCTTCAATAACGGCAACTCTGCAAAGCCCAGTGCACAGAGCGCACACGGTGATGCCCCAGCCTATACTTAGAGTTGAATGTCGGCCAGACACCAGTCTGCAAGTTTTTCCAATTGCGTCAAAGGTCGTTATTTCCGCGTCTTAGAGGGATGCGAAACAGTATAACTTCGCCTTTTGATAAGCTGATCTTAAGATTCCACGTTTTGCAGTATGCCTGAAATTCATCGAATTTGGTCTGCAATTTACTCTGTATTTCCTCTACTCTCGAACCGTAGCTATTACTATATTTATAATGAATAAATAACCTATTGAAACTTAAATCAGTCTTGGCTTGAGACAACGTTGTTGGATAGTAGCAGTGAGCGCTGGTGTATTACGACGCTACACCCTACACGTCACTGTTGTAGACAAAATACGTATAAACAGATTTCGAGGTAATCGAAATTTAATTGCGGACCAGAGATCCTGTAGTTCAAATGAACTACTTCTGTTGAGATGGTAAAATCCAACGTACATGGTGAGAGTTTTACGGCTTCAGACGTTATCTGTAGTTGGTATTGCTCCACACATTACTTAATTTCTTCGTGCAATATCTGTGCTTATTTGCCAAAGACGTTTGGGAATTACATTAGTGGCTTTTTCGAAAAAGAAAATTTTCTACTATTGGTTTTTTTGTTCGGTTACACCGCTCCTAATGTAATAGAAATTGCCATTTAAATCGCCTCGATATTGCACGGCGTATAGTATTTGCCTTTATTACTAAAAACGGATTTTCTGGTGTGGTTGACTTGAACCCAAAGTCGGACGGACATTCGGTTGTCGGTGGTCTTAGTCATGTCACCATTGTGCTCTGTATACCTCTGTATACCATGGGCGCCGTAGCTCAGTGGAAATGCACATGGCTACTGAGCAGGAGGTTCGTGGTTTGAATCCCAGTTACACCAAAAGTATTTTTCACGGTGTCCCACTTCTCGCGAATGGGTGACAAACGTTTTGAGAGTAAAATACGTGTCACGGAAAGCTTCTTAATTCGCCGTTCGGATCCGGCCTAAAATTGTAGGTCTCTTCCATTTGCGTCCACATCTACACATATGTCAATCCTTTCTTACTTAAGGGTTCAACCATTTGTTATCACTAAAAGCTCTGCCTAGAGAATGCTCATCTAGTCAGGGAGAGAGCTTCACTTTGATGGATTAGGTTTACCTAAAAAGACACCTGCATCGACATCTTTTTTTTTTTTAAATCAGTAAGTGTAGATTGTTACGTCAAATTGTATCGTTACTCCCCAACCACAGTTCTTCTGACTTGACAACAATGTGGAAGTTGACGCTTAGTTTGGGAAAGCAGTAGTTAGAAGAATATGGTATCATAGGTCTGCAGTATATTACAGTGCCCGTACGTTCGTATTTGATAAGTATGTCAGGACGTGTACGTTAAAAAAAAAAGATTGAAGATAAGAAGATACAATTGCTGCGGCATTTTATTTATCGCAACTATCGATTTGTTGTGAATTAAAAATGGAGTCTAATTTGCAGTGGGTGATATTTCTTGACCAATTTATAAGAATCGGAATATCTTCCTAATTCGAATCGCGTGGAAAAATGCCCAATCTTCTTACAAACTGTGTTTCGTTATTCCAAAGTGAACCAAATTATTTTCCTCACATCATTAAGCAAATGAACTCAGAGTCATTGCCTGCAATAAGGCAAGTTAATTGTCCAAATTTGTCTTCACGATGACAGTGCCATTTGAAAAGCAAACAAAAAGCTTCCAACTTTCACGCTCTTTACTCTTTGTCGCTCGTCCTGTCAGCCAAACATTCAAAAATATCATTAGCGGCAATGGGGTGGTTTGTTGGCTTCTGGCTGCTGAGCGTTAAGTACTTACACTTACACGCCGCAGCGAGGTGCATTGAAGTCAAGAAGCTAATAATTAAAAGCGACACTTTTCAGTACTGCAGCAGATTATTACGATTTGCCATTTAGGTCCTTGAGAATAAGTTTTATTTGGTCACAAGCAAACGGACAGACAGGCAGGCAGGCAAACACAGAGAAATTCTGGCTACCGCTCTAATGCTTTCTCGCTGCCACCACCACATTTATATGGCTGGTTTTGTTTTATTCAAGTTTCCGACAGTCATTCTGAAGTTTCTGTCCCGTCCAGTATAGTACCTGGACAGTTGCCAAGAAATTCTATTTGGCGTCGCATAGTTGAATCTGCGCTGCGCTGAGCAAACCATTATACCAGCTATTTGTAGTCCCAGACTCCTTGCAAGTGCAGTTGGAGGTGCGCGCGTATTTCTACACGAAGAGAAAAGTGGCATCATTTGTGGACAAAAACCTCAAATGTTTAACAATTATGCTTCTGGTGGTGGTGGTGGTTGTTCTGCTGCTGCTACTGATGGCATGACTTTGCGGTCTAATTTTTGGGTTTTCTAATGAATTCGAGGTGGCCAATGTGTTTTCTTTATAACTTGTCGCCGGTCACATTCTGCCATGTGACAAATTCATTCACTCACACTTTATATATTAATTTTGTGGAATTTCATCATTTGTTTGTCCTGTCTGAGCACTGAGCAGACAACATAAGCCCTGCTCTTTCTGTGCCGCATTGCATCGCATCGCATCGATTTTTGACAGGACTTTAGCCTTTAACTTAGCACGGTCGCACAGCCGACACTGAATGCAAGATAAAGAACAAGGCAAACTTTTGCAATCGATTAGAACTTTTAGTGGCCGATGTCCTTTATGCGATGCTAGTCCGTCGTTTGTCTTTGGCATGCACAAAGTGGAAGATCTGCGTGCGGAAAAAAGGCATTCCAGAGACAAATCAAACACACACAACAAATGAAAAAGTATTTCACTGCGAGAAGCGAAGCGAATGCATTCAACCGACTATCGATGATTTTTGATTTTTTCCGCAATTCGCAAATTTTTTTGTAGTTTCTGATTATTGACGTTTGTTTCAATGGAATGGAAAGTTTGAAATTAATTTCAGCTTCTGCAGATGTCATCGAACGCGAATAAAATTCTCAGAGAACTAAGCAATTTGTTATTTTTAGTGGCATTGTTATTTTGTCATGTACGAGTATTTATGGTAAAGTAACATGCAAATGATGGGATAGCTCTGAAAAAACTGTCAAATCTGTGGCTGTTTTTATACCAAGAGAGTGTATATGTAACGAGCACTTCTGTCAGTCATCAATATTTCGTAGATTTAATTTTGGCAATTTTGGCCGTTAAATACAATAATATCCTTATAACGTAAGTACGGCTGGGTTTTGAGTTTCGAACAGCACCGAGATGAGAAAAACATTTAATTAAGAAATATTTACAGCAACTGACTGATGGCATTTTTGAATGTGAACTTTTTAATCCTCAACATTACACCCCGAGCTCCACTGATGAACTGATTTTTACGTTTGAACGTTTCTTTCTTCACAAAGTCAATACATACAGAGTATAAAGCAATTTTAATATCCTTCTAAATGTTGCGATTGAGTTCTCGAAAGGATGAAATTAATTTTTTCCATCTCTTCAAATGCGAACAAATTCTAATAAAATCTGTCTTTGTATGCATTGTGCTGTCAGGGTTCTTTGCGCAGAACAAATATCCTGTTGTTTGCAATTTCTGTCTTCGACTGTTCCACCAATGGAATAGAGGAAGTACGACAATAAATGACGCTTACAACCACACTATATAAATGCCGAATTCATCAGTGTTGCGAACAATGTCGGAACGCTTCGTAGTAGTGTGAGCTGCTTATCATGCCTAATTGCGCGAGCAAAACCAGTCAGACCAAGGTTCCTTCACTTCAAAGAATAACTTAAAACAGTTAGTTAGTTAGACATTAAGTCACCAGTACAGGCAACCGGAGAACGATGTTTGTCAAGAGGAATTAAAGTATTTATCTCTAAAAAAAAAAATACAAGGATAGGTATAACTGTAAGGTGTGATATTTCATCTGCACGTTCAGCACCAAATTGCACTCAGTTTTCCTTGTGAAATGCTTTTAATCTTCCGGCACGTTTTTATGTGCCGGATCACCGTTCACCACAGATATCTCAGAATTAGTTGCAACAGTGGATACCGTGATAACGAGTAAGGCATCGAGAAGACTGCTCTATACTGCAACTTTTAAATTCTTCTCTCTGCCGGAGGATCTGAAGGGAAAGTTTCTACTTCAACTTGATGCGGGTTGGAGCTGTTAAAAGTTTTACTGGAACTTGCAAAAGTTTTGGTTTAGACAAAGGTGTATTTCTGTGCTTGAGTTCCGTCACGATGTTCTAAGTCAACATTTTCACAGTTTGTTTTAAAACTTACACTGTGATATGTTGGAACTGCTCCATATAGTACGGGCAATTTCAACTCATCAATGTTAATTTAAAATAAAAAAAATTTTCCAGTTGAACACCAATAAAATTTAATCAAAATCCCTGTTAATTTCTATGAAATTTGAAATAAATTTTTAATTAATTTTTTTTTTACAGCTTTTAAGTAAGGATAGTGACGAATGCAGTGGACGACATCGGCAGCGTTATGCTGAGATGTACTAGCGCAACAACCTGCGGGGCAACCGCACAACAAAGTTACGTTGCACGATAGGATAGTAACGTCGGCAGCGATTTGCTGTGACGTCGACAGCGAATATGCAAATGACGTCGGCACCGGATGTTACATGTTTTGTGTGAACAAAATTCGGCCACAAGTAAGTAGCGCATATAATAGAATTAGAATCCTAAGATTAATCGCAATTCTGCGTACTAAAAATAAGCACTCTTATGTAGCATACTTTTAGGCTTACAGCCTAAATTATTTAGATTATTTAAAATTTGAAATGTAACCGCCTGCAAGTTTGAATCATTGTGTACTATTCAAACAAGTAGTCAAACCGGCTTGTGTGGTTTGCCCGGTTTTTGTAAAAGAATACGATTGAATATGAATGATGACTCCATTACATATAAGTGTCGTTAGTTGTAAATAAGGGAATAAGGCACAATTTTCTGGTCTTTTCTCGATATTTCTGTCTACAATATTGGAAGTTTCTGGAAGCTTTTGCTTGAGTATTAATAGAGGCGTTAGGCCGAAGAAAGATTATTAGTTAATTGGAATTTAACCGTGAAGTTGTAAAAGTTCTTGCAAAGTTATAAAGCTACAACCTAAGAGAATTATTGTGAAGAACTAGTATAATAAGTGTTTTTGTGTACTGTGAAAAGTAATCACCAACATATATTGTGAACTTGAATTATTTTACTGTTTGTTAATTCAAGTTGTTATTTTTGAATTAATAAACTTGTGTTGTGTTTTATTTGCAAAATCCTTTACAAACTGGAAAGCCTAAATTTCGTAACAATATCGTCTTCCTAGTCGCGCTTTACCTTAAGAAACTTTAGAGGAATACACCATTCGATACAAAAAAGGTCGTAATGGAGCTATTTTCAAAGATCCCTAAAACTTCAAAAATTGTTTATGTTGTTCCAGATAAATGAGATTCGGTCCTGCTCTCTATCAACTTCCACAACGCTTTCTAGAAGCATTAAAACTGGTCTGTCCTTAAGGAAGTGCTACTAACGTTTTCAAGGTGGCTGTGAGGACCCCAGCACATCAACAACCAATGACTATATCGGAAAAGTGAAGACAAAAATCATTAAACAATCGCCGAATCACTAACAGAGAGGTTTCCGTTGATGTCGGCATACTATTTGACACAGGTCAAGCAATTTTTCGGATACTCAAGAATTGCTGAATAAATCCGACTTGGATTGTCATCGCTCAAACGGGTCTAAAATTTGTGATGACATGGATGTATATGATCTTAAAACTCCGTAGGAATCTTTTTGACAGCCAACAAAGCAGTTAACATAACTACCAATGTCAAGATATAACAGAGACAAGTGTACCAACTCAATTACAAAATTTGACAATTTGATTGATTCAAAAACTCAGTTTTTGTGATCGAACCTAGAACTTAGTACCTAGCCATTGCTAATAAATGTGGTTAAGTTCTGTGATTACAAACGATAGATGATATGTTATTGCAAGAGGTTTCCTTGTTGCTTATTTCTCAGAAGTACATTTTGAAAACCAATGCTTGGTGCAACGATTTCCTTTAAAAACGCATTAAACACACGTGCCTTTCATAAGCAATTAAGCACTCATTGAGAAAATCGGTGCCAACACTATGTTAACAGAAAGAAAAAAACAGACGCGCCGAACAGAGCCGTCCTACCTTTTCACACTTTTCTTTCGGATATTCTTCAGCGTGATGCAAGTTTTGTTTATACTAAATGTGTGGCACGTGCACTGATCTGTTCTACTGATTTCCCTCAGCAACACACTCTCGCATACAAAAAGAATAGAATGAAATACCTGGTAAAAAGGATTGCACTTTCAACCAGATAAATTCGAACTCTCCTAACAGCAGACATGTGCGGGATTAAATACGTAAACCGTTTCAGTTCTGGTTTTGAGTTTTCCCCCTGTGGGATTAGAATATGTCTGATGAAAAATCCCTTTCATTTCGATGCGGCAAAAAGAGTCTACTAACGAGACGCGCGGTACTCTTAGGCCAATTTATAAGCGTATCAGACGTCAAACCGTGCTTATTCATCTTTTAGCCTTTGTATGATTTTCTGTAATCCATCATGTAGTTAAACCGCAGACACCCACGAGTAGCCTGCGACCGCAAAAACGCTGCTCACTTGCAGCCTTTTCGTATTTGCGCGTATACGCTCGTTTATCTCTAAAGGAATATAAAATCGCAGAAAATTGTGAGGAAAATTGTAATGAAAATTTACAAAAAGGATAATTATCTAGAAGTTTGTTCGTCTCTAAAATAAACTCTTATGTGTTATGTTAGGGCTAAAGTCCCAGCAAAAAGTTGGTATGCATTAACGCTACCTCTAGTAAGCATTATATCTCCTAAACTAAGCGATAACATATTAATTTTTGGTGTTTGTTTTTCGTAGTGCTTGCTGGTTGTTAGCACACTTTAACTACAATAAAATCCGATATAATTATCTTCATTAAATTTATTATTCTATATACTGAACATCGTTCATTTAAATTTAAAAATCTGGAAGTGCCTGAATTGAAAACTGATTCTGTTACGCATCGTTCATTTGTCTGGATTTTGGTCCTTTTTTCAAAAGCTGTAAACATTATATAAGGGAAGCCAGCTTACTACTTGAAAGCTCAACTGCTTACTGTAGGTTGGAGTCATTCTCCTTAATAACAAACAAGAACCCGACAGGATAATAATTCCCGCTTAGCAATAATTATTCCAAATGTGGCATAATGACTAAGACCCCTTATTCCGGCGGTGATAACTTATGGCCATCCTTTATGTATGAATGCATTAAGTATAGACACACTAGGAACACACATGTGACATAATTAGATGCCATAACTTCACATATTATACCAAAGGGAACATTTCCTTCCATTGGCCAACTTGTCACATGAAAGTTGACCAGGACAAACCAATTTATGTAAATTTTATGAAATATTTATAAGCAGAGAACCCGACAAGAACATAAAACCGAACGAACAACCATCAACCTCTGCTCGACAATCGGCCGGCGGGACGGGATTTATGTATGACTGCGGACCACCGAGCGGAGCGGATGTATCCAACTACATTTGGCTCGTTTGGCGACAATCACGATACCATGTCCACTAATTAAAAATTTCTAGATTCCAGACGGACGAAAAGCCAGCAAACCACTGATGGACAATAATAGTTATCATTTCATCCTGGCTTCGGTCAAAACTTTCTCGTATTTCCAAATTGATGGGAATGTATTTGACGATGTTCACAAGCTTGTCGACTGAGGGCGTGTCCTTGTAGTCGTTTGTAATATTAACATTTATATCGAATGTTTGCCCGAATAACAATAACAACAATAATAACAATAATAATGAATAGTAATGATGTCTGCTTAAAGTTTGAGAATTTCAAATTTACTTGTGCACTCTATGGAATGTGTTCCACAGAGAAGAAGCGTGCATGAACCCAGGGGAGATTGTGACTGGCTGTCAGCAATCGGAAACTTCATGCTCTCATTGAAATGGAAAACTATACTATACACTGATGTGTGCCTATCAGGAGACCCAGTATGAGCTTCGCTCCTTGTCTGTGCAGTGCACTACATGAAAAACAGCATTAAATTCCAATGTTATGTTTGGAAAACTAGAACTTCATATTCAAAATTGTCGTAATAACTTCTGATGTACTCGCTTCCATGCAGAACGGCAGTTGTCTGCTCTACGATGTGGTACCGAGGGCATTTTTACTTTTATTCTGGGGTTTTCAGTTATTTTCAGCGAAATAGTTGCGTAATTTCGTTTTTTATTTTCTCGTACCACCAGACTGGTACGAAATTAAACAACGACCGTAAATGGGTTTTAATTTTAATGCTGGCAACAGTGTAATACGAGTAACCGCATTTTGGCTGAATGCTCTGATGAAGTAGCACAATACATACTGTACGTGTAATTAAGTTACATCAACCCAGTTGGTTGGGAATAAGGATCAAAATAATACAGACGATTAAATTTATAATGTAATTTTAAGTTTTAATAAAAACTCGTATGCAAATCTGAGCTAATGTGAGCGCCGTCGTAAAAGTTTAATGCACAACAGTGAGGGGGGGGGGGGACGATATTCCATGCTTCAACAATTAGCACCCAAATAGAGTCGGTAAATACTTGCGCTAGAGGTTACCCTTGATGGTACATCCAACGCTTATCACACGGCAGAACAATAAACTACCACCTACTTGAGTGCCAATTAATAGAGTTTGCTCTCCGCAAAGGTAACCCCAATTGTCGCATGTCACATGAGTGATTTCAATGTTGACAAAAAATTCCCCCATGCACAGTAAATGTGTCCTGATTGTTCCTCTGTGTGCAATGCATGGTGTAAAGCAACTTGAGCTAATAGTTGCCTGCCTCAAAGGAGATTGGATGTGTTCAATGGTGACTTTTTTCCTTTTTAGTTTGATCATCAGCCCACCCACCCAAGACGACGACAGTAGCTCCCGTTAATGTCAATTGATGGACCAAGAGGCTGAGTGCTCGGAAGTCTACATTCGTTATAACTGCACTGCAGATGTAGATGGGTTTGCTGGCTGCTGCCTGGTTTCTGCTCCTGCAAATATATCTGACATGTGCATAAATCTTGGGGACTATAGAATTTTCTATGTGTTCGCTAAAGAGGCTAAGTAGGGCAAATACACCCAAAGGCAGAATATTACAACAGAGCAGAGACTAATTGAAACTTTTGTACTTATAGGACTGACTAAATTTCTGTGTTCCTTTCTCGGGATATGTAAGAAACGTGAGGATGTGGAGAAGTTCGCCGTCGCCGAAGCAAAACTGTCGCCTTCGAACTTCTTATGCAAATGTGTAAATGGCAAAAGGAAAAGTTTGTTTTTGATTGGAAGTTCCTTTTTCTTGCGCACTCTTGAGCACCACGAAAGTTCCATGCTGGCGTTCGTCCCTTATACTCGTACCTTTTAGCGTATTTTAGAACGACGATGATACTGTGTGTATCAAGGCCATGAGCATTTAATGTACCGAGACTGAGAACGAAATCTGATTTTCTCGACAGCTCACATAGTGCGCCGGGCGGATACGCCTTCGCTTATTGCTATTGCCTCCTACGAAAGAAAATACAAACCGTAATACAGAACTTGAAGTGGAAGAACATAAAATTTCTTAGAACTTTGAAAAAGGAGTCCCATTGTCTGCTGGAGGAGTTTCACTTGAACAAATTTGATCAAGGATACTAATAATTGGTGCTGCTTTACGTTTCTGTGTTCTCCTTGTTTCTATCAGTAATAGAACTTAATTGGCTATTGGTTTGCATCATTGCCTGTATGTTGATGCTATTTGTTTGGCTTATGTTCTTGAACATGTGCTTCAACTTCCTATATTGTCACTCTAAGTTATCTTCCATCTTTCTAAATATCAATTAGACTCGTTGTAAAAGTTATTCATTTCAGCTGTGTGTATTTTTTATAATTCTATGCATACTGTCTAAATCTTTCTTACTTACTACTGGAATCTGGATTTCTGCATTTTACATAATATATGCTTATCTACTCGTTGAGATAAAATACACCTTTAACACCAAGCATGGTTAGATTAGGTTAGGTGAGGGTGGCTGTCATTGAAACCGACACACTTAGACCAATAATGGTACATTGTGATACCACACGGATCAGGAAAAATTACCTCCACCTACTCGATGAACCAATTAGATCTTCAATTTAAATGTTGATGAGATCATTAGTGTCGTTGTAGAAGAAAGCTCCCGCTCCCATATGAAGTTTACGTTTTTGGGAGAGGGCTTGACAAGTACAGAGAAGACGGACGATGATCTTCTCCTCTTTCTAACCCATGCAGCTTCTGCAGAAGCATATTAATTAAATAAACTCTCAAAACCAATTACGGAACTTGGAAGCCTCAATAGTGACTTCTATCGATTTGCCCGCCGTTCATTATATTCCCTGCATTTTAAGCGTTTAATTGTTGCGATTATGACAAAGTTAATGAACCATAAATAGAGTATGCCTTTAGACAATGCTGAGTCATTGAAACGACTGAGCCAAGTCGCAATAAATCAACGAAGTAACCTAATAGGCGAGCGATAGCGCCCGCCACACAACTCGCATGATGACAATTGTTGAACACGATGTCAGCAGTTGACAATTAGTGCCTCTGTGCATGCGTGTCCTTCATGTACCAATAAACTTCGATAATCAAGTAAATTATAATTAAATTAACTGCGGCACCTAATGCATTTTAGTTTATTTGCGACAATTCTCGCAGTCAGTGGAAGTAAAATTAGGCCGACCGACAGAAAAAACCAACAACTAACAGTGCGCCAAATCGAGCAAAAGATAAACGATGCGTTATAATAATTGGGTCCTTTGACGGCCATTCCGATAGAATAACTCAACTCCCTTGTAACACATCCGAAAGGCATATATGTATGTGTACATGTACTCGATGTGTAAGCGTTTCAGTTGAACGCCTCGTGCGTATAGAAGATCTATTGCGCTGCGATTTGCTTCCGAGTGACAATGAAATTGGAAGCCATCTGTGTTTAATTAGGAGGACAAATTTGATGGTTTTTTTGTGGTAGTTACTTGAGAAGAAAACGGTGATGATTGGCATGACAGATGACCCAAAAGTTTCTCGTTACTGGAAGGAAGTTTTTCTCTTAATAATGGGGTTCGATTTGTTCTGCCAGACTGTATATATGCTGGATGCGCAACAAGAGATAAAAGAAAAAAATTCTAAATCGGTAAATTATAAAAAAAAAATGATTTTCCCTTCGTTTTTTTGGTGGTGTCATCTTTGATGATGTGGAGTGCCATGAATGGGATGAACGGTTTGACATTGATTGGCTTTTTTAATAGGAAACAGTGTTACTCTGAAGCAGCTGTGATGATGCTTAAAAACCAAAACTTACAAAGTACAGCTGCAAAGTTTTTCTGCTTAGTTGTGAAAAAAAGTTGTTGGTCCGGCTGCAGTGCAGTTGTATAGCAGGCAACTGTAGAGTAAGCCCTTAATTAAAAAAAGGATACACTAATTATAATTTAAAATTTTTTAATAATAAAATAAAATTTTAATCGTGTTTCTAGTCTGACGTATAATGCTTAGTGTTTGTCCATACGAGGAAAAAGCACAAGTGTCACTACCGAATATGGTAATGGAAGGTATGAATGTTTATGAACTCTGGGAAAAATACAGGATAGTTGTATATCTGTGCAGCAATTTCAGTGAAGTAGCATGATGGACTTGTTTCGCTATTCAGGTGCGATTTAATTCTCATCGTTTTTGAATAACAATCTCTGTAGAGTTTGGGATTAATGCTACATAGAGTGGGGGTTGCCGTGGGTTTCGCTGTCTTCACTGCATAGAAATCAATTTCAGGATTATTTCAAGGCACTGGCTGCCGTCACCAGTAACTTTAAGCTTATTCACTCAGGATTCACGAGGATTTAGCCGAGCGTACAGCGATAAGAAAGTGTCAACACGGACGTGACAAGAGTACAAAAACGAATTGGCATTGTAGTGGCCGACTGAGCAGTTGCGGCTACACTTCGCTTTTATAATCAGTACCCAGGCCTACAACTGGAAATCATGTCCTCCACAGACCTTGCACGCCCCAATACGGACAAACCCAATCTCTCAACTATTCAGAGAATGTATGTGCTGCTGCTTGGGCCGCAAACGATTTAGTGTCATCGAAAATATGAACTGAGACCATAAAACCAAAAATTTCTATCCACGAGGGATGACTATGAGCCAACTGAGCCTAAAGCACTGCGGGTGAGGTTGTAGGATGGAGGACAGTAAGACGATGCGGCATTTTCCTATTAGATCAGTTTAGGCATCAGAAGTGAGAAACGGTCCTTGTACCTGACAAGGAATTACATTCTGCATTTTGTGTGGCCACTCTGTTTTACTGTGGGCTCTTGGTTGTTTTGGTCATTTTTTTGGAAATATTATATATATCAACATTTGGCATAAAGCATTAGAAGGATGACCGACCGAGCCGGAACGATAGTGCTGAGAGCGTTCATCTGCAAAGGCAAAGCAGTAGGCTAAATTTGGGTGAGTTTTCTGTTTGTTGACAGGTTATAACGTAACTTGGCAGGTGTTGGGAAAATTTTGTAAAATTATTTGGTTTTTAGTTTTGAAATGGTTGTTGATGTGCTCTGACCACTCTGGCGGTGACACCAACTTTGCTGCAGCAAGAAACAGGGACAGAAGGAGCAACGGAGTGACGCAAACACTACAGCAACAATATCAAGTTGTCGGTAAGATGGCGCGTTGGCTTTTAGTGCTCAAATGCTGTTTGCTGTCGGCTGTCGGGTGTGATATTTTCGTTTAAATATACGGCACACATCTGCAGAGGGAATAAACGGCGAGAATATTTCTGAGAGCATTTTCCTCGCTTGGGCAGATTCCAAGTCAGATGCCATTTAGATGAGTTTGCTTGTTGTTTGGTTTTCTATGTTAGACGCCATTTGGGATGAGGTGAATAAACGTCCCATTTAGTTTTTGGTTTAAATTTATCTTGTTTTCGTTTTAATCTAAAGGAAATTGCTTGTGACAAATTTCGTCCTGAATACGCTACGATTTATTTCTTCTCGTAGCCAAAAGTGTTATTATCCCCTGAACATAGACGTTTTGAACAGGGATTTTCACACATCTCCAGCAAAAAGTAAATATATACATATGTATATATATATGCTTTATCTGTGTATAGCATAGAAATGCCAGAATAAGGTACAAACCTTTTTCTTACACAACAGTTTAAGGCGCGGCGCTTTTGATAACTGTTTAAGGCTTATTATGGGCCTTGGAGTTTCTGTGTGTTCTTCATATAAATTATAATTTAAATTAACTCTTTTTTTAATTGATTTATTAATCAGAAATATCAGTCTAAGCATTAATTTGCACTAACGTAAATCAGGATAGCAGAGTAATTATGGTGCTCACATGAATTCTGAAAAACTTTTCATTGCAAATGTACCGACACTTTTTTCGAGATACGAAACTGCATCAAGGATATGAATTACAAAAAAAAATCCCGAAAAGCAAGAAGTTTATTTAATTAGGTGCGAGCATGTCCAACCACTCTTACACACCACAGCAGCCGCACTTGTCCGACCTATAAAGGCATTTAGAAGTGAAATGGCACAGTAGAAAATAAAACATGCTTAACCCCCCCTAACCCCCTCCACACACATACACACCGATAGATAAAAGTCGACCAGAAAGTACAGTTAAATGCAGATGAAATGTTTGAGTCAAAAGTAAAAGTTGGGTAATAAAATAAAATTAATTTCCAGTCTCAGGAAAAGGTTTTCAAATGGAGCGCCACTTTGGTTGCTTTTCGTTTGGCCATTTTGGACATTTGCACTATTCCTTGGGTTTATGAAGTGGCAAAAAAAAGTTAAATGAAATGAAAAGAGTACCGGGGATAGATATGGAGCCGACGCTAATGCCGTTGTATCATCCACACCTAAAGCTCTACGTACGAGTGTGCACGTACAAGAACAACAACTGAAGAGTGGCATAGAAATTATGCAAAATTGTTCATTAGTTACTCACAACGTGTCCAGTTCTCTACTACGCAACCACGATGAAAATTAAATTAAATTTTGTCGTTGACAAAACGTTTATAAAAATGTTGTTATGTCCTTTTTATGGCTGAATCCGGCTTTCACTCACTTCCAGATGCCTGTTATGGCATTCTTAAATGATGAGACGATGAGATTTTCTCGCAGTTTTGACCAGCAATGAGATGCTATACTAACCACGACCTGCCTGATGCCCAATGGGAATTATATTCGAGTTTCATAATATGGACTTTATGAGTGATTTGTGTAGTTTTTATAGGACACAGGTCAACCATACATTGGAAGGATGTCGTTGACTAGGACGCCCAGGATTGAGGGATTCCAAACTGGATGATATCGGCACAAAATTATGACCACTAGAGAGATTTTTTGCGGAATCGCAAAACCGGACCCCAGTTGTAGAAACAAATATGCTGATGTTTAACATTTCTACTACACAAATTGTGTCGATCTGATTAAATCAACAATTAAATCAAAACAATTTCAGTTTCAGTTGCTGTCAGAATAGGACGAATACGGGTTTTAAAACTGCAATATGGGACTTGTTTCTCTAGAAACATTTATCAAATTTTAAGGTTTACCCGCGACTCGGAGAATTTAAACTTTTTTGCATGATTGATCCCACTTTAAGCCGTTTTATGCGTACCCTTGATTTCTCTCCTTAAGACAGAAAGACACTTCAAGGTATTTCAAAGCATTTGCGTCCATAAAAGAACATTTTCATATAATTTGATGGATTTTTCAAAACTATTTCATTTTTCCTAAGTGAAACTACCTTTCGGTCGTCTTGTGGGTCTTTTGGGTGGCTTTTGAGGGTCTTTTTGGTTTTTCTTTTGGGGTTTTTTGGGGGTCTGTTATGATTCTTTTGGGGGTTTTGTTGGGTTTTTATGGTCTTTTGGGACCTTTTATGTGTCTCTTGATGGTTTTTTGCCCCAAAACATCAAAGAAGTTTCTCTTGCACCGCGCGTATAGGTTACACGCATTAATTTTTTTATTTGCTTAACCTGTGAATAGGAAAATAGAAATAGTTGTTGTAGAACCTCCAGGTCTGGAATTAGATTAAAAAGGAGCAGTCTGAAATCAGAGTTAACAGAAACGCTCATTAGCAGTACTAATATACATATTAATTTCAAAGTTTACTTGGATTAACTATAAGCTTAAAGCAAGCAAAGCATATGTATCAAAATAACAGTTCCTTATACTAATTAGATGAACTAGAGAGGGTGTATAGTTATCGTGTTAACTCGGCAGGACAGAACAGGCAGGACAGGTTTGTAACGACCAAATTCGTGAGGTCAAGGTGTCAAGTGCTTTGTAGTATGAGTATCTTGGTTACAGTCGGGGCATATATTTTTGGTGGCAGGGATAATACGAGTCTTATAACTCTGAAGTTTATGACACAAAGGGTTTTGTCAGGGTTGTCCGGGTTTTCCCTGGGCAGAGACTTTTCGCTATTATTTACAGGAGGAAGGCGTGTACCAATTGACCCTGTTAACCTAGCTTGAAGAGACTGCTGCAGAGACTGTTTCAGAGTGTATACTATTGATGCTGAATGGAGAGTAGTGGGATCTCTGGGGGCCGGTATGACTGGGTTTATGCTGTCTTTGTAAGTCCTGATGTCTTGACATATGCAGCTTGGAGGCATCTCACTGACAGTGATGCCGTGAACTGGGTATGTGGGGTTATGACTGGCTAGCAAGAATTGTTATGACAACAGATCAAAGTATTGCCTGGCGGAGAGGATGGACGTTTCATCATGAATATGATCGGGGCGGGTTATGGAGTCGGAGGCAGTTGCAATGTGAAGGTATTTTGTCTGGAATGGATATTGGTTCATTGTGTGTCACTTAAAAATTACGTCTAGATGGGAGCGGCGTAGTTAATTGCAAGCCTAAAGGGCGAATTGTACGTTTGTGCGTTTATACTTTTGTACATCTGTACGTTTGTACGGGTGTACGTTTGTTTGTCGTGTCATATATCTCGGCTTCTACCAGTCAAAATTTGATGGGACTTGTTTTAAATCAATTGGTTAGCGCTCGGCTTGCGATAGCGTAATTTTTTCATTCATAGGGGTGACTACCCCTGATACGTATCGCTATCGATATTTTAAGCCTGAACGTTTGCAAAATAATATGTGACGTTAACGTTACATACAATTAGGTTTCTAAGATAAATTAGCCCTTAGACTGAATAACAACTACAACATATACGGGTGAGTGTAGTCACTTGCATAGCAGAATACATTAACTCGTGTGTCTATAGAAGTGAAAAGTTTTTGGTAGGAACTCGTATATCTCGGCTTCTACCAGTCAGAATTTAATGGGACTGGTTTTAAAACAATTGTGACGCGTGTGGCGCGTGTGAAAAAAAATTCCCCAAAAAAATTATTACGAATTTCGAGAATTAAATGGTTACTAATGGGCTTTTAAGATAATTCAGTGTTTAAACTGAATTACAAATATCAATATGGCGAGCTGAAAAGCACGCTTTACTATCCTAATTAAACCGCCAATGGCTTCATTCGTCGTAACAAGGATTTTCTTGTCCTTTCTCTAATACGACAGCTCATTTTACTGCAAATAGTCTACAGAAGGTAAGGAGATTGTCGAATATGACTTCTAATATTTTGGGGTTAATTACTGTAGGGATTACTTCGTTGTTGATACAAATGTTAAGTGTTAGCCTGACTTCTTTGGTCCAAGAGATAAAAAGGGATTTTTGGGAGGCGAAGTGAAGTTTCCTATTTTTTAAGAATTCAGATAGCTTTGTCAGGTAGTAGGGTATCCTATTTGACACCTCAATTTATGTGATCAATTGAACGATGATAGGGGGAAGGGAAGCATAGAGACATAGAGATTAAAGAGAATGGGGTAGAGAACCCCTCTTTGTGGTACTTCCATCTTAAACTTCCGATGGCTTGAGCCGGAATTTCTGAATTCCACATATGCGCTCCTACCATATATGTATGCTAACAGCAACCTTTTAATGGAGTCAGAGAGGCTGCAATTCAGTATATCCTGTAAGAGAATGGAGTGGTCAACCGTGTGGAAAGTCTAGAATATATCGAGTGCTTTGACATCAGTGCGTTAGTGCGGAGGACGGTGGTTTATACCGTCGGAAATATGGGTCGTCAGCTCTGTTAAGGCAGTTGTAGTGCTGTGATGTTTACCAAAGCCATGTTGGTGGGTGGCAAGCTTGAGTGGTTGATGGAGCCTGTGGAGGAGGGGGGTTTGTAGATAGTAGGAAAGATCGGTTAGTTCCTGATAAAGTAATGAATCAGCGCATCACTACCTGATTTGGTGTTTTTTGTTTGTCCGAAAAAGAAGACTTGAGTTTTTTTTTTCAAATTTGGTTACACCGAAAGTAATACTTTCTTGCATTTTCACGAATCTAGAAAGTATCGAGCGGCGATGTGCATTCAGAGCAGAAGAGTGAAATCAGGTTTGCAAGTACCAATCCCTAGCCTTCCTTCCCTTGAGCAATTCTTCCTCTTCCTTACAACATTTTCCGTACTCTTCACTTATTCTACATGCTTTCTGCTACAGATCTACTCGGCGTAGCGATAAGCGAATAGTTCATCATGAAATTCACAGAAAATGGAAAATTGAAATTCTTTACTATAAGGTTAGACGAAGAGAACCTATTTGCAAATAGCCGCTCGCTAGAATATTAAGCAGTAAGGAGAAAGCAATTCTGAAATATGTATAGCTGGTCTGGGAAATTGAACTTTTAAATTTGCCACGCGGTAAAGGTACGAGTAAATTGAATTGGAGTCTATCAGCATTTTTCCACACAGTTCATTGACAACGCGTCACTCAATGCCGATTTGAATTGCTCCCAGCATGGGTAGAAACTATATAGTCCGTCGGATATGCATTTCCTGGAAACGAGTTCGTTGGCAATATGAATTTTCGGAAACTATCACCTTGCCTAGATCCAGAGTTGATATGCTCTGGACTTTAGCCACGTAGCAATCATTTACTATTGCACAATATTTTCCCCCTTATAACATAATGAAATTGGAAAACCTTGAACACCGAATTAAATTCTTAAAAAAGGACACTTTTTATACAATTTTCGTAAATTTGCTTGCATTTTGCAAAAATCTTGAACCAAAATGTTGCATTGCTTTAATCAAATTAATTTATTCTAATTGCATACTGAGAAAAGGAGATAAGTTCTGCCTCAATGCACGAGTGTCCTTTTGTAGGATAATGTCAGCTCACAAAAACATTTTTCAATTTTCCTTTCTCTCTGTGCTTTTGTGCAGTTCTCGTAGTTTTTCGAAATGAGCATCAGACGTATTGGAATTTAGTTAAATGCAGATATTAATGGAAGCTGCACGGCACGTGATTAAAATTGGCAATCGCGCTTAGCTTCGATTTAATTGCGTAGGTAAATTAAATGAATTTAACCCGATACGAATGCTTTCAGTGGATCCGCCCGTTAAAAAACCAATTTAGGCTACTCTAATATTCTACTACTACTACTACTCTCTTCTAACTGTTTTTGTAATGTAATAGGAGTAAAAAGTGTTCAAAATACTTTGTACCGTCAAATATTTTGGAAGCCATATATGCTGAGCTGTTACCGGTTGAAGATTTATATATTCACTCACTTATCGTATAGTGTCAAGAGGACTTGCAGTGAAATGCTTATTGTTGAAGCATTGATATCTATGCTGCTTTTTTTTCCTTCTTGACATCAACTTCGGTGAAAAATTAGAATACACTGTAAGCTGAATCGAACTTTTTTGGAGTTGCATTTTGTAAAATTTTGTGACATTCCACAAACAGCGAACAAATTTTCACTTTTATAAGGTTATAGTAATAATATAGACATAATAAATTCAAATATACCCTAAGTATAGGATATTTCTATTAAGAGTAGGGTTAAAAATTTGTTTAAAGGTAGAAATCGACTCCTGTTCTGATTTCAAGTGTGTTACATAGAACTAATATTTAGGTTTCCGCCGGCGAATTGAGAAAAATGAAAATTTCAGAAAGGATAACTTTTGTTTGGAAACAAGCGGTTTATACTGGTACAAGTGTCCATCGTCGTTCATTGTATCTATAAAATGCTATTGCAATAATCCTGTATGTAATATTCTTTAATATGTTTTTATAATTCTATTTTGTAATAGTATTTGCCTTTTGAATAGGAGGCTGATTCTGATAACGTTAAGGACTAACGAGATTGTAGGCTTTTAACTTGTATTTAGTACATTTGTCCATTTTGTCGGTCACACATAGTTTTAATTTATTAGGATTATATGAATGTTTCGTCATTTGATATCCCATTTAATATATTTGCCCTAAGTCCAACTGACTCTGTCGAAAGGAATTATTTTTGGACTTTCTATTTTATCGACGTACACATAATTGAAAATTAGATCTTCTTTTATGTAATTTGTATAAGGATTTAATATTCTGTGATCTGTCTGTTTATGTTAATGCCGGCACAGCATAAACTCAGAAACTTATTCCGTTTGAAAAATACGAATTTTGACCTCAATTCTCTTATTTTAGTTGGTCATCTCATGTCTTTTTATGTCTGAGTGCTTTAAAGCCTTTTACTTTGCTTTTCGAATGTTCTTTGCTATTAAGAAATGTCTGAATGTAATAAAATACTCGTGGATCATTGATGGACAGATATAATGAAAGATCTTATAATAACCTAAATAATTTGCATTTAAATGAAAAGATAACTCTTTGTGCATTATGTGGATTATGAAGGTAGATTATTGGATGAACGAACAACTAAAATATTAATGTCCAAAAAGAGAAACAGGTTTTACTGCGGTCATGTTTGCAGTAAATTTTTATTAATTCATCATAGGGTTTGTCTATGCAACTAAAATTATTTACTCTATAATTAAACTCATTAACTTAACCAACAATTTAATAATGAAAATAACAAATAAATCAATGTAAAACGTGTTGACAGAAAGTGCAATATAGGTGTCAAACAACATGTACTATAGTCGGCAACCGACATGTACTTTAGCCAACTTGTACTTCTACTACTACTGTACAACCATGTAATCTGATTGGCAAATTCTCAATCCCACAACGTATGTCAGTTTTTCGGACATTAGATTGCTAGCATTCAACCATTTTATTTCAACTTGTCTGGTCGTGGCAATGTTGCCTGTGATTGTAATTTGCCTGTTATCGTAAAATTAAATCTTTAGTTGCATATAAATAAATTTACAATTTATTAAAAATCAGTAAAAAATAAAAAATATGAAGTAAAATTGTCGTCAACGAAAATTACCGTGACATAGACCACATTTATTGGTCCTTCGAGCCGGATGATAAATCTGGAAAATTCTCACACATGTGTGATAGCGTGGGTCCGCCCTTTGGGAGAAAGGAAATTCTTTTAATTAATTCATATACCATTAATATTAATAAGCTATATTTATCAAATTACTTTTTACGTAACATTTTTGGCTTGTGTTGAGAAAAAAATTAAATTGGTGCTCTCAAAAAGCCACTTTCTGTTTTAAAAGGTCAATTGACCAAAATCTTGTCATTTGCGAGAACCATCAACTCATTAACAACCACGGAAGAGATCCAAGTACGATTGGAGAATACAAGCGTCTTATGGATCGAATTTGCAACCGTTTAAACCAAATGATTTGAACCCCGACCTGATGCGTTGTCACATTCGGATGAATTTTATGAGAATTACTACCGCGCAGGGGCTTTGTTGAATGCTGCACTGCGACAATATTAAACAGCGACACTGGTATTTAAATACATCGGGATTGCACGGTGAAACAACGTGCCAAAGTCAAACCCGATCGAACGAAGCTAGGTTAACTCGTTTACATATTCCAACTTTCCAAGGTAACCTCCAAGATTGGCAAAGTTTTTTTCGATCTGCTCAGCAGTTCAGTACACGAAAAAGTGATGTGGGCCTTTGCGCAAAAGCTTCAGTATCTTAAGGGTCTACTCAAACATGAAAGATCAGACCTCATTAAGCATTTGAGTGTTACTAATGCCAATTACATTGAAGCGAAACCTTGTCGAACGAAGCTAGTTTGCCTCGTTTATAGATTCCAACATTCCAAGGTAAGGAGTGTGTTTCCCATTTGACCTTGACATAAGGCAACCATTACAATGAAAGGAGTGGGTTCATCAATGCCGGGGACCACTAGGGGATTAACGAAACTACAGCTCACGTCCAGATTTCCTTCAAAGCCAAATTTAATAGTAAACGCACTCATTTTACCGAGGTTAACAGCCACGATGCCGTCAGCAACTATCAGCCCTTAATGTTGGGATCATCTGAAAACCTTGCAATTAGCTGATCCAATATTCTTTCAACCAGGTCCCATCGACATCTTAATCGGAGCTGAATATTTTATTTTTTTCGAAATCCTATCTGACGGCAAAATCTCTGGCTGTTCTGGTACACCAATTGCTCAGAACACGATCTTCGGATGGGTCTTTACTGTGAATATAGCAACTATAACCTTATGACCGACGGCATGCAACTTAGTCTCTGTGCGGAAGTAGATATCGACCGCTCGCTTCAAAGGTTTTGGGACAGTGAAGAATTACCAGCTACCTACCAGCAAACCGAGTAAGAAGCCCAATGTTAAAACTATTTCGCCAAAACCCACCGATAAACCATATAGGGCAGACTTATCATGCAATTCCCTTTTGTTGAACACAGAAAACCATTGGGAACTATCAGAGATAAGACCATCAGACGGTTGTATGCGATGGAAAACAAGTTTACCAAACTTGCCCATCACAAACAAGAATACTCGACATTTATGCGGGAGTATATTAAATTAGGTCATATGGAACTCATGTACCCAACCATACCAATCACCGACCCATCCACATCATTCTAAATGCCACACAAGCTGAAAGTGGTATTTGATACTATCGCTAAATCATCGCCAAAGTTTTAGTCGCAAGTTTTGCAGCGACAATCTCATGGTGGGAACAACGATTCAGGATAGTCTGTTCGCCATCCTAATTCGATTCCAAAAATATACAATTGTGTGACGTAGAAAACATGTACCGCCAAATCCGAATAGCTCGAAAAGATGCAACATTCCAAAGAATTAGAATATTAGAATTAGTCGGGTTTCACCCACGAAAATGGACGTCCAACTGCACATCATTGTTGGCGGCAATACCGAAGAACAGCCAAGAGTTATCACCATTTGAGATATCCGAGGGTACTCTTTCAATCAAGCTACTCAGCTTAGAATGGTGCCCAAATAGCGATGCATTTAATTTCAAAGTGGTTGCTAATCCAGAAAACACCAATAATTAATGTAATTGTTCATTAAAGCGACGCGTACTCTGGTCACAGAACTAAACAATATGTTTTAATTATTATTGTTTGGGCCCTTCATAAATTACAACTTCTAAAGTATACAATGTAATAATTTAGTACTAAACATATCACGATCTACCTAGGCAAACAATAATTCGTATAAGCCATAGAAGGTCTGATTAGAAATTTCGCGTTCAATTAGCGCCGTTCACTTCACTTACTCACCTAGGGTTAAGTCTAGACTGGAAATCAAAGAAAGAAACAATCATTACTTAGTCAAATAATTTAAAAATAATTATAAATATATACAATGCAGTCGATTAAATAATGTGAATCTTTGCGGAGCGTTCGCTGGTTTTCTAACCATACGTCTTGAGGACTCGAATTCAGTACATCTGCTTCATTTAATCTAGTAGCGTCTTCACAGGGCGATTACATTTATGGCTCTGCAAAATTCAAAAATCTGACTGACACTGCAGGCAAAAGTTCATTCAAAAAGTATATATCGGAATCCTGAATGTGAACAATTGAACAATAAAGTTCATTGCCACAATGTTCTCCTTTTTATATTTTGTCTGCCTAATTTGTTGTATGTTTATTTTGAACTAAAAACACATTTCGACATTTTCCGATCGGAAATGAAATATTTAACATTAATACGAATACCGATTGAGATCATCGCTAGTCACATCTGTCTAAAGAAACAAGAACTGGACCACAAACAGCTGCAACTCAGAATTAATTTATTGACTTAAATTTACACAGTTGCTCCCTTGATAATCTCCCTCAATAATTTTATCTTTAAAATCACCTTGACACACAATGTTTTGTTGTTTTGTCGCAAATGCGAAGGCGAATGACGTCCATAATGACCAAATAATGTTTGTCAGAAAGTGAAGAATTCCTTCATATAACTGCAAAGACGACATCCCAAACAATTCCATTGATACAAAATACCAAACAAAAATTGAATAGACAACTCGTTTTGTCATCTCGGACATATAAATTGTTGGGGTATGCTATCCAAAATACAAAATCCCAAAATCAAAATTCTAATTTACAAAATCCAAGTTAGCATTGCTCGTCATCGAACCAGTCGTTCCGATCTCTATGACTACTGCCTCAGATGGAGTCAGCAGTACTAATGACAGTATTCTTAAGGCGGGTCCATTTCTCCTCTACGCCCGGCATCACAGCCCCAGGAGTGTTTCTCTTTACATTTAGGGTGAGTCCTATCGCTTGACCGTAATTGTTTCTGGTCCCTTTGTTGCGAAGGGCAGCCGTGTTGACTCGAATCTGATTCGCGGATTCAGTCTTTCATGATTACGCAATTCACGCTCGGAGCACCATACCAACAAGATAGTGGTCCGAGTCGACGTTGGAACCTCGGTACGTTCGTTCCGTCATCAGGTTCGGGTTGTGGTGGCGGTCTATCAACACGTGGTCTATCTGGTTGCGTGTGGCTCTATCAGGAGATACAAAGGTGGCTTTGTGGATATTTCTACGCGCAAACCTTGTTCTCGCAACGACCAAATTATTGCTTGCTGCCATCTCTATGACTCGTTGTCCATTTTCATAAGTGTTCTCGTGTAAGTTATGAATACTGTCTCCGTACCTATTTTAACATTCATATCCCCCAGAATGATTTTTACAGATTGACAGGCATGGTGGGTGGGAGGATGGGAGGGAGGGAATTCAAAGAATTTTTCTTTTTCATCATCTGGGAAATCCTCTGTAGGTGCGTGAACGTTTGTGAGGCTTATGTTTTTAAATTTGGCCCGAACGCGAATGCTGCATAGCCGTTCATTTATTACTTTGAAGCCGATAACGGTGAGTTTCATTCTTTTGCTGACTAGAAACCCCACCCCGAGCACATGATGTCAGCTGTAATATATGTCATATTCTGATTTTTGTAAGACATCATTCCCCGTCCACCGCATCTCCTGGATAATAATAATTTTTTTCTGGCGATTCTGCAATTCTAGAGCATTTTGCTTTATTCACCTTATTCTGCTGATGGCTGACCGCCGGATTTTGTATTAAGGAATTTCTTTTTTAAATAGCGCACCTAACCCATGTATAAAAACTTGTGT
Source organism: Nephrocerus scutellatus (assembly GCA_947095585.1). NCBI lineage: Eukaryota > Metazoa > Arthropoda > Insecta > Diptera > Pipunculidae > Nephrocerus > Nephrocerus scutellatus. Next base: position 139,281,124 of record OX352761.1, on the reverse strand, counting down.
ATAATATGAAAAAATTTGCTGTTCAATTCACACCGAGCACTTGTATGAGGGTCCTAGGGACACCCACCATGTAACAGACATGCGATGTAGCAGCTGATTGGTGCTGTGCCGTTGACAAACAAGGACAATATTTATTGGATTGTTTTTTTGTTCCCTTTGATTTTTGGTGATGGCTCTGTAAATAAATAAGAAGCCGGTCTTTGCATTTAGCCGAATATACGAGAAGTCGCTGAACTTTTAAAAATATTTCCATTTTTACAATTAATGGTTACCCAACCATTATTAATTTACAGAAGCATCCAAATAAAGCATTTCCTGTAGGTGGACTTGTTGTCTGGTTGATGCTTTCATGCAATAGTACAATAGCTGCAGCCGATCGGGTCACTTGTCATTAGTAGACAATTTCAATATCGAACAAGCCAATTATGAATTACTCGCGTATTTGTCAAGAATTTCACGAATCTGCAGAATGCAATATTTGTTCGGTTGGGTCGCTGGGTCGCTGACTCTGTGTAACTCGGGTGCTCCTGATTTTTGTATTCAGTACAGCGTTCCGTGTGTCCATGTTTTTATTAATATTTGCAGCAATTATTGGAATGAAATTGTAGTCATATGCGCAGTCAATGTGCAACGTTGGCACAGTATAGTGAACTAAGCAGAAGAAATTTTAGTTAAAATTACAGTTATATAGGAGTGGCAATGGCTCTTTGGTACTTGCTCTTGGTTGAATAAAATCCAAATAACTGCATCAAATTCAAATCATAAATAATCCCCAATTTTTCAACGCAGAATACGCAAAATAGACAACAGAATTTGTTTTATTTTTTTACCATTCATTGAAATAAAAAATTTACCATTTTGCGTGTTGTGATCCAGGTTCCACCTTTCCACACTACAAGCAAACTACTGCTTCGTCGTTGCTATGAAGTCAACCATGAGAGTGGCACGCACATCTGTTGTAAATTTTATGAGTTGTCGACAGACATAACATCCTCTCCATTATTGTGAGATATCTCACATTGTGTTCTGGGCCGAGACACTCCCTCATGTCTGTTTAACCAATGCCCTATTAATGCACACGACTGACACGTCACTACATCACCATCGTTATCATGTATCGCACATAATTTTCTTTTTCGCAGTTGACTGTTACGAGTGTCCTGCACAACTTATTTTCCACAGGACGAGAAGACACAACATATGGACGCAGGCAAACGAGAAGAATTTATTGATAAAGACCAACCCCAACCAAGAGGCACGCATGAAAGTCTGTGTAAATGCAATGAATGATAAAAATACATATGGAGGGAAAGTGCCTCGTCCTTAAGTCATTGCATTCATTCTCGCCAGTCATCACCTCTAGTGCAGCCGAACTGGAAGCAGGACGTCAGTACTAGCGGAAGAAGAATACAATAAATTGCGTGCGAGAACTAAACATAATATATGCGATAAGGGTAGGAGTGTGAAAGTGTGGTCGCTCTCGCCGTCCGTCGACTAACTGATTCGAGCGATTATCTTAGACACGATCTTGTGTGTCTTGTGTGTGAAGTTTATTTACACGACAATCTTAGGGTAGGATAGAGTATTGCTGTCATTTTCTAAGCAGGTCTAAGGGTATCATCATCAACAAAATTACCTTTGATGATTGCCTGGGGTTCAGTAACAAAACTCGCACACGCACACAAACACAAATTAAACCAGGACTTATAATTGTGCAGTTATTGACTCAAGACTTTTGTTTCCATGCTGGTATTCAGTAATTCATCTGAATTATTGTTTGTGTAATTAACTTCGCCTCTTGTCTTTTAATTAGATGAGGATAGGGATCAGGGCGTCGCGTGTGGTTCCATTGCGCGAGCTTAATAGGACGCAATTTTATGCTTTTTCCAATAGAACACGATACAGATCCTTTTCCCAGTCCCGGTCCGTTTTTACGTAATTTTCTATTGAAAATACAAAGAAAAGCGAATATCGCCGTAGTTGTTTTGACCGGCGCGCTATCAACTACAACAATGGGCACATATCATCCTGGATAAGAATTTAAGAGTTATGTTTGATTCGCTCCTTAGTTATTTCACTTTATCAAGTTAACAATGCGTATTGTTGTGGCAAACGAATACTGAGGGAGCCTAATTACTTTTTTGGTCCCATATGCTCAACTTCAAAAATAAATCATTTTGGAAAGATGGGATGTTTGATGATATGGTAAATACGTTGTCGAGGATTTTAATGCTGTTTGTAATACAGCGAATTTTTAAAGAAGGTAGCAAAATTAAATGTAAAATCCTTAGTACATTCAGTTCAATAATGTGAAAGTTATACGTACGAACTTAAGAACATGAAGAGAAAAACGTCAACTAAATGATTTATTTTCTTTTATTAAATTTGAAATCACAAATCAAGGTGTTTTATTTACATTTCGATATCGATTTCAATATCATAAAAAACCAAGCTACACAAAGCATTTGTTTGTTTGGATTATTTGCTTGAATGATCTAGCTAGATCTAGCTGATTCTATTGCTAATATCCTTTTAGAGACAGCCCAGTTGGCAACTTGTAAAATAGCAAATATATTTGTTTGAGAAACAGTTGGTCATTTTCCAAGTGCGAATGAATTCTTAGAATTCTCTTCTAAGAACCATCCTATTCCAGTTCAGTTGGCAGATTTAGCAGTGTATTGAGAGCTGATGTAGAGCGCATTGGACCCTTTATTCTTAAGCAGACGTGTCTTTCAGAGAATTGCTGCATTGGTGAGAATGGGTCTGACTATCGTTAAGTACAACCAGTGTAACATTTTCAGATTCAGCGCCCATGATTTACTAAATGCTCTCTAACATTAAATGAAGGTAAACTGAACTTTTGATATTCTCGATTCCTGGTGCATCTTCCATTTCATTTCATCTTGCAATCTATAATTACCCCAAAGTTATTTGACTTCCGTGGAAATTTAAAAAGTGAAAGCTTTCAGTACGGGAGGAATAAGACCATCGAAGTGAAACATACTAGACATAAAAAAGAATTAGTGCACTTGAGTGTAGATATTATATTGAACTTAAATTTGAGGTTTAAGTATACTCACGTCTTGGGAATTAACATGAACACCGCCAACATAGTGCATAATTCCACGGTCCTCTTCGGACACGGATTAGTTATACGACAATCAACCTCCATCTTAGACAGATGTGCCAGTAATAACTCAATGGATAGAGCAGGACCTAACTAAAATCCTTGCCTATGTTTGGTTCACGACAACCGGTGGAGATATGAAACCCCACAACGCACATCATCGCAACAAAAACATCAGGAAGCACCACTGATGAGCCAAGCATTTGGTAACATCTAGCGGTCTACCCGCATTTGGGTAGTAAAATACCAGCCAGGTCAAGGTAGGTCAGGTAGCTCAAGCTCAGAACGAAACTGAGTTCTCAACCAAAAGTTGGCCCAGACTCAGCTAACCTCTAAGGAGATCAACCTCATCTGTTAGCGGAAACCAACTCCCGTAGTACCAACGCGATCTTGGTGGGATCTGACATCAAAGGCGTCAGCTCGTTCAGTATGACTGGCTGGGCGAAGCAAAGCTAACCCTGGCAACACATCGTCCGGAACCTCGAACATCATCATTTGTCACGCTATCCTTGGCCGTCTAGGATAGAAACTATCCCAAGCACATCACGGTCCTGCAGTGTACTAAATACGAAGACAGTTCCCATTCCAGATATTCTAAGTACTAGTAGCCTTTTCTGGGTCGCTAAAGTACAAAGACCTTGCCCATCCTGAGCATACTCTAAGTAACCGCAGCCCTTTATTTATTTTCCGTGGTAAAGCCACGCACCACAACCATATATAGGTTAAGATGCAGCTGGACCACCCACGATGAGGTTTGTGTAGATGAACAATTCAGTCATATACTACTAGTTTGCTACTAGACAATAGATGGCTTGCATATATGGAAAAGGAATTTGTGAACGTAGCATCGCCCCATAAGCGTAACACATCTAGGTATTGTCTATGATAATATGTTCTGGGCATTCCTTCGAATTTCACATACCATTTGTAACTGTTTTTATAAACGAACGTTTTCCATACTCTACGTATATAGGTAGATGGCAAATATGAACATTCTTTACTGACACGCGATTTGTCCAAACATAAAAATCAAAATGTTTCTATCAACAGCGCCTTGTTCTTAGCCTTAAGTTGACAAAACTTTTGCGAATATGAAAACATACGTAGCATGTATTGAATAAAATGTAATTTTTCCCGAATTGAACAACATGGGGCCTATTTCTCTAAACTACAAGTCAGAACTACAAAATTGTAGTTAGTGAATTTGGAATTTGGTGAACACAAACAATGCTGTTTTCCTACAAAAATAGTTGCGACTACAAATCTAAAATTTAGTAAAAGGACCCTGATCGCAATTGAAGGAAACTGTTATCTGTTATCCAAATTTTTTATTGAGAAAATGTTCCGATAGCTATGCACCAACAGATCTCAATTGAATTTCCAATTTTATTTATGTTACAATTTCGTTAGAGCAACGTTAAAATATGGCACAAAACGTATTATGAAATTACGTGAATTCATTAAAATTGGTTTTGTTGACCAAAGGACCTAAACTTGTCCATGACGCCGGACATGTCACTGCTATGTTCTGCATAAATCATTATACCCTGAAATATGCTCCTTTCGTTTTACATTAATCATTGCCTAAAGGTAGTTGGGGTTAACAATCATCTCAGTCATCTGACGGAATAATAACACACTGACCTAGTGAAACGGCACGGCGATGGTGTCCAGTATGCGATACATGTAAAATCAATGCGATATTAAACTCAGCAAATTTGTGCACAGTGAGGCGTGTACGAGTATTTTGTTGCAATTAAATATCCTTCTAATGCGAGTATACGGCACCCGATGGTGTTGCGGCCTGCGCCAACGTCGGCGGCTGTTGTCTCTGCGATATTTATGAATTTTTGTACCGAAGCGATAGCAAAATGATTGCACACACTGATTAGTCGTCCACTTTAGCACGTCCGTTGGGATAATTTTAAACTGTCGTGCCGGACAGACAAACATGCACACACGCACGCCCCAATATGTACATTTGTATATGCAACGGTCGTGGGGCAGCCACGGCCTTAAGCCGCATAGATACGAGCATAGATGCGGTACGGTATCCCGGCTATGCAATTTACCTATTTCAGGGCAGGACATCGGCAGAGTAAATTGTGGCAAAAATTATATGAAGTATAAGTGTAAGTGTGTGTGTGTGGGTGATGTCAGTTTGGGCGATGATGGTGCCGCTGCTCCACTTCGCGCAAATTATTGAGGTTAATATGCTTCGCTGTAGGTACTGCAGTCGTGGCAAATGGGACTACCGCCACCACACTGCGACCAGTGGGCACAGTCTCCCAGCAGTATATCTGTGTGCAACGCAAGTCCTTGAATTATTCATGAAGGGTCAAAATGAGAGTTTCGTGTTTCATTCCGTTGCAAGTTTACGACTTTGTTTCATTTCTCTGCCATACAGGCGGCGGACTCTACAGCATTTTTGTGCTGGAATTTCAACAATTGCGCTTCTCGGGTTTTCTCGGAGTCTGTCATACAGCCACGGCACTAGAGTACATGTTGGTATAGTATAGTATCTAGGTTTTTCTTTTGTTTTGCCGTTGGAGCGCAGAGCAACAGAAATGTATGTTAGTGGTATTTTGTTTTTTTCCTCGTTTTACAATTAAACATTAACAATCGGGTTCAGCAGTACTTTATAATTTTATACATATACGTATTTACAGCGAAATTAACTACCCGTTGTAGAAGCAGTTAACTTGCGTGCTTCCGACCTACCGTGAAATGTTTCGAAACTAAAGTAAAGAATTTCTGAAAGGATTTTAATGTTTTCGTCGTCGTCGTCGTCGTTTCCGTTGGGCATATAAATCTCAGGGAATGGAATGGCCCTGTTGGAGGGCATTTCCATGATCAACTCAAGCAGCCCAACCAGCGCTGTGGAACATTTTGCAATTCTGCATACAATTTACTTTTAATGCATTTCCTCTATCAGTCTGTAAGCGCTGCTGCTCAATTTGCCTGAAAACGAAATCACTCATCCGCAATTATTGCGCGAACAACAAATACGAGTACTACCCGCGAAATGACAATTACTGCAGCAAAGTAGATTTGCAGTTCCATTGTTCGTCGTACTACGTAGTCTCTCATTCACTTCATTAATATGGGAAAGTATAATTATTATTGTATTGGACTGATATCATGTTCAAGTGCATCTATGTCCTCTGCATAACATAATTTTCATTTCAATGCAAACTCAACAGTCAACAGACCGGGGTGGATGACGTAAACAATCCTAGGATAATATGCTCTTATCACATATTGACGAAATCATTCATTTTTTAACACTCTACTGCATACAAAGACATAATGTATGGATTTTCATTTACGAGCATAATTTAGTATTGCTGGTTAATGTTTAAAGTGCAAATATTATTACTTAATTGAATTTTTATGCTTGTATTTATGTTTTTTTTTTAAAGATAACTTTCGTTAATTTTGATTATCTTATGACATTGCTCAAGTATTCGTATGTTCAGTTGGAGAAAAGCGACATATGTTCATTAGTTTTGTTTTTTAAATTCTCTATATTAACTTCACTTGCCCGTGGCTGGCTGGCTGGCTGGCCACATTTTGTGATCAATTTTTAACCCACTTCCTACAGCCCGATTTTATTGAAATTTTGCACACATGTATCTCTCCCAAGACAACACTTTCTATTAAAATAGAATAGAATAGAATAGAAAATAGTCGGGGGGCTCCCATACAAATATTTTACAAAATTTACCCGATTTTCTTTAAATTTTGTACACATGTGTGTCTTCGATGGAAAACACTTTTTACAAAAATTCGGCCCCTTGGGGACCCCAATATACAGTTTTTAAATATCGCTATATCGCATCAGATCACGGCAAAGTCTGAGCTCTGTGCTTTGTGAGCAGCGCTGTTCGCTGCCGCTGCGTCATTTGGTGAATGATTTTGCCACAAAACGAGCACGCAGTGTGTGTGTGTGTTCGTGTATCCCCGATTAGAGAATTTACAAGAAAAATTTAAATTTTTATGGGTTGTTTTTTTATTTTACGACAAATTCGTTCAACAAATTCTTTAATTAGTTGCTGCGAAATTAAATTCCGTTCCTGGTGATGGATTGTAAAGTGAGAATAAATTCTTGAATGCAGTAAACAAATCAGTGTAGAAAGTCGGTCTTGGAACGAGCTAGTGGCCAGAACATGGTTTTTGATCGCAAAATTAGGGTACTCTCATGCAGAGCTGAAGCTTTGTAAGTTTCGTAGGGTCTTGGGTGTGGTAGTACGATTTTTTAAGCATGCTCCTCACTTCAAGAGCAGTGCTGCCGTATTATATTTTTCGAACGGATTATATTTCAGACTACTTAGGAGTATATTGAAGTACACGATAAAAATATTTATAAAAAATCTGCAATGTGGGAAGGGGTTGGTTTCAATATTTATATTATATTTTTAATAGATTTTTAACCATTTTTGGCAATATTATTTTTTGTTGACGTCAGTTGATCTGCTTAAGTTTCTATTGGTGCAATTCCTGCTACTAAGCTTACTTTTACTTTTAATTCGGTACAATTTGTCAACATTTATGCCTCAAAATATTTATTTTGAATATATTTCTTACTTACTTAAATCCTTTCACACATCTAGTGGCATAGGGCGTCAACAACGCCTATGCGCCATCTTGTTCTATTTTCTGCAACGCGTTTGAGCTGTCTCCAACTCATTCCAAAGGACCCTGCGTCCTCCTCGACTGGTCTGCGCTGTTCTACCTGCCTGTGTGAGCGGGTTCCACTGCATGGCATATTTCGCAATGGAGTTGTCGTCGCGCCGTAGTGTGAATCCACTGCTTCCTTCCTACTACTTCCTTCTTTGCACAATAACGTCTAGCTCTGTAGATTCTTGGACCGTTCTCCAATGAAGTTCGTCGTTGGATATACGATTGGGCCAGAAGATCGTCAAGACAATACGTAGGCATTTGTTTACGAAATATTGCAGCTTGCGCGTGGTAGTGGTATCAACCTTCCAAGTACAGCACCTATACATCAGTACTGATTCGACGTCAAAGCCTAGTTCTTAAGTTCTTAACCAATTAATTTTAGACTGGAAGGTATCGGCTAAACATTCTTTCTCCGATCACCGGTACATACAATTCAGTTTATATGACAAAATCCCTCGCCAATCATCTTATAGGAATCATAGGAAGACTAACTGGCTCAAATACCGAGTAACATTAAAACACTAGGTATTTAAACGTACACTCTGATCTATACAATTCCCCCCCTTAACACTAATGAACTTGACAACAAGGTCAAGTTACTCACCTGCGCTTTTGATAAAGCGCTTTCTGCGTCCTGCCCTCTCATTTGTCCAAGAGCCAAGAAGAGACCACATTGGTGGACCTCGGAGTTAGTGCATTTCAGGAGAAGCTGCAGAAAGCTATTCAACGTAGCCAAGGCTACTAGATAAGAAGATGACTGGGATGCTTACAAAGCATCTCTCAAACTTTATAAAAGATAATTAAGGACAGCCAAGCGCTCTTCTTGGAGACTCTTCTGTGATAAAATAGAAGAATCTTCTAAAGCGTCTAGGCTAAGAAAAATCGTCGCAACCAATCCAATAATGTCGAGCTGCCTGAAAAAGGCAGATGGTTCGTGGACTATTTCAAGCCTTTGTTTAGCCCATAACCAAAAAAAGGCGAGCCGTCGTCCCCTTCTTCGTACCGACACATAGCACTTACATACATTCCTTCCAACGTCATGGAAACTCTGATCAATTTTCAGCCCATGAAATATCTTGAAACTAACGAAATCTTAAGTGACCGGCAGTACGGATTTCGTGGGCAACGTTCTACTGATGATTTGATGGTATATCTCACCGAACAGTGGAACCGATATTTGCGTCAACTTGGTGAAAGCTGTTGCACTCGATATTTCCAAGGCATTTGAAAGAGTTAAGCATCAAGCTCTTTTGTCAAAAATGCGTGATTTTGGATCGATCCTTCTTGGATTAGAAGTTATCTTTTGGACCGCTCATTCAAGTTGTCTTAGACGGTTTTAAGTAAAATACATAACAGAAGTTCTGGCGTTCTCTAGGGCTATATTTTGTGCCCAACACTTTTCTCGTTTTTATTAATGATCTCTTGTTCATTACCTCTATTTCAGTTCATTCTTTCGCTGACGACTTTATTCTCAGCTTCTCATATAAATTTAAGAGACGTCCCACCATCGTTAAATTCCATGAATAGAACTTGCATCGAGAAAAATTAAAAACTCGCAATTCTCGGTATGTGCGTTAACGACAAGCTTTGTTGGGAATGATTGCACATATTCCCCGTATCCAAAAATGCTGCGAAATGTTTAGGTTTTCCAACACGGTGCAAGAAATATTTCACTCCCTCTGATCTGACTACTTCCTAGAAGGCCCTAAACTTGAGTATAATTGTCATATCTGGTTAGGTGCGCCTAAGATCATATAGTACCTGCTAGATAGAATACAAAAGCGAGCGTTAAGGCGTATTGCTGACGAAAACATTGCGAACTCAACAGAATCGCTTGAACACCACTTCTCACTGCTTCTTCCATCAGCGGTGCTCAAGAGAAATAGCCGGTTGTATGCCACCACTCCTTGTATTCAATCGTAATAGTCGTAGTGCTTAAAATAATCATCAGTTTCCCCTCAACCCCATCTTCGAACGTGCAGTTAAGTTCAGGGATTCGTTTTTCAGCCGTATAACATGTATATGGAAATGTCCGCCAAGCATTGACTTTTCACATCGCTATGATCCACAGGCACTCAAAACACAAGCTCATCTCCTCATTTTTCTTACTACTACGCTGTGCCAAGCAAATAACCGAGCATTTTAAGGGTGCAAGCCCCTTTACGAACGCGCAAATTATAAAAAAATATGTATTTACTCTCTTGGGAGAAAGAAGAAGATTATCCAAATCTTCTGCATTCAAGCATGAGTTTTAGTGAAAATGTTTTCCAGGCCCCGCTTGTGTAATTACAAAACACACCACAGCACACACATCCATTACGACCACTCACTAAATAGTGATGACATTTACTCAGACGGTGTAATGAACACTTAGTGTCAATTTCGGTGACTGTGACAGGCCACGAGTGCACACTATACAGCGCGCAGGCAAACGAACAAGAAGTGATCTATTGAGCACATATCTCTAGCAGGAGAATTACAATTTCCTTCGCATATTGCTGCACTCTTAAAAGTATCTATGCTGGGCATATTCTTACCTTCTTCATCCTGTTTTCCAACAAAACGAAACATAAGGAAAACTGAAAACTAATCCATCTGTCCACGTAGCGTATGGGGGAGGACAACAGCAGTAAATTGTTCGCTCCTTTATCTCACTGTCTGATGTCGAACAGAAGATGATGTATTTTTGGTTGGGTGTGTGTGTGTATTTGTTGTAGTCGCAGTCGTCATCATCTGAAGAACAAGACATCATCGCATGTCACAAGTGATGCATGACGACGGATGCACACACAAGGTGAAGAACCAACGAAAGGCGCCTAAGTGAAGTGATATAACCTCAAAAACCAAACAAATGACTCCACGTAGTAATTGTTGTTGTGCAGCACTACAGGTTGACAGTTTCTTTCTGAGAATTTTGTGAAATACAGCGCCGTAACCAGATTCAGAGCCGGTTGGTGTTAGGTCAATCAAACCATCGCACACACGCAGACATTCTAATGATTGGCTTTACTATTTATGTCGCCTGATGTTGATGCAGTTTGTGGTGCTGTTTATCGCATTTGGTTGAGAGCACACAACTCGAAGGAGGATATTATTCAAAGGACTCACACTGGACTGTTGACTGAGTTACCATAAATTATTATCGATTGGTATTCCCTTTGACGATTCTGTTTGCACGACATTCTTTTTGATCTTTATGCCTTGATGGATCGGAGGGCTCTGGAATAGTCGACCCTAAATTTTTATGTCTATACATTTTTATTATCTCCTGATAGCTTTGATTGGTCAAATGTAAGTAAGTAGAAAAAAATCGCAATTTTTTCCACCAATCTAGATTTTTCTTCATTCTTCGTATCTTCATTATCATCTTTAGCATCCCATTTTATTCTGGCTAATTGATTTGTATCTTTGCAAAATTTGCCTTAAAAACACAACACTACACCAGGGTATTAGTCAATGTATTTTCCACGTAATGAAGCAGAAAAAAAATTTCTTCATCTCAACAAATAATTTTAACTAAAGGCGATAAAAATTAATGATCTCCCATACCACTGTGGCTTTTTAAAGTCAGCAGATTGTTTTCTATTTCCTAGAATCACCTCTTCAACATGTGATGAACTGCTGTTGCTGATGCTGGTCTCAACCACTAAATACCTACAGCGCGCAGGCTACCAACTATTACTGATGTGGGGTGCGCTCACCCATAATCCAACAGCCATTTGCTATTAAGTCGACTATCTGCCCGGCAATAAAACTGTAAAAACACCCGACTCATTTGTTATTCCATCACAAACTGTTACTTTGGATGACCGCGCAGTCACTGTTAGTTAGTTAGCACGTTCGATTTCCGCCACGAAAATTAACAAAGTGATTAGGGCTGACAGCAGCAAACGGACGCACAATAGTCCATTGTTGGTATACAGGCGGCAGACAGTTTTTCCTTGGAGTTCTTCACACAGCATCAGAGCTGCTTATCCACCCTTCATGGATTGCCTCTCCCGACATAGGGGCTTAATCAGTTAATCAGTACTGTAAGGCGATTTCGATTGATTTATTGGTTGGTATTTACCGGTTGCCGTTTTCCTTTAGTGCTGTATGGCGAACAGGGTGTTCATCAGCCTATTCATAATAATAATAATAGTATTTGGCGCAACGTTCTCTTCTAGCTTCTTGCGACCATTTGTGTTTTGCGTGTTATATTTTTGCACACAAATGAAATTTAAGGCCGGATCTGAAAGGCGAATTGAGAAGTTGTTACTCCCGCATGTTTGCCGGACATTCGCGGGAGGTAGAACCGTGAAAATACTTTTGGTATTTTCTGGTATTCGAACTTCAAACATCTTGCTCAGAAGTCCAACGGCTCTACTAAAAGTGGCTCTAGTGCTTAGTAGAGCCACGGCGCCCACAATGAAGTACTACTGTCGACTACTTAAATAAATTATTAAACGTACTCCGTATTGTTAATTCAACGTGTCAATCTTTTAAGACAATTTATAAAAGTGTGTTAATTGTACTCATCGTTGGTATTCATCATGCTAGCCTTAAAGCATCAAAACGTTAATAGTTAATAGAATTCGAGTTCAAAAAAGCCTGATGTCTAAAACTAAGGATTAAGAATAAGAAATGTATGGGCAGAAAACATTTTTAACATTTCCAGGATTTGCACACTACACACACCCTGTATTTATTGATTTTGAATATAAAACTAAATAAAGGAATAATAGCATTAGGGTAAGTTATATATCGACAGTGAATATCTCCTGCAATTACCAAAGTCACAAAATGATAAGCTTGTGACTTTTAGATCTTCATTTATCGGCAACCCTACTTAGGCGCCCATTATACTTCTATTATACACGTCCTACCCCACTGAAATTTTCCTTTTGTGTAGTGTAAACAATGAATTCATGACATTGCAAAACGGCACTTTTTCATTAGCAATTAAACGATTTCCCTTTCGTCAAAAATTTTCAGTTCCTTGTTCAAGTAGGTATTTAAACACAGTGCGTTTACTGTGTGTGTGTGTGGGAATGAATGAGTGAGTGGGCGCTGCATCAAGCATAAGGATCAACAACAACATCAACATCATTACTTTGTCCTCGCCAAGCAACTATTAACCGTCATCGTCATCATCATCATAATCATCACAGCTCTCCTCTGTTTGGTCTTGAAAATGGAAACTCATGTGGAAAGTCGTGTTCTACATTTCAGTGAGTGCTATAATAAGAGGAAAACCGGGAAAAAACTCTCAAGCTCTACTGTAAATGCTTAGAGCATCGGTGTTTTGCTGCTGGAAGCGGGAGTCGTCACGTCAAAAGACGGCGTTGTTGCTTTACCGCGTTGACTGTCAAGTGTGAACTACTACGCAAATAGCACAGCCGGCCTTACAGCTGAAGAGCCATACACTTACACACTAGTTTATTGACCCACCTACCCCATAGAATAGAACTACCCATCCCATCATTTTATGTAGTGTGTAGCGATTGCAGAAAGGTGTGAATAGCAAACCCTAAACCATGAACATATGAAAGTGTTGTGCGATACAAAGCAAGCAGGTGGTTGAAAAATGACAGAGTCTGAAAAACCAACAAGAGCGAAACTAGAAAATAGAAAAGGGCAATTTTTTTCAGCCAAGTACATAGGGTAAACGTACTGTTTTGCGGCTGGCACACCGTATATTTGCGAATAAATTCAATTCGTCTATTATTTTTGTTCGATCTTAAAATTAAAGTTGATGCTTTTTACGAGAATAGCAAAAAATATATATATTCAATATGAAGACCAAATTTTTCTCATTTCATTCTGATGCTCAATAGAAAAAAATTAATTTTTAAATTTTTATTGAGGAATTTGACACAATCAACCAATCCTCAATAGACCGGGCCAGTTTATTTCTATTACGGGTTGCAGCTACACTTGTAACATTCATTTGCCTAAAACATAACATTGCAATATTTCATTGATTCAATTTTTTTTCAGGCATAGCGATACCTTTTTTGCAGTGTTCTAGCCTGTAAAAAAACGATATTACGGAACCCAAAATTAGCCTCGGATACACTAATGAAGGATGACGACCACGTCGACGAAAACGGCTAAGCGATTTAAGAATATTCTCATGGAACGTACGATCACTGTATAGAGCTTAAGCTGCACAGTAGCTAGCCGTTACCCTGTCCAAACGAATGTTATAAGCTAAGTAAAAATATCCGGATAACTATCAAGCCTATTCAACATCTATGACACTTCAACCTGGCTTTGGATCCGAGAGTCTGGCGTAACGGCGAGAGGAACAATCTTATATAAGTCCATTCAGATACTGGCTTACGCAGACGATATCGGCATCGTTGGTAAAAACCCAAGAGCTTTTCAGAAAGCTTTCATCGAGAACGAGCAGGCGGCACGAAAATTGGGGCTTCACATAAATGAAAGCAAAACAAAGTACATGGTAGCCACGTCTGCGAATAGAAGATCCAACATTTGTCCCGCAATTAAAATAGTTGTGCGCGAGTTTGAAGTAGTTCGTTAGCGTTTCGCACCTTTATTTCATGTGAGTATTAGATTAGTGCCCGACGTTGCATGGTTGTAACATTTGACACTAATATCGCCCACCCCTCCCACACTTTCAATTACCCCTTTATCAGTGTAGCAGTGTTTTACCCTCACCATTAATAGCAGCGTGTCCGAAAGTTGTGGAATATACACTAATATTTCCCCTCCCCCACCACAACAGTCGAATACTTACCATCAGTATTCACCTTAGCGACGCTGAAAATTATAGAATCGACCCCAACGTACAACCCACCACCAATGGGTATCCTACCACTACTATTCATTTCAGCGACCCTGGATATCGGAAGACCTCACCCTCAAACAACACCAGAAGCATTCTCTTCAAGAGTATTCATCAGAGCAATCACGAAAACTTTGAGTTCGACACTAATATTGGCTGGCAACCCACCCTCAGTCAAAAAAGGTATTACCCTACACTCATTATGTTTGAATCCAGATTGTTAGTAATATGTATACCAAGTTTGGTTGAAATTTGTCAAGGCGTTCCAGAGGTAGGTAGGCACAAATAAACATACAAACAAATTCTCTATTTTATTTATACAGATAACCCAGTTTTGAATTTCGTCCAGAAGTAAAAGTAAAGAGATTGGTGCGTAGCAGCTGTTTGAAAGCAACATTGTCATGAGTTGCTGTAATTTTCCTGACAGAAATAAGTTTTATTCCGAAATTTTCATCGTCAAAGAGAAATTGTTTCGTTCTAATCAGAAGAGAGGGAAAGTGAGTAAAAAGAGAGAGAAGTGAGTGCGCACATTGCGCACATCACTAGAAGATGATGTCGACAGAACGACGACACCCAGAAAAATTACATTTAAAATGTTGCGCTAAAATTTGTTGCCATCGCCTGAGTTGCACCTAAAAAAAAGTAGAAAATGATTACCATTTTTTTGATTTTTGAATTCGTTGGGATTACAACATTTGCGTTGATGTAGGTTACTGGCAAATGTTGCTACTCATAGTGATAAGGTGATGGTAAGCATGTTGAAAACTAGAGCTCATAGGGATGAGCTGTACTGCGCAGTAATGATGGTTGTTCGGTGTGAGTTTAGATTATGATGTTGCTCGTGGGAATTTTCCTGACGCTTGTTATTACGATATTTGTGAATGAACTTCATTCCTTCCCACCTTTACCTTTCCGTTATTTAGATGCCAAAATTTACATCTGTAGTTTCGAAGCAAAACCGAATGATTTATTGATATTTTGGCGGATTTTTGTTATCGCTGCAGAATGAACATAGATATGTGGCATATTTACCTCAGTAATAATAAGGTTTTATATATATAGCTGTATTCCACATATGGATCCCTCCACCTCTTCAGTGATCTCATTAAATGGTAAACGATTTCTCAATGAGGACTTCGAATTTTTGAAACTGAGAATTTTTGGATTCGTTATATCGGTCCTTACTTTTTCAGTTTTTGTTGCTGAAAGAACAGAATTTTTATCCCATTGAATGCAAAAGAACTTACTGAATCGAGTGTTAATTACTCTGTGCCCTTAGTTAAATGGGACACGGCTATTGTCAAGTACCTTACCACTTTCGAAGATGTATCGTTGCTTAGTCTACATATAAGCACATTTGATGGATCACTTCTAAGAAACGAAATTACATTGAATGAGATGACAAATTGAAATATTGCAAAACTATTAGCTTTATCGTTCTGGTTTCATTTTAAGATATTGCATGCACTTCACACATTTCATGAGAGCCAAAATATTCTAAAGCAAAACATCAGGTCAACGACTTGCCTCTAAGCGGCATTGAGAATTGGCGGAAAAGCAAATTTAGCGGCGAGCCAAGAATATCTCATAAATTGCACAAAGGTAATAGGCACAGCCGCATATGAAGACAACATTGTTAAGTAAAACCTCAACTACGAGGAGGACAACAAACATTAAATGAGTAGAATACACCACACATACACTCGCCAAAAGCACATTACGGAATGTTTAATTCCCGTGAGTATTCGACTATGTTGAGATGTGAGCATCTAAACACAAAATCAAATGTGTATTTTTTTTAAATCCACAAATGTATATCAACATACTGTGGAACGAACATTTCTTATTAGAACAAAAGCAACACGCAAATGTTGACATTTATCAGTGGCAACATCCGCAAGAAAAACGTAACACAAATAATGTTGCACACCCTCGAACTGATATCAAAAGTATCTGTACCAGAATCAAGTATCTCAGTTTGGATTTGAGGGTCGTTTTAGATACAACGTATTCGTGGTGTTTCTTGTTCGGCGTATGTTTTTTCGTGCCGCGGAGGCTCGTTCTATAACGAAAAGTTCGGCTTACGTTTTTGTGCTAGCGTGCTAGCTAAGTCGTCGGAAAGGTCGATAAGAAAAATAAAACGCACCAGCCGCCCACGTAGGTGGAGGAGCATCATTATCATCGGCGGTGACGACGACATAGTAATAGATTTCGTCTTCTCGTTCGTGAAGATTTGACAAAAAGCGAAATTGGGACACACACGAACGAACTTCCGCCGATATTTCTTCTCGAAAAGTGCGTGAAAAGAACTACAAAATAACAACAACAACAACTATAAAATGCTGTCGTAATAATAATAAAATGCGCGATTCTTCGTTTTTTAGAATTTAATTTTTGAATTTGTAGTTTTCGATTCGTTTTTTTTGCGACTCTTTACGGTCACCAGAGAGGAATTGAAAAAGAATGAATTTGGGTCGGCCAAAGTGGGTGAGGTGTGAAATTTGAGATGAAAAGAATAATTAAAAAAAATAGATGTGAATGTTGAAAATTGTGGATAGTACAGCAACCTGGATTACTAAACTGCACTGTCACAGCCACTATTTGTAGCATTCGTAAAAAAATCTAAACAAAAGAAGTGCAAAATTCGCGGTGTATGCCTTGGGCGCGAACGCGTGTTTTTTTATTTTAATTAAATGTAAACAAATTGTTCTCAACTGACAAGTACCTCACAAGTGCAAGTGTCTAATTATAATATTTCAAGTAGTTCTTAATCAATGCCTTCAAGCGCAGCTCAAGACGTTTTTAACCGATGTGATAATTGGAAAAGTCACTTTCTTAACTTTTGAGTGATTTTAATTAAGCGAGAAAGAATTGCGCCCATCAAACCATCCATCATACTGTCAGAGGAGTGCGTGCGTTGCATGGTGCATCATAATTTGCATCAAAAATAGAACCAATTAAAGTGAAGTGAATCGCTCTGTACAATTACTGTGTATGCGGGATGTACACTTGGCCCTATGCGATGTCATGGATGTCAGGGATTACACTTCTCGTCAGCTCCCCACCCCCAGGATCATCAACTTAGTACTGAGATTAATTTACGTATGGAATTAAATTCTCTCTTTTACACTCTCTGTAAATGTCCTTTCCCATTGGAATATACATCGGCGTTTAGTATAACAAGAAGGATGTGCACGAGGGCGTTCGGATAACTCTTTTGAAGTGAGTACACCAATATGCGATATGTCATGTTGGCTAATTTAATTATTTTCAATCCTGTACGTCCTTAATACCCAAGTGCCGCCAAACCATGGAGTATCGCCGGTTTTGCATTTGATGTCCTAAGTTCAATTTTATGTTCCATCAAACGCTGAGATTTACAAAGCTGTTAGCACTTGTAAGTGTGAAATATGATTTTTTGTCAAAGGACTGAGCGGTTTGTATTTTTTGATTTTAACTGGCGCTTTGGTGGGTATGTTAAAGGCGACACATTTTTAGGGATGTTTTAAATTCTCGCTTTTATTCAAGTAAGGTATTGGGTACTCTAAAACTTCGCATTGTAATGTGGTCGATACTTGCTACAGAAATTGAGTAAATTTTTTTCGTAAATGTTACTTATCAGATGGTATGATTTAGAAACTTTTGAGGGCATGGCTCTTGTTATTAATTCTCTTAAAACAATTCCTATATGAGCTACAGAAGAATAAGCAATTAAAGATTTTAAATCAATTTGACGCAAACATACTAGACTAATTAAAACTCCTCCAATTAGTCTAATTCTAATTCAAATATAATTAAATTTTAATCCTATAATTTGTTTATTTACACTATTACCTTATTTACTCGGACAAATATGTTTCGTTACAAATGTATTTTTTCACCGACATGAACAGGAAAATTCAAAGAGATTTGTTATCGCCTTGATCAGGGGCCGAATGGCTGCATCAGTGATCCACGAACCACGAGCAAATACCATGATGCCATGCGATAGGCTCACATATCGAAAACAAAATTCAAATTGTACTAGAATAATCTAATACATAGGTAACTATGCATTATAACAAAAATTTTTATTATTTGCGTCTTCCACTGACCAGAGTGTCCAACACCTTCCAAAATTTGGGCGGTTCCTGTTTTATTTGGGCATACATTTTCACTAAGAGAAGGGGCTTGATTTTAAATTTTGAAACCAATCTTATTAACTTTCCTAATCGCGATTAGAGTTTTGTGGGATTATGAATTGAATATTGTTAGTGCATGGATTTCGGAGCAGAGGGTTCGTAGTTCGAATCCCAGAAAACACTAAAAGTATTTTTCACGGTCCCAACTCTTGCGAATGTCTGACAAACATCCGTGAGTAATAACTTGTCAAGGAAATCACCGTTCGGATACCGGATTAAATTGATTGATTGGTTGATTGAAAGGGACCTACCATTTTTGTGCATACACGCACAACACAAATGATCGCGAGACGCTAGCCCTTGGACCGCAACGGTCTTTTTGACTCCAATTCTTAATTGTAAGTCCTATTATAACGTTATTTTGTTCTAATCGTAGTCCTTTGAAAAAGATATTATATATATCGAAACGTCGCGAAGAATAAAAATAATGAAACGACATCTGCCGATATATGACTGAAAAGCCTATTCCTTAAATAAGCATTATTATTATTACTAGTGAGTACCCGTCAGAAATGGCAGAGTTACCATTATTTTACTTGAGTCCCAACATATAATTACTACTCTAAAAAAATTTATAGTACATCTTCCAATCTCAATGACTGCCATTAAGCCCAGTAACTTTTTACTGTCGGCCTTGCTGTTGCAATTTCGTACCAGTGTGGTCTTTCTAAAATTAAGTTTTTGTTTTGGATAAAATTAAGTTACAAAAATAGGCATATTTATTTATTTAGTTCAGGATTTCTTTAATTACACTGTTTTCTTTGTAAACATTCCCCAGTTCAGTATTTTTAATTAAGACTTTTAAATTTGAATAATATCTTCTTCGAGTTTAAGCGTCATGTAACTGTCCAGGAGCGAAAACTGACTCAGGACGATATACACTGACATGATCAAAAATCAAAAGACTGGCCTTGACTCTTGTTGATGGTCATTACAAAAGTCAACATCAATGAAAATTGGAGACGCTTCATTCTGAATGGCAAAGTACTTTCGCTTGGCTGCAAATCAATTCTAGGAATCCCCCTTGTTACCTCCTGTGATAATTTCTGCTTTTATACAGCTTCCATCCACTCCTATTTATTAATCGGGTTCCATTCAAGAAACCCTTTTTTCATGGACACATTTGCATCGTTTGAAATCATTGAGTCAATACCCATATAGACAGTTTCATTTCCTGCACTATGTTCCAGCATTTTGAAATTGAGTTCTGTAGTCTCAATGTTTTTTGGTGTAATTCTTATTGAATTACCAAATATTGAGTTAATAATATGTTCCTTCATTGCATCAGGAATTTCAACCAATTGTGGATCCAAATCGTCACAATCGTTTGTTAGGATACCATCACCTAGCGTACTAACCATTCATTAAATGTATGTTGTCCTGTTGAGCGTATGTTGGTTATTAAACGGCGTTGTTTGACGTGATGACGCCACAGTGGCACAATTCAATGATGTCAGGTACAGTCCTGATTGGCACTAAATTTGATATTTGTCGAAAGTCACCTAGCTTTACACCAAATGGTCGAACGTCGTTTATTATTTCTCTAAGTCTATTACTCGAAGGGAATTAGTGGAAAGCATCTACGTTGATTATCACTAAAGATTCTTTCTTTAATTTGTTAGAATTAAATGATTGAATTTTCATTTTTGAAACAGATGTTTCATTTGCAAAAAATGGAATTTTGAATCTACTATGTGCTGTCCTACCACCTGCCAACAAATCAGCTGCAATTCCTGTGGGGGCAAATGCTCTTACTTTTTGTCCTCTTCTCTTACATAGCACATCAGTGTGTTGAAAAGGTATGTTTTGCCTGAGCCTCTAGGGTCATCAGTAAAAAGGAAGCGACTCCAGCGCCACCTAACGGGTCCGAAAAAAACATAAACTTATCAGAGCACCAAACGATTATATGGTGTGAATATGAACTAAATCCAACCATAAACACACATTTTTGTAAAAAGCTCCACTCCATCGCCACCTAACGGGTCTAAAAAACTTAAACATATCGAAGCACCAAACGAACATATGGTATGAACCAAATTCAACCGTAAACACAAAATTTCGTAAACATCTCGACCCAAGCGACACCTTACGGGTCAAAAAAAAAACGTAAACTTATCGGAGCACAAAAGGATCATATGGTGTAAATATGGCTTCGATACATATAGTGGATGAGGCGACTTAAAAGCGTTATATCCATACAGACAAACAAACAGACAATGGCAATTATGGTACTAGGCGATTATTATTGCTAAAATATGACAATTTCCAAGAAAACTAATTGCATTTCGCTTTGCTTGAAAACGAACTTATGAGAGTACTTGACACCACAGTGCAACCAGCCCCAAAGAGATCTTTCTAGATAGAATATAACAGATGAGAAAATAAAGGATCTATGAATAAATGATTGTCAAATGCTTCCCTTTTGATTTTGATTAATGATCGCCATAACTCCGGCTGTTTACGGATGTTGAATATCTATTCGTATCTCGTCCTGATTTGATGGTTCGTCTAAAATAGCAGATAAAGACATTTGCAACATTTTTTCGAGACCGTCTACTTATTCTATATTACTTATCATTGAAACTATTAGAAAATCAATAATGGAAGTCGAGTGTTTATACAAGTTATTATCTTTGTTTGTATATGTTTCGTGTATGTATGCTTCGACCATTTATCCTTGAGAATCCTTACGACGTAGATTTGCTTATCGCCGCACCACCATAAAAATTAAGAATCGCCGAATCAGTATGATTGCTTACCGAGGAATGCGAAATGAATGAATAAACATGAATGGGCGGATGGATTACTGGGTTTTATCCGTGACATATGTAAGTGTGTATATGTAGTTAACGACATTTTATTTACCTCATAGAAGGACACTTTAGAGGAGCATGAACTCTGACATGAAGCAATTTCGCATGGTTTGCAGCGTTTGAATGATTCGGCTGTCATTTGCAGTAACTCAAGAGTAAGAGAAGTAGATCACTGCTTCATATTGTTTGGCTGAGAATTTAATGTTATACTCCCTACACTTATATCGGCGGAATCATCTCTTGCAATGCACAGAAAAACATTTGGACGTTGGAGTCGTTTTCTTTTGACTTTCAAAAGTTCATTTACCAGATGTGTCCTTGATCTGAAAATCTTGAAAAAATGCAATAATTACTTACTCTCTAACTTACGTTCATGCGACGTGTACCACAATTCTTGGCATTTTGGTTTTATCCCAAGAATTTGATTCGGCTTTTTGTAGCTTTTTCAGTAGAAGGCATATTGCTGTAAAGAGGCAAACAAGCGCCAGACGAACAGGAGGCTGTGAAGTCAAAGAACTAGAATGCTGCGCACATAAAACCAACACAACCTCCTTCCATTGAATAATTAACACAGAAACCCACAACTGCATTCAATAAAATGGAAAAATAAACGACAGCCGTCGACCGACCCTCCATACAAAAGCTTTAGAGTAGAGTAGCAGTCGTTGGAGTCAACACCAACAAGGAGGACGGGGATTCGAATCAACAAGCTAGTTTTCGCTTTCATTCTTATCCTTGCAGCGCTTTGCAAACTGGCTCAGCATAATTATCGACCTCGGCACACTAACTATTGCCACTGCACCTGTGTGCGTGTGTGTCTGAGCAAATTTATATTGTTCATTACTTTTACGGGCTCTAATTAAAACCCTGAATATCCTAATTCATGAGGACGTTAGTACTTGAGCCACTAACCGTCACATACATTTCCATTGTGTTGAGAACTTTGACATTATCATTTGGTTTCAATTCATTTGCGAACTATAAAGATCTCTGAACAAAACGAAGCTGACATATATGTATATAGGTGGATGTTAATAAATTCCATGGCTAAAAGATACAAGTATGTGAGACATTGTTTAGGTGGTTTTAAGGCAGCTGCAGAGCAAAAATTATTTTAAATTCCGTGCGGTGCTACTCGTTTTGGAAAATTAGAAATTTAATTCAATTCTCATTGTCCTCGAAAGAAAATTGCAATTTGTGTGTATATTTGAAGGAAGAACATCTAAAGCAATAAATTCTGCAACTAAACTGACATTTAAGTGAATGATTTATGATGTTTCTCATGACTATCCAATAGAGAAGATTGCGGCAAAACGTGCATAATTGTTGTTGTTGTTCTAGCCAAATGTGCCAAATGCAGTTATGATGGCGTCATTTTGGAAGACCAGACAAAGAAAATTGTTATACTATGTTTGCTTGAACAGTTGGATAAAGTTATGTTTTTTGTTTTTGCGTAAATGAAAACTGAGAGACTCGGTGATGGTGATTGTTTGCTAAGGATATTTGAAGAGTGACGCCGAAGACAGCAAAACATAATTCATAGAAAAATTGCAATTGCAGTCAAAAAAAAAATTTACTAGAGAGGTCATTAATTCCTCCACTCAAGGTCAGGTGTAGAGTATTTCCAATTGGATCGCAAAGCACAAAGCTATTGACAAATAAATAAATATTTGTCTCTTTGTTGAGCTTACTATTTAAGAGGAAAAACTTGATATTTAAAATTTCATCTTTCATAATAACCATCATAGCCTTTTTAAGTTCATATTTCACAGGAACATTTACATCACAGAATGGCTATTCTTTTCTGAAATGAGTATAAAGATTACCGAATTCAAACGTGACTTGTTTTTTTTTAAATATTTCATCATAATAAAAAGATGTACATATACTGGAAATGTTAACATTAAAAACTTTGATTCAGTAGAACATTTGAGTAGTTGCATGCGCCCCACGTTTTTCATTTTAAATCTTACAAGGACTCAGTGTATGGGGTTAGGAATCTATATGGGGATAGGATAAATTAGTTTGTTTTAAACATTTTCTTGTTAGTCTTATATTTCTGATTTTGCATTGTAAATATTCATCTAGTTCTGATATATGTTTAAGGTTTCAAGAACCTAGCGTATCATCATCATATTTGGCTCTACAACCGGTGTCCGGTCCTGGCCTCCGGCAAAAAATCTTTCCACCGGTCCCGATTACGATCCGATGTCATCTAGTTTGGCATCCCTAAACGAGACCCAAGTCTCGGATCCATATGGAAGTACTGGTATGACCATTGTCTTGTATACCAGTAGCTTGGATGTTATGGTTAAGTTCCTGGATTTGAAGAGTCTTGACAGACTATAGTAGGCTTTCTTCGTTTTAAGCAAACGTGCGCGTATTTCTCGTTTCATGCTGTTGTCGGCTGATACAGTGGCCACCATGTACTTTGTTTTGCTCTCATTTATGTGCCATTTAGCCATTTTTGTTGACCTGGTCATCGTCATTCCTCAGTGTATCCAAGGCTGATTTGGGGTTCCATAATAAAGTTTTATAAGGGCGAGTTTATTGGCTTCGTGCCAACCTTACCTTGAAGGGACTAGTCCGATCATTTAGCTTTATCTGTATTGGAGGGAAATTCCCAACTGTCACCACATGGAGGTTTAATCGCATTACCACCAGTCTGAGATGTTTACCGCCACTTGCAATTCTGAAGCATTCTGATTTATTCGCTATATTCTGCTGATGTCTGACCGACATAAATGACGTATAGACCTCAAAAAGTCGGCACACTATACGATTGTGGTACAATTTTTTAATATCATAAAGATAATATAGGAATTTAGAGGGAAAAGGGTAATATTTTGGGGTAATTTTTTATGATATAAAGCTCAACCCGTTGACGTTCAAACAATATCCAACCATTTCTTGGCCTTGTTCTTAAAATCATTTTAGCGAAAGAATTTTCGTAATCAATCTGGAGTTATGCTGAGATCCCGATAGAATTTTATTTTTTAAACATAACGAAATTGTGCTTTTGGGTAAGCATTAATTTACAAGTTTTAATAAAAAAAATCAAAGTGCGAGCTGACAAAATTATTAGCGATTTTTTTTCCTTTGAATTTCATCTCATTGAATAAATCATTTTCAACATCGAAAAGGCATATTCTCACTTTAATTCTTTTATTATGACAGCACCCGCATACACCCACAATCGGAAAATCAATTATAAATCAGCCGCCACGTTCCCATAAATCTTAGTCCCCCATCACAGTACCGCATCCATTAGCCGAATCTTCATTTTCTGCAAACAAAATAAACAAAATCATCAGAGAGAAGCATCGAAAGTTGCTTGGCTATTCCTACCACATACCAATAAATAATCGCCATCTATGTATCTCTAAAATGTACGTTTGTATTTCTTTTTACACACAGGCACAGAGACTACCAACCACACAAATCCACAGATAGAAAATATTGAAATCCGGCGTACACAGAACGTTAGAAGAAACAGTCAAGGCAGTTAGTTGGTGGTTCTTACATTTCGCTTCAATCAGAAATTACTTTTGCAAAATCAGAAGAAAGATTTGCCCCTGTACTTGGTACTTGGAAATCTAAGTGCAATGTTTGGTGGAATCTATGTACTCGAATGAGAATGACTCATTAAAAAATACTTCTGCTTGTCAGAATCGCATGCAATAATTACTTGCTTGGAGGAAGCAATTCGTGGCATTAGAGAAATTACTGTCAATTGAAACAATGCTCTGTGTTTTTGAGTGACTTAGATTCACTTACGTCTTTTCATGTGGGGGTGGATTTGGACATTTTCTCTGCGAAGGGCATAATAAGCTTCTAGATATTCAGATTACATTCAGATGAATGTGAGTTGATGGACCTTTGGTATGTTTTCTACAACTTACGACACGAAGGTATTATTATCGTGGCTAATTACAGTACAGTGGTTTTCAGTTATTTAATATTAGCCAGCATAAGTGTCTGACAAACGCACTCGCAATAATGCGAAAAATGCCTCTTTCGATTAGCTCAAACAATACCCGAAACCATACCCAGGGGTAAGATGTCAAAGTGACAGGGTTTTCATGGTTTTCGTGGTGAATGCTTTCCAACAAGACAAGAACAAAAAACTGCTTGCTCTCTCTTCTGCATCTTGCTGAGTAAACGAAACCTTACAGTGTCGGTTACAAAACTTTGAAATTAAAACCGTATCCCGGGTACAGTCAAACCAAAGCCACGAGGAAGAAATCTTAACTCTACCCTGCAAATCGAAAGAGCTAAAAGTAAACGATTGAAATTCTGGTGGTTTACAGGAAAAAGAAGGCTTAACTAGCTTAACCATTCACTCATTCTCACGCCACTTCTATTACAACTGCTGTTAGGAGAAGAGTGAAGTTAATCAATAGAAGTGATGTTTAGACTGTGACAGCTCATAGAAAAGAATGCACGACACGTTGGTCATAGTCGCGCTTTAACTGAAACTAACTAAATGGAATGAGGGTGTGGTTGTTGCTTTAAACACAAGACTCAATTAATGCCGTCTGCCAGTTTTCGTTCCATTTAGGGTAGCCTAGACACTTGGTGCTGTCAGGGTTTTTATATCAAACGAAATACTTACTTTTTTTTTTAGGTTATGGCGATTACTGCCTTCTTCTCGACACAGGTACGTGTCCTGAATGAGCAAACGCATTTAGGAGTACTCTACAGAATTTCTGGCTAAATTGTCAGCGAAGGCATTTTATTAATTTATCTGCTCAATAGAATTTCATTATTCAGCATTATTGTCATGGATTGTTCCAGGAATTGCATAAGTATACATAAGTATACTTACGTAATTTTTGACTGTCTGTCTGTTAAAATTGAAAAAAATATAGAAATAGAAAATACAACAACAACAACAAATTGCTCTCATTTGATGCTTACACAGCGCATTCCTCCTTTCATCGAAGTTAATAGGAATACTAACATGCTGAGCAGTCTGACATCTCGTGTTGTCTGGATTTGTACAGGGCTGCTAAGGGAACCAACTGTCTGCATTCCCATCGGAGATACACGTATCAGTTCATCGGAATCTTCAGACTTCAGACAGAATAACAGAGAACAGACAACAACGCTGCCGACCATGTGTGTGTCCCCATCTAAGGGAAAACATTTGTCGTATCTTGTCCATTCTTTTTTATCAGCACTCCTGATGGGGAATTGTGTGATACCCCATCGGTGGTGCAATGTCATCTTACGAATCTATTTCGCTTCGCACTAATTAATTTCATTTATGAACTACGCGAACATTAGTAGCTTGCGAAACCATGTGCGGTGTACGTCTTCGGTCTTTCACAATGGACGCATACACTACATACTATGAAGAAAATTGTAGCAGGTTAGCCCAACTTCACACAACAACAATAATATTCCCATTTCAGATGCACCTCTGCTCGAGGCACGGAAAATATTTCCTCAAATGCGGTTTACATGTACCACTGTCAAAAGCGCATCGCACTGCCATAATTAGTGCCAGAGAAAACGCCAGTGATGGGAATGGGGCTGTTCTGTTCATCCAACATGCCAGTTTTAGACCAAACCGCAGCGCCACATAGATTTCTTCTCGATGCAATGGAGCTGCACGTGAGTTTCGTTTAAAATATCTGGCGAATAGCTCGGACTAAATATAAACTGTGGCATCCCTTTGCTACGTGGTTGCCTCTACGTTAAGGGATAGGGACAACAGTGTGTTCGGCTGGAAAACTTTATAACATCCTTGCGCAATTGCAAATGGAATATCTGCCCTGCGCTGAAACCATGCACAGCACGCCGGCTCCATCTGCGTACCGTGCGCTAAGCAGCAAAAATTCTTGACATATTGCCAACAGCTGCCGGTCGTATTGAACGGAAAATGCCGTCCTTCGCACATCGCCCGAAACCCCATAGCCCACGGTCGTTTATGGAGACGACGCGCGCATAGTTCTCCTTTTAAAAATAGAAACAATTTTGCGTTTGATGGATAATTTACAATGTTTTGCCTTCGCATATGGAATGCCAGAGATCAATCGGGCGGGCAGGATGTAATGCTTTGTTGCCATGCTTCTGTGACAATCGTTCCCTCGTGCCTACAACATCCACATTCAATCGCCGCTAGCTGTAAATCCGTCAAAGAAATTGAATTTCTGCGAAAACTCCACCCTAGCCGTTCAGCATTTTCCTTCCTGTTTTCTTGGAATTGGGAATTGCTTGTGTGGTTCGATCTTCTCTGCTTTTATTATTTCCTCTCCATTTTAATGGCGACTGAATTTTGTGGCAAAGGAAATCTCAGGAGAAAGCAAAAATGATCGAGAAACATAGGTCGGGGCTTTTGACTTGTATTTGTTGTTTTAATTACACCCAAGGTACTCACATCATGCAGAACTACGAGTATAAAAATGTTCGGAAGCATTGATCTTTCCAATTAGGTAACAAATGTTTTGAATAAAGATTCAATTCCTCCGACACTGCAATAGCAGATTACTGAATGTCTCATATTATTTCTTGCAGTGTACAGTATATGTTATACGTTGTGTAGTCATTTTATGAACATTCATTACGGACGCAAGAAATCAATGGAGCGCAGGTAGTATGCGAAATCTGTTTCGCTAGCAAGCGTAATATGAATCTTTATGGAATTTTTTCAAAGCTAATTGTATTGGTAATTAAGTTTTACTCTCAGTAATAAATAAAAACACATAAAAGCCGCTTGAAAACCATCACTAAACCAGGTTAATTATTTAACTCCTTTAAGCCTTAACGAGAAAGCACAAATTGTGCTGTGGGTATCGAACAGTTGAATGCGTTTTTTTTTTGTTTATTACGAATGTGTGTATGTATATAGTCGGTGTGCATGGCGCCAATAAAATCGTATAATTCAAATAAAAACTTATCGTTAATATTTATTTTTTGCAAATTCTTCTGCATTCTGATACAGTTTATCAGTACGAAGGTGTGTATGCGTGTGCAGGTTTGTGATGATGAGGATGAGGTTTCATTGTCCTGGAATAATTATTAATGAATTATTAATCAACTGCAGATACAGTAATCAACGTGTATCTGATGAATCGCAATTACCATTTCCATCGCACAGAGAGCTGGTAGAGTACAGCAATCGTTTTTTTTTGTAAAACAATCCATTCCTATACTTATTATATGAGCGTACGAATAGTGGAAAAATTAATTGGCTTGTAATTGGCACAATATTTGTCCCTCATGAGCGAACCCATTAATTATTGTACAACAAATTATGGATGCGATTAATCTTGTTTTTAAATATTACAAATAAGTAAGTAGTTTATTTAATTGCATATTTCATTCTGATTTCAAACACGTAACCGCGAATTTTAATTGCCGAGTATTAATCGGAAATATATGAAAAATGCCCACAAATTTGAGGATAAGAGAAAAATATTTTATGTATTTATTTCTACGAATGTGTCTCCATTCTTTATGTAAATCGTTTTAACATTTTTTACTGTGCCGAGTCAATACTACATAGTAATAGCTTAGGTTAGCTGGGTTAGTTAACTTTAGCTGCTTCGACACACTTAGATTGATGAAAGTCCATTGTGATACAAACTGAATCTAATTCCTTTCCATCTTTAAAGAACGCTCTCAAAGCTTTTTATAAAGCTTGAAAAATCTCGCAATTTATTCTTTTCGATATCTATAATAGTTTCCATTCAGTATTTACTCAAATGTTTGTGCCTTTTGTGTGCTTATGATGGACAAGAGCATAGAAAAAAATGAACTACGGACTCCTTCTGTTTCACATCCTTACAACTTCTACAAAACTCATTGAATTCCAGACCGAGCTTTCTTGCAAAAAGTCTGGATCCTGTTAGTGTATCGCCGATCAATCTCAACTCATTCCTCACTTTGCCGATGCTTCTGCCTCTTTTCGAAACGCCAATATAAGCTTATTTGTCATAGGTCACACTTGCCTTTTCCGGTATCGTATCTTATCTCACGTTTGAAGTATCAGCTGGAGAATCGTACCTTTTCTCACGTTACAAGTATCACCTGAAGACTCGTACCTTGCCTAACAAATCCCACGCGAATCCGGTTTGCAGTATAGATCCCCTTTATAGAGTTCACTGCAGGGGAATCTAGTCCTAAGAAAACTTTATCGGCGAATAAGACGGATATGGTGTAAACAAGATACGTCATTTGATTCTTTAATCTTTAGTGCCATGTCCTGTCAGAAGATGATTCCACTGAGTTACTACAAATATTCGCACAGCCGTGTTTTCTGCCTACCGAAGATGTCTTCTCTTAAAAGGAGAAGCATAACCTTTCAGGGCATGCATAATAGCTTATTATCGCTATAATTTTTACAACAAAGAAATATAATTTTTTTGCTCGCGTCTAATGATGCTGATTTGTAAAACTAGAATGAAAATGGTAATGGTAATGAATTGAAAATGCCCCTCAAAAATAAATTAATTTATTCTTGGCACGAAACGTACTGATGGTATCGCATCCGCAGATATTACATCAAGGAAAAAAAAACGGCTCCGCATCCCTTAAAATAATATTTTAAAAATCGCTTTTGGTTAGAATTTTTAATCGGTCGAAACGATCCTTATACATACGAATAAATGTACGCGAAAGTTTTTAATTTCGCGATTGTTTTTCCATCTCTTACCCGCTCACTTCGTTCGTTCTGAATTCCATCAAAAAAGAAAACAAAAAACAACAAAATTTCATGCTACACTATTAATCCCAAAAAGTCATAAATTTCTTCGCCTCGAAAGATTAAAACGAAAAACAAAAGGATAAAACAGAAAATTTTGAGTTTTTCTCCATTCGCAACTAAAGGGAAAACCCATCAGGATAATCACAAAATATTGAATGCTTCGATATTGGTTCGCATATTGTTTTGTTAGTTTATTGTGTGTGCGGGACGATATTTGCATTCGTATCGTAACAGCGGCGTTGACCTTTTCTACCCCAATTCCACCTTAAAACAAACCGTTTCTCGTTGTTAACGTTCTTCCGGACTCTTCTGTTCGCATATTGTCACAAATAAAAATAAAATATTACTTCGTGACTTGCTCCACTTCGTTAGGGAACTTTTGAAATGTCACCAGTACAACTTTATGAACCGCATTCATACGTCAGGTTCTTACATGTTGTTGGTCCTTTATGCAGATTTCAAAGAATAACGGAAAATTACCGTGGTTACAAATCTTATTAAATTGGTGAACAGACAACAATATCAGCAAAAGCCCTGAGTGCTGAGCGAAATTTCTAGACTTACTTCGTCCAACTTAGTTGGGAAATGGAACAAAATAAAATAAGAAATAATTAATTAATTTAAATCCAAATTCAACATTGCAGAGAATTTGAATATATTAAGAAAAACCCTCCTCTTTTGGGAAAACATCTATATTTGTGGAAATCCATTTATAAATTAATGATCCTGCCGGTAAAGCGTTCTACAATGTTGGCGGCTCAGGCGCGATGGATAGCATCACTACGTCCGATAACGCGGTAGAAAATATATTCTGGAAATGCAAAACCAACATTAATAAATTTGATTCTTTGCTAATACGAGCAAAAATACACACACAAATACACAAACGCAAATACCACATCTCTCGAAAGGATAAAGATAATTAATTAATTACATTGTTTACCTTGTAATGGGGAAGTCCTTGTCATCGTCGGTCGCGTCATCTGATCGTCCCCATTGAAGATATACAGTGTTGGCTATCAGTTCCATTGTATTAGCTTACATTGCACACACCCGGCCATCGGCACGTTGTAACGTTTTATCGCTCCTTGTCAAACATTGACATAGTCATAGTTCCGTGTACCATTATCTCATCTAATCTGGCTTACTATGTTTAATGGTCTTTTGTTTCGCGTCGAAATTAGATTACGAATCTATCACGCTCGCCTTAGGGGCTTCATCGGCAATAGAAGTTCCAGCAGGAGCTCCAGCTGAAGCATTGATTTGGTACACAATTGATTTTGATAAATGAATTGACACTTTTTCATTAAATTAGGTGCTAGTGTGTGTGTGTTTCAGTTTTTTTTGTTTGTTTCTCCTTTAATGAGTAAATCCGGTATTAGCCAGTTGGCTTTGTCGTTAATGAATCATTTGTGACAGGTGATGGCAGATTTCGATTTAAAACATCAATACAAATATACGACGTACAAAATTATTATTATACAAAAATATAAGCACACATTACCATTCATAGGAAAAAATGCTTAAAATTGTTTGAATCTTTTAAGTTTTTGTGTTCGTTCGACGCATAGTAGTATCGCTGTTTGGTGAACTTTTATTCGGGTAAATTTTTCTCACACTATGAAAATATTATTCACAAAGTGTACAAACGGAAGGAAGACGAAAGAAAGGATTCGGATCGGCAGGCACCAGGATAGCTCTATGCAAATCACGTCCGACAGCGCGAATGCTTTGCTCCTGCAGCAATCGTATCATGTGCATCATGATTTATGCATACTGGAATGCTTTTAGTTATTTATATATTTGTTGTTGAGTTGGACCAAAGGAAGCTCATCTAAAGATGTGAAAAAGCAAATTTGAATTTAAGTATGCATTAAGACAGTCAGTTTTCCTCAAAGTTAGAGAGCCTCAATTGAAGTCATAAAAATGTTGTTAATAATGGAAATACAATTTACTCTAAATTCCGAGTTATTTTTCTACAGCTATGTAACCATTAAGAAACATCAACAATATAAACAAACGGAAAAATGCGACCTAGTTCCAAATTAAATTATGAATGTTAATAAGACAGCCAATAATTAGCCATTTAGGGAGTGCTGATGAGCATTATAACATTTACAGCGCCACGAGTATTGCGGTTGAATTTAAGGAGAGGTGGCATGCATTTAAGCACTTGAAGTTTTAAAGTTTAAATAAACAAATTCCAAGGGCAATCATTGTGAGTTTGCGGCATTAACCTTGAAAATCCGT
The DNA here is from genome assembly GCA_947095585.1 of Nephrocerus scutellatus. Lineage (NCBI taxonomy): Eukaryota > Metazoa > Arthropoda > Insecta > Diptera > Pipunculidae > Nephrocerus > Nephrocerus scutellatus. Next base: position 139,248,567 of record OX352761.1, on the reverse strand, counting down.
GCTTCTCGCTTGGTCAATTGTATGTCGCCTATTCCAGTGTCGGAAAACCATCATCATTGTTTATTTACGCGCCAGGCAACAGAACAAATTAAAGAAACCCAAAAGAATCATAAAAAGACCTCCGAAAGACTCCAAAACACTCCCAAAAGACCCGAAAAAGACTCCAGAAATACCCCCAGAAGACCACCAAAGGCCACCGAAAGACGAACAGAAGAATCATAAAAGACCCTCAAATGACCCCAAAAATCTTCAAAAGATCCTCAAAAGACTTCCCAAAAGACCTTAAAAAGACCGTCAAAAGACCCCGAAAGACCCCCAAAAGAACCAAAAACTTCCAAAAGAATCATAAAAAGACCACCGAGAGACCCTCAAAATAATCACAAAATACCCACCAAAAGACCCTCAAAAGACTCCCAGTAGATCCCCAGAAGGCTCCAAAAGACCACCCAAAGACTCCAAAAAGGCCAATAAAATAATCATAAAAGAATCTTTAAACCCCCCAAAAGATCATCAAAGGACCCACAAAAAAACTTCAAAAGATCCTTAAAAGACTCCCCAACAGACCCTCAACAGCTCCTCAAAAGACATCCCAAAAGACCCTTAGAAGGCCCACGAATGACCTTCACCAGACACCCAAAAAGACCCTCCAAAGATCCCCAAAAGAACCCAAAATTCCTCCAAAGGACCCCCAAAAGACCTACAAAAGATCCCCAAAAAATCCAGTAGAGGACCCTTATTTCAAATAGCTCATCACAAATTCCCAAAACCATCGCAAACAAATTTATTGAAAGTTGGACAGCACAACGTCTAGTACATATATAAATATTTTATGAATGTACATATTTACAAAATTAAAAAAAGAGCGTTTCGTATATTTATCATTCTTTGCCAAGTTATGGTATATTCCTAAAGTTTATTTGAAATAGAAACGGTTACTGCAAACCGCCTTTTACAAATTACAATATCTTCTTATCTATCATTTTAGATATCAACCTTCAGATACACACAAAATAGCATAAAAGTCTTTAGAACAAACTGCAACATAAATTGACTTCAAATTTGTTTTAAATTATTCCCGAATAGCACACGCAAACAGGAATGGGAAAACAGCAAAAAAAATGCCAAATTTACCAGCGAAATAAATCGTGCGAAATGTGGTCAAAATTTTCCACTCACCAGAGGAAATGAACTCGTTCGCCAGTTTAGCTGGATGCACATTAATAACCCAGGGGAGAAGATAAATCCTACTCGTATCCTTCGTTTTGTGGTTCGTACGGTGTCTTTGACTAAAACGCTTGTGCCATTTTGCCATGATGCCGAAGTCCTCGTTCATCTGCAGAGTTTCTATTCGGAAGAGAAGCAAGTCCTGCAAAAAAAATCACAAAGATGAGTTTAAAATAATTTCTGAATGCTATAATCGGTATAGACGGACAGCATACTAAACTTAGATTAGCAGTTGGTGATTTTTTCGTTTGAAACTGTAACCGTGTTCGCCGTATATGTGGGTTGTGTGCTTGCTTTTGAATTTAATTACAAGATATTTTCCAGTTTTTAATGTACGACAGAGAGTCATGTCACTTAATCGTCTTTGAATAGAGTTTTGACAAACTGGCACATACGAAAATACGTACAACCAGCCAACTACGACGTCACTAAAGACACGACTTCTTTTGTTCATTTCGTCTCCCATACTTGCTCCTCGACTGGAAAACTAATTAACAAAATTACAAAAGCAAAACAGAAAACAATATATGAGAGCATCCAGAACGTCAGCTTTCGACGGATTAAGCCTCACGAGACTTAAGGAGCATACTATCACTATTCAGGATTCAGGTTCAGATTCAGGTTAACAAAACAACACAACAGAGAGTAAGCTTGCTTAATGTACCCCAAAAAGGGGAAATTTATTAGGCTGGGTGCAGAAAAAAAGGTTCATCTTTCAATATTTAGGACAACAAACTTGTGCAAATACGAAGAAACGCTTGTCAACACAGACACACAAGTCTCTATCCTTGCATAGACAGTACAATTAGAAATTAAGATAAAAATCAAGTGACAAAGAACAATGACAAAGACAGCTGACTTATTTGTTTTTTAAAAAACTCTTTACTTTCCTTACTTACTTTCCACTTTCTAAAGCGTTTTGGCTGCGTTTTGTCAAAAACATTCTTAGAAGAGCACCCATCTTGTATTTATCGAAAAAAAAAATTTTATTTCTTATCAATCGATCCCGTTCGTTATCAACAAACAACACACCAATTCATCAAACACCCCACTAACCCAACGAACACCACCTCTTACTGTCATTATTCATCTCAGCGACCACGAAAACTACTGAATATCGAATAATATGAAAAGAAACACTACACATGACCCATAGAACATATATATAAATTTTTATCAAAATAGGTGCAGTAGTTCTTGAGATTATTGCGTAGGTGGAAACACGTCTTTTTTATAAAAGGTGTTTTTTTTTTTGTTTTAATAGAACTTACGAAAGAGTTAAGCGCTCATTGCTTGACGTTTATTATCAGTATACTCTGTCAAATCCACATGAATAGGCTCACGCTTTAACAACGCTACGAAATTATCCAAATTTAAACTTACTTTGAAAACCGGTCGTCGATTTTTATGGAGCATATTATGATCTTCCATTCAGCGAGCCATTCGTCGTGCTCTGGACATGAAGCAATAACACCAACACGCCGATGGAAATTGTGACCGAAGACCGAAATTAATCAAACAGCCACAGGCCACAGAAATTTGGGCTCTATTCGTCCTCTGCGTGGAAATTTTTTCGCAAAGACCTTGGTCTACACTCGAATAAGATCCAGCTGGTATAGGAATTAAAGCCACGAGACCATTGTTTGCGTCGTTCTTTCGCCGGTTGTGCTCAAGAGCATTTGCAAACTGAGCCGTTGTTTTATCGTAAAATCACGCTTAGCCATGAGGCTCATTTGTTAAGTAAAAGTAAAATTTCCGCATATATAGTGAGACCAATTCACAAGAGATCCTGTAGACTCCATAACATGTAGAAAAACGCAATGTTTAGTTCGGTTTATACGCTAATGGTCTCATCGTACCTTATTTCTTTAAAGATGAGGCCGTTGTCTGCGTGACATTTAATGGAGATCGTTACCGCTCCATGATCAATAATTTTTTGTTTAAATAAATGGATAACATTGATCCAGACAAGATGTGGCTTCAACAGGAGGGCGCTACGACGACGGAACCATCGACTTATTGAAATCAAGATTTGGCGACAAGTTGATTTCGAAAAATGAACCTCTGAATTAGCCTCCAAGGTAGTGCCATTTGGGATCTCTCGATTATTTCCTGCGGCATCCTGGTTTATGCTGATAAAACAGCAACAATTGACGCTTGGAGGCCAACATTGTTCGTGTGGTTTGTGATAAAGGCCAGTAGTGCTCGAAAAAGTGGTCCAAAATTGGACATCCAGATTGCGTTTCGTCAAGAACAATTGTTATAGCCATATGCCATATCATTTTCAATGTTAATGTCATGCATTGGTCTTTGAAATAAATAAAACAATTTGATTACAAATAAATTTTTTGTGTTATATTTCAATTAAAAGTTCAAGTTGAGCTTAAATCGGCATAAGCATACTTTTTCGTTTTGAGGTGCTCAAATGTTCACTTGCGATACGCGTCACATGCGGGATCTCAGGAATGGCCAATGAGGCAAAGCTGCTTACAAAATTTCAGTTCTTTAAATCGTGTAAAAGTTGGACAAAAAGGACCTCAAAGAATTCAAAGATTACACGCATCACACGCGATTTGCAATAAGAGTAACACGCGGAATCTCAGAAATGCCCTACGACACTAATCTCTAGGTAGTGTGCAAGTTGGTTAAATAGGACCTCAAAGAAGTCGAAAGAAACAGTCAAGTCTAGCACCAGTAATTCGTTGCTGTTTAAGTCAATTGCTTGCTTTAAATATTGTATGTGATGCTGACTTTTGTGACGAATTTCAATTGTAGACGACGTGAAGAAGACAAAGTAAAGAGTACAGAATATAGAATATAGAAATCCAAAGACCAACTGAAAATGGCTAGTTGTTACTATTAGTAGCTTTGACTCACAAACATGGCAAATTTTGTGATACTACAAGCATTGTTAGCGGCAATACAGAATCAATCTGAAATAAATAAATAATTCATTAGGGTTTTTTATTCCAGTAGCCGTACACTGTAGGAGATATATGGATGACTACCCCACGAAAACAAAGTCGACAGCAAGCCCAAATTCAAATTCAAATTGATACTCCACTGTGATCAGAGTATCAAAATAATATCTAATGCCACCTACCCTCATTTTCCCCCTTTCCGAGCACCCGCAGTCAGTCAGACCACTTTAGATACCGTGATTGACTCATAAGTTTTTTGGTACCTAAATGTACATAGATAGGAGATAGGAGAAGGCTGGAATTTTGATGCTTTTCACCTAATTTATTGGAAAATGCAAATGCTGATGCTATAAGTTAGAGAACTGGTGTTTGTTGTGGCTTCTTCTTTCTTAAGTGTATTGATAGTGAATGTGTCACATACACCCAGCTAATGGATTTTTATATAATTTATAAATAAAATCTGTAAAAACCGTGTATATTTGTAAAACAATTAGCAGCTACTTCATAGTGTATTTGAGCGATGTCAGCTCCGGTTTTCATGTCTTCCAACTTTTCATCGCGTAAGTCCGAAATTAATATTAAATTGCGTTTTTTCAAATAGAGCTAGAAAAAGGCTTAGAGTGGTTTAAGTTTTACAAAAGACACTATTCAGGAAATTCTTTTAACTGTCAAGTTCCATTAGTATAAATAGCAGTTTTTAAAATTTTACTGTTTTGTACCTGCCAATGCGAAAGAAGTGTAGTGTGTGTTATTTTACGGGTTTTAAGAATCCGTATTGTTTTGTAACATGCATTTGCATTTAAATAATTTGCAGTGATTTTCATAAAAATTTCTCATTAAAACTTTTATCTCCATGCAAACAACGCACATAGGTAGGATGTCGACTAAAATCATATTCATTCATGAAAACTTACTCGCATATATCTTTATGAATAATTAGAGTTTGTTGTTTACTAGTTTCAGCTTCATAATTAAACTTTAATTAGCACGTGTACACGTTTGTGCCGTGTTGTGTCCTGCTGAAATCATTTTTCATAAAACGTTCACGAAAAAAAAGACGAAACAAACCAACAACTGCACCTGGAGTCAAGAGTGTGCCACTTGAACGCACTAAAACTTTTCATAGTTATTCCCCGACGTTCATGACGTCGGCCTGAAATATGTATGCACTTTTAGTATAGGTACTCGTAGTTAGAAAGGAATATTTCCATCGCTAGACTGACGATAGTCCCGGGTGATAGAGTCCTGGATAGCCCCCTGGCGCTTAAGCACATCATATTGCAACCGTTTTGCTCGTGAAAACATCAGCAGAGTCATCAGGTTGCCGCATATGGCAGCGAACGGCACACGTCATCTGTGGTGCGATGTCATGTCGAGTCGGTCCTGCTATAATGTGAAAAACAGGCTTATTCTTGTATCAGTATATTTGCTCGTATCTTTATTATCTTTTAATCTAAAGAGTATGCTGGGAGAAGAAAGACCATAAAAATTTATGAGCAAACTCATTAGAAAGTTTTACTTCCGGGAACTGAGTATGCGTGGGTTCCTTTCCAAGTAGTATGCTACCGACACACAAGGGTACGACCGACAATATGTTATTATCAAAGAGAGGAAAACCCCAAAATGACGTACAACCGCCATATATTTGATGAAATGTATTTTATGTATCTTTTTGTACCACAAGTGAAGGGTACATAAATTAGCCTTCACGAATGAATCTATCCCCATGACTCAGAAAATTAGAAACCATTCGGTACACCGAATGTGAGTCATGCTTCTTGTTTGTTAATTAAACAATAAATTTGTGTAAATATCTGCCGTGTTTTATTAATTCTGCTTCGTTATTGTAAAATAAGCTTCAGCGAATCGCACAGAAAAGATGGATATGTCAAAGGAAAGATTACATATGTAGGTACGCATACATAAAAAATAGGAGTTCCTATTTAAATTTCAAAAGTTACTCCGGTCCCACCTACAAGGATTGGAGTGTATACTAATTTTAGCACTAATCTAAATTAAGTTAATATTTAGAATATAACCAGACTATTTGAAAAGTTGAAAAATAGATAGAGCTACCGCCTATTGGAATAATAGTGCTTTAAGTTTTTATTAATTATTAAATATTAATTATCAATTATATATTTCCATCAGGCATCAAGCTCTTTTGTCGAAAATTAATGCCTATGGAATTGCAGCGAAATGTTTTGGTTTCCTAAAACGGTGCAAGATTATTTTCACTCTTTCAGATTTGGCTACTATTCTCTACAAAGCATGTATTCGCCCTTAACTTGAATACAACCGTTTTGCCTGGGCAGGTGCCCCCAAGACCACATTACTACTACATCTACTAGACTGAATTCAGAGCCGTGCGATAAAAGTTATTGGTGACGTAAATATCGTGAAACCAATCGAATCGCTTTTCATTGTTTTATATCTTATTCCACAAGCGGTGCTCAAAAGAAATATCCAGATGCATTTCGCCCATTCTCGAACCCATCCGTAATACCCGTGCCTCAACTCGAGTCCACGGGTCTATCATTAGACCTATCTTCAGTCGTACTAACCAATTCAGGGGTTCCTTCATTAGCTGCTCAATAATTATGAAGAACGCGTTGCTCGACTCTGTGTTTCCCCATTTGTATGATCTGCAGTCATTTAAGACACACGTGCATAGACATCTCACCTTTTCCTTTCCCTTATTTTCTAACGCCCACGCTATGCTGAGCATTATAAGGGTGCAAATTCCTTGAGCGTATGTACATTATAAAAAAAAGTGAATAATAACTAATCACCAGCGTAAATTTATGACATTTTTCTTTTTGTTAAATAAAGTTGTAATTTGTGAATTAACGAACTTGCGTTGTTCGTTGCCTTAATTTCAAAGGGTTGTTAGAAAGTTTTTTTTTTATTTTATATTATTTCTTTTGGACGATCTGAATAATTACTGTTTACTGATTAAGTTTTTGAATCTCTTCTTCTGAATAAAATTTAGTGTAGTATCGAAAAAAATATTTTTTTTATTAATGGAGTCATGCTTCTTGTTTGTTACTGAAACCACAAATTTGTGTAAGTATCTGCCGTGTTTTATTAATTATGCTTCGTTATCTGAAAATAAGCTTCAGCGAATCGCACAGGAAATATGGATATGTCAAATGAAACATTACATATGTACATACATGTACACGTTCGTGCACGTATACGAGGAATCGGCATTTTATTATAATTAAGAAACCCAGAAACGATTTTCATATATAGAAAAAACAAAAAACAAAAAATTAACAAATCAAGCGACAACAAAAGCGTTAACAAAAGCGTAACTTAAAGTGAAGTCGTTAGTTCTTGAGCTGACATTTTGTAAGCAGTTAAATCTCACACAGCATTTTTGATATTCTGCGTGTGAAGCGTGTTGCGCGTGTAATCCACTGAAAAATAATACTGGTATATATCGGCTTCGACTTGTCTTAAAACAATTGGTTAGCGCTCGGCTTGCGAAAACGTAATTTGTGACGCGATGTGGTGTGGTGCGTGCGGTATTGCGCTTGTTATATATGTAAATCGATTTTTAAGGAGTAAGCTTCAGTCGCACGTCTGAGCTGACACGCACCATTGTTGCCAACTCTCAACGTTGTCAAATAAGCTAAGTTTTGAAAGTTAAGAAGAAGAAATTCAGAATGACATAATTTTAAGTTTTTCATTTGTCTCTGGCTTTACATCCGGCGCGAACGCGTTGAGAGGAGTTTGTTCCGGTTTCTATAAAAAGTACTAGACATTGACATTATTTCGTTTTCGTAACGAACATGAGTACCATTTCTTCTGCTCTAATATAATCAATTTTATATGTCTCCTGTTGATATACAATTATTGCTAATTTATTACAAACTTTCGTTGTCTTTTCAGGAGTTTTCGTATGTAATGCACAAAACGGCATCAAACAACATAACACTCAGTCCAGTTGCTCATGTGAGAAATCATCAACACAAACTCCATGCGAGATGAAACGCAAAAACAACAACAAACAATCGCCTCACTGAGCTTTTCCCAGGACAGTATCAGATTATTTGTGGTTTTATTGTAGTTTACATCAGTTGTAAACATCGTGCATTTCTAGTGGGCTACAATGTATAGCTAAGGACTCTCTTGGCAACTGCTACGATTATTACCAAGATTGTCCTTTAGATATGTTGAAGGATAAAATAACTTTTTTTTCTTTGAATTTTATTTTGTGTCTTACATTAAAATTGTGTCCCGAGAAGAAATTTGCTCAGTTCCGATTGCAGTGAAGTGAAGGTATAATAGAAATTGCTTTGTGCGCAAACACACAAAACACTCAGTCACACACATAGGAGCAACATATCAAAAGAAAAGAAGATAAATTTCGTGTTATTTAAATGAATAAAATTATTAGATGATTTCCCTCTTCAAGTGCAAGTGTGAACGTCATTTTATCATCAGTCAGTACTATACCAAATAGCGACGACGCACATCTATTCAAAGAAACAAATAATCAACAACAACAAAAAAAAAAAAAAACTCGAAAAAAAGGCTTCTCATTACTCCCTTATGTGTCGCGTGTTAAAAAATGGAAAAAATTCAATTTTCAAGCACAACAAAATGTCTTTGGAGTATCGCACCCCATCAATTGATTTTGTTTATTTTGCTGGCGACATTCTACGGCAGAACCGGATGCGACGATTCGCAGGATTTTCAAAGAAACAGTAAGTGAATTCAATTTGATTTGGATTTTTTCCTTCCTTTCTTTTCACAGCATATCTATACAGAGATTCGTATATACATTAGGCGCACATTAGTCGCTGTACAGTGTATACATCCTTTCAATGTACAAGTAAATCTAAATAGTGGCAACAATTTATACTTAATGATGAGTAAAGAATAAGGAGTAGTTGCTTCCATTTGAATTTCATGTTCCGTTGTATTGGATGTTGTTTCAGTGGTTTAGCATCATGCATGATTGCACCGTGGAACGCAAATAGCATAGAAGATAAAAACGTGCGATGCATGCTAATAAACCGCTTTTCATTTAAACATTTCGCATAAAATGGAAACTTTTATGCATACAGTGAAATGTAAAGCACGATCCTAAGAGGTCTTTAAAGTCCGTAAGTATTGTGGGTCATTTGCCTTTTATTACATTTGAGCTGTTAGAAGTTCACATTTATTATTTATAATACTTTTAGTAATAATATCATTTTTATGCTTTCCTTATATCCCAATTTCTGGAATCTGCTCAAATGCAGTCAGCACATTGAATAAGTTTGTAAGTCTTAATATGAAAGGCATGTAAAACAATTGTCCAATGTTCTTTATTGTATGTGTACATTGCACAGTTAGTTCCACTGTACTGTTATTGGAAATCATTATCTTCGTAATTGAATTTCAATTCCCGGCAGTAAAGATTGTTCATAATTTTTCTTCAAAATCATGAAATCCCTGTGTAGTAGAGGGAGAGAGCAGGTCCATCCTGGTGTTAGGTTAGGTTAGGCTAGCGTGGCTGTCGGAGCGTTTCGGATTCAGCTTTGGCCAAATCGGTTTTATCGCTACACAAGTTATATCATTTATCCATCTAAGGTAGGTTTTGTCTGTAGTATCCTGCTTTAACAAGAGTTTGCATGTAGCAATCGGTATGCCTAGTGAGCCGTTTTCAGTTAGAAAACCGGCACCCAATACAGGTGAATACTGAACTGCCCCGCCATCTCTCTGAGAGATGATCGGCAGTCTAGGGCTACAAAAGAGTGCGTAGAGACTGATTCTATGGATAATAAAGCTGCTTGACTATTCGAGGAGATGCGGTTATCCTAAGTGGATATGATGTTTCTCTTCACCCAAGACAGTACTTTTTTAATCGCCATTATTTCTGCTTGCAGAAATCACTGCAGTGATTAGAAAGACGGAGAGAGATACTTATATTTAGCCTTTTTGAGAAAACACCTCCACCTACCTCATTATTAGTTTTTGATCCATCAGTATAAAAACTGATTGATTCATCTTCCGAGATAGCACCTTCTTTTGTAGAAATGCAGTTTCGGAATGTTGTAGCCTATACCTCCTCGTGGAGCCCTAAATGAATTCAGAATAGAGGAGTGTCCGAATTCATTTCTCATCCACTGGGAGGTTGCGTTGAGGCGAATAGTCGAGCTAGCAGCAATTTGTCTGCTGAAAATTTCGAGTGGTATTAGGTTGAATAGTATGTCTAGTGCTCGGAGGGGGCGGTGCGAAGGGGAAGTGCTTAGTTTGTCGCAATTTTTGGATTTGTCTAAGGCAGTCCACCAGATCACCACACCGTACAGAAGTGTAGGTCGCATTACCGAAATATAAAGCCAATGCGTGAGATAAGGCTGAAGACCCCATTTGCTACCGATAGCTTTTTTTACAGAAGAAGAGAAGAAGAAGAGTGCCACTGTGGCTTTACAAACTCTTTCTTGTATATAAGGTTTCCAGCTGTCCAGAATGAGACCAAGATATTTAGCTTTATCAGAGAACGATAAGCGTGTGCCCTTTATATTTTCTAGTGAAGAGGACAAGTTCTGTTTTGTGGGGTTTACTCCCATACCACAACGATCTACCCATTTAGTTAGTATGTTAGAAGCATTCTGTAAGAGTTCCTTCAGGGTATTGAGGTGAGGACCACAACGATCTACCCATTTAGTTAGTTTGTTAACTAACTTCAGGGTATTGGAGTGTTCTCCTGAAACGGCAATAGCAACGTCATCCGCGTAGGTGATAACTCTACATCCCCCCCTTTTCAGGTATATCAGCAACTCGTTCACTACGAAATACCATAGAAGGGGGATAGAACTCCACCTTGCGGCATTACTCTGCAGATGCCGCACCCAGTTTTGAATTTATGATCTGACTTTTAAGCAGGATATTAATTAGTTCGCCAAGTGAGTCGTCTACCTTCACGGCGAACAGTGCAACTGCGATCGCCGATGTGTTGACGTTGTTAAAAACGCCTTCAATATTCAGGAATGCTATAATTGTCTACTCTTTATGGTGAAGTGAATATTCAAAAGAACTCAGTAAGGTATGCAGAGCTGTTTCTAACTGATTTGCCTTTGCAACAGGCAAGTTGGTCATTAGACAGAACAGTTTTCTGCAGCTTTTTTTCAGTTGTCCCAATTCAGATGACCACCAATGTTTTCTTTTCTTGTCTTTAGGATGAGTAAGACGGCATAAGGAAGTCGTTTCTTTGTTGAAAGCCAGGGTGAGTTCCCTGACTTTACAATCAAGCTCATTAGTGCTGAAGGGGATTTTTAAGAGTGCACATTTAAGCTGTCGTTGAAGTTATTATCAATCGTGTAGCATTCACACACAGACTTTGTGTCGTCGCAGTCATCTCAAGTAATTTTATGCACATATTTCGAAAGATTTCGTCCGCTTATTGATGCCCAGAAGCGTTATAAACTTACTTATATGTCATGTTCTTTTCTATGTCGCTCATTTTCGACAAGCAATTTAATGCCTCTGCATTTGTCTTGACATAAATTTGTGTATGCATAGTCTTACATTCTTATTTAATAGATACATTTCTATCAAAAGTTGTATTCCAAAAAGTTCCTTTGAAAAAAATGATCACTTGGCTTCTTGTTAACAAAGTTGGCTGCAGTGTTGATTTTACTTCAAGAACCGTAAAAATAAAAACCGAACCATGTTCGTCACAATTCATAAAATATTCTTTGCCGTGTTTATCGAGGTCCCTTATACGAGTAGTCTGTTTTTCCGTTGACAATGATTGACATAGTTACACGCACAGATGTCACGTGGTAAATCATATTCCAATAAATTATTTTTTTTATTTCTTTTGCTTTTAAATTCAATTCAAGTCTTTCCCAAATTAAAATTAGAAACACCTCACATAAATAATTGAACAAACTCACAATGAAACTGATTGCTTTCCTGTTATGTGAAGAATATGTGTCGTCGTCACCGACAGTTGCATTAAGGACGTTCCTTCAAATCGGCGTTAAGCACTCTCAATGGCAAAGACTCCGCAGTCGGAGTGCCAACATCTCCTCTACACAAATACAAACTCAAAATCGTGTCGAGGAGCCCAAGAACCAAGAGTACAGTAGTTACCGTCAGGGGCATTCGGGAAGAATGCATTTAAAAATCCATCCCATCCCCATGATGAAAATGGGAATTCGTCGTTCCTAAAATGTTTAATGCAATGCGATGCAAGTCGCACAAAACTCTCACCAAAGGACTGAATGTCTTTCCAAATAAAGGCGAAAAGCCATAAAAGTGATTCTGATGTTGTTGTTTTCCATCAACCATCAACAACCAGAAGCGGCGGTGGATTAATGGAGAATTATTTATAGGAATGAAAGGAAACAAACCGAGTGGGTGGCTTGCCGTTGCAGTCCAGCAGCATATGGCGCTGTGTTGAGTTCATAAACAATATGGGCACTCGTTCCCCATTCTGCTGCGGCTCTCACTCAAGCGTTCAAATAAAATTCCTCCGATCAGTGATGCGGTCGCACTGTTTGTTTTGAAATAAGCATTTAGTTTTCCCGTTTCCCCGGCTTAATTGTTTTATTATGTTTTGCATTTGATTTGCATTTTACTTTTGTAAATCTCACGTGGAAAGTTCAAAAAGCAAACACTGATGAACGGACGATGAAGTTGGGAATCGAGATACGAGTATAACACGGTTGAACGCAAATGGTACGCTGATTGACCATGGGCGGTTTGTCAGGATCTGTACACGGCACTGATGGATTTGATGCATTCAAAAATGGTAATTTCGCTTGCAATTAGATGGTAAAAAAGGCAACGAACGGATGATATGAATAGGCCACCACCACCGCCACAAGCTCATCTACTCTGTAGCTTCTAAATACTTTTCTTGGGGTGATTTATATATCAAATAAACAAAGAAATGGGCCTTTCGTGAAGCAGACGCCCACGGTTGAATGGTCCTTTTTTACATCTTTATGCTTTTCTTCCTTATGAATTAACTTTTTGCATTTGTGTGAGCTGCAAAATGGCATTCTGGATTTTTTTTAAATAGCATGCCTTTTGCTCTGAAAGTGGAACGGCATTTTCGCTGACGATGCATTTCAACTTCTCGCGTAAACATTCAAACGTAATTACGCGCTACTACGATCAGCGAAGACATTTTCTTTAAAAAAAAATATTCTTTTTGTCGCATTTGTCTGCATACTCGTACCACGTACCATCAAGAATTTAATGCGAGAATTTGTTTTTTAATTTTTTTGCTTTTCAAGTGCTCATGTCCCCTTGTGCCTCGCGATGGAGTAGTTCAAGCGCAAATAAAGACGCTTCGCGTAGACAATTCCTTTTGTAAATTAAGAAGCGCCAGAACACACAAAATTTAATGTTCGGATGCATTCGTGCCTCACCCGCCGCCACTCGCCAATAAGCAGAAATTCCAGAATAAGTGACGGGTACGCGCACTCGGAATCTTTTGACATGTGCTTCCTTTCATTCCTTTCAGCGTCAATATGAATGTTGCACTTCAGTATGCACTTCTGTATATATTCTAAAAAAACCCCGGTTTGCGGAAACGTCGGATTTTTTCAGTTCTTCTCTGTTTTGATGTATTCTGACGGATTCTTGGCCGCTCTTGTTGATAAAAACCGCAGCAGAGTTATTTTTTTGATTATGAGGAGAAACTCATTAGGGACCATTTAATAATTCCTGGAGCTACAATGACTTTATAAAAATGGATATGTGTCCAATTTACAAAAACATAAATAAGTAAATAAAAAGAAGAACTTTGCGAGATCATTATGTGTGCATTCCGCATGAGGGTTTCTACAAAGCAATTAAACGCGATTGGTCATATGCGATAATAAAGAAGAGAGCTGTGACACATGGCAGATCGCATGTTGCAAAAAAAAATTCCATCCAAATTTCTGTATAAATTGTGAATTCCTTTCGGTAAGCGGGCGTAACGCAGTAATTTTTTTTTCAAAATTCAATTTGGTTTCACATGATTTCCAAAATATATTTTTAGATCAAAAGTGGCACTCTACAAACACCCTGTACAACACATCATACAAATTCATCTACCTTTTTGAAGATAATCCGGGTCTGTAGGTTTATTAACATTTATCACGTCATTGGTTTGTGTAATTGAAAACAAAATTGTCAATCCTTAGTAAAAAAAAGAACAAAGGCTATGTAGCATGACTTGACGCACGATTTAATCCAATTCTCTGACTCACGTCTCTACATACGCTACTATAACATTTTTTGTGGCATGTGCGAATAACGATTTCTCTCGAACGAGCTTGCTTGATGGCAATGAACTAGCGGCACAACACAGGCGGTTATGACTCGTCGATAGCTGCTGAGGAAGGAAGATATAAATCATAGCAGAGGAATAACCCGGCGACGGGCGAACCACTTGTCATGGCACATGCACTTGCAAACAGAAATCATAAATAATATCAACACTGGGACAGGGGCACCCAATGATTTTATTAGTTTTTTGCGTTAATTTTTTTCCATTTCATAAGCGCAAAAGGCCAATGCTTTGTTATAAATGTTTGATTCATATACGTTTCCATCCCTGTCCTGATGGATATACGAGAAGGGTGTTATATGTGCACCCTTCTGGCGCAATTTTCACGCGTCACGCCTTTATGATTTTCACTATAAACTCGCATAGTTTCCTTCGTCATCCAAATGCTGCATGCGTCATCCGTGCCGGTGTTAGTCATGGCTATCGGCGGCTTCTCGTATACTGGGAAATCAGAAATAATTGTAGCCTGTCATGCAACTAAGTGGATGGAAATCGAATCATTTGATTGTAACATGTGAAGAAGTTATAACGGATTCGATTATAGACATTAAGAGGCAAACTATGTGCAAGGATTTTGCTCATGCCAATCAATAGCACCATCAGCATCAGCATTGGATAAAATGTAATTAGAAGTGGATGCAGACAAGTATGCTTACCTACAATAGTAACAAAAAATTCTACATATTCTACTGGGAAGCAATACAAAATTAATTTGATAGATAGATAGGAGGAGTCTTTTCCGAGATTCACGAGTTTTTGTTTTGTTTTATCCGAGGAATGCGTGATAAGTCGCGCAACCATACAACACAGATATTATTGGCAACATTTTGATTAGTTGTTTCGTAATCGGAACGTATGAGTATCTTAATTCTTGAGAGTTTAGCAAAATACAGCCGAAGTTTAATTTAAAACACACATTCCGACGTTGTTCCATTTTAATTCATTTTCCTTCTAAATGTAATGACTTCTACTTTTACTTTTACTAAAAAATTAAAAGTAAAAAAAATCTCAGCTTACTCGACACAAAGTACACATACCTACTCTTACAACGATGGTTTTTTCTGCTCTCTTAATAACAATTTCGCTGGCAAATGCAAAGTGCACATTTGTCCTGCTTTCAATTATGTACACTCGCTTGCAGACACTGGGGACAAAGAAGAACAACAAAAGGATAACCCACATTACCTACGGCTTTAATGTGTCAGGGTAACAACTCCTTTGAGAGTAGTTTTCCCACATCCATCTCGCAAATAGTGCGGCTGAAACGTTTGCTTTTTGCCTTTTTTTCCAATTTTTTTTTTTGAACTGAATTCCCTCCATCACTCGTAGTACTATCTACATGGTTGTATGATGATGGTGAGCTGTGAAAATGTGTGTATATGCAGCAGCAGACGCACTCGGCTACACCAGAGGAGCAGAGATGCGATTCTCTGGATATTTGCATGCACCAACGCCAATGTCAGCAAACGCATTTTAATCGTTTGATTTGTAAGTGGATCAGGAAAAACTCTTAATTGAATATATAAACCGAACAGGGCCACGACATAACAACTTTTATTGTATGAAGGTGTGTGCTTTGTGCTTATTAGAAAAAAAGTCAACACACCACTTGTTCAGTGTTTAATGTGCAAAGCTAATAGCTCTAACCTAGTTCATCGCCATTACCACAAGCGCACAACCAAACCAGAAGCGGTTGCTATACCCACTGTGTTTCCTGTGCCAAGATTGCCATTGTTTAGTTGTAGTTCTTTATTTTTAATAACTTTTATTTAACTTGACTTGACCCTAGACCAACAGTCTGTATTTTCGACTGATCTGAGGTCCTTTTTAACCACCTTTCGCACGACGTAGAGGGCTGAAATTTTGTGAGCAGCTCAATGTCAGGGGCCAATTTTTTTATTCCGCGTTTGATGCGTGGAAGAAAGAAAATACTTTGAAATAGGCCCGACTAATTTGGCGGTTATTACCAAATAATACAATGTAAAAATAAAAGCATGTAGGGCGAGTGGCGTGTGTCGATCTATACACAAAAGTTTGTTCCCGAAAAACGAATTTTTTTTTACATTTACTTGATTATTTATACATCTATATCTATATACTAGGATATCAATTGTCGGATCATTTATACTGTCTGCCTACCGGTAATATAAGGATTAGGAATGATTACGAAGCGGAATCTGTCAGTGATGGGCAGTTCTGTTGGTTGTATCGTATAAAACAATTAAGTTATTTACTTCCACAAACCAAAACAAAAAAAACATTTCGAAAAAACAGACAGACAGACAAACAGGCACTGTTTTACGCATCGCAAGTGCCAAACAAGACTCGCGGCATGCATCACAAAATTTGAGCCATACGAAAGGTGTATAGAAGGGGGACCTCAAGAAGTCCAAAAAAGATGGAAAAACCACTTTTCCGTGCATAGCACATGAATCGCGACTCGCGACACGCGTTACACTCGTGATATCAGAAATGGCCCATGACACTTAGCTGTTTACAACATTTCAGCTCTCTCGGTGGTTAAAAATAACCTTGAAGTAGTCAAACAGACAAACAGGGGTCAAGTCAAGTTAATAAAGGTTTTTTAAAAGACAAATTCCAAGGTTTAACGACTAATATTGAAGGCAATGACACTGGTGGCTTTCTGAAAATAGTGATCTTTCAACTTCGTGCGATTAAAGAACAGAAGAAGAACAGAAGAACAGAATCTCTCAAGTTATTAGCGAATTCTAAGCAGAAGATTATTGGACTAATCTCGTTCTTTAAATGACTTAAAATTATTCCGAATCAATAGGAGAATAGTGCATCAGTCTAATTGATGAGCTTACCTATTTTCAATGCATGCAATAAAATCAGCCTTAAGCCAGGCCACAATACATTTCATCATAGGTAAGCTACTATTTTTGATGGAAGCTTTAAATTGTGTAAAACTGGTAGAGGGATTTAAAAACCAAATGTACCCAACGATAGCCATGATAAGGTTGGTCTTTACGTTGCAGCACAGCATCGACCATTTTTTTATTATTTATTATTAGCAATTAATGTCATTTTCGATTTTAGAATAATCACACGGATTTTCTTCGTCTGATTGAAAACAAACAATAAATTATTATTCACTCGAGTACATCATATATAAATGGTATCCCAATCAGTGATTTCCAATTACACTCGTAAGAGTGAACAACCACAAGTGGCACGGATATAATGCCAGAGCTGGCAGAATAAAACCCAATTAATCTGCGGCTCATTGTCGCAGCATCTAAACAACCACCAAATTCATTTAAGCTTTCCTCTGGCATACGAGTTTTGTATGCAGTGTTATTGCTCGCTGCACAACCAAACCAGAGTTCTTCGATTAGTTTTTGATTGTTATAAATATAGTATTTAAATAGAAAAGGCGGCAAGTCCGCTATTCATTGTGGTGTGTGATTATTAGTTATCGAATATGGCGTTATAACCCACAGCTCACTCTCACCGCAAAATGGGGGCTCAGTATACCCTCCTACCTGAGCGAACTTACGTTAATCAGTAAATTTTGTGTTTGTTTGGAGCTTTTTCAATTCAATTACACCGACATCGCAAATAAAACCACCACGCACACAACGGGTTTGTGCAGTGTGCGTGTCACAGCAATGAATATTGATATGAAATTAATATTAAAAACATTTAAAAACTAATGAATATTTTGGCTTTAGCTGTACTAGTGTTATAGTGACAATGGCAGCGGGACGAAACGTCAGTTGTGAATTCCCATGAACCAATACAAAAGTGACCTAAAGGCGAGGCGCTTCAACTTTTAATTACAATAAATAATAACATTTTTGGTATGGTATTGGTAAATCGAAAATGTGCTGTATTCAGTAATAATTTCCCAGTATGTTCGACACTTGAACTTTATTGCACTTCGACGGTGGATTGAAATTAGTTGGCATAAATGCCGTGTGCTATTGAGCGTGCCGATTTAAAGCAATTATTATTTATTTCCTGATAAAGACTACGAGTGCTATCAAAACAGATTTAGAGGATATAATTATGTATGGTCATTGGTGATAGAAACTATCTGGTATTTTATGGTCTGTGATGAGAGCCGAACTAATTTCGATGCACTTCATTATTTGCATTTATTTCTGACATTTATTGCGTTATGGTTAATTGACTGAAGGACAGAATTCAAAAATATGTACCTATGCTGAATAACTTTGCGGCTTCGTGATCCTGAAGGAAAAATGATTTATTAAAAATTGATTCCTAAATGAAAGCGATGTCAATTGTCGGGTATAAAATCCCTAATTACAAAATCTCAATGGAGAGAATCTGAAAAAAATTATATATGTAAGATATAAGTCTTAAGATTGGCACATTTTACAAAGGGATTTTATAAATTGTGGTTCTGATTATGGGCGCTAGGCCAGTAAACTCGCCCATAAAAAAAATCTGTCTCGGATACACTGATGGACGACGACGACCACGGCAACGAAAACGGCCAAACGAATTTTATCATGAAATGTACGCTCACTGTATAGAGCTCGAGCTGTACAGCAGCTAGCCGATATAATGCTGACATAACAGCAATCCAAGAGATGAGATGCACGGAAAATGGTGTCTTACAAAAATCAGAATATGATACAGCTGTCATGCTCGGGGTGGGGTTTCTAGTCAGCAAAAGAATAAAACCCACCGTTATCGGCTTTAAAGCAATAAATGAACGACTATGCACCGTGTGGGACAGAAGTAGGGTATGAAGCCAGTATTCGGGTAGTATATTGGCACCCATAGCTTACACGAGAACACTTATGATAATGCGATCCCAGCGGAGCTGATTGAAATGGGAGGCCTCACGATACACCAAATAATTCATGAAATAATGGTGCAAGTCTGGGAGAAAGAAGCGATGCCAGAAGACTGGTGAAGTGGCATCCTTAGGCCATATAAAAGAAAGTAGATATCACAGCTGCAGCAGTTATCGTGGTATAACGTTGTGAAGTACCGCTTATAAGACTTTCTCCTCTATCCTTCAAGACAGGATAGCCCCATACGCTAATGTCATCATTGGTCCATACCAGTGTGAATTTATCATAGAAAAATCAACAACTTATCAGATTAACAACATTAGGCAGGTGCTGGAAAAATGTTTTGAGTTTCAAAACTCACTACACCATCTTTTAATAGACTTTAAAGCCGCCTATGATAGCATAGCCAGAGTAGAACTTTATAAAGCCATTAGAGAATTCAGCATCCCAAATAAACTGACACAAGTATGTAGGTTGACAATGACCAATGTTATGAGCGAAGTAAAAATATCCGGATCACTTGCATGCGTCCTATTTAACCTGGCGTTGGAGAAAGTGATTCGAGACTCTGACGTAACAGCGAGATGAAGAATCCTTTATAGGTCCACTCAGATACTGGCTTACGCAGACGATTATGACATCGTTGGTAGAAACCCAAGAGCTTTACAGGACGCTTTTATGCAGATCAAGCGGGCGGCACGAAATCTGTGCCTACACATAAATGAGAGCAAAACCAGGTACATGGTGGCCAGGTCTGCGTGCAGAAGATCCAATATTGGTCCCGCAATTAAAATAGTGGAGCGCGAATTAGGAGTAGTGCAACCCTTCAACTATCTCAGATTAACTTCAGCAGCCGATAACAGCATGGAACCAGAAATACGCGCACGCTTGCTTAAAGTCAAAAAGCCTACTATACTCTTCAAATCCAGGAACTTAACCACAACACCCAAGCTGCTGGTATATAAGAAAATGGTCATAATAGTACTTGCATATGGATCCGATACCTGGGTGCTTTGCAAAAAGTATGCTGACGTAGAATTTCTGGCCCCGAATGTTAGGAAGGACGATTTCGGTGACTCTTTAATGATAAGATCTACGAGCGTTCCTGCGATATCGACATCGTGATGATAATTAAGCTCGGTAGGCTTCGGTGGGCAGGACACCTAGCTCTCATGAGCAAAGAGGATGGTGACATGAAAAGTCCTTTGCCGTAGGATTTATGGAAGACGACAGCGAGGCCGGCCAAGCCTACGCTGGAAGGATGGTATAGAGCAGAACGCCCAAAGTTTAAGGATTCCAAACTGGATGGAATCACCCCGAAATCGGGACCGGTGGAGAGGACCGGACCCCGGTTGTAGAGCCATATACGATGATGATGATGATTCTGATAATGAGGTTTATTATTTGAAAATTCAAAATTCAAATAGCGCACTCAACCTTAGTTTTGGATATTATATGCTACATTGGATCTTCTAACTGTCTAGGGAGTTACTTACTGCCAAATATTCGGAGCTCATATTTCTGATGAGATCTTAGGAAAAGCTCACTTAAAAATCCATTAAGTGCAGTGTGCTTACCGCTATTGAAAGACAAGTTCCACATTTCTATCGGAGACGTTAGCAAAAAGATGCACCAAATAAAATAAATAAGATCTACGAGAAGCACTTGAGAGTTATACAATTTACTCGATTGTTTTCACTGAAGGATTAAATTTCTTTTCTTTAACGGTATTTTTCTGCTTTATTTAAAGTTTTAATTTAAATTAAAATTAAACATCACGTCATTAAAAGGAACTCTAAAGTGTTGATTTTATTTTAATTGTCAACGTTAGTTGGTTTCTAGCATTCGGTCAGCGTTAAGCTTCAAGCAAACAAAAAAATAGAAAAAGAAAAGAAAAAAAAAATCAATTCAATTTAACACGAAAATTACATTTTATGGCAATCGTACATATCCAACAAAGGACTGCGAATCTGCTTCTCCTCCTCTATCAACGTCACAACCAGCGCCATCATCATCATCAACGCCATCATAATCACCGTCGCACTCTCGTCGAGAGAAGTCCTATTCACAATACGAGAAGTGTGATGAACGCGCGACTGCTGGTGTCTGCTTGAATTGGTTTCTGATGGTAGTTGGGAAGGAAAGGGTGAGGATGGGATAGAGCTCCACTTACACATCCCTACAATGACTGCCAGGCTTTCCGACAT
Organism: Nephrocerus scutellatus; assembly: GCA_947095585.1. Classification (NCBI taxonomy): domain Eukaryota; kingdom Metazoa; phylum Arthropoda; class Insecta; order Diptera; family Pipunculidae; genus Nephrocerus; species Nephrocerus scutellatus. The sequence continues at coordinate 139,227,137 of OX352761.1, read as the reverse complement.
CAATTCAGTTCTCATTTCGGTACGTAGGTATGAGTATTTCTTTTTTAATCGCTCTTATAATCTCACGCAGAACATCAGACATTAAAAGGACACTTCACAAAAACACACGCATTCCTACAAAACAAAGATGAAACATTTTGCGTTTAAAAAGCGATCAGGAATTTGAAGATAAACAAAAAAACCAAGATAATTTTTTCCATCTGTTTACGCGTCTCTTCTAGAACTTTAGTGTTAATTATATTTTTAATTTCTCCCTCTGGTATTTAATGGAACAACAACAACAACCATCACAACAGCAAAATCAGAAATGAGAAATTACTGGCACAGGACAGCTCGTTTGCTTAGAATTTCTCTCGTTAACACAACAAAAACAAGCAGCGGTGGGGGCGGATGGGTGGAGCCATAAATAAATTAAGTGAAAATCATAGAAACAAATCTCGCCACATTAGGTTGGCTTAAGTATAGGAGGATATCCTTGTCCTTGTACTCAATCGCGGCTTCATCTCTATTTAGCGACGACGGCGGTGATGGCATGATGTTGTCGTTGCCTCGTCGGCGATGCCTTTCTCATTATAATTTAATTTTTTATTTTTTCTTTTATCTTCTTGCGTGCCGGTAATTGCATCTAATTATTCCGGTAGGAAACAATGTGGTGAGCAAATTGACGCTCCATTGACAAGACGCAAAATCTTAACGATTGATGGTAACTTGTATTTCATACACATCATTGCTTCACCCCTATTCTTTTTTAATAATGCGTTTGAAAGGGATTTGCGCCCTTATAATAATTCTTATCTTACCACGGGTTTTTAGATGTTAAGGTGTGGAAAAGATACGATGTCTGTTCACATACCATATTGTGACTTGATTGCTTGTCGAATTTTTTGATGCGGAAATAAACATTTCGGAAAATCATTTCCCATTCGTGTACACGTAGAGAATGGCTGAAGAAGGAATCTTTCAAATTAAACAGTTCGTTTGCTGATGGGCTTGCAGGTGTTGTGTTGAATTAATGTAGAGGTGGAAAGCTACCGTATACCCTTGGGTACAAAAAAATCGCACATTAATCAATTTTCAACAAAAATTCAAAAATATCAAAAAATCCAATGTTTGTTTAATTTTCGCTACTCTACTCCGTACCCCGACCAGCCAACAAAAGTTCAAAAATATCAAAAAATCCAATGTTTGTTTAATTTCCTTAAATGCAGATTCAAAGCCTATTTTAACACCTATCCAGTAGTACTTTTTTGGTACTTATACCGTGCCAACATAGTGATTTTTGGAGAAAACATCTGAAGTACATGTTTTTTTGTGAATATGACAGCATGAAAATTAGTGGTAAAAATCGAATTAAAACATGGAAATCAGTAAAAAACATTTTTATTACTAAGAAATATTTTCTCCTTTACCATAAATGACAGCTTCCATTCGATGTTTCATTGATTTCACCAAAGTTTTTACAAAATATTGAGGTATCGCCCCCCATTCCTCTGCGATCGCCTTTTGCAGTTCATGGAGACTCGTTGGAGCAATATCTCTGGCTCGGTCTCTTTTTTTCAGCTCGTCCAATAAATGCTCGCTGGGATTGAGGTCCAGGCTTCGAACTAGCCACTCCATAAGAGGCACATCCCCCTGTTGAAGATACTGGTACACTATACCAACAGTATGCGGTCTCGCATTATCCTGCATGAACAGGAAGTTTTCACCAATTAACCCGGCAAAAGGTACGACTGTTCATTGTTCTTCTGTCCAATCCAAATGCTCTCGATCGAATTGAAGGCGGGCTCGTCGGTGAGCCGCGGTCAATTTTGTGCCGTTTGGTGGTCTGTATGCAGTCAGATCACCATCTCGAAGTCGTCCTCTAACTATCCACCGACTTACTATGACTTCACGAACTTTTTGGAGAGCGGCTACCTTTGGTGTGGTATTAATTTTTTTTATTCCGGATGAAGATGTAATCGATAGAAGACCGTTCAGGCTAAGCGTTGATATGTAAATGATGACAATTCCGAACGTGCGATTTCGGGGTATGCTATTGTATTGTTGATATTGAATTTAGAGGTATATTCGAAACTCTACGGTATGCATTTTACAAAATCACTTTTTTGGCACTTTATAAGGAAAAAAAGGGTCCACTAGATAGCTGTTGAAATAGACTTTGAATCTGCATTTAAGGAAATTAAACAAACATTGGATTTTTTGATATTTTTGAACTTTTGTTGGCAGGTCGGGGTACGGAGTAGAGTAGCGTCACTAGCATTCGCGTTCAATGGCGCTACATATTAAAAAGCAAGTGTAGTAATTGCGGTGCTATCTACTGTAGCGTGCAGCTAACAGCAGAGTCGGAGTATCGTAGCGTCACTGGCATACGCTTTCAATGGCGCTACCTACTTAAAGGGCAAGTGTATAACTTGCGGTGCTATCTACTGTAGCGTGCAGCTAGCAGCAAAGTCGGGGTAAAATAGTGCCACTGGCATTCGCATTCAATGACGCTATTTACTAATTTAACCAACAAGGTTCTTTGAACAAATGGTGATCCTGAGATCATAAGTTCACTGCCGAACTATATTGAAACTTTGTTCCTCCGAAAGTGCAGGAGGCACTGCTGTAGTACGTGTACTTTTGCAGTATTGCTCCACCACCAATATGTTGGAATTTCGCCGTGCATTATATGTGGGTGCTAGGAAAGACTTTTTGGGAATTACGTTAGTGGCTTTTTGGAAAAGTTATAATTTACCATTATCGTTGTTGTTGGCCTTAACGTAGTTATATTTCCCATTGATAATGCTGCACGGCGACTGATGTTTTTGTTTTTAAGCAAAAGCAAATTTTCTAGTGGGTGATTTGAACATCTACCGTCGGACGGATGTTTCGATTGTAGTCGGTGGTCTTATACATATCTACGTGTGACTATTGCGCTCTATACAACTCCGAGCACTAATCGTGAGTTTTATTTTAATGTTTACAGGCATTTTCTTTTGAAAAAAGTTTTCCTCCCCTCGAACCTGCGATTCGGTGAGACGGACGCAGTGTGGTCGGATGCATTGCAGGAGTTACTGCTGTAGTAGACACACGTGTACTTTTGCAGTATCGCTCCTTAAATGGTGTATTGCACACCACACCAATTAACGGTTGACCTCCTGTGCCATGTATCAGTGTTTGCCCAAATTGCATAGATAAAGACATACTAGCTGTACGACGCTGCTCCTATAACCAATCATTATTATTGAACCTACTTGACTATTCGAGAATATTAAAACTCTGGTGCTTCTGTTACCTTCTTTACGCTTAACATTGGCGAAGATTTAGTTGACATGTACTACGACATTTTCATAGAGTGCCCGAATATCTAACCTCGAACCTCTGTTGGACGTCTATAAAAATTACATTGCAGTTAGCCGGCAGATGCACACGAATATTGTTAAGTTCTAAACTTATACGCACAATAGGAATACAATTACAATTAATTAAAGTTTTTTGCTGTCACATACACAGCACAATACATACACAAACGAAAAGTTGTTGCAATTTTCAACATAAATCATAGAAACATCGGGTTCACTTGTGTGCGGTTATTTCCATTTTGAAATTATAAATAAATTATTATTAGTTTTTGTGTATTTTTGGAATGTATAGTAACCGCAAGCTCGCATCGCACACGGATTGCGTAAAACAAAAACAAATCTATTTTTGCGCAGAGCGTTCCCGCTCGTTCGTTTCGTTTTGTCATCAGCTGGTTGTGCTGGTCGCTGGCCTAAGTTCGTGTCGCACGAATTTTAAGCTAAAATTGTTGGCTGCGATTCAAAACTCAAATATAGCAATTTCGCACGCACAATAAAAATACTCGTACTATACTCGCAGTGGTTTGTTTTGTTGCTGCTGCTCCTGCGTATTTCATTTGGATAATGTTATTCACCCGCCATCACCCATCTGCGTGTTATGGTTTTTCGATTTTTAGGTTTCTATGCTTTGCATGTTCCCCACAACCTGCCCAGCTGAACTGAATGCGTAAATAATTAAGCGAGAACTCGTAAAATTTGGCAGGATTCATGTTTTCGATTTCATTTTTTGTTTAATTAGAATACAATCCTAGATATACTACGAGTATTTGTATACACAAAAGAGTGTTTTTGCAAAAATTAATTGCATTTTCAAAAGTCGATACAATTTTAATTGCAAATTTGTTTGTTGAACAATTAGTAGGAGCACCGATTCTTCAAAATTTCAAACAAGATTTTTCGATTTTCACGCTTAAGCAAACAGTTTGTGTTATTCCTCTTTATTTTCAAATTACAAAGAATTTTGTCGACGCTATGAATGTTTTTATTTCTTCTTTTAGAAGGAAGTCATGATTCGCCAGAAGCTATCTTTACTTTGTCTATCGTTTAGAATTTTAGATACATTTTCTAGATTTCCATGTAACAAGCAACTCACTCTAAAATATCTAAACAGACTGTAAATCCATTTAGTAATTGCAAAATATTTAGCGCTCCCTTTCCGTGAGTTTACTCGAAAGCCCTCAAAAAATTTCAAAACCGTTTGTCCAAATTGTGCCGTGCTCATAACATACGAGCATAATGACCATGTCAAGGCAACATCTTTCGTAGCTGCTGGTAAATTAGAGATGCATTGAGAGAACTCCCACCAGATGCTTAACACATTTAATCATGTGATGGTGCAAGAGCCCATCTCTTAGTGGACTGAACGGGGCGCTGTCTAATCATAACTGAAACGTTTCCCAAAAAACTTTGGCCGAGGGTGAGGGTGAGTGTGAGAAAAATCGTTGTCAACATTCTTGTTATGTTTGTCATGAGTTAATATGCGCGAGAGTTTACGATTTGTCACGTTGTCGCGGGGAGCAGATCATTTTTTATTTGAAATTCTTATACAGAAATTCCACTGGGAAGTTTACAGGAAGAATATTTATTTAGTTTGGCTGAAGAATTTTTTTATCCGTTTGTTGATTAATGGTTGCCAGTTAAACAGCTGTTCGTTTTATTTAACCGAAAATATGACGTGTCTACCGCAATGTTAACATGAATTTAATTTCACATTCAGTTGATATTTATCAGATATCAGTGATGTGCGTAGAACGGCCCGGTTCTAGACGAGGAATTATGGACAATTCTGTCATCAGTCTTCATCTATGTAGTAAACCGACGTTTGCATCGGAATTAATCTGACTGAACCCGATGTTAAACTAATAAACTTCAACGGGAAATGACGAATCGAAGCCAAAGCCTCGGCCGAATTCCTGTTGACCAGTTGATGTCTTTATTTAAAGTTTTGCACGATAATTTCTATTTTCAGCTCGTTATCATTTTGCGAAGAAACTGAATTCAAAAGTTTCTCATCTTAACGATGCACGTTCCAACGAAGCTTGTTGTTAACGTACAAACCGCCGAGTATTGCGAGTTTTTCAGTTTCTTTGATTCAAGATCCATTCATGCATAAAGGTTTGGGTTTAAATTACTGCTTTGGGTTTTGGAAGCGTTAAATTCATCTCTATTGTGTAGCCCCCATCTTGTTATGCTGTTATCAAGATCAAATTTAACGCTTAAAAAAGTATTAACCTAATACAAAACTTGGCTATATACATACAATGTTTTTAGTTTCACCTTCAGGAGCAAGTATTAATAAATTCTTAGGTGAACCCACCCTATAGCAAGCAAAATAAAGTTGTCTGTGGGAAAAACTTGGCGATCTCCAATTCGTTACTCCGCAGTACTTAAATGCCCCTGTACCCATGTGATATATTGAAACGCAAGTTTTTCTGGATATTGCAATCTCCTAAATCTAGAAGGTAGATCCGTTGAAATGAGGGGTAGTCTTGGTATTAAAACTGTTCACCCTCCATTTCCTGACAAGATAGTTGCTTAAATTACATTGCCCAGCATCAATTTTACGCACCGTTGTAAAGTTTTGGTGAGTCGAGACTTTAAGTAAAGTATGATGTGGTGGTGGATTCAGCTCATTTATTAGCTCTGCGATATGTTAAAAATTTAGATGTCAATTTTTAATTGCCACGGCTTATTTTACGACTACTAATCTACCCTCTCCAATTTGAAGTAGGAGAGACAATGTCCTCACCCGCCAAACTAAGCCGGTCACCGAATACCATTCTAAGCACTACTATTCATCTGACTATATAATCCCGAAAGCTATAGAATTGACACTAATATCGGTTACCCCCTCTGCAGACGACCCAAACCTCTAAAACTATTTTTCCATCAGTATTCACCTCAGCGACCCCGAAAACTATAGAATCGATACTAACATCGGTCACCACCCCCTCTACTATCGACCCCGACCCTCTGAAGCTGTCTTACCATCACTATTCACCTTAGCGACCCAGAAAATTACAAAATAGATACATATATCGCTCCCTACCATCTGCTGTTGATCCTACCATCACCGGGCTGTCTTACCATCACTATTCACGTCAGCTACCTTGAAAACTATAGAATCGACACTAATATCGGTCACCACCCCACACCCTCTGCTAATATTATAAAGAGGTAACTTTGGTTTGTGTGTAGGAGGTAGTCTTCGAAGCTGCTAGACCTATTTCAAAAATTCTTTCATCAGTATTTAGAATGGACTTTTAGTGTGAACATAGGCTATATATTATCCCGTTCAAATAAAAGTGCCTTTCGGGGTGACCAATTTTGTAACTAAATAACTAAAGTTAATGAAAAAACGGTCGGGCATCATAAAGACTGTGAGCTGTTTGCTGCACTGTACGTTGCGCTGCTTTCTATGCTGTACAAATGTTACGGCATATAGCGGCATCATAATGACTGTGTGCTATGTGCTGCGCTGCTTTGTACGTTCTATAATCTATATATACATATAAAAATTAATGTCTGTTTATTTGTAATACGACACTAAAACTCAAAAACTAGACAGCCGATTGAGCTGAAACTTTCACAGAATACGCGTCTTAACAAAATCTCACTAAACTCCGTAGTGCCAATACGATCGAGGTGGCGCTTTGTTTAGGTTTAGGTAATAGTACATCCCTCCGTTGTAGTGATGGTAAGGTGGAGATTCATGTGTGCGGGTGGCGCAGCGCATGGGAAAAGCTAGTTGTATATATATATATATCGAACAACTTTTTATAGTATTTTGTACAATGATTGCGAGTATTTAAGAATAGTTAGCTTCTCTATTAATTCTTTATATAACTGTGCATGTTCTTTTGCTGCAAGTCAGGATAAAATGATAAGCGGGGAACGGTAATTTATTGGCGCTCATGTCCGATGGTAATTTCTTTGCAACGCCTGTCACACTTTTTGACAACGTTTGCATTATCACGCATACGCAGGTCAACTGAAGTATCAAAAAAGCGCTGAACTAAAACCAGAATAAAATTAGCACATGTGTCCCTCAGAGTGTGTGATATAAACTGGTAAATCGCACTTAATCTTTATTGTATCTGCCCATACCATGGATGTTGACATTTGTTATTTTCCAATTTATCAAATATGCATGCAAGGAAAAGGCCTTTTTTCCCTTCGAGATTGCTGAGTACATAATCAGCTCTATTTACATATTTATTATCCTTTCGATTATGAGCCAACAAACATTTGGAAAATAGATTGCGATCCGACAAAACTACGACTGCAGTGATTCTGTTACTGTTCTTTGATGGAACGGAATATGCAGCGTTCACGCTCATCTCTTTTTCGGATTTCTTTGGCATATACATTTGAAGTTTGAACCTTGTCAGGCTTCAGCCAGAAAATGGAAATTTTCATTTAATTTGCGGTAAAATACAATACTGGACGTGCAAAGGTTTGTTTCAATTTTTAATTGGTTTTTGTTATTTTATTAATATTTGGTTGCGACTTTTTGTTCGAACTTGGGAATGGAATTCGCTTTCTCTTCCCTCAACTGTGCTGCATTTCAAGTACATACTTGACGTAAGCAATTAGTATTACTTTTGATTGATGCTAATTATAAATTGCATAATTTCAAATAATTCACTCGTAAACTCATTTGCTAAACGTCAAACCGCATCATGGCTTGTCCACTGGGTGACACCGAATCTGTTTGTGGTTTTCTCAAATTGCAGTAGTTGTAGAAATTTTTTGCTAAAACAACGGTAACGGATAAAAGTTACTGGTATTAACTGATATCTGGCTATAACTGTCCAAAATTTACTTTGAAAATCGAACGTCGATTTGAAATCGGACCAAGATATTTGAATGTTTCTTAACTCAAATATTGGTTATCCGTCTAGATTGATGGCACTACTTGCCATACGGCGACTTATTGAAAATTTGTTTATTTTAATAAATTATGAACTTGTCGCAATTTCCAGTAGAGCGAGCTATATGTAAAGTAAAAGTAAAAGTAAAAGTTTCGTTGGAAAAACAGCAATAACTGACGACGTCTAAAATGCTAAAATTTTTGGAGTTGCTAGTAACACAACTTCACAATTGAACGAAAAATTAGCCAGAATGCGCTTTGTCCAGGAACCCATCGAAATTATTTTCAAGTAGGTACGGGTATTATTGCGAAGCCACAGCAGCCTAAACTACGGAAACTCCGTAGGGATTTTACAATTAAGGAGCTAAGAGAATTTAATGGCAATCAGCCAGATGGCCGTGTTCTGGGTGCTGTTAAAAAGTAATTTTTAGTTTTTTTATTTGATTTTGATATCAATATTTAAATACGAAATCTTAGTAGGTAATCATATTTCCCTTCTAACAGAGATAACCACCTGGAAAAATTAACAGATTTGTTGAATTTGAAAAAATTGGTAGTTATTCCTGAAGTGAGCGTGTGGAGCGTCCGTCAGATTTTCTTAAGCGAGAACGATGCAATTCACTTGAGCGTTTTCTTACTTCTTTTAGCTTTTTCAACAAGTTACAGTATAAATCTTCGCAGAAGTCCCAAATCTGTCGTATTCTCCGTTTATGCCTGTACAGCAAAGATAAAAAGAAAATCAAGAATTTTCTTACGCCTCACTCAATCGCCCCTCTCCAAACTTTCGGCAATCAAAGAAAATACACGCACAAACATATCAAATTTCATCCTAGCGGCAGGAAAAGTTTTACAGTGAAAAATTCAGCGGACCATTTCGCTCAGGGATAAAGAATGTCTGGATTTAGAAAAAGGTGGAAATGAATTCAAACAAAATAATTGCTGTTTTCCAAGTTCTTTGTTGCGTAACTGAGCATACATTTGAAGAAGCGGAAAACGACAGAAATTGTAGATATTCAACAAAAAATAACAACGCTTTGAGTTGCAGAGAACAGTTGATTGGGACAGACGCCTTCAAACACCATCAGCGATGTTCTGGAACACTGCTCTAATTTAAAAAATTTAAATTTTCTTTGGAAAAGTGGAACAGAAGAATATAAATCTGGTATAAAGTACGAATTCCGTCAAAAACAGAGACCACTGGTTAAGTTTAAGAGAAAAAAAATAATTTTTAGCTTCTTCTTTTTATATGCTACAAGACACCGCCACGAATGAACATCCTTCAATCAGTGAACATTTGTATTATTCTATTAAGGAATTTATACTGCCAGAGTTGTGGGAAATATCATTCAGTAATCTGGAGATCACTCCATGGTTCTCCTTTTATTGTAGGGAGTCCATATCGCTCTTGTATGACATAGTTGGTCAAATTTTGTTGTTACCTAGTAAGAGGGAATTACTGAATTCGACTGAACTGATTCTTTCTGATTGTTTCCATAAACGCGATGTCCAAAAGGGCGATAGCCTTCTTTCGCGATAACCTTCTTTCTATTTCTTCACCTTTGTCAATACCATTTGTGATACTGTGCCGTGAGCCTTGGCGCCCATATGATGTTTATATCCAGAAATGTTATCACTAACTTTAACTTTTTAACTTTGGCCCTCGCATCAGATTCTTTTTTTATATGGTAAGAAAATAGAGAGTTGCAAAGGATTACTTATTCTCAGAGCATCGTTATTTAGCTTTAAACCTAGAAATTCGACCTGCTATTCTTAATGCCTTTAGAAATAAAAAAAGGGCAAAATAGGGTATATATAAGAAAACTCTAGGGAGCACCTAAAAATTATAAAAGGGAACTCAGAAGAGCGCAATGGAAGTCTTGGAGAATCTTCTGTGACAAAATGCATGGAGATCTGAGACCTCTCACCCTAGAAAGATTCTCTCTGCAACCACTGCAAGTTACATTATAAAACCGGATAGTTCTTGGATGGTCTCAAGTGGGAAATCCGTGGGGCTTCTCATTGAGACTCACTTTCCTGATTCATTTCGGTTTAGTATTTCAATAGAGACTAGCTATTACCAAGAATCCCACTCAATGTACATAGGAGATATCGTGAATTAAAAGCAAATACAGTGGGCAATAAGCGGGTTTAAATCTTACAAATCGGCCATCCCAGATGACTCTCCAGCTGCTACCGTAAAGGGCAGATTTGGGAGGCCAATTGCGACACTAAAGCTTGTGATTCGAAAAGAGGCTGAAGCTACAACGAACAATAGGTGGGAAAGTGTCGACACTTCAATATTTTAAGACAAGTTTGGCCAGAGCTGGGTTTGTGGCGTTGAGTTGCGCAAATCTCTCTACAAAGACGTGAACAAAAAATGTTTATGGGGATACTGACAGGACACTGTCTTCTGAGATATCATAAATCCTACAGAAGCTGCATGGACGAGGAGTAGGAGGAGACAATAGAACATCTTCTTTGCTCCTGATTGGTATTAGCGTATACACAAGGCAGAACACTTAGGTAAACGATTGATGAACAACCTCTCAGATCTCGAAAACGTCAAAGTGCGAGTGTAAGATAGTATTTCATTTGTATTTTAATTTAGCTTTCATACAAGTTTGGAGATGCATCAAATAAAAGAAATAAAGACTAAGTTATCAAGGTCTCGCCTCGAAACGTTTCAAAACAAGTTGAAAATATATTATGTTCGCTCTCTTTCTTTCAATATATCATAATTATTGTTCTGTGGATGTGATATTTAATTTCTTTTGTTCGTTCACGCGGAAATCCAAGGTTAACTTGACAAAGTATCCAGCTTTTTATTGAGTTGACTAGCAAAGAAGATTATTTAAGTTATTCAGGTAAAACTAACAAAAAAATGCCCTTGATCGTCCCACATCATGGTAACGGGTAGCATCGCATCGGCATCACAAGGAAATTTAAATTAACTCGACACACACAGTTTCGACCTCCGCCGTAATTCGCTGCTTTGCATGTAAATTGCGACAAAATGGACAAAATTCAAAGCGAATATACACACAGCAACCATGTAGAATATCTGATTGCGTTCCAGAAAAAACCCCCGCCTTTTGCTGAAGTTTATTGTTGTTTTTTTTTACATTAGACGTTGGGATGTTGACGATGGATGATGATGAGCACAAAAGGATCTGTTCGTACTATGTGTACCATCAGCAAACTACGTACCTTACTTTCCTTCCAATAGGCCGACGAGAAAACTGACGTCTTCCATAAACACACACACACATATGAAAGCTCTGTGTAAACTCGAACAAATGCCACCTGAATGCCAGTCATATTTAATACATAATGATTACTGTTTTAACTGAGTCAGGGATAAGGCCTAATGAGCTCATTAACCACTCATGTTTCTCGTAGCTGGTGGTGCGTGTTGTAAAGACGGACTGAAGGTCCTTGCTACATGTGTGTTTTTCTTTCACTGCCTGATAGTTCTTTGTACTTCTACGTGCATCGCAACGATATTTTGCGGATGCAATGTTAAGTTAAATTTACGGGGTTCTTAGTTCCACCAGCTTAAGCGAACAATTATTTGATTATTGCCGAAATAAATCGGTTCGGTACTGCAAAATAATCGATCGACAGAAAATCGCAGTATTCTAACAGGAAAAGTATTCGTATCTGAGAGCAGAAAACTTTGAAGCCAACGGCAACGATTCTCTGGCAATCGCATGATTCTGGCAATCTTCCCGTTGAAAGTATGTCACGCAGAGTACATCAAGTTAGTTCAAGTGTGTACTCAGTTGCTCGGTCGCGCATTACGAGTAGGTATATGCCATGCATGAAATAACCGCTCTTGCAAATCTCTTCGAAGGACTCTGATTGCGTATTTATTCATAAAATTGACAGTTTGCCTGTTTGCAGTTGACATTCAGACGCACCGATGCATTCCGAATGCGAATATGAACTTTCCGTCGATGTCATGTATGTGCAGTTCATTATGTGTGATGTGGATGAACTACGCGATGTTTTACCTGCGCAATCATTGCTAAGTAATTATATCAGTGGAGCGGAGTGGAACGTCAAACATATCTGCTACTTCACTTCACAGCTTCACAGATCGGGAATCGACCTCATGAACACCATGAATATAATACGCCTGCCTATTCACATAGTCGTGACATCTATCAAATTTTGTAATTTCATAGTGTGATTGTGTGATAACTATCACCTCTCTTCTCTTAGCCGTATGGAAAGTTAAACGTCATTTGAAATGATATTTAATGATAAAAATTTATAAAAGTAACTAGCTGTTCCCGGGCGCTTCGCTACTTGCAAAACCCACGCCCTCCTATTACCCGCGCAGTGGCTGATACTAAGATTTTACATTTCCCCTCCAATATTTCTATCTAAACTCGATTTAGTTTAAATTAAAATAACACCCCACCTGTATGTTATGTGTTGATACATTCAACCGTCCCAAGCTATCGAATCCTACCAACTTATTTTTGATGCAATTGACCAAATAATCAACACTTTTGACTTCCTTGACGACATCCTTATTTTCGGCGATTTTAATTTCCCCCAACCTCACTATACTCTATCAGATGATAAATCCTTTTTCATTGCTTCGTATCCCAACTCAACCAGGGAATTTCTCTTTGTAGATCGACTTACAGACTCTAGCCTAAGCCAAGTTAGTGGCGACACTAACTACATGAGTAGTTAATTAGACCTTATTTTCACAACTGATCCCATTAACTCCTCTGTCTCGCTTAGTCCTCTATCTCTATCGACTATTGATAATTTTCACACCTCCCACTCTTCCTCTTTCTTTTTTCCACAACTCTCCCCTACAGTCCCCTAAGTCCCATCCTCCCATAGTTCTCTCTTCTTGCGACTTTCATAAAGTTAATTTCCGCAAAATCAATGACTATCTTAGCAGGTACTCTTTTGAGTTTCTATCTTTAAATGATGCCATCTCCATTTTTTACAGAGGATTACTTAGTTCTATTTCTCTGTATGTTCCATTCTCGCACCATTAAACCTCATCTACATCTCCCCCTTGGTATAATCGAGGACTTCGGTCCTCACGAAATAAGAAAAACAGGTTATGGGCGACGTACCTTCGTACTTATTCTATTTTCGACTTTTCCAACTACCTCGGTACTACCTCTACCCGCGCTATATTAATAAAGCTCCACTACTCTCCTTCCCCCTCTCTTACCTCTTACAACCATCCCATTCACAACGAGAATTTCCTCAAATTTTGAAGACCTCCGATACACAAAAAAATATCAAAGAATGATGTAACTAATTATCATCCTATTGCTAAACTTTCTCGTATAGTCAAACACTTCGAAAGTATTTTATACGAAACTTTAAGCCTCCATTGCAATTCTCTTATCTCTTCGAGCTAACACGGCTTTGTCAAAGGTAGATCAACACCACTAACCTCGTTGAATTCGTGTCCATCGCCCTTAAAGCCTTAGAGAGTGGCAACGAAAACGATGTTGTTGCAATTGATTTCAGTAAGGCTTTTGATAAGATATCTCATCGATTAATCCTTTTTAAATTGTCTTTCCTCGGCTTTGAACCCATATTGTTAAAATGGATATGTTCCTATCTAGAAAACGGTTCGCTTTGCGTCCTCTCAATCACATTCATGGCAACCTCTTGTGTACCACAAGGCAGCCATTTGTGTCCCTTTTCTTTATTCTAACTATAAATGATCTTGAAAGGGTCATCAAAATCTCCGCCCTCTCTATGCTGACGATACCAAATTTTTCAAACCAATTTCTTCTCCATAAGACTCTTGTTTCCTTCAATACCTAGACAGTTTTTCGATCTGGTGCCATAAAAATTGCTTAGAGCTAAATATCACCAAATGACAATCTATTACCTTATCACGTGAGTCCAACAAGCCCCATTATTGTGTGACTCGGAGCTAAATTTCCGTTCTCATATAGATGAAAAAATTCTTATAGCCAACTCATCACTTGGCTTTATCAAACGGCGGTCCAAAGAATTTTTCAACCTTTATGTGACTAGATACCTCTACATAAATTTTATCTGTCCCCTTCTCGAGTACGCTAGTCAAGCATGGTCCCGCTATCATCAAATTAATGTTTCTAGAATCGATAGCATCCAACGTCGCATTCTTCGATTTGCTCTTCGGGGCTTACCTTTGGAATGGGAATAAGGATTAATTTAGGACAAGTTATGCTAAGTCGTTGAAGGCTATTTTAAGTGACGTTAAAAATGCGAATAATGAGTGTGGTTAGCTCAAAGCCTAATGTAATGAACGCCTCTGAGAAGAGTCCATAGAAATGTTTGACCTAGCACTCTTAATCATTAACGGAATAAAGTTTACCTAGCAATGCATAGATTTAATTTTGGAATATCTAAAAATAAATGATTCCGGATTTTTTAATTGTGTCGCGTATCTTAATTTAGTTAATTAATGTGTGCTTGCACTTAAGCATTTGCATGAATTGATTAGATTTTCGTAAACAAACAACACAACTACAACAACAAACACCGTGTGACAAATGGGAGCACATTCTGTTGGGATTACTTTCATTTTAATTTAGGCTGTTTATCCGAAAATAAATCCCCCATTGTGTACGTGCGTGTACGCATCTGAGTGTTAACACACACAGTGGACACACCCTAATGTGCGAAATCGTGTGGACTTATGCCAATTAAATTGCCAAAAATGTATGGACAGAGGGCAATTTGCATACAATGAAAGTGTCACATTTTACCAACAACAACAACCAAAAAATCACTCTGAGTGTTTGCGTGCGAAAGTACCGTATCAGCATAAACATTGTGCACACTCTAGATGCAAGGTACAGCGTACTACCAACTGATTTACAGTTTCATTTTATTTTTCCACCCTTCAACCCTAACGCACTTCGCATCATGCACGACGCGGTTCTTTAAGCGAGCGCAAATTGATGTATAATATTCGTACTTGCACTTGCAATTTATCTTTTCATTTTACATAATTATTGTTGTGCGGGTTGCGGCTAATAGAAGAGTTGTTGGTGAGCAAGTGAATGAGCATTATCTCTGAATTCAGATAGAACTATGAGCGATGTCATAACCACAGCCACAACCTCATGAGTACATCCTGCATTGTATGCAACCGAAATGAGAACGGCATGTTTTTTTTTAAAAAAAAAACCAAAAGTAAAAATTTTCGGTGCACTCAGAGCAGACTCTGTGCTGTGCGCTGCCGGCATAATGCATCAGAGGAAAATGTTAATTTTTCCAACCACCGGATTTTGTGGCGCGAATAAAAATACCAAAATTAGAGTTTTCTGTTTACAGCTATAAATGGCAAATAAAAAATGCATCCTGGTTAATTTGTTGAAATATTTTATATTTAAGTTTTTTTTATTTCCCACATTTTGCACGCATTACACAGTGGATAGAATATACCCAAGCCTATGTGGGTGCATGTACTTAAACTAAGATGCATTATTTATTCGTAAATGTTGTGCGGGTTAATTCAGTGCAATGACGAGCAAATTACTTTGGATAATATGTAGTAACATAGTAACATGTAGAATTAAGCATTATATTTTAATAACCATTTAAATTATTATAAGACACTAGCGGAAATATTCGGCCTCTACCGGCTGCCCCATTCCACGGATCTTCACTCCACTCCGAACACCCGCCTATTGTCGCCACGCCCACTGACCTGCCGCCAATTGAACCCCCACCAACAGACCATCAGCCGATTGACCCCTTGCCCTATGACCTCCCGCTAGCTGACCACCCACCCCCACCCACTGACATCACGCCATATGACCTCCAGTCAACTGACCAACCCACCAACTGAACACCTCACCAACCCAGAAAACTGTAGAATCGACACTTATATCGGCAAAAAATGAATACATGTTCGAATATTCTTTATATGAAAATCATATACAGGGATAATTACATTTTCCGCCCCAGCGCCACCTATCGGGTCCAAATTATGTCAATTACTTTCTTTTTATTTTAATATTTTATGGTGGAAAGAGCCAAATCGGGCCATAAATAGGAATTTTCGAGAAAAAACGACCCCAGCGCCACCTAGTAGGGTCTAATGTAATCAAAAACAATCCCGAGCACCTCACGAACATATGGTGTGAGTATAAGTTGGAAAGTTTCAGTGATTCAACCGTGATAGTCAGACATACATACGCCCCAACGTTTTTATATTGTTACGAAAGTAGTTAATAGTAGATGTCGCCATGGTGTATACAAGGAATTTTGCGTTCCCTGATCGATAATGGAATACGAACAATTATAATAGCATACTCTTAGACTGTGAGATTAATTCGATTATTTTAAATGTAACCGGCTGTAAGTTTAAATCATTATGTACTGGTCAAAAATGTAGTCAAACCGGTTTGCACATGTAGTTTATTTTTAGAAGGTGACTCATTACATTTGAGTATGGTTTTGTGTAAATAAGGACCGTTGCCACAATTTTCTGACAATTTTTGTCTATAAGATTGGAAGTATCTGGAAAAGTTTTCAAGGAGTATAAATAGTACGGCGTTGCTGCAGGAATTCATTAAGTGTTTAGAATTCAAACAGTCAAGTGCAAAAAGTTCTTGCAAAGAGATCGAGCTACCATCTAAGAGAATTATAGTGAAATACAAGTGTTGTTGTAATAAGGGTTTTTGTGTACATTTATAGTTATCACTAATAAAAATTGTGAACTTGTATTATTTTTACTGTTTGTTTATTAAAGTTGTTATTTGTAAATTAATAAACTTGAAAGTCTAAATTTCGTAACAATATATTAAGATAGACACCTTTTTTAGTTTTAAAAAAAATTATATGAGAGCCTCCCTAAGGCCTAATCACTTCCAAATTTTAATAGAAATTGTTGTCATCGGGAATACACAAATTTGAATAAAATCGGTTTGTAGAAAGTGGATTAAAAATGTATCACAAGATTTGATCACAAACAAGCAAACAAACACCCACTCTAAGACACGAAGTTTAAATAGAAAATTTTAAAAGATTTTTAAGCACTGTGTGGGAACATATTTCAAGATGAATCATTTAGTTCACAAAACTTTACAATGGGTTGCTTCATCATTGGGAATGTTGAAAATTAAAAACAAAAAAATTCGTCAAAAGCATAAGTTTCGTAAAATAAACAAAACTCACACAACAAAACAAAGTGTATTATTGATTGAAACAATTCAAGGTTAGCCTATTTCCAAGATTATTCTGCTATAAAATAGCTATAAAAGATAAAACGAAAGAAACAAATCACGGGCGAAACAATCTGTCGACGAGTTCCTTACCTACACAGACTACTCTCATCGATGATACTCGTAATAATAATAAATCTTCCCACATTTTAAAAATTTCAAAAGAAAAACTTCCCACAGTATGGCAGAAGTGGGCGGTGAAATGCAAAGCGGGAATAGAAATGTCATTAGATTAACGTGGATACCTCCATAGAATGGTTAACCCCACGGTCCTCTTCGGACTTGGATTAGTTATACGACAATCAACGTCCATCATAGACTGATGTGCCAGTATTAACTCAATGGTTAGAGCAGGACCTATCTTAAGTCCCTGCCGATCTCTGGTTTTTCGACAACCGGTTGATCTATGCAACTCCACAGAGAGCACATCATCGCACCGGTAACATCAGGACGGTCTTCTGATGCACCAAAGATTTTTGGTAACATCAGTCCCCACGCTGATGTTACCATGCTAGTGTTCTACCCGCATTTGGGTAGTAAACCACAGCCACTACATAGGCCAAAGCCAGAATAAACTGGATCTCAACCAAAGGTTGGCCCAGACTCAGTTAAACCTCCGAGGAGATTAAACCTTATCTGTGGGCATCCAAACCCCGTAATAGTAATAACGCGACCTTGGTGAGATCTGCCATCAAGGGACTCAGCTCTTTCAGAATGAGTGCCTGGGCGATTGCAAAAGCAGACCCTGGCAGCACGTTCGTCCGGAACCTCGTATCCTATCATTTGACACTAGGGTGTTTCAAGTCCTAGGCCGCCCGGGATAGAAACTATCCCAGGCACCAACGCTATGGTATGGTAGGAGCGCTTCATGCTTAAAAACAGCGCCCATACTGACATTTTTTAAAGAAGCCCCCCTGCCACTATAATCTACCGAGTATGACCAAGTATCAGACTTATAATAACCAGCCGATTAAGTAAGATACAGCGGCCCCCTCGGGGGGCAAAGCGGGAATGCCGAAATTGATGAAAAGTTTCGAATGTTAAAGTTTTGGAAGCCATCAAGGTTCTTAAAACACAATATCAAGCAAGGTCTTTAGAGCTGGACTCCACGAGTAAGGAGAAAGCGAATCATACCAGCATCGCCGTGGAACACAGCGCTGTTTGATGTGTCGGAGCACCAGCCTGTAATCTTGTTTGCGCATAGGGTGCCAGCGCCAGGGTACTTCCTTCGAAGTGGAATTTGCTAAAAATTAAATAATATTTTTTTTTGTTTTGTTTTAAATCTTAAATCTTGAATAGTTTTGATGAAAACTACTTAGCAATGAAAATTAAAAAAAAAACGGAAGATCCCTAATATTACTCCTTCTAGGGTTGGATGTCGGCCATTCTCCAGTCGAGCCACCAGTATTTGGTTGAATTTAAACGTTGAGTATTTGTACTTTCTTTTTAAGGTATGTAACTGCAGTATCTCCAGGACGCATTTCCATTCTGATCAATATTAGGAACATGACGGATTGTTTTGTCGTTTGCCCCTCTAGCAATATGGTAGATTATCGGTATGTTACGCGAGTCTGATAGATAGTCCATTACATCTAGATACAGCAATGCCTCAGGTGGAATATTTCCGCTCATTAATGTATTTCTGAAGTACTGAGGGTTCGGATAGAATGCTCTCGAAATAGGGTTCTTTGTTATGTCCCTTGTGATGGTTTCTAATAACAGCAAGAATTACGTTGTCAATTTCTGACAATCCAAACGCATCCAGAAGTTTATCGTTTTATAGATAATGTCTGTGGTTAGACCGTTCACTTTTAATCATACACATACATGCTCTAAGGCATTTCCTCTCAAAAGCGCGGATTTTTCCCATAGATAATGGAATTATATTACACCATATTGGACACCCATAGGTCAAAATTGATTAACAAACGCCTGGTAGCAAATTATCTTGACATCACTTCGAAGACAGCGTGAATAGAAAAGCTTTTTGAGTGACATAAATGTGTCGCTTGCTTTTTCTAATGCGGTATTTACGTGTCCCTTATAGGTAGAGTACAGCAACTTGTTGGAATAGACACCCAAATATCACACGCTCTCTGGGTCGAGCGATGATAGAATGGAAAATTGTTTTTCACACGCCCTAGCTTCGAAAGTAGCCGATATGTACACTAGTGAATTATCATATAAAATACTTTTGTTGTTTACTGCACGCATTCCCAGAGTAATTTTGCATTGCGCATAACCGGTTTTGGTCGTGTGAAAAATATCGTACATTACTCGCAGAAAAGTGCTCATCGTGCTTGTTAGATTGCCGCACTCGGCTACAGCCTCGTGTTTCAAGCTTCTAACTCGCACAATAAACTCCACTTTCCTCGCTCGTTATGTAATATACTATAACTCTACTGTACCACAAGAAAGCTGAAAATAGTATATTACATAACGAGCGAGGAAAGTGGAGTTTAGAGTTAGAAGCACGAGGCGGTTGCCGAGTGCTGCAATTTAATGAGCACGATGAGCACTTTCTGCGAGAAATGTACGCTATTTTTAAGACGAGTGTTGGTTTTGTTCTTGACACTGAAGAAACAGCGCATATGCGAGCAATAGTCCTTTTTTCGGTGTGTCTGTCTTATCCAGTGATTTGTCCATTAGTAACATCTTTATTTGCTTTCAGTTTAAAAAATTCAGAGTGGACGCATTAAAAAAACGATAATTTTCCAACCAAAACACGGAGAAGGCCAGGATGAACTCGTACGCACAAACTCGGCTTTTACGGTTAGCCAACATCGTATCCTATGCCCATTTAAATTTTAGCACTAATTTTATTTAAGGATGTTTTGTCCTGTCACATTTTTAAGTTTTTGCTTAACTTTTTCATATTCGTTGCATTAGAGAGAAAGACAAAGACAAACATAGAGAGAGTAGATAGAGGGAATAAATGGTTATGATGGTGATGGCAATGTAGATGGAACAAAATCAGATTATACGTTAAAAGCATTTCAATTAAAACACTAATTAAGATGAATTAGATGAGTGTTAGCAGTTATGCTGTAGAAAGTTTTCATTTTCCTTAGTTTGTCAGTTTTGTGGTATTTGTGGTTCTTTGGTGTTGTTAAGTTTTTCCGTTTTAAGTTATTTAAACATTTATTAGTGTACAACAAGAAATAGGAATGCATATAACAAAATAGTTCATGTTTGGATGAATATGAATATTTGAGACAACATTTCAATGCTGGTTTTTATATAGTACATAATAAGACGGATACATCGACGGATAGATAAACAAAATTATCCTTAATCTATTATGTATTCGATCTTAGTCTTAAACACACAATTCAGTAGTTTATAGCAGATAGGTATCATCCTACTAACAAATGTGTTGTCGTATAGTTATCTTATGAATTGGCCTCAATTAGCATTATACTACGTGTAAATTTGTGAAATTTAAAATACTCTCCATTGCGGTTAAGTGACTTAATAAATTTGTCCTTTACCAACATATGCTTACGACACATCCAGTATGAATGTGGAACAAAATTTCCTTGATGTAATATTGGTGCAGATATTACTTCCTCTATAGGCAAAGATTCTCATATAAAAATTGTACTTTTGCCAAGCTGACAGACATACTCGCACTACAGGAAATTTGAACGGATTTACTCAAAAGCTAGCTGTTGTGTGTGCATCCAAGGAAAATGCCCAAAGGAGTAGCTAAGATGCAGGCTATTGGTCCGGAAAAGATATTTGAATTTGTCCTATTCGATGTCATGACTCTGGATTTTCAGCATTGTGTATGTTTATGTTCTGCTGCAGGAAAAACGAGCAATGTGTACTTTTTTTCAACCAATTCAGCACTTCCAAGAATCACTGAATTTATATTTTATAGTTCCTCGCATGCAACATATAACATAAGATAAAATGCATACGAGTGCATAAAGTCAATTCATAGTTCAGAGAGTCGGTCTAGTAATGCAGTGAAACACTTGGCATAGGTTTTAGTTTATTTTGTATTTTTATTGGAAAAGTAGATCAAGTAGATGTGCAGTGTTGTTGTGCAGTTGACTGGAAAATCTAAAGAAAACACAGACTGAGTGCATTGATCTCGAAAGGGCGAAAATCTTAGGATTCGCACAAATCATAGCAAATCGTCTGTCAAAAAGTTATCTTCGAAAAGTAGAAACGTGCACGACGTTAACTGTCTGAGTTTGTTCGAATCCATTTGCCCTCTGAGACGTTTCTGGTCTATTAAGAAGTTTGGGATACTTGGGTGGAGAAATTTTATCGCTAAATTCATTCTAAAGTTATTTGCAAAAGTTTTCGTTCGATCCATTTAGTTGAGTGTCACTGTGGTGGACATTTTTTTCATCAGCTAGGAAAAGTTTTTTTTTTACAACAGATTCATTCATTCAAGTGATTTGGCGAAGTGTGCTAAGTCACTTTAATAAAAAAATAACCCATAAGGGTGCAAGTTTCTTGAGCACGCACGATTTATAAAAACAGTTACACTATTAACAGAGAGTTCTAAACTTTTTTTATTTTAGATAATTTTTGGCTACATCAACACGTAGGCAAAATCTTTTTTAACTTTTCTGACACATCATAATTATATTTGGCGCGACAGACCGTTGCGGTCCAAGGGTATAGCTTCAAATTATATTTCTCCACACAAATGAAAGGGATCTACAATTTAATGCCGTATCCGAACGGCGAATTGAGAAGATTTCCGTGACTATCGAATGTTTGTCAAACATTTCGGCTGTTTTTTCTGACATATTGATCCCATTAAAAACTCTCGATCATCTTAAATAAGTAGCACTGAAGAAAAGGACAAATTAATATTTCTGAGTACGACTGAGTACGATGGAACCAAATCTCAAACGTTTTCCTCTTAGAATTCCTGATTACCTATATAGATAAGTTTGTATTTAAATTTGCTAAAAATTTCATCTTGCCCGCTCTTTGTGATGTGTTTGTGAAAAAGAGTATAGCGAACCTTCCGAAAGAATAATTTATGTAGATGAGTATAAACTTTTTTTGAGATGGTGGACAGGAACATCGACATCATGGACCAATGAAGTATGCAAATTTTTTTATATCAATATACCAGACCTGCAATTCTATCAATCAATGACACTGAAAGCAGAACATAAATCTAGTTATTTATTCTGTCATTTTAAATTCTTTTATATATAGTTATAGTATACACTTTGCATTCCTTCGAAGATTTGCAATTGCAAAATTAAAAGTTTCGACCAGAAGAAAGGATCTGTTAATAAATTAAATTAAAATCTATAAATATTCAAGGGGAATTGTACAGCAGCAAGGACGAATATTTTTTTTTCCGTTTTGTTCTCAGCCATTAACAAACTTCAATTTTCTAATGAGGTTTGTCAAGGAAGAAGAAAATAGGAAATGGGGAATTATCTGTTCCATGATTACGGCACACATACAAGCATACCACATTCATTAGATTTTCATTTCTAAATAAAATTCTTCCAAATACATTTACATCATATATATCATAAAGCATCTGGCGGTGTTGTATCGGGATCGCATGAACGATCCGGCGGCTTATTATAGATTTTTTCTTTCATTTTTTTACAGTTAAACAAACATTTGCGATTTACTGAAGAGCTCCTCATGAACTCAACTCAACGTTGTTTATAGTCATTGCTGCCTAATAACCATCCATCCTTTACGCCATCATCATCATCATCCAGTGCTTGGCAAAAAACATCATCTTCGACGATTTGATGTGTTCTTCGTTGGGCGACCATGGTGCTCACTCGATGTTTGCAATTTTCCACTCTTGGCTTTGGCTTGCGGCTCGTTTGTACTTGTGGCGCCACTAAATTTCTCATTTATCTCCCTCCTAATACGCTCGCCCGCAGAGCACAGAACTGTTTACCGGGAAAAATGTAGCAATATTCAGCTTCATCTTCATTCAACAGAGAATGGATTTTAATTTAGTTTTCTGCCATTTTTTCCAGAATATTTTCCTCTGCTGCCGATGATGAGGCTTCCATTATACTAAATATTTATTCGCACAAAAACAATGAGCCGCGGCCTAGTGAATAATTCTCATTTTTTTCCCTTGTTTTCCAGCTTAATTTTCTCATTTTATTTTTATTTATTTTTCACAACATGAATTTTTGTCGGATATACGCGATGAACAGCATAATTAGAATATTGAATATTGATTGCCCTTCTCGCCTTCTCGGCCCAACAGATGGCTGACAGCAGCAAAGCAAAACCTTGCTTTTTAGGTGACTGCAAACATTATAATGTAAATAACAATTTAGTGACAAACTTGAAAACGAATCCAATATCGAGATAATGTATGCGTCAAATGAAGTACATACTCGTATATATTTGGCTTTTGTATTTCTCATTATCAGTGGTGGTGGTATAGAAAACAAAAATATAAAACATTTTCGAAACAACCCATCACAAATTTGGGATTAAATCTATACTAATATTAAAAAGAAGATGTGTTGGTTTGTGTTATATTACGCACAGATAGCGCAGCTCATAGCACACACTTAACAGCGAACAGTACAGCACACAGTCATTGTTATGCCGCTTTAGTTTTAAATATATTTTTTAGTCATATATTAACAATTTGTGTATTAACCATAACATGTAACGATATGACATCCGGGACCTTTTTGAGTTCTACAACTTTTCTATACAAAACAATTTAAAATCTCTTACCCTTAAGGCGTTCGTACAAAACGCATTCGCTCGACCGTTTTTCGTCGACTTTAGTAACAAAATTGGTCACCACGAAATGCTCTTTATTTAAACGGGCTAATATATAGCATATGTCCACCATTCTGAATAATAGTGAAAGAATTTTTGAAATCCGATAAGTAGTTTCGAAGTTTACCTCCTACACACAAACAAATATATAATATTAGTATGTTAGTTTGTAATACAACACTAAAACTCAAAAACTAGAAAGCCCTATAGCTGACCACATATTACGAATACGATCCGATAAGTGGCGCTTAGGTTAGGTTTAGGTAATAGTACAGCACTCCCGTTGTGGTCATTCATGTGTGCGATTTCTATGAAATTCGGTATGTAGGACAAGATGCGACTATAAGACTTGTTCCTTTAGATTCTGGGATACTGCCATTAGGGACTAGAGTTTCGGAAACGAAGCCATTTCTCAGGTGATAGGTCTTTTGAAGGTCTTTTGGGGAGTCTTTTGAGGGTCTTTTGGGGATATTTTGGGAACCTTTTGAGGGTCCAACCTCTCGCGAATGTCTGAACAACGACCGAGGGTACAAGTTGTCAACGAAAGCTTCTTAATTCGTCGTTAAGATATGGATAGACTGCATTGAATTACAGATCGTCCTTTCCATTTGTGTGCAAAAATATACCACTAGCACAACACAAATGGTCGCGAAAAGCTAGGCTAGGCCTTGCACCGCAACTCTGTCGGCTGTCGCGCAAAATTTTATTTTATTTGTTTTCTAATTTCTACAAAAATAGTTTCTTAAACATATAATGTTCTCTCAACCTAAAATTATAGTATAGATAGTATAGATAGTATATTTCTCCCAAAGTTCTTCTTTACTCTCTCATCCCTGATGCTTTACTCCAGAACATTTTTCGAATAGTTGCATAGTAGCCATTCCCAAAAATACGAAATCAACTTTTTGTACGGACCCATTCAGTTGCACATCAGTTTACCATATACCCCTTGGCAGACTGTCAATTTCTGAGATTTCTTCTGTAGACGAATATGAAATTCAAGACAAACTCTTGTTGTTGGCATTATTTTCATTCATAAATATTCAGGATACATATGCTGGTTACTTCATCTTTTTCTCTCTCCTTTATACCTTAATGCTCATGCTGTGACTAGCATTTTGTTAGGGTGCAATGAACATCCCTTTAATTATTGTAAAAATTCCCTTCGAAACCTATCTCATGTGCTCCATACTTTCAAGGCAAAACAACGCCTTATTTCTGTTTGCAAGCAACAGATTATAATTCGCTTTTGTGGATGATGGTAGAAATTTTAATACTTCAGTTAAAAAAATTAATTAAAATTTCCTAGTACCGGAAGGATCCGGATGCTTTTTTCAAGTTAATTTCTTTCGAGACTGTTGTAGTCGTTGCCAAAAACGCCCGTTAAACCTTTTAATCTAAAAAACTGCGAACGTTTTTCTTTTCTTCAAATTTAATTGTTTTTTAAGAAATTCTACGTATGCTTTGAATCAATCAGAAGCAATATAGCAGCTCGGGTTCAATAAAGAATTAGGTCAGACTGCATCCGCATTATGTCTGAGCAAATTCATTCATGTACACTAACGTGACTATGATGCAGAGTATATAGTCGTATCTGTATGTAGTTGCAATTAGTTGTACGAAATGTTCTTCTTAGATTAATATTTTGAGCTGGCGAAATTCAAAAAAGAAAGTTCTACAAAATGTAAATAGGATCGTTATTTGAAGATTTCGTAAGTGGTAAGATCCAACAATTTGAAAGTTTCACTGTACTTCTTGTTCCATCCGAAATTATTTTAGTCATCCAATTTACAACAGAAGAGTGAAACTCTTTTTTGAAAATCGATATCCCCACACTTATGGTACACAATAATAATATTCTGCGCGACAGACCATTGCGGTCCAAGGCCTAGCTTCTCGCAACCATTTGTGTTGAGCATGTATATTTTTGCACACATTTGGTACATGGTTCCTTTCAATTTGATCACAAATTAATATTAATTATTACTAAACATTACCCGGCTTCTAATATCGTGCCACCATCATTGAAGATTCAAAGAGTCAGTGCGAACCACTAACCGATTGGCAACGAAATGAAAAATGAATCGATTTCCGACTCTACGACGATGACTTACTAGCACAAAGAATCCTTTCAGTTACAGCGAGAGGTAAACTTTATGACGTTGACAAATTTCAATAACCTCACTTGAATAATTTTGCTACTCTCAAGTGCTTGTGGAAGTACCACTTCGTTTCACCGCACAAAAGCAAAAACAACATCAAATAATTTAGGACAAGCTGTATACGAAGAACAGAGAAAAAAGGAACTATCGTCGCGCGCTATCTTTTGCAGATTCAAGTATAAGTGCTATGCTATCGCCGTTGTCATTATCAGAATCGGGACAACTTTATCATCATCATTATTATCTTCGTTACATCAACATCATCATTATCATCAAAATGAATGGCAAAACACTGAGAACAATCACAGCACATGTCGTCCTCTTTGTGAGATTACAGCAGGACGAATCATCTGCCGGATGTTAATTGTCCAATTTGGAATACCAAATTACCTCATCTCCTGGATAACTACTACCGTTATTACTTCTGTTATTAAGGCGTATCTCATCTTCATTTACTGTGACAACGGAGATTTTGACGTGAATACTGAGCAGCGGAACAACAACAACCCTGCCTAACTCTAGAAGCTCCCACCAGAAAGTAATCGCACAATCTTATAAAGCGCCAAACGACAATGAAACGAACCAATTGTCACATTTCACAAAATTTACCGTGCTTAGTAAGTTCTGATTGTGATTTTAGATTGCAGTATTTTACTGTCCGATGCAAAGCGGAAAGTGAGTTTCACAACTTAATGTTTGTTGCGGTAATATATCGCAGTGTTGCCATCAGCAGAATAGGGGTAAAACACAGCAACTCATAAAAAAAGCGGAAATTTCCGTCACACGAAATAATTTACTATACATGAAGTATTTCAAAGAGTTTTATGGTGCGATGCATTTTTTTAGTTTAAATGATTTTTTAATTCCTTTTAATTGCAAAAAGAAAGGATTTCTAAAATGTGCACCTTAATTAAGTTTGTGTATCTTTGAAATCGGGCTGTGCTCACTCGATTACAAGAAGACGACCCTCTATAACATCAATTTTCCTGAATTACTTCAAAATGGAATAAAAAAGGAAAAACATTTTTTAAGTGGAATTTGCTTCTATAACATAAAAGACAGCCAACACTTTCATTCACTTTTCACGCCATTCAATGAGCGGAATTCCTCACGAACGACTCGAATTAGAGCGTGGAAGGAGAATGTTGTTCCGAACTGGGACAAGAAGAGACACCTTTTTGTTAATAAATTTATAGAAGTGGAGTGGATGATAAATTCAAGGAGGTTATTATTCGAATTGTATGCTAAAATATTAATCTCAAAAACTTACTTAATATTTCAAGATTATTAGGTGACATTTTCTTGGTTATAAGTTGAAGATGAAGCCAAACACCAGCTTCAGTAGAGCTTAGTAGAGGGTATATTTGAGAGCGTTTCGAAAGTTTGACATGATGATTTAATTTGCCCACTGTCCGCTACGTAGCGCTGATCAACCCAATATCCTATACACAAAAACACAAATCACTAACTGCTTTTCAACATTTTTGTTGTACTTTGAGGGTCCTTTTGAGGATATTTTGGTGGTCTTTTTGGTGGTCTTTTGGGAGTGTTTTTGGGGTCTTTTCGTGGTTTTTTGGAAGTCTTTTTAGAGTCTTATGGTGGTCTTCTTAGGGGTTTTGGGGGTATGGTTGTATTTCTGTAATTTTGCGAATGTTTTTGGGGTGTTTTGAGAACATTTCGAGAGGTCCTTAAAGGGTCTTTTGGGGATCTTTTGTGGGACTTTATGGAGTGTTTTCGAGGTTTTTTGGAGCTTTTTTTGAGGTATTTTGAGAGGACTTTTCTTTTCTTTCCTTCGTTCGTTTGAAAAGGTATTTGTGGTCGTTTGTGAGTTATTTGGTTGGTGTTTGGAAAACTTATGGTGGTCTTTTTGGAATATTTTGGGAGTCTATTATGAGGTATTTTGAGAAGTCTTTTAGCAGGCCATTTGGTAGGTCATTGGAAATCTTTTGATGCTCTTTGGAGGATCTTTTTTATATATTTTAATGAACAAAAATTAAACTTTGCCTATATGTCTCTATGTCTGTTCGCGGTTTACTCGAAGACCGTTGATCCGATATAGCTGAGACTCTGGTATGTGGTGGGTACGGTTAGGGTTTTAGAATAATTGGTTAGCGCTCGGCTAGCTATGGCGTAATTTTTTTATTAATAGGAAACTGAGGAAACCGAAAAAATTACTCGATCTACGTGTCGCTAGCGATTTTTTTAAGACTAAAGGTTTGCTAATTTAAATGTGTTTTTCTCAGTCTATCTCAGAAATCGCTTATGACTGAAAGACTTTTCGGTTATGAATAAAAGACCTACATTTCATGTTGGATACTTTTAGGCTTTTAAGATAAATTAGTTTTTAGACTGAATTACAACTAAATATGCATACACGAGTGTGTGTAGTCACACGTAGCAGAATACATTAGCTCGTGTGTCTATAGTAGTCGAAAGTTTTAGAACGATTTTCAGTACTAATACCAAGCTAAAGTTACAGATTCAGGTCTTTATTTTTAAGGGAAGACGGCAAAACAAGTCCGACGATTTTCATTGATAATCATTTTCATCATTGTTTGTTAACTCGTCTCGGCTTCTACCAGTCAAAATTTAATGGGACTAGTTTTAAAACAATTAGGATGCGTGTGGCGCGTGTGACGCGCGAAAAAAAAATTGTTACGAATTTTGTGAAGTGATTACTATTGGGCTTTTTTAAGATAATTCAGTGTTTAGACTGAATTACAAATATCCATATGGCGAGCTAAGAAGCTCGCTTTACTCTCTTATTGTCAGAAATATTGAATCAAGACAAGTTGGAAATAGGTTTATGCGTACATTCCAAATTAATCAAAGTGGACACAAACGACCAGAAGAAAAATGCACACCTCCTTCATCTAAGAAATCTTATGCATTCCTATAGAAATCGTAAATGGCCACCTGTGTGGCCAACAAAATTGTTTAGTAGTTGTTCATACGTGAGGCTTAAAGTAAAGAAGAATGCCTTCATTTTACACCTTCTGTACCAAACCTACAACGTTTTGACGTTTTAATGGGCCAATTAATCAGTCCGTTTAATTACACGTATAAAAAGTGCGGCGACCGACGTGTTCATCTCTGTCCTCGATGCTCGCCGCTATAAACAGGATCCTCCCTCTCTCGCTTGTACAAAGATCAATTAGAAATCACATTGTATAGCCGGTATAAATAAATTTGATTTGTTGTTGATGTTTCGCTTTCATGTTGATGAGCGATCTGTGATCTTTTCGAGTAGAGATGATTCAGAGCGGCAGTAACCACTGTGTGATGCGTATTTGCCATTTTACGTGAGGGGATTTTCCCCCAGCGACACGATTCTGATGGGAATTTCGAACGCGACGACACAAGACTAAAAATAGCGACACTAAAAATAAATAAAACGTACTTTTACACGTACAAGCTCCTCACGCAGCCCAACACGAACGGCGACGAACCGCTCAGCACTGCTCGACCGGCATTTGTGGCGTTTGTAATTTAGTTTTGCTCGGCCTGCCTTTGATTTGGCTTTTAAAGTGTAACATTCCAATTAGCATAAACTTGGAGCAGTCTCACACCCTCGTCAGATTTTCATTTTAATTTCATTTTCACTATGATTCCGATTTTCGTTTGTGATTAATGGCTAAGCTTTCTTTTTGCAGAGTACTGAAATATATTTTTGTTGGCAACAGAATGTACCTGCGTGGATGCTGATGAGTTACATCTGTCAATTGATTTGATTGGAGTGTTGTGTTTTCCTATACAATGAGGGCTCGAACTTCTGTAAAAAAATGTTTGCTTTCATTTTAGGATGAATTGACACAGAAAGTCAATTAAGGTTTTAAGTGTTAATTTATATAAAGTGAAATCATCAGAGTAGGGCCAATAACACAGAATGCTTCAGAAATGCATGTGGCTGCAACTATCTTTGTTTGGTGGAAGTGCGATCAAACCTCCACATTGTGGCCGCTGGTAATTTTCCTCCAATGCAGGAAAAGCGGAATGATCGGGCTAGTCCCTTTAAGGTAAGATTGGCGCGAGGCCAATAACCTCGACCGTAACAAAACATATTATGGAACCCCAAATCAGCCTCGGATACACTGATGAACGACGAAGACCACGGGAACGAAAACGGCTAAACGAATTAGGAATTTTCTCATGTAACGTAGGCTCACTGTAAAGAGCCCTGTCTAAATATAAGGCTGACATAACAGCAATCCAGGAGATGCGGTGGACGGGGAATGATGTCTTACAAAAATCAAAATATGTCATATATTACAGCTGACATCATGTGCTCGGGGTGGGGTTTCTAGTCAGCAAAAGAATGAAACTCACCGTTATCGGCTTTAAATCAATAAATGAACGGCTTTACACCCTTCGCGTGCGGGGCAAGTTTAAAAACATAAGCCTCATAAACGTTCACACACCTACAGAGAATTCCCCAGATTACGAAAGAGAAGAATTCTTTGAATCAGTCGAAGAGGAACTCCATGCCTGGCCTCAGTATGATGTAGAAATCATTCTGTGGGATATGAATGCCAAAAATAGGTAGGGAGCCAGTATTCAGGCAGTACATTGGCACTAATAGCTTACACGAGAACACTAACGAGAATGGACAACGAGTCATAGAGATGGCAGCAAGCAATAATTTGGTCGTTGCGGTTTCAAGGTTTGCGCGTAAAAATATCCACAAAGCCACCTGGATATCTCCTGGTGGAGCCACTCGCAACCAGATAGACCGCTGCCAAAACCCGAACCTGATGACGGTACGAACGTACCGAGGTGCCAACTTCGAATCGGAACACTATCTTGTTGGTATGGTACTCAGAGCGGAGATTGTATCATCACGAAAGACTGCATCCGCGAATCAGATTCGAGTCAACACAGCTGCCCTTCGCAACGAAGATACCAGAAACAACTACGGTAAAGCGATAGGATTCGCCCTAAATGCTTGGAGAGTAAGTCCTGGGGCTGAGATGTCAGGCGTAGAAAAGAAATAGACACGCCCTAAAAATACTGTCATTAGTACTGCTGACTACATCTTACACAGTAGTCGTAGAGATCGGAACGACTGTTTCGATGACGAATATAAGTACAGAGAGCAAGGACCGCACCAGGCGTGGTGTACCAAAGAATCGGCGGTATGACGCAATATACACCGCGTTGCACACACTGCAAATACAAAGAGGGTAATCTGTTCGCCAATCTAAAACTCATCTTAGAGCGATGGGAAGAGAACATGCATAAGTTGCTTAGTGGCCATCTAACTGAGGAATTGTAGGCTCCACCAATGACCGAAGACCACACTATTCTGCCGCCATCAAGCATAGACGTAGTTAGCTGAGCCATAAATCGGCTCAAAAATAATAAAGCCCCGACACCGAGATGTTATCCCAGCGGAGCTGATTAAAACAGGAGGCCCTCCAATACACCAAGCAATTCATGAACTAATAGTGCAAGTATGGGAGGAAGAAGCGATGCCAGGAGACTGGCGAAGAGGCATCCTGTGCCCCATACATAAGTAAGGAGATATCACAACATGCATCGATTATCGTGATATAACGTTGTTGAGTACCGCGTAAATGATTTTCTCCTCTATCCTTCAAGACACAATAGCCCAATATGCTAAAGTCATCATTGGTCCATACCAGCGTGGCTTCATCCCAGGCAAATCAACAACTGACCAGACTTACATCCTTAGGCAGGTGATAGAAAAATATATAGAGTTTCAAAACTCACTACATTATCATGGACATGGATGGACTGGCCTGCGTCCTCTTCAACCTGGCGTTGGAGAAAGTGATCCGAGACTCTGTCGTAATGGCGAGAAGAACAATCCTCTAAAAGTCTAGTTACTGGATTACGCAGACGATGTTGGCTATCTTTTTTTATCTCTGGTCAACTATAGCAGCCGATAACAGCAGAGAATAGCATGGAAAGGCAACAAAGCCTACTATAGTCTGTCAAGACTCTTGAAATTCAGGAACTTAACCATAATCCACATCCAAGCTGCTGGTATATAAGACAATGGCAACACCAATACTTACATATGGATCCGAAACTTGGGTGCTTAGCAAAAAGCATTCTGACCTCTTAGCCGCGTTCGAGAAAAGAGTCGTACAGAGAATTATTGGCCTCGTATGTGAGAAAGGACGATTCCGGAGACCCTATAATGATGAGATCTACGAGCGTTACTATAATGTCGACATAGTGGAGAGAATTAAACTCGGTGATGAAGAAGATGGTTCTGCTCGAAAAGTCATTTGCGTTAGGATTTATGGAATACGACAGCGTGGTTGCTCAAGCCTACGCTGGAAGGATGGCGTAGACCAGGACGCCCTGAGTTTAGGGAAGCTAAGCTGGATGACATCGGCTTGTAATTGGTGCCGGTGGAGATATTTTTGCGGGTGGCCAGCACCAGACACCGGTTGTAGAGCCAAATATGAGGATGAAGATGATGTGTGGCGTGTTTCGATGTATACATAAAATGTTGTAGCCGAAAAAAACATTTACTTTTTTTAAATCAACTTTAGTGACACGAACCACTCTGTTTCAGGCCGTCATGTTTTGGCTACCACCTTGGCTACTGATAATGGAACTAAAATGGTAGTGCATGGTTACCAATTACAAGTTCGGACTTTTATTTGTGTATCTGATTTCCACGCGCTGTATATCTTTAGAAAACCAGCGACAGGACTCGTCTTAATCACGAATGAGGACAAAGTCGACAATAGCAACCGGTACAGAGACCACGATGATGCCACCGGTGAAATATCACTCGCGATGATTGCAATAATGTGGTGACTTCATGATGTTGCCTTCTGAGGCTAAAGAGGACACAGCGATGTCGTATGCAGATGAGCTGGCCACACAAACGTTTGTCACGCAGTTACAAGCTGCACAGCAGGTAACTCTGACAACACTGACGATAGCAACAGTAATGACTATGAAGTTAGTCGGATAGGCCTGATGTTAAGTCTGTGTGTGTGCGTCCCTCTTATTCTGGTGACGGTGTCAGTTTCTCCTCGCTTAACATACGGATACAAATCTGAACTCGCTGCTGCTTGGGACGTGTTGCACCGACTGACGGCAATGAAACGTGCAATTAAACGCAAAATATTTCACTGGCAATCACCTCGCACACTTTCGCAGACTCCTCTGCTTCCAAGTACACTTTTCCAATTTACAAAATGAAGTATCCTGACATGGTCGCTCACATGCGTACACCGACATTGTCCTCCTTAATGAAAGTTGAAATTTGCTGGAGATGAACCGTCTGACCTCGCTATTTTTGAGGAGTTCAAAATTGAAATTGCCGGTTGACAGGTTGCTGGTATGCAGTTGAAAATAATATACAACAGAATGTATTTTTTAATCAAGCCAAAGATTAGTTAAACGTAGACAAAGTTTTAGCTTACTAGGTTCATGGCTTAAGGTAAGTTGCGGGTCCTCCAATTGAACAATTATATTCTTAATCGCCCAAGTTATTACTTTTATTCTAATATGAGTGTACTTTTCTCATTGAAGCTGAAGAAAAAAAACATTCGGAAAACGCTGGAGTCAATCAGACATTTGCACGCTAAGTGGAATGCAAATTGGTCTTCACAAACACGAACACGACCACATTAGATCACTAATCTGTGCAAACAAAGCATTTAATCCTTCCTCATGGGATACTGCTGGAAATTTTGCTTTACTAAATTGAACCATTATTTGTGGTCCTGCAACATAGCATCATTGAAACTATTAAGCAGAATTTGAAAGAAAAAATAACACTCTCGTGTGTGCACGATCCGACTTTTAAGGATTTTACTTTGTTTGACTTGACCAAATGTTTTGTTTGTCTGTTTGTCATTCGGATTTGCAGAGTGCGAGGAACCCCAACAATCTGGGGCAAACTAAAGCCGAAAATGCTGGTATTTGCTTACTCTCTCTCTCTCTCATGTTTATGAACCTAATCGACAAAGAAAAAAACCAAACCTAGAGCTGTTGTTTTGCCAAAGGGTTTTTGCAACTTTCGTTGTATTGTTTGCGTCTAAATAGATATACGGGTCTTTCACTCTGCAACGTGATTGTTCAGTGAAAAATACTGGCACAACATATGCCTAATTCGTTCAGATTATAGTATGATTCCATCTGAATTACTGGTATACAGTGAAACCAGATTACCAAAAACTTGATGTTAGAAAAGGGCTAAATACCTAATATATATCCGACCAAATGATATTGAAATTGGAATTGTAAAGAATAGAAGAACTGTTTTGCAAATAAACTGAAATATTGTCCGCTGCCTTAATTTCTCAAAAAACATTTTCATAAAAGTGCGGGTGGCTATTCGTCCAATGAACATCTGTTTTGGAAGAAAAACATATTACCATTTTCCACAGAACATACACAGCCATAAAGTTTCATGTGTTCAAAGTGAAAGGTTGTCCATTACAAATCGGCTTTTTTAATAGCCTATCTATTTTCACTTCAATATTTGAATTCAATTCGAAACTTAACAAAATCTGTATTTTTTCATTATTGCACTACTACATGTGTGCATAATTTTCACATCGTTTGCTCATACGAGTCTAATCCTCTTCGAATTTTTGCTGTACACTTCATTGATACTTGATACTTTGTGTTGCTATGTCTTCATCCTACTTGTAGAGCTACAAGTGGACTATCGTTTTGCAGCCCAAACGTTGTATTTCATTGCAGGAAAATTTTGCTCAAAGCATTTAGTCGTCACTTGAACCAATGTTTTGAAAGACACTCTTGCTGCCGGGTATCTTTTGAAGCAATATGACCCTTATACCTTATACCGTTGGCCTTTTTTATAAGCCCAGTACATTGTACCAGTAAAGTTATCCGTTTTTTTTAGTTTGGGTGAAAATTGTAAAACATTTCTTTGGAATCCGAAATTAATTTAATACATTATGTGTTTAATCCAAAATGCTGACAAATCACAAATTTGTTATAGAAAGAAAGTTTCGACTTTCATCTATTGATCCTTCTTGCTCGTAATTTGTGATCTGGATTGGATTGGATTGGATATCAATACATATGCCAAGCTTTCCGGTTTGAGCTTTACTGAGCCTTAGTGCCCCGCAGTCCTCCCTAATTGCTAGGATCTCCGCCCGAAAGATGCTAGCTGAATCGGGAAGCTTGTATGACCTTGACCGATTTAGATCATGCGAGAAGATACCTGCAACGACTCCATCCTTTATCTTGGATCCATCAGTGATTATTGTTGCATCAAATTGCCTCGTTACTTTCCTGTCATTCCAGTTTCCCTTGGTTCTCATCCGATCATCGACATTTAGCAGCGTTCATGTTGGTTAGTGCTTAGTTGGAGCACCAGCGATGCATTAAAAATATGAAAGAACCCGATGGTTGCTTCACTCGGCGGGTGTGCTTGTATACATTATAATGTATATAACAATAAAACACTAACAATAATAATATAATAGTAATAATACAACAATGCAATACTAATGCAAGTACTTAGTTCAAATTTTAAACCTGTCTGCCCTTTTTACGTTGTTATTGCAGGAAAATAATAAAAGCAAAGCCGTCATACAGAGTAGAGTCCTTGTACGCTGCTTTGATAATAGCATCATTAAGTTTTATTAATTTTTTTTTCATCACGACCCACACTGCATCTTCCACTTTTTTTGTTATCTATTTTTCGTCCACAGTTCCAGCTCGCCTTGTATGGGCTGCAGTCGGGAGAAGTGTAGACCTGCCATGCGATTTGACTCCACCGACACAACAGGATTCTGTGAAACTGCTGCTATGGTTCAAGGATACAACAGGAATTCCTCTCTACAGGTGAGTAATAAAATTATTGCTGTAAAAAAAGTAAAAAGCTGAAATATAGCGATGTGCGTACGTACGAGTATGTCCGTCTGTTTGTTGTCGAATGAGTACCAAACCAAGGATAAATATTATAACATCGATTTCTGTCGTGACTAGGTAGCGCTATAGCGATACATTACATTTGCTATGCGAATATATTGAGAATCCAGGAATGGCATAACTATATACGTATGTGTATGAATTTCAATTGCACCGCCTTTTGACTTTCCCAAGTGGGAATTTCCCATTCACGTTTATTTTATTTCTCCATTTCTAGATGTTTTAATAAAAATGTTTCCTGACACTGCTGTACCTACTGTGTTGACCTGACCACAAAGAATCTACCGTAAGTGGTAAATTGATTTGTGGCATTTTACAGAGCTAGACTTCCCGAAGCTAACGGCGGCTCATAATAGTTGTTGTGTTGTTAAACCTTGTGGCTTTCTGTTTCAACTATGAATCAGTTTTTATAACTAATTTCTTCCTCTACCTCACTGATTCATCATCATCATATTTGGCTCTATATCCGGTGGCAGGTGATGGCCTGCCGCAAAAAATCTCTCCACCGGTCCCGATTTCAAGCCGATATTATCGCTAAACTCTGGACGTCTTGGTCTACGTCAGCATTCCAGTGTAGGCTTGGCTGGCCTCGGTGTCATGTTTCATAAATCCTACCGCAAAGGACTTTCCGAGTATACTCCACTTCGCTCATACGAGCTAGGTGTCCTACCCACCGGAGTCTACCGAGCTTGATTCTCTTCACGATGTTGACACCGCGGTAACGCTCGTAGATCTTATCCTTACAGAGTCTCCGGAATCGTCCTTCCTCGCATACATAGGCTAAAAATTCTCCGTAAGACTAAGAGCAGCAGCTAAAAGGTCAGAATTCTTTTTGCTAAGCGTCGAAGTCCCGGATCCATATTTAAGTACTGGTATGACTTCCCATTCATATTATATTCATCTTCGCGTGCCCGCGTTCTATGAGATTGTTAGATTGCTCGGTACGCAACATTCTTACGTTCAGTCGCTAGCTTACATTCGTCATGGAACCAGTCGTTCTGATCTCTATGACTTCTCTTCTCTTCAACGCCCGAAATCTCAGCCCGAAGACTTACTCTCCCTGCATTTAGGGCGACTCCTATCGCTTGACCGTAGTTGTTTCTGGTCTCTTCGTTGCTAAGGGCAGCCGTGTCATCTCGAATCTGATTCGCGGATTGCTGTGAGCGTGGAAGCATAGATTTATAAAAAATTTTGTATTTAGCTTCGAAAATTGAGAAATCGAAATCACCGTTTTAGGCATTTTCGTGGAGGACATTTGAATAATTAATAGCATCGGTGGTACTTTAAGCCGAATAAATATCTTTGGTATCTAAAACACAATTTAATTATTGCTAAGAAGGAATAAAGCCATGCCTCACTTTTCATAACCACTTTTCCGCATGGATGTTATTATCGGAAGGTGCTACAAACTGCTAATTTTGCATACGGGTGAAATAATTTGCAACCTATCCATCGCTGTATGTGTGTTTTTGTGCAGATTAACCTACGAAAATAGAACAACAGCAAATTGCTGCCTGCATGCAAAGTACTTCATTATGACCCACATATACTCGTACGTACATCGTTCCTGTCAGGCCACAAAAAAAAATAGATACGGATAAGAAGCGAAAAAATGTTTGTGCGTGTCTTGCATGCCACTTAGAGCTAAGCGTTGCACTGACGGAAACGCCAGCCTTCGACAGAAGTGGGTACTTCCATTTTGAGTAATAACCACATCCATCCACCTTCCTGCCACTCTCGGCAATAACGAAGTAATTGCACGTCGATTACGGAAACACTTCCCATATTTAAACGAAGGTAATTTGCGAACAAACGATATGGAAATTATAATAATGACGGCGCTTACGGTTGTGAGTCCTTTGAGGTGGGCTAAACATAACAACCAACATCAATCCCTTCCCAGTCCCAGTGACAAAAAAGACGACAAAATAGAAAAATTGCAGGAAAAAATATTCTAGAAAACGACAAATTTCCGAAATTATTTGCACGCTCTGACTAATTTATGTCACTCACTCAACTCATGCTCCATTTCATTGTGTGCTCTTCTTTTTTTTACAGTTTGGACTCACGCGCAGGAAATGTCAAATTAGCACCACATTCGGCTATAGCTAGCGACTTGGGGCAGCGATTGTTCTTCTCCATTGGGGACAACCCTAAGGATTCGCGTCTGCAAATACGTGATGTCAAGCCAACAGATGGCGGTGTATATCGTTGTAGAATAGATTTTTTTAATTCGCCAACACGAAATTTTAGAATTAATTTAACTTTAGTAGGTAAGTCAGGTCAGCGTCACCACCACGATGATCCAGATCAGTTGCAGAGGGTTTTCCAAAAGGGAATACTCAGCGTCGCAAGAATGTGTTAAAATGCGAAAAGTTTCCTGAACGTTTTCCTTAGAAAAAAATAACAACAACAACTCAATGATACCGAAAACTTTTATCAATTTTTACCCCTGCTGCACACAAACAAACTTCGAACTAAAGGGCTCGCTCCAACTCCAGCGCAACAGAAGCTGCCCGCTTGGAAATGTAAGAAATCGTGCGGGTGGTTGCCAGGATTTGTTCCAGCAAACAAAGTTTATGCAACGGGGCCACGAACAAACAAATTACACGACACAAACTTATCTAAAATTCATTGAAACTTTTTCTGTTGGTGTTGTTATTTCTTTTTTTAAAATTTAATTTTTTTTACACTTCAACGTCAGAACACGAAACGCAGCGAATTTATATAATACCCTCGTTATACTGTCTTAACATATAAGTGAGTTTTCTCTTCGCCCTCTGCACCTGATCACCGTCTGGCCAAATTGTGTTATTTAATCCTTGCTTATCCTCTTTTTTATATTATGCCTTCAATTTTAGTTCCTCCAGAGGAGCCTCGAATATTCGATGCACAGGGCAAGGAGATATCCCAAATGGCCGGTCCATTTCGAGAGGGATATGAGCTTTTTTTATGCTGTCAAGTGAAAGGAGGTAAGTGATTTGTGAATGTCAGACTCTTGTCAAAGGCGTCAACAAAGTTTATTGTTATAGTGCTAGGTTGTGGCTGAAGCAACTGTCCGTGTTCATAGTTTGGTTGTTCAACAATAGAGTTGCATTTTTGCTTCCCTTTTGTATGCCATTGACTGTACTATTTTTAACAATTACTGTTCGCAACATTAATAATAAAAAGAAGAGTGGTCGTCTGAAAGTTAGCGATACTGCTACGTTTACAAAAGGCGTATATATCTGCTTTTTACAAAAAAAAATACCTACCGAGTATCATTCTATAAAATCAATTCTTTACAATTTAATTCTCTTTATATTCTTGTCTTTTTTAAGTTGGTTTCTTTGGCTATCTGACTAGAAAAGAATATACCTCACTTATTTACTGTTGATGAATGGAATTAACATTGTCTTCATTTACTGCGAATCTTCCTTCTTTTGGTAATTATGCGTTGATAGTGAATCGTGGCCTTCTCTTAGCCAAACAGCAACAACATGCCTTACCGACTAAACTCTTTAAGCGACTTACTCTCGGCCTCTGACTTTGAATAGATTGTTATCTAATAACTACCTGATTTAAAATTGAAAAACTCCTCGCAACCACATAATTTTATTGCATAATTCTCTTCCGGCAACAAAAACAGGTCGGCCGCTGCCAAAAGTGACATGGTGGAGAGATGATGTTGAAATCATCGGTGCCAGCCATACATCTGTGGAGGAGGGCGTTGCCGTCATGGTTAACCAATTGCTAATTGGTACAGTGACCAGGGAGTACTATGGCTCAAAGATACAATGTAGAGCTCAGGGAACAAAGCTCATATCGCCTGTGATAAGGGAGGTCACCGTACAAGTCCATCGTAAGTTCACCGCTAAATGGATATAGACACAAGACACGATACCGTAACAAGACATTGCGATGAAAATAATTTAATTAAAATAATATTGAAAACATTAAATTTCCGTCAACTAGAACGAGTACATTCACACACAGTAATATACATAAAAAGATACACAAACCTGTAGTTTTCTTCTTCTAATACAATTTGCAGTGAAGCCGGTGCGGGTGAAAATCGTCACACCCAATGACCTACTAACAGCTGGACATCCAGTGCCTTTACGTTGTGAGACATGGGGATCGTATCCTGCAGCGAAAATAACATGGCTACTTGATGGAGAATCTATACGAAATGCCGATGTTACTGTCCACAGTGACAGAGAGGTATGTTGTTGTTGTTGTTGTAACTATATATCCTTTCGTTGCACCACCGCCAATCACCATTTATATTATACTACGCCCGATGCACTTCAAATGGACGTCGTTCATCGTTGGTATGGTAGGAGGGTGGGAGGGTAGGCGGCTGTTGGAAATTAATGTATTTGATGTTTGCCTTGGTTGATGCTGGTTTCTACGAGTTACGTTCTCCTATTTTCTTCTTCTTCTGCTTATGGATATTTATCAGAGTGTGGGTCACATTATATGTTTTGGTATAGTGCTTGCTCCTTGACACTTGCATACAAAAGATACCATCCAACTTTTGGGTCTGCGTGCAAACGTTGAC
The DNA here is from genome assembly GCA_947095585.1 of Nephrocerus scutellatus. Taxonomy (NCBI): domain Eukaryota; kingdom Metazoa; phylum Arthropoda; class Insecta; order Diptera; family Pipunculidae; genus Nephrocerus; species Nephrocerus scutellatus. Next base: position 139,186,350 of record OX352761.1, on the reverse strand, counting down.
GTACTGGATTTTTACTTTACTTTTTCAGTAGAGCGCATTGTGTGTAGGTACAAGTTCCGAAGTTCAAGTACGAGATGCGCTGTCAATTCCATAATGCATACATAAGAGATCAAGATCTCGTTCTTTGGAATGTAGATTAAAAAAAAAAATAATGTGCACTTACAGATAAAAATGCAAAAATCCATCCGTTTTATGTATTTGCTTCCGGCTACTGAAAGTAACTTTCGGACATTTAGGATTCAAGTTAAGATTGCCTGAATAAAGATTTACTCTGAGATGGAAACAATTGCAAATATTTTGCTTAAATTAAATTTCAATTTCACGATTTATTTCAGAAAGTAAAACTTAAAAAAAAACAGCCACAACAGCGGAATATAAAAAATGCTATTTTGGACTTAAATACTCAAAAGTTTAAGCTCTCTACGTCGAAAGATCTATTGTATCTTAGAGTGTCCTTACAATAAGAGACCTACCACCTCCCTAATGAGGGATAGTATATCCTTTGTAGCAGAATTTCTCTGTCGAGAATATTTCCTTGTGAAAGAAGCGTCTCCTTAACCAAAGTAATGCTAGGAATTCACTGAGATGCTCGGATGACTCTTCATCTTTCGAGCAGAATCTACATTCTGTCTCTGAATATTTTACTGGATTAACTATTTACCCTACTAGTAATACAGACCCTTTGGTCAGATGAGTTCAGGTACGTGTATGGTGAACGAGAAGACGAATCAGGGAAATGAACCTGGAGTAGGGTTCTGATTGTATCCTCACGGTCCGACGTGTAGGTGCCATCGGCCTTTTTCAATAAACCTAAACAACTTGTCTGATCCTTCACTAATGCTTTATGGATTCCTGCAGCTACTGGCATTTTGACAATGTTTCCGCAGCATATCCTCCAAGTGGCACGTTTGGATCGACTTAATTCAGAGTTGTACTCTACAAGGGCGAACATATATTCATCCCAACACTTCGTGCATTTAGCAGAGTTACCAAGGGTTATATTTTCCTCGGCGAACCGCTTGCTGAGGGTAACGGACGTGCCCTTCGCATTATGCAGGTTCGCCTGTACCACTATAATGGAGCTCATTAGTCCTCCTTGGATGCTGAGATGAAGGGATGGTTTTGGAAAAAGTAAGAGGACTCTCTTTATCCTTGCCCATGCGAAAAGCATGTTTAAGTCCCATTATCTATAAAAATATCGGCGCGACAGACCATGCGGTCCAAGGCCTGACTTCTCACAACCATTTTGTGGTGAGCATGCACACAAATGGAGGGACCTAAAATTTAATGCCGGAACCGAACGGCGAATTGAGAAGCTTTCAGTGACAAGTTATTACTCTCGGACGTTTTTCAAACTTTTGCGAGAGGTGGGATACCGTGAAAAATACTTTGGCGTTACTGGGATTCGAACCACGAACCCCCTGCTCAACAGTCCATGCTCCTATCACCTGATCCACGGCACCCCTTATCTATAGCGAGTTCAATTTAATGAATCCACCTCGGTGTTGCTGGATCAGTAGCCCATCTCATGCCTCCCCAATATTTCTCCGGGATAAAGCTACATGCATAAACGATTGTGGATGCGTCAAAAACAGAAGTGACTGATTCCACAGCCTCAGTGCTGACGCCCTTGTGAGTTACAGATGGGGCCCTTATGGCTATGGCGTCTGAGGTCTGGATAGGGTTCGGCTGCTCAACAGCAGACAGAGCAGTTGAGGCCAACATGGGGTAGGGCATCGAGAGCTCAAAAGCTTCTCTAGATACAGCGGGTTGCTCAAGAGCAGGACCCGAGGTTGATGCGCTTTAAGATGCATCGATCTCATAGTTATTAAAACTGAAATCAATCGAGTATCCGGGAAAGGGGGTCATTCATGAGAGAGCATACTGTCGACTGTGCCCCTCTTAGCCAAGCATTTATCGGCGTATGCTGTTCCACCTTGGATTAGGAAGAGCTTTCACTGAGGATGAGGAACATTTTTTGTGTAAATTCTTTAATCAGAGGTACTTATATTTGTGCAACATTTGAAGAAAACCGTGTACATTTATATAGAAAAAATTGTATGGGAACCCCCCGACCCCGGGACTCGATCACTTCAAAATTGTTTCAAAAAGTGTTATACATCGTAGATACACATGTGTATATAATTTTAAGAAAACCGGGTAAATTATGTAAAAAATTTGAAGCCCGAGCGGCTTAAAATTTTAATAGAAAGTGTTGTCATCGAAGATACACATGTGTGCAAAGTTTGAATAAAATTTGGTTTAGGAAGTGGATTCAAAATTAATTACAAGATTTGGCCAGTCAGCTAGCCAGCCACAAACAACAAACGGGTACGCGAAGAATGTAGAGAATTAAAAAACATATATTTAACCGCTGATATTATGATATATGATATCTACCAACTTCCCAATTCGGATTTGCGGATATGGCTTTAATTGTAGATCCCTGACATTTGTGTGTCAAAAACAAGCACAACATGAATGGTTGCGAGAAACAAACGGTCTATCGCATTAAATACTATTAATATTAAGCTTTCATTCAACCTTTTCTGTCTCTTGCCGAAAGGTGTGGCAACAAAACAAAATACAGTGCTGTCTGGTGTTCTTCGTTATCCCCATTCAGATTTGAGAACACTTAAAAAAACTATTAAGGGACGAGTAGGCCACACACGCACCCATTAAATGACTCAAATAGAATCTCACCGAACGTTTTTCTTTATGTGTGTGTTGCATCGTTTTTCTACAGCGTTATACATAGTTAAGTGTAACTCAATATTCATATTATTTCATTTCATATTTGTAACCAACAGGATTCCAATCTGACGACGAGCATCCTTACACTCAAGGTGACATCGGAAAATGATAATGCTGAACTTACATGTCGGGCATCAAATCCTTGGTTCTCCGGAGGTGCCATTGAGGATAAGAGGATAATTCGTGTTGCTTGTAAGTAAAGTCACGAGAAATACATGAACGAAGTATGCTGTGCAACAGCAATTCATTCCAAATAAGGCTTCTCATAAAGTTTAATCCACAACAATAAAACCTCGAACCTAACATTTTTATTATTTTATTTTATTTTCGCTTTATGCTTTTCGGCAAAAGCCGAAACCTGCCAACACGAACTTTAATTTTGCACTTCCCATCCTTATTTTAAGCTTTTTAATTGAGCAGTAAAAGTAAATTTTTGATTTTAGTTCCCCCTCCTTTTGAACGATATCTAACCGGTGGAAATGATTCTCCTCAGATTTACCACATAATTTCCTACTTTTAAAGCATCGCACAGTACCGAAATATTGCAAAAGATATAACCAGTGACCGATATTTATATACAAGTATCGCTCATTCGTTCCACATTCTTCTGGCTAACAATGTCACTCCTTGCAGATCCACCAACTGTGTCGGTGCATTTAGCTAACGAGGATCCCAGCCGGGTTGTGACCAGAGCCGAAGGGCAAAACGTAACGTTCAAATGTCGGGCCGATTCCAGACCACCCGTATCATCGTATTCATGGTTCAAAAACGTAAGTATCCTAAATGCCAATGCTGTAATATCCTACATCCTTAGTCTGTGTGTATTCTGTGCGGTGCCAATATTATTTAACAAATTGGTCGAGTTCAACGCAAAGTGCCAATAAAAAGCCTTTTGCTTTGCAATACCTAACTTGTGTTCGTTTAACATTCCATTACGACTTTTCTAATCAGGAAGGACTATTAAAACATCTCATACAGAACAGCATGGATGAAGGTAATTAGTACATCCTGTTTCCTGAATGTTTGTCGAAATCGAGCATAGTATGACTTTATTCGGGATTTTGGTTGTTGTTTGATTGGTTCTCGCCCCTCAGAAAGCTCCTTACTCTTAATTTGAAAACTTCTTTATCTTTTATCGCCGACAGAGCGATGTGTCTGACTACACTAGCCTCTTTTCACATTAATTGAAGTATTTGTAACAAAGGATGACAAAGAATACTGAATACAGGAGTGAATCTTTTATTTATTTTCATAAAAGTTCAAGAAATTTGTTAAATTAACTTAAACAACCTCAACTTTATTTATTTTATGAAACAATTAAAAAAAAACATTTTTCTTGTAATTCTTAAAGTTCTTGTATTTTGTGCACCAACGCGTACGTGCGACAATTAAGTTTAGTAAGTTCGTTACATAATAATTAATGGATCTGCATGCCTTCGTGTCCTTAACCCTAGCCTGGATACAACTTGCTTATATTTTTCGTAGCATTTCTAAAAGATCAAGTAATACGGTCACGAACTTATCATTTGCATCGCTACAAAAAAATGGGGAATCTGGGTTACAGCCCAACAACAATGTTATGCATCGCGCACCCGCCCATCCATCCAGTGATGTCGTCGTCGTGGAATTTATGCCAAGTGTAAGTGTGATGAAGGATTCTTGGTGCTTTACTATAATTATATGCGATAGTCTTCGCCAAAGACGACACCCCCTCTGATTCATACACACACTTAGGTATTATGTGGGAATTTTAATCTAAATCCTGTTTGTTGTTTTGTGTTTTTCTTCCATTTGAAGCGAAATTAATTATGTAGCAACATGCGAAAACCCATTTTAATCCTTTAGCACCTTGAACCCTGTGAGCTGAAAAGTGTAGCATCAACTTTGGTGAGTAATAAACAATGAAGTTGAGTCAAATCATCAGCTGCACATGCTACCACATGTGCTGATGCATAATAGGAATTCTGGAACTCTATTATTTATCCTACATCTGCCTACGTAAGACAAATTGCATGCGCTCTACAGTGGAAGCTTTTAGCCTCTTTTGAGACAACTTATAACGTGGCAATTTAATTAAGTGTTTTTAACATATCGCTTTGTTTTAATTTGTAAATAGAGGAATGGACTGTTCTAATTAAATTAAAATAGTTCACAGATTTTGAGGCTAAGATAAAAACCATCAAGCGGCCATGTCTTACTTCGAGTTGTTTATCGACTAAGAAAAGTTTTTCAGTGAAAGGGCAAACTTCTGAGGTTCTTTGATATATCATAGTTTTTCTTGTAAGAAAATTCACACATTTTATTTTTACAAATCTATCGAAATGTTGGAGTAGGTGAAATGAAATGAAGGATTTTTCTTTTCTCATTATCATGTTGGGAAGTTTCTCCACATATTCGGTAAGCATTTCTTCCAACTAAGCTTCAGAAGCTACAAAGAATTGCCTGTCTAGTTATAACGGGTGCCATGCGCACCTGCCCTAAGACTGCATTAGAAGCTGTTGTAAAACCTTCACTTTTTGCAAATCTTCATCAAGATGCTGCTAGATGGGCTATTATAAGTTGCCACTAGAATAAGGTTATAAGCCAGGTGACTATGTGGGACACCTGAAAATAAAATGTTCTGCACAGTCTCCAACATTATGGTCAGGGAGCACTGTTTCGAAATATTGGACAAGGGTTACTGGTTACCGTCCTGCACTGGACGCTAGAGGTCTGGTCTGCTTCACAGATGGATCGAAGATGGAAGCTGGAGTTAGAGTTCGTGTCTTTGTACCCAACTGATACCAATGGAAAATAGTCCCACGGCGTAACTCCATGCCATTGAGATATGCGCCCGAATAAATCTTAGTAAAGGTATATATCTTTTCAGATAGCCGGGCAGTACTTAAAGCACTGTCGCCCAACCTAATGGACTCGTTATCAGTCAGGGACTGCTACGATGCACTGCTGCAATCTCTTGCCAGACACAACAGAGTGAAACCCGGCCAAGACGACGCTGGAAGTATGGCATAGACCAGGACGCCCAGAGTTTAGGGATGCCAAACTGGCTGACATCGGCCGGTAAAGAGATTTTTTGCGGGAGGCCAGGACCGGAAACCGGTTGTAGAGCCAAACATGATGATAAATGGGTTTTTCTACGGGCAGGGTTATTGGCCTCGCGCCAACCTTACTTTGAAGGGACTAGCCCGATCATTTAACCTTTCCTGTATTTGGAGGAAAATTAATTATTTTGGAAAAATAGCGTACATTACTCTCTGAAAAGTGCTTATTGTGCACTTTCCGCGCTCGTTATGTTATATACTATATTTTTATTGTTATCTAAGGTGAGTCGTTTCTCTAAAGTGATGTTTATTTGCGTTAGAATAGAAGTCTTTTAGGACCTGAGATTTGAAGTCCATTCGCTCTATATGTCCTAGACATCTCAAACGTCCAGTACATATAGTTTTTTGACTTGGGATGCCGCTGTACAGCTTGTATAATTTGTTATTGAATCCATAACTCAATTCGTCAGTGTTGGGTGTCACTTCTTGCTGACAGCAAATAAACAGTAAACACCATTTCCGCCCATTGTCGCATTGTACATTGTAACAGCTCACTGCATTGTCCCAATGATATCGATGACATCAGCGTATGCCAGCAGTGCCGTTGTCCTGAGATTGTTGAACTATTCATTTCAACATAATGACACACAAATCACATGTAAAGTTTATAAAGCTGGTCTCCATAAATGCGGCTTTTATAAAGACAGAAAAGTGTTGACTATCCCGAATTTTAATACAAAAAATATTTTGGTTGAGTTTACGTTAATTGAAAGTATGTATGTATGTACTTTATTGAGATTTTGTTTTTTATACATTTGTGTTTTTTAACTCTATGTTTACATAGTCATTTAGGATTACTTATGAATATTTTGCCGACTTAGAATTGTTCAGGCTACACAACTTAGATATTAATTTAGTTTTATTTAAGAGTACATTGAGGTTTTTAAGACTGAGTCTTTTCGTTTTAATTAAAAGTGAAAACATTCGATACTTGACATGTTCAGTGTCAAAAGTTAGCCAATTATACTGACATTGTCACATCGTCCTGACTGTGAGATGAAAACAGCTATCCACTCACTGCTTCTTACTGCCAAAATATGCGGATGGTTTTTATCCGCCTAAACCAATGAATTCAGTCTCTGCTCGTGATTCGGTTATTCCTCCGGCGTTTGCTTGCAATCCTATTAACATTTTGATTATAATACTCGTATCATCTGGGTATAAATAAATTCATCCGAATGACAGAATTCCGCAGAATTTTTCCAATTTAAATGTAAAACAGATTATTCGCGTGGATCGATATATCGAAATGAGATTTGTGCTCTTATCCCAATTTCGTTTGGCATCTGGTTGAGCAGGGAACATTTTTGTTGCCAAGATTGCTTATTGACAAGTGACATGCGAGACAAAAATACTACAAGTTTTCTATTGTGTTCTAGATCATAATTCGGCTTTGCTTAAATTAATGTTTAGTGTGTAAAGTTTACCTTTAACTACTCGTATTTTGAGAGCCATCGATTGCTCGCTTCCAGTTGTTTTGTGATTTTAAATTTAGAATTTAAATAATAACAATCTCTTGGCAATTGCTGTTGCGAAAATGATACATAAAAAATACATCAACAAATTATAAAATTTGCAGTAATCGGAAATTAGTTTTACGTTTTTTTATGTATTCTTTAAACTTCAATTACATTTTGGCAAAGTTCAAGTTTCTCCCTGTCTACTGTCTTCTTAGGCTTCTCTTAGCACAGAAGTGAAATGTTATGAAAGTTGAAGAAAAGTTGGGCAAACTCTTCAACATTATTCATTCCTTATCGCAAAAGGCCAGACCCCAAACATGTTTCAGTAATAAAAACTCTCGATGTATTAAATTTACTCAATTCTGTTGGCCTGCTGGCATTTTCGTCCCATAGAAAAGTTTTCAGTCAATTTTTAAAAGATTTATGACAATAATTTTCTGTTTAAAATCGATGAGTTAGACGGCCTTATAATATATAGCCTTGTTGTTATGGTTATGGCATGGGCGTGAACTTTGAAAATTAATGTGGACCTTCTTCAGTCTGAAAATGACAGCTACGCTCACTATTTAGTGTTTTTATATTCAATTACAATATTCGTACATCGTGCATGATAATAGTTCAGCTAGCAATCGCACCTACTTCTTACCGAAATAGTCATACATTTTTGTTCATAGCAAATAGTTATAGCTTGTCTTCACAGACGAGTCATACTGAAAAATTGTCGACATATATACATAGGGTTTTTGTACCCTTAGTCTTAAAGAAACACAGTGAAGGAATCAAACAAATTAGACTGAATCCTTGGCGTATAGCTCGTATAGCACGTTGTATCACAATGAATCATTTTTATTGCACACTCATGTAAGTAATTGTTTCCTCGATGATTGCACGCAATATTTCAAAACTTAAAGGGGGAACATATGTGAATGTTGATTAGAAAAAGGTCCTGTACACACATCCTTAATATTTATACAGCCAACATCCGTTAAGCTATGGCAAGCACGTCAATGGCGACATTGAAAAGTTATTAATTTTGATGTTTATCGGGAAAGTGTCCTTTGTTATTCTTTTGTGCTTCGTTAAGCTTTTTTGAATTTTCCTAAACATTTATAGACTGTCTAAGAATAACGTACTTGTGATGATGAGGCAGGACAGATATACCACTAGCGATCTGAAAGAGGGGCTTAAAGTATTAAATGAAGTAATAATTCAAACACGTAGCTGCTGTATTTATCAAATCTGGACAAGTAAAGATATATAAATATCAAAAGAAAAAAAGTAAAGTAAATTCAACAAAAAAAAAGTTATATAAGAAAAGAAATATCAATTAAGGACTTTAAATGCATTTGTCGGAAGACACTATCAAATTAAAATTTCGTAGTTACCTGTGCTTTTTTATTTCGAGAAAATGTCAAAGATATAATATATTATAGCTGTCATGCAAGACATCATGTGCTCGGTGTGGGGTTTCTAGTCAAGAATAGAGAGAAACCCACCGTTTCATTAACGCACCTAAAGAGGATTCCGTAGATGATGAAAAAGAAGAATTCTTTGAATCAGTCGAATAGGAGCTCCATGCCTGTCCTCAGTATGACGTAAAAATTATTCTGTGAATGCCAAAATAGGTAGGGATCCAGTCTTCAGGCAGTACATTGGCATCTATAGCTTACACGAGAATACTAATGACAATGGACAACGAGTTATAGAGATGACAGCAAGCTAGTTGCGCGTACAAGGTTTGCGCGTAAAAATATCCACAAAGCAACTCGCAACCAGATAGACTTCGTGTTGATAGACTGCCGCCACAACCCAAATCTGATGACGATACGATCGTACCGAGGTGTCAACGTCGACTCGGACCACTATCTTGTTGGTATGGTGCCCAGGCATATCAACTGATCAGACTAACACCCTTAGGCAGGTGATAGACAAATGTCTAGAGTTTCAAAACTCCCTACACCATCTTTTTATAGACTTTTAAGCCGCCTGTGATAGCATAGCCAGAGTAGAACTTTATAAAGCCATGAGAGAATTTGGCATCCCAAATAAACTGACACGATTAAACACTGATGACATAATTGACACTACTGGCCTGCGTCCTCTTCAACCTGGCGTTGGAGAAAGTGATCCGAGACTCTGACGTAAAGGCGATAGGAACAATCCTCTATAAGTCCATTCAGATACTGGCTTACGCATACGACATCGACATCGTTGGTAGAAACCAAAGTGCTGTACAGGAAGCTTTTATCCAGATCAAGCGAGCGGCACGAAATCTAGGGATTGCACATAAATGAGAGCAAAACAAAGTACATGGTGGCCACGTCTGCGAGAGAATTCTTGGCGCCGTATGTGAGGAAGGACGATTCCGGACACTCTATAATGATGATATCTAGGAGCGTTACCGCGATGTCGACATCGTGAAGAGAAGAGAAGAGAAGGGAAGAGAATAGAAGCTCGACTTGGCAGGCTCCGGTTGGCAGTACACCTAGCTCGCATGAACGGAGAGGATCCTGCTCGAAAAGTCTTTTGCGGAAGGCTTTATGGAACACAACAGCGAGGCCGGCCAAGCCTATGCTGGAAGGATGGCGTAGACAAGGTCGCCCAGATGCCAAACTGGATTACACCGGCTCGAGATCGGGACCGGTGGAGTGATTTTTTGCGGGACCGGACACCGGTTGTAGAGCCAAATATGATCACCATGATTGGTCATTGTAGATTAAGAGTTTCCTCGAACAATTACTCGTTTATGATCAAGCGAGAGTACTCAAAAAATCCTAGTTAAGTTTTTTTTGGAAATTATAGACATCTTTTTGGGATTTTGTAAATTGTAATTTTGCTAATTATTGGGAATTCGATTTTGGGATCATGTATTTGGAAATTTGATTTTGGGAAAGCGTAACTAAAGCAGGTAGAATATACTCGTATCAAAAAGCAATGCACAATAAAACTTACAAGTCAAAAGAACCTTATTTAAGGGTTTAAGTAACGAGTATAGATAAAAAATTATAATGAACTCTACAGAATATACAGAAGGGCAATACCGGACTGTAGAGCCAAATTTAACGACTATAGAGGAAAAGTCGATAATCATAATTGTAAAATGCAAGGTGGACACGAAGAAATAATTGCCATTCCTAATTTTCCCGTACCATACAAAGCACTGACCAACGGTTGATGTAAATTTTAACTGCCGATATCCATGCAAGTTCGTTCGTTCTTTTAAAATATTTTTAAAAAAAGTAATTCTCTAATAATAACGACATGAGAAAACTAAAATTCCAAACATTCGTGTAAACCGACGAAATTGTGTAATATATGTAGATGTATCTTGTATTTTTGGCGAAACAACAATCTTTAGACCAGATGTTATCTTTAAGTCCATTCAATTGGTAGAAGCAATATTTCCATTTTTTTTTTCAGTAAAAAACTTAATTCAGACTGCCGAGTGTTTACACAAAAACGAATCTTCAGAAAAATAGGAATATCATCTGACAGATGTGTTCTTCCATTTAAATACACACTTTCATCCCATTTGAGAGTCCGCTAGATATATGGTTTCATCAAATCGATCGTAGCCAGAAAAAGGAATGTTCGCGATAGCATTAAATGTATGTTGCCATCCATAAATCCTTTTCGCATTTCCTTTCATCACAAAAACTGCCGTAACGTATTTTTTTCATTGTTAATGGTCTCAATAAATAAATGTAAGAGATTATGCGAAGTTTAGCAAACCTACCCCTTCCGCACACTATAAACAAATCAAAGAATAACGTTTTGTGTAAACGAAAGGATTGCACAATCATCAATTGACGAGAGGGATACCATGACAATGTATTTCATAAATCAAATTTTGAATTTATTTAAGTGTTTTTTTTTTGTTGTTTCGTTATGGCATTTTCTAAATTTGTTGTTCATATTTCACAAAAGTACCTATGTCATCCGCAGATCGCCAATACTCCATCACCCAGGGTGACCATTGGCTGATGTGATATTTCCTCGATAGTGGATTTTCAAAAAGTTGATAGATTTGATTTGATAAAATGTCATAGTTACTATATTCAACTATTGCCTGTGAAGGCATAAATTTGTATGGCTGGTAGTTATTGTGTAACACAGGCAATCAGCCATAAAACCAACTCAATAAGATATTGGTGTGAGGGGTCACAAGGAGCTTCGCTGTGCTTCTGGGTTTCTAGCATCAAAACGGAATCATAAAACAAAAAATATAAAGAACGGATCAACTGTTCATCATCATGTTCATTGGGTTTTTCTCATTCACTTTTTGCTTTGTTTTTCACTTGCGTGCGTCTCTCTGTATTCCAGATAAGAAGGATTTACAAGAAGCTCTTGTTTTATGTGTTATATAATAGAAACACTGTTGTCGGACAGTTTTAGTATATAGCCACTTTAAACACAATCCTTGCTTTGTTTGTTTAGGACATAACTTAAGACTGACACGTTTTATACTCGTAGTAAAAAGAGATGTGATAAAAACTGATTATGTTTCATCTACTTGACATGGGTCCATTGAAGGATCTATTATATTATGAATAGGTAAACTCCCGAACATTAAAACAAATGTATATTTTTTAATATTAAAGTGTCATGCAATTGTATTTGCAATTTTCCTGTTGTGTCCGATTTGCATTTTCTCATTTTCGCACAATGAAATGAAATTATCCTTAAAAACTATTTATCTTTTGTATTGTTTTTGCAGGGAATGCGAATGTCTGGAGAAAGCTCTGAAATATTGCATCTTACAATGTTGGAACGGGAAAGTGCCGGATCATATGCTTGTGCGGCGACGAACACAGAGGGAGAAACACGAAGTTCCAGTCTGACATTAAAAGTGCAATGTAAGTAAATGTGATGCGCTGGCAACAAGAACCAAGACAAATATTTTGTTGTTGTTAGTAAAACTCCAAAGGATAACGAATTATTGGGTGTTTCGTTGGTACTATTCTGTCGAGTATCTATATTTGCCCAAAGTGACGTTTATGTTTTTGTCCGACAAACTGAGGTTGTGTGAAAATGTTGGAAAAACACGGAACAGTTAAGCAAATAAAAATTACGTTTTTACAAGCAACCCAGATAACTGACAGGACGTTCTCAGTAAATAAGCGCATTGAAAAAGTAATTTTCTTAAAATTTGTGACACTTTTTGCACATAAATTAGAGAGCTATGAAAATGTACGGAAGTTTGAATACTAGTATGCTCCTAAAATATTGCTGTCAGACACATGTGCTGGCATTACACTTAGCAATATCACTAAGTAATAACTCAAAACAAGACTTCAATCAGCTGAAAATTTAGGAAAGTTCCCCTTATATCCTGATGGTTGATTTGCTGAGATTTTACCTAACGACCTTCGTCTATTTCAAAAGCTATATCTGCGATGATTTATTCTTTGACTCCTGACCCTCAAACCAAAAGCCTAAATAAACATTTATCAAAAAACTGCGGCCGAGTTGACTTTGTAAAACACTAAACGAAGCCAAATAGGTCAGCGAAAAAGCGTCCTTAAGGAAGGATAAAAGTAAATCTGCATTTCTTGCTTTATGGGAATCGAAATTTCCATATCAACAAATAAACTGATGAAGGATTTATGAAGAAATAGGTTAGCGTTATTTTCTGTTTTTGATACGCGCTGAAGTTGTAATTTTTTATCATGTGACAGGCACAGGAACTTTTTGGAAAATCAAAAGATCTAAGATTTACCCAAAGGTTTACTTCTTTCGATTGTCACAAATCTGCAAGTGCAGCTTGAAGCCTGTCTGACAAAAATTTACCATGAATTGCTTTTGCCATTTAACAGTTTTACTCGTAAAAACCTAAATCGACCTTAACAGCTCATAGAAAAAAGAATAAACAAAAATGTCCACAAAGCGAACTGTTGAATGGTGACTTTCTTCATACATAGTTCATTTTTCCTTTTAAGCCATCTTTCTACAATCATTTAACCAAGTTGGTAGACTAAAAATGCAAATACCCTGTTTCTCTTAAAGAGGTTGTATTTGACCTCCTGAACTACAGCTACACACAATTGCATCACTTATGCAATTTTATGATTGAATGTACTTTTTGAAAAATTTGTAAAAAGAAAATCGAGAAAAGTGCCAAGAACGACGCAGAGTAACAGTCCTATTTCAAAAAGGAAGTTAGTTTTCTGCGCTGTTAAGTTTGACCTTCGAGCGTGCTAAAGTGAGTGAGCAAAGTTGACGTTGTTTCGTCCGAGAAAGGACAAACTTTCAAGTGGATACACAAGAGCAGAAAGGAGAGCAGGTTTACCTTTTTATCGCCCCCAAGTAGATGTTTACGTTTCAGCAGCTACACTGAAAAAGCCAAATAAAAAAATAAAAAATTAGTTTTGCCTACAACTGTATGGGAGAGTGGTTTGTGCAACAAGCTTGCATTTGGTTTATTTTATTTGAGTTTTTTATTCAGCTCAAGGCTCATAGAAATTGAATTAACTTTGGCGAGTTTTATGTTCTTTGAATGAAGTTCTCATTTGTTATCGAATTATTATCGAAATGTATGCAGAACAGAAAAGAAAAAGAAAAAATGAAGGTGCGAAAAAAGATTCTAAACGGATATCTAATCTTTTTTATGTTATATAGCGGCTTATGCAATCGGGACGGCCAACTTTCTAGTAGGGTTTTTCGATTATGCCTGAGTTAAGCTTCGGGTTTTATGACGTTTAAACTCGCCTGGTACTTGACACTTATTCATGAAAAATTAGACGCTTAAACTAAGTTTGAATATTAACCAAATATTTTCTCAAAGCTTGCTTTCGGGGCACTAACTCTAACTCTCAGCATTGAAGCCCATGTCTGACTCAACGGCTTCTTTAAAAAGAAAAATTGTCAGCAATCAGAAACACGAGCTGTCACTACACACACAAAAATATAGACCCATACTTCTTCTTCAATGATGCTGGCAAACGCAGTCTCAGTCAATGGAAATGGCTGACTTGGAGCATATGTGGTTACAAAAAGATGGCACCACATGCCACACAGCTGGTCAAACCATCAAGTTATTAAAGTTCGGTGACAGTGTTATCTTAAGAAATAGATCAGTCAATTGGCACCCTCGTTTGTGTAATATACCACATCTGAACTTTTTTGTTTTGAGTCTACGTCAAACTTACGGTCAACGCCAATAGGACAGAGACTTTAGACATTCTCAGAAGCAATATCGAAAGCGAAATATCTCAGCTATTTAGGCGAAGAAATAGTTGATTGGTGTGATAATTTAAAAAAACCACACCAGAGCACTTCCACCTTCGGTCTATTGTACTCGTTCCCAGTAAGTTCACTATTCAAATCTCTTAGTTACATTAAGATGGCGAAGGACTTGTTCTAGTTTCAACGACCGAAGTTCTTCGATTGTTACTATACCCCTTCCAAAAACGTTTATCCGTAGCCTGGAGTAAGCAGGACAGCTACAAAGGAAATGTGCAGTTGTTTCTTCTTCCTTCAGGCAAGACTTACAAAGTGGATCCAATATAAGTCACAACTTAAACATATGACCTTCAGTCGGGTTATGTCCGGTAAGTAAACCGATCATGCTCCGACAGTTCCTTCTGGATATTCCCAAAATGAACTTAGCGGTGTTTTTGTTCGGCCTATCCACAAAGTGCTTGGTAGTTCTACATTGTATTGTTCCAGTTCGGCTTCCAAAAATCTTTGAATTCCAATATTTAAGCTTACCTGACTCACGCCTAACATTGGTTCCGGACCAGTAGGAATATCGGAAGAACCAGTTCCAGTTCCAGTGCATCAGCAAGTTTATTTCCTTTTATTCCTGTGTGTCCCGGAACCCAGATAAGAATGACGGAATTCCATCTTGAATAGAAATTAGTCTACTCTTAGATTCTAGAACAATATTCGCATCCAACAATTAGACCCATATTGTTAGATTCAGAGTATCTAACCAGCCCCATCAGTTCCCTTGATGGAGTCATATGGAAGACAAGCAGATGCCACAATGGTTTCTGCCTTTCTCCCACATATCTTATAAGATATTTTAAATGCGACAAGATCTTGAGAACAGAACTTTCGCAGTAAATTGGTTTCTATGGAGGATAAATATTTGAGTGATGTTCAAATCCATAACTAACAGCATCGATAACCTACGTCAATATATGTTATTATAGGTATCCTAACTACAGCAGAAGAAGTGTATAATTATTATTATTTGCATCCAAAACACGACCGATTTTCACCATCACAAGCTTCCTGAAACCCTTCTTCTGTTCCCACATATTTAAGTACACACAAGCACTCAAATCTGAACATGTTAATTGCATTTCCTTAGGCTTATGTAAAGGTGCACTGAGTAGAGAAAATTTTCACTTATATCATACATCTAGTATATGACTAATATCACTATATAAATGGTTTTCAGTTATTTATGAAATAATAAAGTGATAAACTTTAAAAGCATTAGCTATGTGTTACCTTGCAGCCTTTTAAAGTGTTTCTTCCTTATTTGTGTATTTCTGGACGTATGTGTATGTGTGTAATTTAAATTTAATTCAACTCTATTGATATTGCAAATTGAGTTGTATATACATAAGAACAAAACATACGTACTCACTCTTAATCCGTAAGTACGTTTAACTCAACACCCACTAAATTGCTGTACTACGACCCAATATTCGGACAAGTGCAAGTGTAGTTTGAATAATAAGGCCAAGAGAGTGTGCTTCAAAATCATGAATTCAGAATTACTTCATTAGTAAATATGATGTGCTAGGTACGATACAAGTACTTCTACCAGTAAATACGTACATACTTCAGCATCTTTCAAAGAAATATCCATCAACGCTTTTATTTAATGTATACAGAACTACATATTACCGTATGTTTTTTATTAATTCCAGATTCGCCACGTTGTAAGCCAGGCACAGAGCAAACATCAGTCGGAGCTATTAATATGCATTCGATATCTGTGAAATGTGAAGTCGACGCGGATCCACCAGAGTCGGTGAAATTTAGTTGGACGTACAATAACACACGGAATGTGTCTCCGGTAAGTCAGAAGATGTGAAGAATAATCATCCGACGGTTAACATCTCAAACGATGTCCTTCTAATTTTGAAAAAAAAAACGAACTGACCTGTAGTTAATAGAATTTCATATACAAGAGTTTGAAACAATTTCATTTCAAAATCCTTTAAAATGTTGTGCAATTCAAGTGAATTTCCAATTCCATTACATACAGTTGCAGACACACCTGCATGTGCAATCCAGAAATCAGTTCGACAGTGTGTTAGCCACTTTGTCCAACTTAGAAGCAACCACTACTGCATAGCTCATACATTCTTACATATCCGTAATCCTATTACGGTCTCTCTTCTTCTTCATCTTCTTATTTGTATACACGATTACTGTGTTTTTTGTCAGATGATATTATCTGTTTGTATAAATTTCTTGCAGGTTCTCAATTCAAGAATACAATCGAATGGACTTGTAAGCACAGTGACATATCTTCCCCAAACGGATTCGGAGTTAATAACGCTCGCTTGCTGGGCAAGTAACGGGGTCGGACGGCAGACAACACCATGCCTGGTACACATTTTGCCAGCAAGTAAGTAACAAAAGTTTTCGTACGAAATAATATGTTCGAGAATGTACTGTTGGTGCA
Source organism: Nephrocerus scutellatus (assembly GCA_947095585.1). Taxonomy (NCBI): domain Eukaryota; kingdom Metazoa; phylum Arthropoda; class Insecta; order Diptera; family Pipunculidae; genus Nephrocerus; species Nephrocerus scutellatus. The sequence continues at coordinate 139,169,386 of OX352761.1, read as the reverse complement.
CGACATTTTTTGTGTACTGTACTCTAATCATGTAAATAATAGAAATTGCAAAACGACCGACTTCTTTTCGTAACAACAACCAAGTCAAGTCATGTCCAGCCACATGTCGCATGTTTAAGTCAGATGTTCTTAGCAGCGGAAGGATACTTCACCTTAAATAAAAATCGTCCAAATGGATTTATTGTATAGTTCCCAGAAGGCAATAATGCTTAAATATGGTTAGCGAATAGCTTTTGTGGGCTATCGGAATTCGTCCAGGATATGCATACGCTATACATGCACTTGCATTGGTTTTTGTTTATTGGTTAGATTGGTCAAGATGAATTTGGGGGTGGCTTAGTGACTGCCACTGTATCGACTGTGTGTGTGCCTGAGAGAGTTTGGATCAGCATCAGTGGACAACCACATCTACAGAGTCCATCTACTCGTACTATAGGAATTACTGATGCAGCAAACAAATACATTTGATTATATCCGTTTCGAAGGGTCGATGGGTGATGGTTGGTGGTTTTTTGTCGATTGTGCGGCTTTCGTTTCCATCGCAATTCAGATTCTGATGATGAAATGGGAAATTGTGGGTCTAGCCAAAGATTACCAATAAAAACTTACCGAACCGTAAACTCGTGCACGCTATGTGCGTATGATAATATATTTATACGACTGATGGACAGAATAACTTTCATGTTCATAAATTAATAATCCCGCATGACTCAAACTTTTAATTATTTTTAACAGAGAGCAACCGGCCTCGCTGACGTCTTCCATAAATCCTACTGCAAATAACTTTTCGAGCACGACCCTCTTCGTTCATGCGAGCTAGGTGTCCTGCCCACCGGAGCCTACCGAGCTTAATTCTCTTCATGATGTCGAAATCGCGGTAACGCTCGTAGTCCTCATCTTTATCGAGTCTCCGGTGTTGTTCTTCCTCATATAAGGAGTTAAAATTTTTCCGTAAGTCTTTTCTCTCGAACGCGGCTAAGAGGTCCGAATGCATTTGCTAAGCTCCCAAATCTCGGGCCCATATGTAAGTTCTGGTATGACCATTGCCTTATATACCAGCAGCTTGGATGTTATATTTAAGTTCCTGGATTTGAAGTGAAGACCACATTTCGTGCCGCCTGCTCCATCTGGATGAAAGCTTCCTGTTCTATTTCATGAATTGCTTGGGGTATTGTGTGGTCTCCTATTTTAACCAGTTCCGCTGGGATCCCATCTGATCCCGGGGCCTTATTATTTTTTAGCCGATTTATCGCTCTGCTAACTTCGTCTATGTCTGGTGGCGGCAGCATAGTATGGTCTTCGGTAATTGGTGCAGCCTCCAATTCCTCAGTTAGCTGGCCATTGTGCTGCTCATAAAAGTGTTCTTCCCATCACTCTAAGATGCCTTTGAAATCGGAAATCAGATTACTCTTTGTCTTTGCAGTATGTGTAACGCGGTTTATATTGCATCATACCGCGGACTCTTTGGTAGAACTTCCGCGCCTCACTATTTGCACTGTTCTAGTTCGTGGACGAGATTCTTCTCCTAGGCAGCATTCTTTCGCCGGCGAACTGATTTTTTATATCTTCTGAGCTCTTTATATTAATTTTCACGTGCCCGCGTACTATAAGATTGTTGCATTGCTCGGTGGCCGTCAGGTTCGGATTGCGGCGGCGGTCTATCAACACGTGGTCTATCTGATTGCGAGTGACTTTATCAGGAGATACGTTGTACTCGTAACGACCAAATTCATATCTCCCAGAATGATTTTTACATCATACTGAGGGTAGGTATGGAGTTCCTTTTCGACTGATTCAAAGAATTCTTCTTTTTCATCATCATCATCATCAGCATTATATTTGGACAGGGTATCGGCTAGCTGCTGTGCAGCTCGAGCTATATACAGTGAGCGTAAGTTCCATGTGAAAATTCTCAAATCGTTTAGACGTTTTCATTGCTTTGGTCGTCGTCGCTCTTTAGTGTATCCGAGGCTGAATTTGGGTTCCGTAATAAAGTTTTTTTTTTACGGGCGAGGTTATTGGCATCGCGCCAACTTTACTTTGAAGGATTTAGCCCGATCATTCAGCTTTTTCTGCATTGGAGGAAAATTACCGGCGGCCACCACGTGGAGGTTTGATCGCACTTCCACCAGTCAGAGACAGTTATGGCCACTTGCAATTCTGATGCGTTTTGTGTTATTCCCCTATTCTGCTGATGGCTGACTGCCATCATAAATATGCAGTTGAATTCTACATAATTTCGAATATCAATTATTATTAACCAGTCAATTGCGGACCTTTATTAACATTTTGCAGATGCTCCTGAGTCCCCAAGGGCATGCGAATTGAGAAATGACACTGCCTTGGAAGTAGTCTGTGTGGCTGGAAGTGATGGTGGCTTGTCGCAACATTTCCTTCTAGAAGTGATTGGTGGATATCCAATTTATTCCAGTGATACGACAAGGACATTCGGCGATCCCGAACCGGATAATGAGATTTCAACTATGAACGATCAGGTGAGTGAAGGTTAAATTTTTTTTTTTCGTTTTCATTCATCATCTGTGAATGTGAATATTTAGAGATGTTCATCACACTCGGTTAAACAATTTTCTCTTAAGTTCATACTTCATCTGTTTCCGCAAATATAATAAGTATAGGTCTTGTATAAAAATCAGAATTAAAAGTAAACTTGTGCCTTTTTTTTACATTTTAATTTATTGCATTTTAAATAAATTCTCACTACAAAATGAAGGATAAGAAACAGCTCATTAAAAATATAAATTTTTATTGTTTATTCTTTTATCGGAGATACATATGTGTGCAGTTTGAATAAAATTGGGTTAATTTTTAAAAAAAAATATATGGGAGTCCCTCGGTCCTAGGGCCCGATCACTTCCAAATTTTTAAAAAATGTATTTGGAGCCCCGCAACCTCGGGATCAGAAGATACACATGTATATAAAATTTAAAGAAAATCGGGTACTTTTATTATAAAATTTGAATGGGAGCCCACCGACTTCGGCGCCTGATCACTTCCAAATTTTTAAGATTGATTTCAACGGGTAACAAACATTGATATGATTGTATGTATATTGTCAATTCAATGTCTTGCCTGTTTTATTCAGAAAAGGAAAGAAAAACTTGCATTACAAGAATTATCAAAACTAGAATGTAACCCATCGGAAATTTGGTTGCATAGACGCATCGCAACTGCTGTAGAGAGCTTCAACTGTTTTTAAATATTTTTCTTTGTCTATCATCACTCGATGTCACTCAATCCAAAGCACGTCCAGCCACCAATATTTTTAAAAGCCATCCAAGCAAAAGAATTTTATCTGTTTAGTAATTTTATTTCAAATGCGGTTTAAAAAAGTTGCGCATGAGGCGGTTAAAGTTATCATAATATTTCAGAACGAATTAATATTTTTAATTTTTTCCTTCTAGTTGCGTTTCAACATGAGAGAGGGGAAGAACCCTTTTGATCCCTTTTTAGTTGTTTCCAGTAAATTGAGATTGCTCCTTTCAACCCGAAGTAATATTTTTAACCGCAGTGAAAAAATCTTCATAAAGCTCTTAGCACACACATGCTTTTTATTCAATCATCTTTTGATGAAAGTACACACATATTTTAATGCTTAAACTCAAGGATGAATAATAATTCGAAAGTTGGCCAAAGCGTTTTTATACTTTTATGCCTATCAGTAGAATTATAAGCTACGAGTACATCAAATTAAAATTTTAGACTAAAATTTTGGGGTTTTCCTTCCTTTTTTGTTCTTCACAGGCAACTCTTGCTCCACTTTTTCGAATGCAAGAACAAAGTCCGCAATTTCGCCTCAGTAATCTTGAGCCAGGACGGGAATATCAATTCTTAGTATATGCGGTAAATGCAAAAGGACGAAGTGAACCACCAGTTGTCATCGAAAGGGTACGAGTGGCTGCACAATTGGGACCTTATGGTAAGTTAAAACTGGCAAAGGGCAAAAGTGTTGATAAAACATAATAAATGACATAAATAATTCATTTGGTTTGCGTAGCCATTTGTAAAGACTTTGGGTATTTTGTTGACTTACGCTCAACGCTTGCAAGTGAGATTTTAAAATTATATGAACCATAGACACTTTACCACCATCCCAATTGGTGTCGTAAAATATATTGAATAATACAATATTTTTTATACAACTATGTGGTACAATATAAAATATTTCTTATTAATATTAATTATAAGTAGAATTATTTAGGTAAGAAATTGTATTATGTCTTTAAAGTTTAATAATCGTTGGATGGGTGATATACACTTTGTGGTATTGAATACCAATATCAAGTTCATCAAAACAAATAAAAGAAAAAAACACACATAACTTGTTAGTGTACGCGAGTTGTGAATATAAACTATAGCTAAATAATCAAAAAAAAAACTAAAAAGGTTACTCACTAGGCAAACGCGGGAAACAAGCAATTAAATTTGTTATGCAAAGACATAACAGGTGAAAACAAATTGAAACGATGAGGAATACACAATACAAGAAAGTAAAGTTTAAACACTTAGCTAAGATTTATAGTATCACCTGAATCAGAGATTCAATTGACCGATCTTGTCAGCAGCCATTATCTCAATTTCAACAGAAACATTGCATATATATTAAGGAAGTTTATTTAATATAAACGGTGCCATATTTGTTTCAAAACGTTTGTGATGTTCAGTTCTGACTTTGGATGTTGCAACCATGTAATACCATACTCTAGACGCAAGTGTACTATAGCATAGTACACAGTAGCAAGCAAATTTGGAGGGACTACTCTTTTCATAGCGATATAGATCATTTTTAATACTGGCTATGTTAATTTCCAATCAAGAAATAGCCCAAGAAATTGGAATTCCAACACAGATTCCAGTTCAATGCAAAATTAGTTTGATCACAATTTAGGGTATAATTCATATCGCTTAATTTTTCAAGCATTGTTAGCTCAATATGTTGCCTAATAGTATACACACCGAGGCCATATACGAAAGAGCCATATCATCAGCATAGGCCACGACTTTCCCATAGAGCGTCAGCTGGAAAATCGAGTTTATGTAAATAATAAATAAGAGAGGCCCTTGAACTGATCACTGTGGAACGCCAGTTTCAGGACATGGTCTATCTATCACTTAATGTAGAATTTATTCGAACATACTGTGTTCTCTTTTGGAGGTAGAACGCGATCCATTTTATGCTATTGCTTGTAAAACCACGCCTTTCGAGTACTGTCAGCAAAATCTTATGATCAACTAGATCGAAAGCTTTAGTGAGGAAAAGTCCAGCAGTTTTATTGATCCGTTGTCTGAACATTGATTGGCCTTTAGTTTTGCTAATTCTGACAAAAAATTTCGCCGGCTTCCAAAGACTTAGAGTGCGTATCTACAATTACAATTTTCTGAGATCTTTGAAATTTGAATAATCACAAAAATTTTGATAAAATAAAGATGCGTATTAGTAATATCTATATACTTTGAATTATTGGGAAGATTTTATAACAAATCACAAATATTTGGTTTATTATACTCACAGCGCATGATGATCTTAGTGAAAAAATTATAAATCAGTGACAGTAAAAAACTTTGCTGTCTCCTATATTCCATGTGCTTAGAGCCAACTGTCATTTCATTCTGTATCCTTGTCAATCAACATTTTATCGTTGATTTATGTTAGTGAGTACATATAACAAAAAAAATACATTACTGTTGTATGACTGGATAAGAACTTGGAGAAAATTTACGCAAATTACCAAAGTTGGCAAAGTTGGTAAATTATCGCGGAGCAAAGCAGTCAGTATTATATGCCAGTGCGTCGAGCGATTATGTGTTTGAAGAAAACACAAACCAGTATTACTCAATACTTTGGCTCAAAGCACTTCGTTGGTGGATATACATATTAGACGTTAAGCGTTGCGACGTGATCCCTAGATATTCGCTTGTCTACTCTTCCGTGAGGTAGTTTCCAACAGAGCCAAACCGAGCAGAGCAGGGTTTGTCGTACGACAAGTTATTGCATAATAGGTGTAGTGTTTTCGTGACTCTACACACACAAACACAAGTCTGTCGCTTCGTCCTGTGTCGTGATGTCGAGTGTGTTAGAAAAGCAACTAACACTCCGCCACCTACAGTAAGGCACCAAACGGAAGTTTCGTTCGAGTGCCTAACATTTGAAAGCATCTCGCAAATGCTTGTGATTATAGTCGTGTCGCTTTACGACAGGGAGATGATAACACTACATGGTAAGTCTTTGGAAAAAGCTTCAGATGGCATAGCCACAGGCAATGCCAGACGAAGTGTGGCGTAAATTGTTTCTAGGTAAGATACTGACGTGTGGTGGTTACTCGATGGATGCTGTTGTTTATACTCGGGTGGGCCCAGCTAGAGAGTGGATCCCGAAATAAATGTATAACAGGAATTTTGTGCATTGTTTGCCTTTTGGTTTTTGCGTCTAACAGCGCACCAGTGATTCCTTTTGTCACATGTGCAGAGGACGAAAAGATGTTGATGATGACAATTTAATTATCGAACAATCCAATCCAGGAAATATTAAACCATGAACGGAACATTACCAAAGAATTAAAGATGAAAATGAAGGGAATTTGAAATATAATAGTATACATTCTATGTTGTTATATACACTAGCCCCACATACTCTTAGTTATCAGTTTCTTTACCACCAAAAAGAAGAAATATTCAAGAGAGAGCAATAATCTTAAATTCTTTTTATCTTCGCATTACAAAAATCATAAAACTAAATTAAAAATTGGGTTTTTGTTATCATTAATTTTTATAAAAAATGGAGTTTGTTATTTCACACTGTTCTTGGCAGACGTAAAGACTGTCAACGATACGAAAAGACTGCACAACTACCATCAAGAAATTAACCCTTTCGATCCCGAGCTTATTCCCGTTTCCAATTTTTTTTTTTGTGCTTCAATTAAGTAATCCTAGCTCAAGGAGTGTTTAAGAATAAAACTGAAGTCGCCACGTCCCTCCATTTTGGGGCCAGACAAAGATGAACATTACATTTTACACGTTTGTATAATGGTGTTCCAGTCTTACACAGACCACAACGCCATTTTTCTCAAAACACAACCCAGTGTCCATTTTAATCATAACGTTTTGAATTAGCAAGAGTCGGTGTAACTTTGTACTTTATTGAACTACTAGAAAACACACTGCTCGAAGGACTATGATGAAGTTGGATATTCACTCTCTGTCACAATAATTGAGGTTCGTCCTCGTTCTTTTTTGGACAGTAGATGAGAAAGCAGAGCTAGATTGTGCGTTAGCGATTTCAAGTTGAAATTTAATGAGTGGCATATGCTTTCCTTTAGGGTCCAGTCCTAGGTACCAGTAAAATATTCTTAGATATACCCCCTTCTTGAGTTTATCATCCAGTTCCAATAGCATATCAGAGAGATCTACACCATCCATGCTTTGATTATAGAAAACAACAACTGCAGGTCTTGGAATATCCAGATACCGTTTTTTTCTGAGCTCGAACTTTTGCGAAACCCAACTGGTTAATCTCCTACACATAAAGATACCAAATGAACTGATTTGTAGGCAAACCACCCTATGCATACAAGTTGTGATTAATTTCACATTTCATGTGATTAGAGCCCCTTCCTGTTTTTTCAATTTGGCATCTGATAGTAACTCACAATTTCCAATACGTTTTTTTTGGATAGTGCCGGTCTAAGCTATAATGAGGTTTATTGATGTAAGCCAGTTATCAAAATATAACTTAAAGTTCTTATGCATAGGAAGAGTAAAGGTTTAATAAAGGACTATGTCAGAAGATATTCCAAGCTCATAAGAAAGTCAGGTTCCCTCACAAAAATAGAGCATCAAATCGTATACCATACCAGATGTGCCAGCACGCGTAAACATCTTCAAACCCCATTTGTGGGGCTTAGCTGGGTTGTACTGGTTTAAAGTTGATCGGCCTGCAATGCAGAATAATAAAATAACAAAAGATTTTACAGGTGAATTTATATAAACACACATTACACACCTTTAAACGAAATTATTTATTCGTCAATACTTGGTGTTATTCCTGAGTTAACATATTAAAGTTTTCTCTTAGAACTCTCCTCCTTTTTTAGGTTTGCTGTTATCGTTGAAACGCAAGCACTCCTTAATTTTATCGGATCCATTGCGAGATAATGTGTCTGTTATAGCGGTCAGCTTCTAAACTTGAGACCACGCCATTTTGAATTGAAGCAATTTTACAACTCCTAAGTACAAAATTTTGCCAATCAGCATCACCATATTTGGCTCTGCAACCGGCGTCCAGTTCTTCCCTTCCACAAAAAATCTCTCCACCGCTCCCGATTTCGAGCCGATGTTATCCAATTTGCCATCCCTAAACTCTGGGCTACCTGGTCTATGCCTTCCTTCCAGCGTAGGTTTGGCCGGCATCGCTGTCGTGTTCCATAAATCCTATCGTTAAGGACTTTCCGAGCAGGATCCTCTTCGCTCATGCGAGCTAGGTCTCCTGCCAATCGGAGCCTACTTACCTTAATTCTCTTCACGATGTCGATCTCATCATTATAGAGTCTCCGGAATCGTCCTTCCTCACATATGGGACCAACAATTCCTCGTAAGACTTTTCTCTCAAACGCGGCTAAGAGGTCAGAATTCTTTTTGCTATGCACCCAAGTCTCAGATCCAAATGTAAGTACTGGTATGACCATTGTCTTACATACCAGCAGCTTGGATGTTTTGGTTAAGTTCCTGGATTTGAAGAGTCTTGCCAGACTATAGTAGGCTTTGTTGGCTTTAATTATACGTGTGCATATTTCTGGCTGCGTAAGCCAGTATCTGAATGGACTGAATGATAGAGCATTGTTCCTCTCGCCGGTACGTCAGAGTCTCGGATCACTTTCTCCAACGCCAGTTTGAAGAGGACGCAGGCCAGTGCATCCCCTTGTCGGAGCCCGTTATAAGGATAGATTTTACAGCACCTTGTTGGTAATAGTTTCTCATCATTATTCGGTGTATATTTCAAGTTTCAGTCATAGCAGTTATACAAAGCTGGTTGGCAATATCTTTCAGGTAGAATGTACCTTTATATCCTGTTATGGGTGTAAAATTATACGGCCTCATCATTAAGAGCTTGAAAAGTCTTGTACGAGTAATGGCGGTGCGAGTATACAGCTAAACATGAATTCACTTTTTACTATTAACGTTATGTAATTCAAGGAAGCAACTAAAAATACAATTTTCCCATTTTGCTACAAGATGAGAACACATTTTTCAAACCACGCCAGCAAATTTTCTCAAACAGAAGGGGCTGTTTTGCGGTCCTAATCCAATTGATGAACAATGCAATTATCATCTTCAGCTTCTAGTGAAAATTAAAAAATAATTCATTGCCAAATTAGTTAAGGTAAGCGCAGCAGCCGTGCAAAAAGATTCTTTAGCATAACATTTTTCATTTCATTTTATCCTGCAATATCTTGCCAGGTTCTTTGCTACCTCTTTACATTCTTCTCCATTTGGATGAACTCTTTACAAAACTTTTTCCCATGGTTTTGGGGAAATCACTTAAACGAAAATTAAGCCTTTAAGCGCGTGTCTGGGGAGGCCTCTAGAGCAGTGAGTAATAAAATTCAGTCCAAGTGTTATTTATGATGAGGATGAAAGGTGCAGGTGGTTTTATGGCAGACCCATCAATTGCCAAGGGAAGAAACATATTATGCCAGCAAAGTGCATATCAAAGCAAAGGGCAATTTTTTCAGACAGAAACAAATTATATTGCGTACAATTTATCACCAGCTAATTCTATCCAAGTGAACTGCTGAAAACCATTTTGGAAACAAAAAAAAAATAATTTTCACCTTTAATTCATTTGTCCGTTTTCAAATACCCTTTGCTTGCCTCGGCCTACAACACATCGTTTCGCATCACACTCACTTACTAATATTTCGTATTTAATTTCAGACGAAACAATTTTATCTGAGGATCCGACCCCAGCTGAAACAACACACCAAGGCAATGAGAAGCAATCAACTATACTTATCCTGGCTGCTGTTGTAGCGATAGGTTCCGTTGTAGTTACGTCAATTATTGTGGCCGGAATTGTGGTCGTTTGCAAGCATCGACCTAGGCCACCGCAGCCCCAAGATGTCCGAAAAAGTATGCGGTAAGTGAGGCAAAATGACTTTTTCTATAGAATTTTGACGTAACGTACAGGTAAGGGATAACGAAACTGCCTCGTTCTGAGTACGTAAGCCATTAAAAGCCAAATGTGAACTATTCGGGAAGCTGAGCAATTTAACTCGTTTCGTAAGGGCAGAAGGGGATTTTTTCTTAAATTTGCATTCAAGGGAATATTTTTACTTAAACTGTAGCCGATTTGAAATTATTTTATTTTTATTGCTTTGGTTAAGAATATCAAATAACCTAAAAAATATGTTCTAAGATCCCAGTGTATCGATAAATCATCAATCGATATTATAGTTAAGTGGTTATCTATCAGAAAAAGTAAAACCACAAAGCAATTTACAAAAATGTGCACCCTATTTTCGTTGGCCAATTATTATCAATTAGTCCTCCTGCATCCGCTTACATCAAAGTGGAATTGAAATAGAACTACAACCACAAACAGTAATTTACTAGCAACCAATGGAAAAAGTCACAATTAATTTGCAATTCCTTGGATAAGCTGCTGTTCCTGATATGTTGGGAAAGTGGATTCAGGTAGAAATCATTTTCTATTTACTCGTCTGTCTTTCTATATACCTATATATGCATATACCATAATTAGAAAACTTTTCCCATAGATGTTGGTATATTCCAATGGATTATATAAACTCGAATGCACACTGTAATCCGCTGCAAATTCCCAATGCCCAATGGCTACTATCTGACCTTAGCTTTTGGTACTCGTACTTTAACTGACTAAAGTCCATCTGTTCAGCTCAATTAATTCGAAATAAGATTGAGATTGACCGAAGGATAAGTACATCCAATTAGGATGATACCACTAGATAGCTGGCATTGGCACTGCTGATGGTGTGGGCCGAATGGCGAAAAGCGAACTCTTCGCACGCTCATCCTATGCTAGCATGGGTAAGATTTTTATTTCCCTTTTTCTGACTTATTCGAACCAAGAGCTACGATTCATCATGCACCTTTGGCTTTTTCCCATGAAGGAATTCACCTTCGCATAGCTCGCATCGCTGCAGAGATAAGCACACATTGAATAGTTGGTCTTGTGTCGACCTTCGTTGGCAAGCTCCAATCTCAAAGGAATTCAGTTGTATAGTTGCTGCCTTGATATCCAGTTAATTTATACAAAAGCGCATGTGGACTAAATGTTGACGGAAGGGAAGAGGAAATTACCCTAATCAGGATTGAAGATTCGAATCTTAATCGATGCGTTCTATTTGTCGATTCTGGGTTTGATGAGCCGCAGTCTAAAGTTATTCGTAGTTGGAACATTTGACAAGTCAAGTTGAAATTTGATAATCATTATTGTGACACGTGTACTAAGTACCAATACTAACAGCATTAAGAAAATATCATAGAATCCAATGTACTCTGCCGAGAACTTTCTACGTTGCACTCGTATGTAATCAAAATTTTCGCTTAGCAAAGCACTGCAATTTTGGAATATTGGAAATATTATGGCTTAGTTTTATTCTTGAGTGTACCTTAGATTGCTTTAAAGTCTATTTTATGAACATCATTATTTGACGTTATGTCCGTTCACATTGCTAAAGTATAAGCTCCAGAACTGAAAACCCAGATGGTATCCACACAATGATATACTCGTTTTGAATTTAGGTATCATCTGAAATTAATGTACGTAGTTTATAACTCTGATAATGATCGTTTACTTATAATTCAGTTCTTTGCCAAAATCAATGCTACGGGCGAGTATTTTGCTGCAATTGGCAAAAGTCTTTCACTTTTATGGTTCAACCCGGAAGAAACTGGCCGACTGCAGCAGAGATAATCAGATAATTTATTATTTCGTAAGGAAAAGTTTTTCAAATTTCAAATTTACGATCTTAGCGCAATAAATTTTCAAATTTACTATTCGATTCCATTTAACTCCTTTAATTTTTTCATCTTTTTCATTATAACGTTCTCATTGACAGACCTGCCCGCACGGATGTCCCATCTATGTACATAGAAGAAGACGAACTCAACGACGAGGAAAACCCACGTCCTGCTGAAATCCGGCATAGCAGAGCGGCGGGTGGCGGACCACGCAGCAGTGCGAGTACGACCAGTAGCCAGCACCACTACATAACGGAAGGATTCATCCAATATGCCCAACCAAGTCTGAACGGTATTCCATATACGATTTATAATAAATTATAGTTGTAGCTGTAGTTGTAGATGTATATTTATATTAGCTGTATGCGCACACACCCACACTCTAAACTGTACTGTATAGTCACGCTCTACCACATAATTAGAAAATACATAGAATATCTGATTATTTCGTTAATGCATTTTTCTTTGTCGAAAATTATTTTTTATGTTATGAATGAAAATTTGCAACTAGTCGTACTAACACTGCGTAGGTAACAGGGGTGGTGATGTGCCACCACAGACCAGCAATAAATACCTACTTAATAAATCAGTTCGTACGTGCTATCTTTCTTTAAAACTTTTCTTATCTTATTCTATTAAACTACACATTTCTGGTTCGTCATAATTATGTGAGGACATTATAGTCGTTGGGGATACTAGTCACCGCTGTTACCTTCGGCGTGCCTAGAAGAAAACTAATCAATTAAATCTTATCTTTGATGTGAAATGTTCCAATGTGTTTTTCAATAGAACTGATTTTTTTTTTTAAAGTTTGGCACTATAGCTTGGTGAACGTTTGACAAGTTTCCCTTACGAAATATCAACGAATGTTTAAAATTTAATTGGAAATCCTGTAGAACTATAAACCCTTATTAAAATAAATTAAATCAAGGTGTACCCTTTTACTAATAAATCAAGACATACAAGTATAAATAACAAGCGCTAAGAGTCATCAGCCAAAATGCTCCGACCAAAGCTTGCTTGCATTTAAAGCTAAAAAACTTACGTCTGTCTTATAACAAAAGAGAAATGAATAAAATTTTATTATGTTTTTTTTTTCATTGTTTATAAAACAAAAGTTAGTTTTTAAACAAACTTTTTAAATGAGAGTGGGGTGGCTGTTTACCTCTTTTAAGCTTTTGTGGAAGTAAAAATAATGTTACCCACGTATGGTTGAGTGCTTAGTTTTATTTGTGTATAATATTAGATCTGGCGTACGCAAAGTATGATTTTATTAATTTTATCACTTGGTAATTTATTCAAGATGAGATCTAGTTTTTGAGATTGCTTTTTATTACCACTTTGTAGAAAAAGATTTATTTATTGTTACCATCGGTATTGAAATGTACATTTTGTTGCAAATAAGAAAACATGCATTTTATTAATGTTATTAGCAAAAGTTAAAAATTAGAAAAAAATATTATAAGTGTTTTTTAAATGCTTGCAAGCTTAACAAACAATTTTTTTCATTTACTTTGGCAATACTTTAAACTTTAAATCTACAAATTTAACAAAGTGAACTTGTTTATTGCTTGGCAATAGGTTCCTCCGAATCAAAAAAAAAATCTAAGTTTATTGCATAAATTAAGCGAAAAAAATGCTGCTTGCGCGCAGATATTTCCCTGTTTTTTGTTGATCACTTAAGTGTGCGCACTTTCACTTATTTACTTGCAATAGGAGTTTGTTGATGTTTACTTCGGCTTTCCCTTGCTCCTTGACTCAGGCCACCGTCCTACTTGTATTTTAATACATTGCAAGTCTGAAATAGGTGCAAAATTTAAGCTCTGTAGGTTGACCGGAACATACCTAAAAAAGAGCTCAAAGATGTCCAAACGTGAGCTTTGACAAAATTTACGCAAACCAAGTCTCAAAAAATCATAATTTTAAACATAGACTGGTTTCTCAGTATTATAAATATTGATTGTAAAGCTAAAGAATATATCATCATCGGTGTCCGGTCATGGCCTCCCGAAAGCAATCTCTCCACCGGTCCCGATTTCGAGCCGATGTCATCCCTAAACTCTGGGCGTCCTGGTCTATGCCTTCCTTCCAGCGTAGGTTTGGCCGGCCTCGCTGACATGTCGAAAATCTCATACGCAGTACTCAACGTTCGTATAACGTTACCACCACAAATGCTACATGTTTTGATATCTCCTTTCTTATTTATGGTGCACAGGATGCCTCTTCGCCAGTCTTCTGGCATTGCTTCTTCCTACCATACTTGCACTATTAGTTCAGGCATTGCTTGGTGTCTTGCGAACCCTCCTGACTTAGTCAGCTCCGCTGGGATACCATTTTATCCCGAGGCCTTTTTATTTTTTAGCCAATTTATCGCTCTGTTAACTTCGTCTATGCTTGGTAGCGGTAGCATAGTGTGGTCTTCGGTCATTGGTGGTTGCTTCAATTCCTCAGTTAGCTGGCCATTTAGCAACTTATGGAAGTGCTCTTCCCATCGCTCTAAGATGCCTTTGAGATCGGCTTTCAGATTACCCTCCTTTGCGGTATGTGCAACGTGGTGTTTATTGCCTCATACCGCGGACTCTTTGGTAGAACTTCCGCGTCTGTTGCGTTCCTCGCTCTCTGTACTGTTCTAGTTCATGGATGAGATTCTTTTGCCAGGTTGCTTTCTTTCGCCGATAAACTGTTTTTTCATATCTTCTAAGCTCTTTATATTCATCTTCGTGTGCCCGCGACCTATGAGATTGTTAGATTGCTCGGTACGCAACATTCAGGCGCTAGCTTACATTCGTCATCGAACCAGTCGTTCCGATCTCTACGACTACTGCCTAAGATGGTGTCAGCAGTACTAATGACAGTATTCTTAAGGCGTGTCCATTTTACCTCTACGCTCAAAATCTCAGCCTCTCCCTGCATTTAGGGCGAGTCCTATTGCTTAACCTTAGTTGTTTCTGGTTTCTTCGTTGCGAAGGGCAGCCTTGTTGACTCGAATCTGATTCGGAGATGCAGTCTTTCTTTATAATGGTTGCGAGTGGCTCCATCAAGGGATACCCCCGTGGCTTTGTGGATATTTTTACACGCAAAGCTTGTACTCACAATGACCAAATTATTGCTTGCTGCCATCTTTATGACTCGTGTTCTAGTGTAAGCTACGTGTAAGCAATGTACTGCCTGAATACTGGCTCTCAACTTATTTTGGCATTTATATCCCCCAGCATGATTTTTACGTCGTACTAAGGGGAGGCATTAGGTGTATGTGCAAATCAGAGGAATAGCTGGCTTAACTTGAGAAAAGGAGACTTATTATAAAAAAGGTATTTCACTTTTCTATTATACTCATCGTATTATAGGAAGTTCTCAGTTAAAATATAAATCTAAGTTATCTCTTAACAAATATTAAATCTCCTTTAGTGTCATATGGGTATTGCTAAGACAGTAAATTGCATTTTTACAAATTTTCAATAATTTCCATTAATTCAGAGATATCAAAAAAGAGGGCAACATTAATCTAAATTATCAAATAATTTGGAAACAGAAATGTTGAATTAATATTTTTTTAGCCTATTTATATTGTTATGGAGAACAATATCCCGATTTCCGTAGATATAGCTGTTTGAAATAAAAATTTCAATATACATTAAAATATAAAATAAATATAATTGGAAGCTGCCAAATCTGTGAACAACGTTGTGAAATTAGAATATACAACCAGTAGGAAAACCTCGGAGAATGAGACTTTCTAGGCATACTGAAAATGTTAGTAATTTTTTTTAGGCTATGACATACATAATTATCAGTGCGCAATTTTGGTTCATACAAGCGGAAGACCACTTTAGCAATGTAACAGGGCGGCACAGAGAAGTGAACACCCGATTAGCCCTTCGCTTTGTTTTTCCTTAATTGTACAACTATGTGAGCTCAAGCGGTACCAACAACGCAATTTACTACACTGCGCTCTTTAGCACGCCTTAGGTGTTATGATGTGATTTATTTGGTAGTGGCTCTCATTAGCACTTCATCGTCGAGGGTTGTTTCAACCTGCTGCTAAACTGAAAACCACATATTCCACTTTATTCATTTATTATTTCAAATTTTTACCAACCTAAATTTCAAAATTACGCTTTTAAGCAGTCGTGTTGGGGCTTAATAGAGCATTTCTGCGTGCAGTGCTCTTTGATGCACATGGACGACGTATGACTCCATAAAATGGTTCTTTACATTGCAAGAACGAAAATGTATGCAACACCGCACATTCCAAAAGTTGTTAAGCAAAGCAGTAAACAATGGCTTTGCTGGTTCTGCTGTTAAAGCAACTAAGCTGGAGCAAATATTTAAACGGTCTTTTGAGACCGAAAAAAAAACAAATCTTACTCCTAGAAGTAAATTCACATACAATCCAAAAACTAAGGCATTTATTTAACGTGGTGCTCTGAGAGAAGACTTGCCATTTCCTTTAACATTTTTTACAAATGGACTTTTTTTTTTAATTGAAACAAACAAGTAGTTTTCCTTATAGCAAGGAATAAAGTCTGACCCCCGTATTATTAAATACTGAATAGAAGTGTGTTAGCACTAATACATCTGTTAACTGGTAATTTTCATTAACAAATGTGTGTTAGCTTTAACAACGAGCGGATAACTTAACTCACCGAATTTTGTTATAAGGAGCGGATAAGTTTTTAACATACCATTCATATGAAGTTCGTTATCATGACAAAAATCGGTCTGAATATTAAAATATAACAAAAATATTGAGCTAATTTCAGTGTCAGCTGCTGAATTATGAGAGATTTATTCGAATTTTTGTACAATTCGTTGAAATGTTGCTGTGCTTAATTGATAATCAGCGGATAGCTGACATAGACAAATAATATGTTTATTAATAAGAAAAGTTATCAAATGGACAAGTTCTCTATTCGTGTGATAGCTAACACGTGTGTTAAAGAGCGCATAGTCATTTTTTATTAATACGGCAGTTAATATATAAAAATTAAACTTTGTCTTTGTCTATATGGCTGTATGCCTGTATGTCTGTATGTCTGTATGTCTGTATGTCTGTATGTCTGTATGGCTGTATGTCTGTATGTCTGTACTTTTGTATACCTGTATGCCTGTATTCCTGTATGTCTGTATGTCTGTATGTCTGTATGTCTGTAGGTCTGTATGTATGTATGTCTGCTCATGGTTATCTCGGATACGGTTGACGTTATGGGTGCCTCGGTATAATTGGTATGAGATTGACTCAAAGGCCATGCATTTGAAAGATAGCGGTGATACATGTTGCGGGGGTGGGTTTGGGGTATCTTAAGGTGGGTCTTGGAGTTCAGTTGCATGGGGGTAGTGGGGTGGCGACAGTACGGTGTGGGGGCAGCCATGCAACGCTGGGTATTTCAGCTAGTAGTCTATAAATACTACGTTGCTTATAGTAGATGAAGTTTCCTTTCGTCGATAGGCGCACACATTCTGTTCTTGAATGCATAGATTTTTTCCAAAATCTTTAATTGCATGCTGTCACTTTTCAAGCTTTTTGGCACAAACTAGTGAGAATGTATGATAATAAGTATAAATTCAAAACTATATACATATAAAAGAAACATATTTTAGGCGAAGTTATGATACCATTGCTTGAGTGCACTGCTACCAATGCTGCCTATAAGAGAGCGATCGCCGCGAAAAAAACATCTGAATGGCAAAATGACGAGCAAACAGCTTTTACCCACAAGTGTGCGACGCCCTCAGGTGGGCAACGAGTATATGTAGTTATACAAACTTTAACTTTTTTTTAAAACAATTTTATAATTTTTCATTTTTCAAAAACAAAATTGTATTATCATATAACTCCCCTTTTCTTTTCTCTCTTTCCAATATCATTTTGCTTAGTGGGCACCTTCAGTACAAAATTTATTCCAACTCAACTTCAACTTTAACTTTTTCTAACCTATCGAAATGATATCAGTTGTTTTAAAATTGCTTGTCAGGATGCATCTGGCAGAAATCCTCTAGATACAAAATCAAGAAACAAAGAAATTTCTTCCCCTTCGTCCTCCCAGCATACTCGTACTGTCCACGAACCAACATCATTTTCTCAAAACCAAAATATTTACCAAAGTCAATTCGAAAGAAAAACTTTTCCTTTAAAATTACTATTCTTTGTTTTTGTGTGAGTTTCCCTTTGTTTTATATAAATGTGCACTTTTTACCATTTTTGGCATTCGAATTGTTCCACAAGAATGCGCCGCCCGCCGTGCCAAAGACGACGAGACGGCAATAAAGAGAAACGTGCATCTGAACTCCTTTCCAAGTGACTTCCGTTCAAGGTTTCCACTTCTTGACCGACAAGGCAACACGTTCGTTCGCCATCTATGAGGTGGCTAATATTGACTGACAAACGCGCAGGGCCGACGTAGGACTTTAGCTGTTGCCAAACACAAAAGGCACGGACTAAATGGCTGCAAAAGTCAAATGTGAATTTGGCGTTATGTTCTGCAGTATCGCACCACTGCGGAAAACTCGTTCAAGTCTTGTCTACACTCTCACATTTGTCAGCATTTTGCGCAATAAATGAAATACTGACTGTATGTGCAAAATGTACGTAGATACTCGAAGTCCAAAAACGTTTGCTGACATTCATTGAACAATACATTTGTGTTTTCTTTGGTTCAAATGCCGCACACGTGGTCCTTTGAGCACTTTTTTCATAGCGTGTAGTTGTTGCTGCAATCACCGGACCATGTACTCGTATGAGGCAATCGTCGGCATTAACACACATATTATGTAATATTATGCAAGAAATGTATAAAGAGAAGATTTAATTTGTATTTCTATGCCATAGATGAACAAAAGTAGCGATCAGTGCTTAGACAACAAAAGAAAACAATAATTTATGTGAATTACTTTGATGTTGCGTATGTGGAGCAAAACTAACTTTATTTACTATCCTACGACAGTTATTGTACGAGTAACAGGACATATGCAAGTTACCTACAGAGTGTACTTTATATTGCGATTTATGTTGTAAGCTATGCTGCTTTTATATGGATGCAGGTGAGGCACGTGGATCAGGGCCCACGGTCCTCTAGCAACTGCACGAGTACGAATGAATATCTGTCACTCCTGCACTCTGAGGTGCAGGCGACAGCAATTCAGAATCTGGAAGCGTGGAGCGAGCTGCAAAATGCGCAGCAAACAGATTTACTTTGTCTTTAGAGTTGACAACTGGAATGTCATTATAAATGCTTTGTAAAACCGAAACCATACCTTTCTAAACCTGAAGACTATTTACAGCTCGAGTCATACCATCCATCCTCCTTTGGTTCGACAGACTTATTCCTTGAGGGGATAAAGTCTCTTATACCAATAAGAATGGTGTTTGGTGATTACATCAGCGGCGGAATTCACGATGCTATCGCAAAATGATAGCAACCATGCTAGGTGCGGAGTCGTAGACTTAGTTACTTTTTGCTAAGCACTTAAGTCTCGAATCCATATGTAAGTAGTGGTATGAGCATTGATATATTCACCAGCAGTTTGGTTTCATGGATTAATTCCTGGATTTGAAGAGAAGACTTTCGTTAGTTCCATCGGCTGCCACCATTGAGACGAGATAGCAAAAGGATTGCCTTACTCTAAATTCACACTCAATAATAATAATAATAATATTCGGCGCGACAGACCATTGCCTTGGACCGCCTAACTTCTCACAACCATTCGTGTTGAGCACGTATATTTTTGCGCACAAATGGAAGGGACCTACAGTTTAAGGCCGGATCCGAACGGCGAATTGAGAAGCTTTCCGTGACAAGTTATTACTCTCGGAACGTTTGTCACCCATTCGCAAGAGGTGGGACACCGTGAAAAATACTTTTTTGTGTTACTGGTATTCGAACCACGAAGCCCCTGCTCAGTAGCCATGCTCACTTCCACTGAGCCACGACGCCCAAATTCACACTTAACTTAATCTTAATTGAGAGACTGATTTTAGATCTCCTGATCGCAGAATTGGCCATCATATACTTGGTTTAGCTCTCATTTATGGTCAGCCCCAGATTTTGAGCCATCCGCGGTGCAGCTGGAGCTCTATACAGTACGTTCTGTTATTTACTTTGCATTCCAGCAAATCATCATGAACGCCTCATTTTATGAAATTTACGGTACAATTGGCTAATGTTTCAGCAAAGCAGCACATTGTGTATATACCATTAGATTGCGCATACTAATAGAACGCTATGCCTTGAGCTTTTAATAACAAAGAGACAAAAAAACTTAGCTCAACTAAACAATAAATGAATCATTAAAAAAGTTGAGGCACTTTGCTCTGGCTGCGTGCAATTGTCATTTCAGGAAACAACAGTTAATTGTGCAGTAAAACCATCCTAATGGGCACGACTACTTCAAAACAGCGACTGGAATATAAATAAAGGAGAGCAACAACTGAAATAAGCACGATGCATGAAGAGAATGGGTTATAACTATGAGCTAAGCAAAAAGACAAAGCATTTAAAAAAAATGGCCGAAGGATATGTAAAAACGAAAATTGTTTTTGTTCATTATTAACAGATAGTGAACAGCGAAAAGAGGCCGCCGTTTTGCTCAGGCATTCTTTTGATGAGCGACGCAGCAAGTAAGTGCGTCTATGTGCAACACACTGGATTCCTTTGGGGGATACTTTCGCACCAACTATTGTTTCGCAATAACAAAAGTTTGTAAAGTTTAATGGTTTCATTGTTCTCAACCTTTGGACTTGCCACCTCAGTAAAGCTACTGAGGCATATAACTAAGTTTCCAACAGATGTGGGGATAGTGTCGTGCGACTTTTTAATTGTGGGGCAACAATAAGCAATTCTGTAACACGGCTCCATTGGAAATGCGTCATTTTAGCTTTGTTGTCATATTTACTTACGAAAAAGAATATATAGCAGTATTTTAAAACTAATAGATCAATGGTGGTTGTTGGAGTACAAGCATTAATGTTAATAATTATCATTATCATCATATGTGGCTCTCAAAACGTGGTCCGGTCTAATTACCAAACTTCTCACCAGGGTTTTGGTAATTGACTATATATCCACAAAGAAAGTATTCAGCCAATACGAACAATTAAAAAGTTCCCTTTGTGTTTCAATGTGTTGAACAGAATGGATCCCAAATTGTATTGAATTACATTGACTGTCTGTGAAAATTGTAAAGGACTTAAGTCTGCTAAAGCTTTTCCCAACATTATAATAATACTTGTGTCATCAATATTATCAGAATATCCAACACCAAATGCATTTCAGAGTACCTTGATCCAATAAAAGTAATTAAATAAATATTTTTATACTGCTGGTGAATATCGTCAAAGGATATTAAGATTGTTTCGTCCTTAATACGTTATGCTGATACGAATTTTATTTGATCATCATCGTTATTACATATTGAAAATGTCATTTGCATTTTAAATTAACAGCTGATTATTATTGTGGCTATAATGTAGAGAATGTGTGCAGCCTATGTGTCTTTCTAATTCATTCATTTCTACACCACAAGGAATTCATTAGTGCTGGTAGCATCTGGAAGATTTATCAGCAAGTGTTCGGTTTTATTGCATAATTACTGTGAATTGTATCTTCAGGATAAGCACTCGTTGCAGGGAATCGATTTCGTATCCAATAAGATTGACTTAAACGAATTTATATTTCAGGAAATTCTGTGATTGAAATCAATACTCTGGATGTGTATTTCTGATGCTTCTACAGGATATAGGCTCCATCGGATGGTATTTCAACGTTCAACAAATAACATGTTTGCCTTCTTAGCTTACATTCAGCACAAATCACACAAACTATACCATTTGGAGTGATTTATAAATATTTTAGACATTATAGTCATGCATTTCATATCAAACAATTCTAAATATTTTTTTTAACGCCAATAATATGACATTTCTCTTCTTCACTTGAGTAGAAAAGCTCACAAACCCTTAACATCAGAAGTTCTGCGAATTACCCTTTTTGTGCAGGTTTGCTTCTTGGGAATTTTCAAGGACATTGTCTTAAGACGATAGTATCACGTATTTTTTTATAAGGGTCTCACACTGCTCGTTTCAGATATTTTTTCTTTCGTCCACAAGAGTTTTTGTAACGGCTGTAAAACATGTTCGGGCCACAAACGAGGTGAACCAATTAAAGTTAAATTGCGATTCTGTGCCAGTTGACTGCTCAAGTGAAAGTACTTGGGAAAACAATTTCCTGCTAATAAAACTCTGTCAATGTCTTTGAACTAAGAAGACTGGATGCCATATGCTTTGCGTTGCTGTTATCCTTAAGCGAAGAGATCATAATTACTCATCCCTGACAATGACAACAAATTTCCACAACATTAAAGAACATCATAGAAACATCGCGTCATCATCATAAGAGTATACATATGTCTGTAGTGTCGAGTTTTGTATTTGTGCTGTTGAATATGAGACTGTTTAGGCTTAGGGGTGTGCAGCCCAAGGAAAACGAAAGAATATTATAGCGACGCCATTACAACACTTTCCGGCTTTCCGTGACAAATTATTACTCTCGGAACGTTTGTCAGACATTCGCGAATGCAATGTTGTACAATGCGTCCAAGTAATCAAGTTAAATGTCAAACCAGTAAAATTGAACTTCGTACACTTTTCATGTAAGCCTATCCCAAACATTTAAAAGTTCAACATTTTTACTCAATACAAACGATTAAACGATACGAGCGTGTATATAGGAGCGTTGCCGTGTGGAAATATCTATAAAAATGGTCCAAAGAGATCGGAGCCTCTCAGAAAAGCTGATTCCAAGACCGCTTTGTAGCTATTTCCTGTCATTCTTCAGCTTTGCACCTCTAAGTCGATGGTGCCATAATAAGATATTGCAGCCCAAACTATTAAGCCCCTTTCTCTGCCATGATGGCAGTTAGAAGAGAGCTCCTCCGAATTGTAAACATCTATTTTTGCCTTCTCTGACAATTTTTTTAACCATTTTACATTACAACTATTACAGTTTGGTTGTTCTCTTTAAATTTGAGAATTCACCATTGCATTCAACATGAACTACCATTTTTTTTTATCATTTTTTTTCTCTCTCTGGCATATAACGGGAGAAAGATCATTTTGAGTTCTCAAAATTGACTGGTTCTAATCTAGTGAACTGCAGTGTAACTTTCTAAACTTGAAAATAGATGTTTAACGTGTGTAGGCTAAGAAGGTTTACTGACTGAAAGACTGACATCTGAAGCAATAAAATCAGTTGGGTTTTTTACACTTTCGACGCTCCACAGAAGGTCGCATCGACAGGTCGATTAGTTTTGTCCCCTGGGCCGTTAAAAAATCCTCATATTCCACATTCAAAAAAATGCAACTTACATTAAAAGTACAACATATTAACAATATATTAATGTTTAGCTCAACAGCAATACTAACCCCCATTATGTGAGAATGTATTCTTTTTACGGGGTTCAAGCTTTGCTGTGCACCATTTGAAACATAACAACCCCATCATTGTTTTACTTCAATCGTAATCTTATTCTATATTCTATAAATTTTTTATTTTTTTAAGTATTTCCATTTCCACTGACTGACGGCCAGCTAATTCCAAAAATGTTTGAGCTTATTCTTAAGCAGTTCATTTCTTTTATTTGTTCGCAAAAAATCGTCTGAAGTTATTAATGTATTTTTAGAGAAATGTCCTTTTTGCTTACCACAGGGTACTCAATATCAGCTGTTTTATCCAACATAACTCAGTGCTTGTTTCGCTTTTGCTTTTGCCTCTCAGTGTGTTGTAAAAATTGTTTCTTACAATCTTTGAGTTTTTCTTAATATTTTTTTATTGCTTTATTTTGCCAGCAGCTAACAAATAAATATAAAATATAAATAAATATTGAAACTAAAATGTACTAACAAAACGTATGCTCTAATTTCTCTTTTTTCTCCATCCACTCGCCGCACACATTTCTCTTTTACTTTCTTCCTTTTTTGTTGCTTGTCTTTGTTTCGTTTGTTTGTCTCCACTTGTTCATCTATAGCAGTATATATTGCAGACCCGGATCTGATTCTATCCCGTGGAGAGATTGAGTTTACGACCCTTGACGGAGCTTGCAATTAAAATTTAGAAAAACAACAACAAACAAGACACAAATCAAAAAGTAAACATCCAACAAAATTTTAAACTTTAAGAAATAATTTTAAAACTTTAGATATACAAATTTTCTTAACTAACATAAATATAGGAACAATTATTTAATTAGTAAAAAAGTGTATAGTGAGTATACATCAACAGACAGAAGGAGTCACTAAATTGTATTATTCTAGTTAAATGTACTGTTAGAAAAAATACAGTAGAGGAAAATATCAAAACTATGTATACACTTCACCAGGTTTGTTATTAGCTGTTAAGAAAAGAAACTTATACTTACGTTAGGCTTAAGGTACACTAAGTCCGCCGAGTAAAACCAAAGTCAAAAATAAGTCTGCGCAAATGAGGTGCACTACTATACATCTTGAAATCAATTGTAAAAATCGTAATAAAATACTTAATGTACTCTAAAAAAATTGTATGCCTGTATATAAAATGAACTAATCAAATTAGTTTTACATGACTACACTACTACCACTGTAGATTTCTGCGAATATCTATTAACTCTAACTTTAACATTAATAAACAATAAACTTACTTTTTGTAAAAAAAAATTATAATACAAAGAATTATTTAAGTTAAAGAATGATAAGTTTAACAGAAAATATAGCAACAAATAATGTCAAAATTCAAAACAACAAATAATTTACAACTATCTGACGATGACGATGACGATGACGATGATGACAAATGAATTTTTTTATTAAACGTTCGAAGTGTGTTTCTAAAACGATGTTATGAATAGTAATTGAAAAAAATGCATTTAATAAATAACATCATAAAGGGAAACATTGAAGTTATATTAAATGTAAAAGATGAAACGAAACAAAAGAGAAAAAAAATGAGATTATTGTGTGTTACCAAAAAATAAAAAATGAGATACAATAAATTGGAAAAGTCGTGGTTTTATTTGCCTTTGTGCTGTTGCCTGGGAACAATTAATGTATGGATTATTGGTTAACCACCTCTCGGTTTGCAGTGTTTGCCTAACAAAAAGTTTCCCTACTCTTATGAAAAAACTCTGCGTAAAAGTGGAATCACTGGTAAAAAGTGCTTTCACATATAATTGGTAGGTGGTCTGGAATAATAATTGGTTTGTGATATGATGTACAGAAAAAAACATTGCTCACCGATATTTTTATTGGATTGTTCAGCAGTTTTCCATCCTTTTTTGATAAAATATAGTAATAATAAACGAAAAAGTTTACCGTAATAAAATCGCATGCGAAAAAACTAACAATGAAAAAATCAAACCTGGAATTGTAATCAAATCGTTTTATTAATATTTATCAAATACGTACCTATATCTAGTTATTTATTTCATTATTACATCGGTGCTAAGCAATTACATTCCGAAATTGACTTAATGATGGATTCCTATTGGAAATACCCCACAATACTGTTACGAAATTGAGGCTTTCAAGACTTCGTAATGGATTTTGCAAATAAAAACATAGCACAAGTGTATTAATTCACAAACTAAAACTTTAAATACAAATCGTAAAAATAGCAAAAGTTCACATTACTTATGTACTATTAACAATTGTATTAAAGTACTATTCACTAAGGTGGTAGCTCTACACACTCGCAAGTACTTTTCAACCGTGATAAGACCTCCGTATTTATACAAAATCTACATTTTCAGCTGGCTTCTAATCTTTTCTCTTCTATTCGAATGAAACCATCCCACAATCTGTTGTTTGCTGGTAAATTCCATATAAAACTCACCGTATAGCAACTACATACGAGTAGCCCAACTACATCTATGGAACAAGAGAACCAAACATCATCCTTACAAAAAAGTAACAGTACATAATGCTATAATCTTATTTAAAGCTCTCTACATGATCTTATACACAAGCCCAACTACATATGGGCTTGTACAAAACAAGTACAAAAAAAACAACCCATAAAAATTAAAATTTTTCATCTAAATTCTCTAATCGCAGAAATTGATATGGGAGCCCCTCGATCCTGGGCCTTTTTTTTTTATTGTAGGAGAAAATCAGCGAAACAAACATTTGACATCAGATGTTAAAATTGAAAAAGCTCAGATAATTTTATTCTGAGCACTTAGAGCACGCTCATACTCTGAGCAAATAAGAAACACGAACATTTATCTTGAGAACTCTTTGACTGCTCTGAACTAATTTATGAAAACGCCAAATGACAGAATATTGTGAAAACTTGTTGTTCTATCTGTAAGTTGATATCGACAACAAAAAAAACGACATCAATAAAAATACAATTCAGTAAATAAAAATGTAAGTTGAAGTAAGCATAAAACATGTATGTCTCGTTTCATTTGCTGGGTTCATTTGTGCGTGCGCTAAGATTTCTCTCTCTCTCTACACCACCAACAAAACCATGCAGCGCAGCCGACTGCGCAGCACACACCGCACAAAGTCCATAAAGGGCGACGAATATCTGATGCCAGTATAGATATTTAAAAAATGTATAAGGGCCTTGCGGCCGAACCCGGGACCTGATCACTACCAAATTTTCAGTTAAGTATTGTTTATTGGGTATACACATGTGTTTAAAATTTGAAGAAAATCGGGTAAATTTTTTAAAATTTTTGTTTGGGAGCCCCCCGACCCCACAGCCCGAGGGGCCTCAAAATTTAATAGAAAGTGTTGTCTCCGGAAATACACATGTCCACGACAGACGACCGACGACCGACCGACGACCGACGACCCACGGGCAAGTGAAGTTAATATAGAGAATTTAAAAACAACTTTTTTATACAGTACATATTACTTAGCCCAAGATACGCAATGGTTTTCGGTAATACAATTCAATACAAAGCTAATTTAATAAAAGAGAGAGAGTTTAGAGAGGTTCTTAAGTGGGCTTGAGTGGGGTCTTGAGAGAGTCTTGAAGGGGACTTAAGAGAATCTTGAGGGGGTTTCAATGGGTATTGAGATGGTCTTGAGGCAGCCATAAGGGGAGTCTTGTAGGGTCTTGATAGGGTTTTGATGTGGTTTTGAGTGGAGTCTTGAGGGAGTCTTGAAGGATAAGGATATCTTGATTGGGATTTAAGGTGGTCTTCATGGTTTCTTGGGTGGTCTTGAGGAGGTCTTTCGGGGGTTTTGCGAGGTTTGAATGGAGTCTTTATGGGAGTCTCTATGGGGGTTTTGTGAGTAGTGTTGGGGTGTTTTAAGAGGATTTAGAGTGTGATCAGAGCGTCTTGAGAGGGGTTTGATGGAATCTTAGAGTGGTTCTTAGGGGAGTCTCAAGGTGGTCTTAAGAGGGTTTTTAGTTGTGTCTTCGGAGCGTTTTGACTGGGTCTTGAGGGTGCCTTAATGGGTATTGATTTAATTGTAGTTTATACAGAAGTGGTGTTTAATTTCTCTATGGCATATGTTGCAAGACAAAACTTTAACAAAAATTTGTAAAATGTTGTTCTGTTAAAAAAATAGGTACTCACTTAATTAGTACTCATCCATATAAGAAGTTGAAGATAGGAATTTTTTTAAATTTCCTTATTAATTACTAAAACTAAATTATATCTTATGCCGGCTGCACTGGCCATATCACATCAAATGAAGATGAAGAAGCACAAAATTTAAAATGAATCATAAAGCGCAACTCAGAAACGTCAGACACCTCATTTATTAACAAGGTAAGTTTCCCAATTTATACAATTATCATAGGTTTTTGAAACAACAGACCGTTGTGGTCATCGAAAAGTGATCCAAAACGCGATCTGAAAAGTCCTTCGTGACAATTATTACTCTTAGACGTTTGTCAGACATTAGCAAGAGTTGAGACCGTGAAAGAGTTTTGGGTGTCAATAGTTAAAAACATGTAACCAATAATGTTTTTTTTACATTAAATCTAAAACATAAATAAAATCATTATCTGAGTTTAATATATTTATGTTATTTTTAAATTTTATTTGGTAAAAAGCAGATGTTTCCATATTTTTGCAAATAAAAATATTTTAAAAAGGTTTTAATTTTTATTGAGAAGCATGATATAGCTTTAGAGTGTTAGCGGTATCATTTGGAAAGTGTGCTATTTGAATACGTTGGGAGAAAGCTATACCTCAGGGAATATCTCAACCTTGTCTTGACAGACTTTGACTTTGTTGGCTTTAAGAAACCGTGCGCGTATTTCCGGTTTCATGCTGTTATCGGCTGCTACAGTTGACCCGAGATAATTAAAGGATTGCACTACTTAAAATTTGCGCTCCAATATTTGAACTGACCGACCAATGTTGGAGCTTCTACTTGCAGACGTGGCTACCATGTATTTTTTTTTTGCTCTCATTTATGTGCAGCCCAGAGATTTAGTGCCGCCCGCTTGATCTGGATAAAAAATTCCTGTATAGCCCTTTGGTTTCTACCAACAATGTCGATGTCATCTGCGTAAGCCAGTATCTGAATAGACTTATAGAGGATTCTCTCATGGCTGTATAAAGTTCTACTCTGGCTATGCTATTATAGGTGGCTTTAAAGTCTATAAAAAGATGGTGTAGGGAGTTTTGAAACTCTAGACATTTTTCCATCACCTGCATAAGGGTGAAAATATGATCAGTTGTTAATTTGCCTGGGATGAAGCAACACTGGTATGGGCCAATGATGAATTTAGCATATGGGGGCTATCCTGTCTTGAAGGATAGAGGAGAAAATCTTATACGCGGTACTCAAGAAGGTTATACCACGATAAATGCAAGACAAGATTCTTCTCCCAGGCTTCTTTCTTTCGCACCGGTGAACTGTTTTTTCATTTTTTCTAAGCTCTTTATATTCATCTTCGCATGCCCGCTTTCTCTATGATTGTTGCATTCTTCGGTACGCAAGATTCTTACGTTCAGTCGCTAGCTTACATTAGATGAACCATTTTTGGTGAATTTTTCTATTGTACACACCTACATGATACAGATAGATTTTTTCTTAGCAACCAATCTAGCTCAGATATTCTCTTAGTAGATTAATTACAACAAGACCCCAAACATTCGAAAGACACTCACCCGCTACTACTAAGTAACCTAAAGAGTAGAGAAGGTGATGTTTTTAAAGGCTTTACCTTTTTAAGAATACCATCCTTCGCATCTTCACTTATGTTCAGACAGGAAAAATACCTCTTATACTTTTATCAAACAACTGGGTATCGGTTGCTACATGACTACTGCAAAAAAATTACAAATCATTAAAAAATCTATTCCCATCTCACGAAACTAGGCTGAGAAAGCAATACTTTTCGTTGGGAATATAAATAAAATATCCTGTGAAGTAGTCCTTGTGCATAAAGTTCTGGCGTATAACATCAAATCTACCTTTTGTAGATGGCCTCATCAAAAAATAAAATAATTGTTATGTCTGTTATTTAATTTTTTTGTTTTGCTCTCGAAACAGATCAGACTTTTAGCTTTGCAACAGGCATAGGCATCGTTTTCTTCAAGGAGTAATATTGGTGCGAGGGTGTGCTTAAAAACGCATCATCATTATTTTCTCAAGTGAGGAGCTCAATTGCTTGAGAAAATAATGCCAAGCGCAATGCTTGTTTGCTCGTCTCGCTTAAAACCATCAGTTAGTCGAAGCTTGTTTCCGTATAGTATGTATGTAAGTACTTGTACTCATCAGTCAAGATAAAAGTCTAGACAGGTAGCTACACAGGCTGTGTGCAATATATGTAAAGCATCTTCATCACATCCGATTCTTACAGGTTCAGCTCGTGCAGGTGAAAAGCGAGCGATGACAACCAGAACATGGACGAAAAACCCAACAGTGTCGAGTATATAAAATTTTATCCCCAAGTGTAACCTTCATAATGCCAAAAATAATGGCGGATGCAAGGATGATGCGTGCATATTGATATTACATGCATATATATATGAAGCAACAAGACATAATTTACCGTAGAGCAGTACACCGTGGCTCGTGTACTGAATCAAGCAGAAGAGTAGCGCATTCATCCCTTGCGCAATCAACAAAAAGCTCATCGCATCTCTCCGATGAGCAATACATTTTGTATTTCACAGAGAAAAGGAATAAAATGCAACGCAAAAATAACTTGATGCAAGCAGTAATAGCGAAAAGTCCTTAAAGGAAAAAATGAAGCGGCCAAGCAATTGTCGTAATTGCCCGAGAAACGAGAACAAGGATAACAATTAATTTCAATTCAACTCATGTTTGTCTGAAGCTCATGAGAGAGTGGTTTTTTTCTTCAATTTTTTAACTGACTCGAACTGAAAAGAACGGGCCCGCGGGCTTGGAACATCGTAAGGGTACAAACTTTATCATTTGAACGAAAAACCGGGATTACGGAATAACAGTAAGAATACACGTTTCAGTAACAATTGGCGTTATGGTATTAAGCTGAGATTGCGTAATTGTTTTCTGATGGGAAGGCGATGCCGCCACGTACGTCTCTGCTCCGATAACAATTGGATAACTCGTTCTTATTCCAGACTAAAGGACTCTATTGAAAGCGTAGCAGACATTGTCGGATGGAAAGGTGATATTAAATTTAGGTTGAAGCTTACAAGCTCTGTAATGTCTTACACTATTCTTTATTAAATAATAACCAGGTGATAACCAATATAATCAGGTTTCAGTATCGGTAATCGGTACCTAATTACATTTGTTGGGCCCCCAAACTAATTTAAATGTCTTGAACATAAAAGATATAAACAAACCCGCTTTCGTTAGTTGTTTTCGGTACTATTCCGCAGGTTAGATAATAATAATTTCAAAAAAACTTCAGTAAATCATCTTAACCGTACGAGTATGTGTGCATGTACATAACAACATAAGTGAATAATTCAAACAGACAACAATTCAACAATAAATAATACTTCTTGCTAAGAATGATAAGTATCTGGATATTCTAAAGTGGAAACAAAGTTCAAGTATAAGAGGAAGATTTCCAAGGATTCGTAATCAAATTAAATTTGTTGCGCATTCTTGTTTGCCATGCAAGTAGCAAAGAGGAATATATGTTATTAAGTATACCTAATTGCTCTCGATTCAATGAGTGGAACTCTTGCACATCCCGTTCCTGATAAAGGAAATTATAAACTTAAGTTGATACAGCGCAAAGATTCCGTAACAGGACGAATGAGGAATTTTCATTAAAACCGCCCAATAAACTTTAATTCGATCTGCTGGAGCGAAACTCTTCGAGCTGATGATATGAATCGCAGGAAGTTTGCTTGAAGTTATCTTGATATGGAAGAGAAGCAAAAGACGAGACCGAACGATAGAAGTTTGAGTTATGTTCAACGGCGGAGTAATAGTTTGCATTTATCTTGCAAAACTGCATATAGGGCAGAGTAAATGATTTAATTAGCGGAAGGCCCAATCCACAAGGTCGTTAAGATGGAACCCTATCACTTTCAAATGAGTGATGAGTTGGAAAAGAGAAATAGAAATTTATCCACACATTTTTTGTAAATTATCAAGTCTGCATTTTAATTTAATTTTATTCGCATGCATACACTTTGCCAATCACAACATTGGCGTTAAACTAGCAAGTTGGGGAACAAAGGAGATACGAGTATGCGGAAATATAGAACTAGGTAAGGCATTCCAAAAACTCATGGTACGGCTAAGGAATCTCGAAACCCAACAGTAAATATTTGTATGAATTAAACGCATCTAACTTCACTTTGAAGCTAAAATAATCGTCCTCCGTAAATTTCGAAGGATGCTTGGTATTTCATCGACAAGAATGGCATGTTTGCTATATCAAATTTTGAACTCTTGTGTAACGATTATGCGTGCATATGTTGCATGATGCTATCGGTACGAACAGCAAAACCAAATGAGCATTAGTTCACTAATACACGCTGCTACAATATTCTCGTAAATAACGTGCTACTGGTGTTGCAGACACTGCTGAAGGAATGTTCGAATAATAAACAAACGAACATAGCAGTATTCAATCTTGGTGCATGTATCCTTTTCTGGCTCGTCCTCGCGCAAATTGAATCAGTTCAATGGCGACACGCGGTATGTATCATCTGTCGTGCAAGTTGACAGAGCTGAGGCAGCCGAATTCCATACACAAAAAAATTCGACCAGCTCTCACAAGCAAAATACTTCCTTCCGAATGCAAGCAAATTCGCCGGATATTATGCACACAGATATATGTACGCAAGCTTGGCTAATGCTGACACATCAGGCAACATTGAAACGCTGCGTCCACGATGAGGACGACGACAAGGACGAAAGTAATATCTAATGCAAATGCACTACGTTACATTATTCAAAAATTTCAAAGATCGCAGAACTACTGTAATCCAGTAGTTGGAGCCTGCTTGAAACATTGTACTTTCGGAAAGAATGTTTTTCAAATCATTCTTGGTATCCATTTCTTCATTGCCAAAGCACACACATAAAATGCAATTCCATCTCTTGCGAGATGTAATATAAAGAGACAAGGGAGCAATTCCAGAGCGTCCATTGCATAACTCCCGAAATGACGGCAGATAGACGCAGATAGAAAACACAAATGAAAAATTCAACCGAACGTCAGCATTAAAATTATTACGCTGTCTCTCTGATCGCAAATGAACGAGAAGGCGACGATGCGTGACGAACGCGATGCGTGACGAACGCGATGCGTGACTAAAGTAAATCACTTCACGTCCCTAGATTAAGAATTATGTCCTTAGATAATTGCGTAAGGGACCACCGCTCAAGCCGAGGTAGCGCGCAACAGAATTGGCAAAATTATGTCAAGGTAAAGTGCTGTTCGTACGATTAAGCCCAACAAGCTTGAGTTATAGTTACTTTACAGGAAGATGTTGCAGTTTGTAGGCATAAATTTAAAATGGTCCGACAGTAGTGTTATATAGGACATTATACCTATATTTGGACATAAAAGATGGACACAGAGGAAAGAAAATAATAGTATTGTTAACATTTTGAGGTACAAAGCTAAATCCTCGTTAACCCATAAAGCCAATTTTAAACTATAGAACACTTTGTGACAAACCAGCATTGCTACGTAATATCTAGACCTACGAATCGCTCGACTTCTGTTCTACGCTCTGCTCGATTTAAGCCCCAGAATCAATACGCTCGTCAAAGCCTACGCAACATCGAAGTTGCTCCCCGCCCCGCTCGACTTACGCATCGGCGAGATCACCGTATCGCCCGACATACGCATCGCTCAAGTAACCCATCGCAAGATTAGAACAAAGAAACGGAATTACGTTTGGAAAGTCATTATAAAGTAAATATAAATATATGGTAAATAACAGAATTGGATTAACTGGCGGTGCAAGGGGTTCAGGACACCCGGGCCCCGACCAAATGGGGCTCCAACAGCGCTCCCAAAAGATCACTTTTTAAATGGAATTTTGTTCAATTTCTGAAAATAAACTACTCGTATCTCCATATGAATGCCCAACAAATTATTTTCATCAGCATCATATTTGGCTCTACAACCGCGTTCCGGTACGGGCGTCCTGCAAAAAAAACTCTCCACCGATCTCGATGTCGTCCAATTTAGCATCTCTCAACTCTGGGCATACTGGTCTTCACCATCCTTCCAGAGTAGGCTTGTCCGGCCTCGCTGTCGTATTTCATAAAACCTACCGCAATGGCCTTTCTGATTCGGATCCTCTTTGCTCATGCGAGCAGGTGTCCTACCCACCGGAGTCTACCGAGATTAATTCTCTTCACGATGGTAGACATCGCGTTAACGTCCATAAATCTCATCATTATAGAGTCTTCGGAATCGTCGGGCCAAAAATTCTCTGTAAAACTTTTCTCTCGAACGCGGCTAAGTAG
This sequence comes from Nephrocerus scutellatus, assembly GCA_947095585.1. Lineage (NCBI taxonomy): Eukaryota > Metazoa > Arthropoda > Insecta > Diptera > Pipunculidae > Nephrocerus > Nephrocerus scutellatus. The sequence goes on along the minus strand of OX352761.1, from coordinate 139,135,491 downwards.
TCAGAATGCTTATTACTAAGTCCCACAAGCCTCTGATCCATATGTAAGTATTGGTATGATCATTGCATTATACACCAGCAGCTGGATATTATGGTTAAATTCCTGGATTGAAGAGTCTTGACAGACTAAAGTAGGCTTTGTTGTGTTTGAGCAACCGTGCGCGGTTCCATGCTGGTATTGGCTGCTATAGTTGACCCGAGATAGTTAAAGGATTACACTACCAATTCGCGCACCACTATTTTAATTGCGGGATCAATGTTGGATCTTCGGCTCGCAGACATGCCCACTATGTACTATGTACACCCACATCCGTTATAGATGTTGAATGGGCTTGATAGTGATCCAGATATGTTTACTTGAGTTATAACATTGGTCATGGTCAACCTACATAGTCTTGTCAGTTTATTTGGGATGCCGAATTCTCTCATGGCTATGGCTATGCTATCATAGGCGGCTTTAAAATCTGTAAAATTGTCGTGTAGTGAGTTTTGAAACTCTACAAATTTTTCTATCACATGCCTAAGGCTGTAAATCTGATCAGTTTTTGATTGCCTGGGATGAAGACACACTGGTATGGACCTATGATGACTTTAGCGTATGAGCCACCCTGTCTTGTAGGATAGAGGAGAAAGTCTTATACGCTAGCTTACATTCGTCATCGAACCAGTCGTTCCGATCTGAACGACTACTGCCTAAGATTGAGTCGGCAGTTCTAATGACAGTATTCTAAAGGCGTGTCCATTTCTCTTCTACGCCCGAAATCTTAACGCCGGGACTTACTATCCCTCCATTTAGGGCGAGTCCTATCGCTTGATTCGCAAATGCAGTCTTTCGTGATGATGCAATCCGCGCTCGGAGTACCATACCGACAAGATAGTTTTCAGTGTCGACGTTGGCACCTCGGTACGTTCGTACGTCATCAGGTTTGGGTTGTGTCGATGGTCTATCAACACGAGGTCTATCTGGTTGCGAGTGGCTCCAACAGGAGTTATGGCTTTGTAGATATTTTTACAAACCTGCAAACCTTGTACTCGCAACGACCAAATTATTGCTTGCGGCAATCTTTATGAATCCTTGTCAATTGTCATTAGTGTTCTCGTGATAGCTATGGGTGCCAATGTACTGCCTGAATACTGGCTCCCTACCTATTTTGGAGTTCATATCCCCCAGAATGATTTTTACATCATACTGAGGGCAGGCATGGAGTTCCCGTTCCACTGATTCAAAGAATTCTTCTTTTTCACCATCTGGGGAATCCTCTGCAGTTGAATGGACGTTTATGTTTATATTTTTAAATCTGCCCTACATGCGAAGGTTGCATAGCCGTTCATTTACTGCTTTAAACTCAATAACGGTGGGCTTCATTTTTTTTTTTGCTGTTTGCAATTCTGATTTTGTAAGACAACATTCTCCGTCCACCACATCATCAAGAAGTGTATTTATGTTATATTTCATTTTGTTGTTTAAATGTTGTGTACTACATTATTGTTATGTTATTTTAATTAATAAATCTCTTTTTTTTTTAAAAAAAACAATAAAAATAATTCTGGTAGAGGTTATCTGGCACCTGCGCCTCCAAAGGGCTAGATCCGGCGCTGGTATATAATATATTTTTCACACGTCTTAAAGTAAAAAACAAAACCTAGGAAGAAACTAACACAGATGACAGAAAATTTTGAACAAATTTGAATTAGATTCAGTGATGCCTTAGTTCACGAAATTTGAAATCCGTAACGAAGATGGCAATCTGTATTCTCTACATATTGAACAAACAAGAAATAAACCAAAGCAAAAAGGTTATCTATAGTTTTTCACATAATTTGAACTTTATTATTTGTACTTAATAATAATGTATTTGTCTAAACTTAGCTTAACAGAAGCAAGAAACAAAGTAGCACTATTACAATAGTCTGTTAGCACAGCTTCAAACAAACAGGGTCAAAAATCCTTAGAAAATTGTTCGAAGCCATATATTAGCATATTCGTATAACGAAACATATGAGATTTCATACAATTGGCACATGTGTTGGTTGTATATTTTCTGATGGGGTTTGTGTATATGCGCATAGTCGATTACACTCGTAATTTAAGTCAAGTGCAATAAAACGCTGTTCATGGCATCCAAGCATCCATATCCAATTAATGTCATTTCCAATCCTCGGCATAAAGTAATGACTACACTCGTACGTAGTACCTGTCCAGCACGGTTAATTGTCGATAGCAATATATCCATTTCTCATTTTTGAATTTGATAATAATATCGATGCCATACTAGTTTTTGATTAGCTCAGCCACTCGGAAACAAGTATTCCAAATAGCTGGTCCTGACTTTTCCAACAGTATAATTATGGGTGTAAATATGGAACGAATAATGGGAATACCCAGAAGGTAAACATTTGTAGAAATTGGCCGATGGTTGCTGCTGACATTCGCTGGTGCATTATACGTGTGGTATTTGGTAGTTCGACAAATTGTCTTTGTCTTTTTCCATGACCATCAAGAGGAGATCTCTCCGAAGCCGGATGACACTTACTTACCCTTAATTAACCCTCTAAATATCGATAAGTTGATGTTTTCTGCGTTGTCACTTGCAGACAGTGTAAGCATGAAGTGTTTGAGTGCTAAAATAAGCCCACTTTAATGCACTAATTAACTGCAGATACCTGCCGCAAGGTTTTAATTAGTTGTATCTCATTATTAGATAAGCGAGAATCATGTATGGATGTGTGTAGGCTGGAGTGACAAAAGTACGAAAATATAAAAATTATTTAATGTGAACCGACGCTTCCCTCAGCATGGCAATGTCACTTCCCGTTCATTACCGTATGAAACAAGACATCATAATAGCCTTGCGACAGGCTGACTTGAAAACATGTAAGCTAATAAAAATACATTTTTAATATAAACCGTTTAAAACGAGTATTGTACGTAGTAGTAGCTTTGATCTTTGATCTGAAACAAATTGCAAACTCGAGTTAAATTAATTTTATTTTTTTTGTCTTTTTTTTATGATTTGTCAATGTTCATCCAGGTCTGACCTATAGTTAAAGTTTCTAAAGTCTCTAGCTCAATGGGAAGTTAATTTAAAATCAATTACGAAATTCCACCCGCACAGACAGCCATACACGAAAGCAGGCTAGCTAATAAAAACGTTTAAAACAATAAAACAGCATCTTTAATATTTCTGTATCGTAAAACAACAACAATTTAAATGTAACCCAGAATGATTGTTATTTTAATTTAACTTTCCTACAAATACAGGATAATACTAAAGCAAAACAGTAATCAAAGGAGATACAAAAAGTTTTAACAATGGAGGGAAAATAATTGAATGTTCGGCTTGAAGGATGATACAAGTCGCCTCCTCTTAAGACGTAGTGATAACCCAAGTGTGAATTTATTGGCTGTAAACACACTGCAAAAAAAACCGAGAACATTAACGCGTCTGCGATTCTTTCATTTAACTGCGGGTTTGCTTCCTTTATTTTACTTATTTTTTCAGTTTCACAAAAATCTAATTGTTTTTTTTGTCCTTTATTCTTCTGCGTGCGGTACATACATATATACTATATTTAAAGCGTTTAATCCAAAAAAGGATAAAAACAGAAATAGATAAAATTAATTTGCTTGTTGGAAACACAAAGACATTCTAAAGGACATAAACAAAAGCAAAAATTACATAAATGATGATAATAAATGTTTTCCTCACACGTATGCAATTTTAGGTTAACAAACGATGCCGTCGGACGCATCCATTCATCCTTCTGCTGTGCTGTGTTGGATCCCGATCCTGATGCTTTTAAATGCTTTTCTATATAAGTTTTGTCCATTTTTTCCAATTTTTTCTCTTTGCGTTTTATCGTGTTCATCATGTTTGATAAGGTTCCGTTTCGTCCTCATCGCAGTCGTCGTTGGCATTGTCGTCATCAGTGTCAGAATACACTTCTTGTGTTCATGTAGTGGCGTGTGTCCTCGAGAAAGGACGACATTTTTTCCGGCAAAATGCCGACACAAGCACTTGAAATGCAGGCTGTTAATTTATTTATTTATTTATTTGTGTATATGGCTGTGTGTATGGGTGCATTTATTTTGTACAAAAAACTCGTGCGCGCTGGACAAAATTATCTGCCTGTCCACTAGCTTATATCATTAGCTGAACGGTGTGTCTAGGCCACTTATCATCGTCGTCATCAACAACATCATCACCGTCATAATTATCGTCAAAACCTCCAGCGCACTAATCCCGCATGAAATGGCAGAGCACTGCAGTCAGTGTAAAGACGCTTCTTTGCGAAGAATGTTTGTATGTATGAGTCTGTGTGTGTATGTGTATTAATGCGAATTTTTAAATGTGTTCTTTCATATGGAGAGTGGCGTGCTGTGATATAAAAAAGGGAGCAATTAAATTGCAGCTCATTATTATCTGCTTTATTTCCTGTCGCAATTAGGCTGTCCGCCGCTTGCCGCGGGACATATGCCAGTTTCCTCATGACCGCCACTCGTGGCAGTAGCAGCTGCAGCACCTCCACAGCCTCTAGTCCCAGTGCAACCGACCGACTGTTTGTCGCCGCCAGACTGTTTAACGGTAAATGTCACATAATAACGTTTATTGCTGTCCAACTTTTCCGATGGCAGTGATATAAGCTGTTTGCTCTTGCCATGTGACAGCTCAAGAGAGACCTTCGCCCCGCAACTTTGGTTATGGCTGGTCAAAATCTTTGGAAGGCAAAAACTTCCAACTCCAGTTTTCTTGTACGATCCAAAGCCGAATTTCGGCATTGTATGATGGTTCATCATGGGAACTGCGAAAAAGAAAAATAGGTCACTCAGTTTAAAAAGTATATTTTCATATATATACATAATTATGTAGAGTTAAACAAATAAAAAATAAATTGAAAGGGAAAATTTGTATTTTAAGTGAAGCTAAAGTTCACTAAAGAACTGAAGCCCGCCGAAGAGACGACTTGCAAATGTAGTTCAGCTTTTGGTTACATTTATTGATACCATCGGAAGACTAAACCTCGACAGGACAGAAACTTTTTTACTTTTTTCTCACTGGTATTGGTACTTAGGACGTAGTGTTAAGAGCTGCTGCACTCCTTAGAATTTACACAGTCAGACGACTTCATTACTCCAACTACACCAGCTAGCACTAAGGGTTACATCATTTAATTAATTGTTTTATGTTTGTATTCCAGAAGCAATTAGAAGTTCTGTTGCCAAAGCGAAAGGATTCATACCACGTTTTGTTATGACGCTATTAAGGCAACGCTACCGCCTTTTAACCACAAACGTTTCCACACAAAATTGTGCTGTTTATAGCAAAAAATAATAGAAACGCTGGAAAAGCTCTTTTTCATTTGAAAAGTTTCGCTGCAGTACTAATTGTAATCTTTTCGTCGATTGTTGTTGTGGCTTGAAAATAAAAATTTAAGCTAATATATAAGGTCTGTTCCAAAACAATATTCCCACTTTTGTTCTGGAACTAAACACTGTTATTACCGTCAAGCGAAACGAATGAATAGAACGCGAACGTCTTAGTTGTTGAGTGCAAAGAATATATATATATATATATATATGTATATAAGCATGTATATATGAATTAATAATAGTAAAAAATTTGACGACACGGCAGCGGCTCGTATGCACACAAACAAGAAGAGTGTTTCTTTATTTCACCAAGAAGAAGCAGGACATGTTTTGAGTTGGAATTCGCACTTCGTATCAACATCATAAACATCGGAGATTCCCTCAGAAGGATAAGGACATTTTTGCTGAGATTAAAAATGCATCTCTGTGCAGAGTTTGGTAGACATAATACAGACAAAGAGATAAATAACAGTATTCATACATACATACATATATATATCCACTATGACAACAGCAAAAACAACAAACTGCAAGGACTACGGAAAAGTTATTTGGTAATATCTTACGGGAATTATTGTCTAGCATTCATTTTTCATTTTCCAAAGCTACAAAACCTTATCCGTTGCACATTTATTAATTAAATTTCTAAAATATTAAATTTCATATCTTTTTCTTGTATACCGGAGTTGCTGATGGACATTAGAGATACGTGCAAGCCAAATGGTGGAATTTAGTGGTGTGACATAATGGCAAATATAAATATAAGTCTGAGAGAAAATTTAAGTTTGAGAAGGAAACGAAGCATTGGTGTAGGTTTATAAGATTGTAGTTAAAGAATGTGATTTTTAGATACAGTAAAATTTCCATAAATGATCTTGAATGCTCTCTCCTTCAATATAACACAGAATCTTTAATTTCTAATCTCTGCAAATTTACGAATTTGAGTTACATATAAACAAATAAATAAATTCGTAGAAAACCAAAATAATCCAAAAATCGAGGTGTGGGCACAACACGCGACTTTCTTTTCGGACAGGGATGGAATATTAAGTAAATGTATACTATTTTTTATATTAAATTTGCACTTAACTGATTTAACCTAAGTGCTGCACTTTTTGAGTTTTTTGCAAAAACTAGAAACACTGTCACTTCTGGATGTCAGAGTTCCGTCAAAATCAACTCGCCCCTCCCAATTTATATAAAAAGTTTAAATATGCATTTTCACCCCCATAAGTTCAGCGGTCTGGGCTGTAGAGTGAATACAGACAGACAGAGATTTTTTCCCCCCTTTTTCTGACTCAGCAGATACGGTAAATAATAAATCTGCAAAAATCCCAAGTTCGAAAATTTTCATGATTCCACCTACAGAGGATTCTCCAGATGATGAAAAAGATAAATTCTTTGAATCAGTCGAACGGGAACTTCAAGCCTGTCCTTAGTATGACGTAAAAATCATTGTGGGGGATATGAACGCCAAAATAGGTAGGGAGCCAGTATTCAGGCAGTACATTGGCACCCATAGCTTACACGAGAACACTAATGACAATTGACAACGAGTCATAGAGATAGCAGCAAGCAATAATATGGTCCAAAAAGCTGATGGAGCCACTCGCAACCATATAGACCACGTGTTGATAGACCGCCGCCACACCTCGAACCTGATGACGGTACGAACGTACCGAGGTGCCGATGTCGACTCGGACCACTATATTGTTGGTGTGGTACTCCGAGCGCGGATCGCATTATCAAGAAAGACAGCATCTGCGAATCAGATTCGAGAAGAGAAAAGAAACAACTACGGTCAAGCGATATAACTCGCCCTAAATGCAGGGAGAGTAAGTGCTGGGGCTGAGATTCCGGGCGTAGAAGAGACGCCTTAAGAATACTGTCATTAGTACTGCTGGCTCCATATCGATATCCATAGCGACTAAACGTTCCGTACCGAGCAATGCAACAATCTCATAGAACACGGGCACGCGAAGATGAATATAAACGGCTTAAAACCCGACTATCTCAGGTCAACTGTAGCAACCGGTAACAGCATGGAACCAGAAATACGCGCACGGTTGCTCAAACACAACAAAGCCTACTTTAGTCTGTCAAGACTCTTCAAATACAGGAATTTAACCATTACATCCAAGTTGCTGGTGTATAAGACAATGGTCATACCAGTACTTACATATGGATCCGAGACTTAGGTTCTTAGCAAAAAGCACTCGGACTAAAGTCTATGTATAAAACTAAAACCTCAACACAATGGAATATACAATTTAACAATAAAGTAGTAAAGTAGTAATAATACATTTGTATCCAGTGTAATTGACATCAATAACAATATACAAGATGTAAAGAATTTTAATGAATCGAGTAAGTACGAGTACCATTCTGTTTCCAAAAAATTACCTGTCAAGAAATAACTAAAATTATTAGGAGCCTGAAGTGGAACGCTGGAATTGATGGCATAAACCATACTATCATGTTGGATGCTATTTACGGATTTAATCAATAGAAGTTTAAATAAAGCTTATCCCGAAATCATGGAAAATATTAACGGTTATTCCAATTGCGAAAACTTCTAAGCCAACAACACCAGAAGAACTACGTCCAATAAATATGCTACCAAATATTCTAGTTGATCAACATCTGGATTTCGAAAATTCCAATCATGTGAAACTGGGTCAAACATAATGTTAGATGATTGGAAATCTGAGTTCGATGACAATGACAATAAGTAGTAGCAGTTTTCCTAGATTTTAAACGAGATTTTGAAACAATCGATAGACAAAAACCTTAATAAATATGGAACACAAGGCGTAGAATTTGAATGGTTCAGTAATTATATTCAAGAAAGGCAGGCAATATAGAAAAGTCGAAACCTGTATCTCTAAACCAATACCTGATCTACGTTAGGACCATTGCTTTTCATTCTGTATATCAATGATATAGGGGAAGTTATAAAGAACTGTAAAGTGAATATGTTGATTACGATTGCTGCATCAACACTTATTGAAGCTGTGCAGAAAATAAACGAAAGTTTAGAGAATCTAAGAAAATAGCTGATGTTTCATAAGTTAGCACTTAACTTTTCTAAGACAAAGTACATGGTGCTGTCAATGTAAACAAAACTAGAATAAAATCAAAATATATTATAATGGAGTCAAATTGTAAACAATTTCTACACTTTGGGTGAATTAAGTATATTCATTAAAGAAATTACCCGTATTGAGTTAGTATTATGTATAATAATAAATTTTTTAATTAATTAATTCAACAATTAATTGATAATTAATAAACAAATAAAATTAAAAAAAAAAAAAATTCCAGTCTTAAACTTAATTTTAGAAAAGATAGTGCTGAGTTTACAATTAGCTTAGTCCCTTTATGCTTTCTCCTTGGAGATCTCAGTAAAAAAAAAAACAGAAAAATAAAAAATAATTTCCTCCTGTACAGCAACGGGAGTCCAATGATAAGCATATGTCACCTTGAAAAACACCTCATTAAGATGAAATAACATTTAAGCACGGACCGACGACCGGACCCATCATGCCATCATTAGAAATCCAGCCACTTCTTGCCGCCTACCTTGCGAGTCACATACATAAAAAGTATATGTCTGTGCTGCTAAGCAGATGCAAATAAATTATAATTGCGACTCATTTTTATATTCCAGTATTTTTCCATTTTTTGTTTGTATTTTTATTTTCGTGTTTCAAGAATCGGCTACAATTTCATTGCAAACGCACCCAGCGTGGGCTCCTGCTGAATATCCTTTTGGCTGTTCATATAGCACTCAGCTAAAAATGCGCAAAGTGGCATTTTATTCACCTGCCTTGCAGAGTGTCTGGGATTAAACGACATTTTTGTTGATTGCTTTGTTGTTGCTAGCGCAGAGAAAATTTTTTTGCGCTTTGTACATTGCTTTCGCAAGTATGCTTAGCTTACTGTATAAATGTGTACCTTTTTATTAAATGAACCCTTACAGCCAGTTTTGATTTAAATATATAAAAGAAAGAAACAAAAGTAACGCTTCTGGGATAAAGAAAACAAGCGGCAATTGTATGAACACAAAATATGTGCACAATTTTGCCCAAGGATGTCCTTCAAAATGTATCGTCTGTCTTCCTACCCAGGGCTAATTTCTTAAAGAATAGTGAACTGTGCCTTTAGGCAGAAGGCGCAAGACTAATTAATACTACGAGTATGATTATGAAGTCAGTAAACGCCGTTCTACATATGGGTTGAAAGGTTGAAACATTTGCAGTGTTCTTTTCTTCTTTTTTAATTAAACTCTTAATAGGATGAAAACAGTTAGAGCAGCTGGAGAATACCATTTGTGTTAAAAGTTGAAGCGTAAAGGTAGAAAGTACGCACTTTCGTGAACAATGTCTCTCAGTTGTAACTGCGGTGACGCCTAACAAAGTACGCAATGCACAAAGCATACTCCAACTGGCTGCTAAGCGATAAATCGTGAATAAATCTTCTAAATGAGAAGTTACTTCCGCACAGCTACGCACAATTCATGAATGCGTTAAGTGTTTGCGGCACCTCCTGGAGGGTGCTTAAGGTGTGAAGGAACAGACCACCTGAAACTGAAGAGAAAAGTACGATCGATAAAGTTTATTTGCAATGTACACCCTCAATTATCAAAAGCTACCTCCTAAAAGCACATTATTATAAGCTCGTGAGTGAGATCACCGGTCAAACGGAAACTGTGAAAAAAGACTACATTTAATATCACCTACTCCTGTAATGAGTGATATTTGTAATAGTGCAATCCTTTAACCATCTCGGGTCAACTGTAGCAGCCGATAACAGTATGGAATCAGTTATACGCGCACGGTTGGTTAAAGCCAACAAAGCCTACTTTAGTCTGTCCAGAAATCTAACCACACCATCCAAGCTGCTGGTGTATACGACAATGGTCATACCAGTACTCACATATGGATCCGAGACTTGGGTGCTTAGCAAAAAGCATTCTGGTCTTTTAGCCGCGTTCGAGAGAAAAGACTTACGGAGAATTGTTGGCCCCGTATGTGAGGAAGGACGATTACGGAGACCGTATAATGATGAGATCTACGAGCGTTATCGCGATGTCGACATCGTGAAGGCCGCCCAGGGCTTGGGGATGCCGGAACTGGATGGCATCAGCTCGAAATCGGGACCGGTGGACAGATTTTTTGCGGAAGGCCAGGTCAAATATGATGATGAATGAATGATGTTCAACTTTAAAATGGAGAAAACTTACTGTAAGCTGCACATGGAATCCCTGTATAAGCGTGAGCCGCATGCAAGCATCTATGCGTCTTCGTGGTGCACTGCAAAGCCTTCTCGTAAACATTGTAATCGGGGCTGAGCCTTCGTTCTGCCTATAATAATCCAAAAATTACTACCATAAAAGTTGATATTACGAGGGTGAATTGAAAAGTTCGCGACCTTCCCAAAAATATTTTAATTCTAAGTTTGTACGTTCCTCCTTTTATTTCCCAACATTTCGTTTGTTAATCTGCAAAGTTGGATTCCTGTGTTGCATTTAGTTCAGGTCACAAAGCAATTTTGAAAAAATTTACAAAATCTAACATCGAACTGTTAAAAAGTAATTACCTTAAAAAAATGCAAGTAGATAGAGCGGTGCTATATGTGAATATAAGTCTTGTTGAATAATAAATAATCACCAGTGTGAATATATGAACTGTTTCTTATTTGTTAATTAAAGTTCTCATTTGTTAATAAAACCAACTTTTCTTATGATTTTATTTGCAAAATCCTTTACGAACTCAGCAAATTTACCGCAGTAAAGTGAACCGGACTACTTGAAAAGTTGAAAAGTAGTAGAAAATTTGGATCATCAGCTTCGAAGTCTTTTGCGGCGATTCCGAGAGGAAATAAAGAGAAATAATCCAGGAATGTTGATGATAAACTTTCTTTTCATCACGGAACAATGTACGCCCTCACAAGTCGCTTGAAACCATAGCTTAAATCCGTAACTGTGGGTTTATATTACTTTCTATTCTCTATGAAACAAGTGCACAAGTAGAGGTTATTATGTGGTATAAGAAAAAAACGAAAATAAAGCAATCTGTAAACTTCCGAGTCTTAATTTGGTTGGCCAGGCCGCGAACTTTTCAAACCAGCTTCCTGCAATCGTAATTGCGCGTCTCTTACCTCTTCGTAAACTTCGTTGATGTTCTGAAAACTGTAAGTACCCGGCTTTTGCAAAGTTTTCAATGTCTCATACAGAAACAATTCAAAATTCTTGAACGTATATTCCGAGTAGGGATATCTCCGCAGGGTGCTTCCAGTTTCACCGCCCAATGCCATACACGATTTATGGTAATCATCGACGGCCCGTTTCACAAGAACGGCCTCATTAAGCTTACTGGAACGAATCTGCAGCGATTTTAATTGCAGCAAGTGTTGGAAAAGCTTACGTTCCATATAGTACCTGGAATGGAATAGAAAAATAGATTAGGTGACTGTAAGTGAGAAAAATAAGAAAAAAGAAATGGCTTGAAAGTTTAGTCAACCAGCATTTCTGATATTTATTTATTTCATTTATTTTCCTAATATTTGTTCAGCAATAAATTTCCATACATATTTACATATTTTAAAAATATCCTTTATCACATCCATTCCATTACAGTGGAACCCATTTAGTCTTCGACACAAAGCCATTCCTAAATCGATTCAAATCGATTAAATTGGGTCACAGCAGCCCGATGCACAATGTAAGTCCAACAATGAGGCCACTGCACATAAGTGCTGTTATTTAATGTTCAATTTTTTCCGCTAACCTCATTTTTCATTTCAATAAAATTGCACATAAAACACCATTCTTGCACAATCGAAGGAAAGTTGAAAAAATTTTAAGCGCCACTCAACGCGGTTCAATTTTCAAATTTTACGACGAGTAAAATTTTTCTGTTTCCCCTTGCGCTGCGCGCTGATTTTGATTTGAGCACCAAACGCGGTCGAAGCGATGAGATTGAATCTCTTCTTGTTCCCTGTTGATGTTTATTGCTACGGTTGTTTGCTTGCTTCTAGTTTGTGTTTACAATTCAACAATTATTATATTTACCGCTTTACGAGCTGAACAAGGTTCGCGTTTATGTGCTTGATTCGAACCTCGAATATTCGCAGTCGACTAATGGCACACCCTAAAGAGCAAGTATAAAACTCTTCTACGGCACAGAATCCTTTATCTCGCACACGATTTTTATAACCATCCTTAAAAGTCAAACTTCCCTTCGTTAAACTGGGACCTCTAATGTGTGTATATCTGTGTATGTGCATGTTTTTCTGGATACAAGAGGATTACATAGTTAATTTAAGGTTTAAAAAAAATAATCATCCCCTTGCGAAAGTTCCCTTAAATTTATCCTCTTTGCTTGCTTGTGCGGATATCCGGGTTTAATAATTTTCCTCTTTATAATTTACTGAGGTAATAAAGTGCTCGTTTGCTGCAGCAGAACAAGAAAAAAGAAGCATTTCTGGTTAGATATGCATAAACTGGACACTAAAAAGGATGTTAAAGGTGAAATTCAAATGGCTTTTGCTGACTGACGTTCATCGGTGTCCGTTTTCTTGGTGATTTTATGAGACCACCTCTTGTGCTGGTAACCTTTCCCTTTTACCATTTGCCCAATAGAACAGAGAAATGCATACGGACAGGATATAATCTTGATCTCTTTTGAAGGAATTGATGCAAATATTTCTGAGATTGTCGACTCAACAGACGGGCGAATTCAGCTTTGATGCTCTGCGCTGCGGAGGTATCTTAGTTTCGTGGAAATCTTTTGAATTTGTGGTCCCTTAAGTTAATAAAAATATGAAAGAAAAACCAGCCAAAGAAGCAAAAATGAATGAAAGGATAAACAGAGTGCTTTGGACATAGTTACTGACAACGGTAATGGTTTCATAGATTATGTTTGTACTGGAGTGATTGTTGGGGAAGGTGAGGGTTTTTTTTAACAGGATATACTCGTATAAATACAGAAATTTGGGTCAAAAGTTATACCCAATTATATTCGCATATTTTTTTTAATGCTTTTTCTAATTAAATAAAGACAAGTAGTTTATTTTGTAAGGTTAATGGAAACGCAGCCTAGCACTTTAGTTTTCGTTTACTAATATGCAATGAAAATTCGAAATTTTTATATTTTTTTTGTTAATAAAATATACATGTTGCTCTTCTGGAAGAATGCGCATAATACTTCGCTTGTATTCCAATTAAAAGCAGTAATTAGTTTGTTTTATAACAAAGAGCTTATAATTTCTTGCTTGGTATTTTTTTTCGGTCCAGACAGATCAATCACCATTCTGTCCCTGCCGAACTGGCTTTGAAGGAATAAGATGAGCTGAGTATTTTGGTTTTTGGCACTCTAGCACTCTCTACGCTTAAGATATTCTACATAGTTAGCGACTACTTCTTACAAGACGTCAGAAATGGCATGGCAAAATTTTTCTGAATTCATAAACTTCTTATTTGAAGCGGTTTCCCTTAGGACAATCAAACCTTTTTTAATTGTCAAACGGAGGCATTCTTGTGCTTATGATTTGGCTCTTCCATATTGCCTTTGGCAATTAAACAATCAACAACACCTAGACGATTCCTTTATTATTCTTTACTAAAAGTCAAAGCAATCCGAATAGATGCTTAAAAAAAATTGAAGTATTAAACCTTTTTGATCGTAAATTTGGGAAATTAGAATTGCATAAGATAACTAGTGTAAGCAAAAATTGTTCATGTGATTCCCATGATATGCTAATGATTGATACTTTTCTTCCTATCTCATTTTTTTCTTATTCATTTTAAATATAAATAAATTTTATTAAATCAATCCTCGATTTTTATGCTAAAACGAATATGAAATCAGCCGCTGACAACTGCTCTCTCTATCTCTCTCTTTCTAAATAAAAAATAAACTAATTTCTTAGTTGCGTTAATTGAAAATGTAATATGCTTCAAGCTTTTTCAAGATAGCCATCTAAAGTAAACGATATTTCTTATTTCTTTCTTGCTTTCTTTCCCCAAGAATCCACAGGACATGTACGAGTAATTTGTAAAAATAAAACTTTTATCAAGTCAATCCGAACAAGTTAATTCCCCATAACAAGAGCGACCCTTTAATCTAAGAGGTACAGTACAACCGATGGTATCATTTGAATAAATTACACAGCGAGAAATCGCTAACGATGTGGCACAAGCATGATACGAGGTACACGAGACGAGACAAATCCACAGCTGGAATTGCTCCGTTAAATGTTGTGATTAAGCTCCGCAGTTATAATTAAGATACAAGCGACAATAATGTCCCCAACTACTCATACCACAAGTGATTATAATATGAAAAGTGTCTGGTTAGTGTGTTGACGTACACCGCAGGACAAGCATAAAACATTACAGTTTTTTTCAGGTGTAGCACTTGATACACCTTCTCGCTTCTCGCTGGGTAATGTGATTTATAATAAGACTTTTAATTATGGAAATTCGCAAGAAATCATTGGAAATGTAAGCGAGGAAAGATTGTTGTTTTTGTATTTGTTGTTTTACAATAATGGTTACAATTCATAGTTCTGTAGCACTCTCGAATAAGAGGCGAAGTTGACAACATCGTCCATTGCATGTTTATATATTTTATGATCAGAGCTGCACGTATAACTTCACAGTCGACCAAAAGAAAAATAAAATGTGGTGAAAGTATGCAACCTTAACGCACACCACTTTGGACTTGAAAATCTTCAGAATTCTTGCCAGTATGAAAGACTTAACACCCAAATAGTTATTTGAAATCAAAAAGCGATAATCAAATAGTAAAGTGGAAAATATATGGTATGCGATGCAAATAAGTTGATTGGGGTTAAATATTTGCTTCTATCACAGTCGTGCTATAATGCCATGCATGTCATTTGCTTCAGTATTCTTTAAGCAAAGGTTATAGGTGGTCGGGTTGATGAACACTTTTTCAAACAAACTAAGAATTAAATGCGTTTTATTCAATTTGTTTGTAATCGATATAGGAGCATCCAGGACGGAATCCTGTTTATTTTTTATTTTTCAATTGGCACACGCTCAGAAGGTTTAATCCCTTATGCTACTATGCACAGCGTGGGTACTAAGGTATTAAGGAATGAAAGAGAAGATGTCGATGTGCATGCAATTTAAATGCCTTTGGATCATAGTGATGCGGGAATACAGAGCTTGTTAAAGCATTCCACATTCGTGTTGTACGAATAAAGAAAGAGTTTCTAAATTTAACATTATATCCGACTGTTGTGTGGACGTGTTCTTTAATTATTTGCCCATTATTTTAGATGCAGCCGTATTGGCACAAAGGTCTCTTTAGTTTTCGCAAATTTTCTTTTAGATTTCCTCAGGAGGTATTTAGAAAGTTTGATTCTCATTATGCCTTTCCACTCTTCAAGGAAGCTTTCGATGTCCCATTAAATTTTGATGACAATGTACAGGAGTTCTGTCGATGTAATTTATGCTGCTTTGAAAAACTCATCAAGAATCATCACTTTATTTTTCTTGAGTGAATTATTTGTAGTTACAATACGGTTTAGATACGATAGAGCAATACTATCTTATTTGGTCTATGGTCTAGGTTCTGAGCTACGATCCCAGCCGAAGCCTACACTTTCAATTGGATGTAGTTTTGAAATCTAACCACATATTACTTTTTTCCTATAAGCGATCGTACAGTTTGCTATGCAGAAAAATAGGATTGGATAGTGGAAATATTATGGTTGGCTGCTGAAAGTTCTTTTGAAATTCTTTTGAAATTACGAGGTGATGAGACCCTTAGTCAAGATGGCAGCATAATCGTATACTGTAATGTACGTGAGATATTGAAATTCAAATAATTTCAATACTGACTTTAATTAAAACTTGTATTTATAGAAAATGAAAGGATTGGTCAGTGCTTATTAAACTTGCTCCACAAACGCTCTTAAAAACTATGGATGAAATATAAGCTCCATTGACAAGTATACTCGTATAATATATTTAATGAAAGAGGCCAAAATAATAAATTAAAAAAAACTGAAGCCTAAAATTAATGAATTCCACTGAAAACAAGAAAAACATTCGATTTATTTTTTGCATCTCTATTCCGATTAAAAATTAATTAGATATTTTTTGCACCGCACTTTGATGTCAGATTAGATGTAATGAAACTATTTACTCCTAGTTACTAAAGGGAATTAAATGAATTTTATTTAACCAACTGCATAGCGACAAATTTATTTTATTTTCGTTTATCAAGATTACGCCAGGGATTTTGTAATCAAATGAATAATTGGCAAAAACTAATTAACTCATTCGTGGAAAATTTTTGCCTCTTCAAAAAATTAGATTTGGCAAATTTATTTTTATTTTTGATTTTTTTAATACTAATTATTTTAATTGAGAACTCTTTGATTTTTGTTATATAAGGTTTAAGCGTGATAATATCAACAAAGCTACATGGGTATCTGCTGATGGAACCAGTCGCAAGCAGATAGACCACGTGTTGATAGAACGTCCGAACGAGGTACGAGGTGCGCCAATGTCGACACAGATCACTATCTGGTTGGTATTGTGCGTAGATTGCATCCACGAATCAGATTCGATTCAACACGGCTGCACTTGCAACAAAGACACAAAATCTATCGCCCTTAATAAAGGCAGATATAAGTGTAGAAGAGCAAAAGACACGCGATCAAAATGCTCTTATTAGTACTGCAGAATCCATGATAGGCAGTAGTCGCAGACTAGCGACTTAAAATAAAATTTTTATGTACAAACCACCTGCATACAACGCGGGCACGCGAATAATCATGTCAAGAGCTTAGAAGATACGAACAAAAAGCTCTCTGGCGAAGGACGCAGCCTGCGAGAAGAACTAAGCAGCACAAAGAGCTTGTGTATAAAGCAATTGTCATACCATTACTTGCTCGTTATGGATCTGATACTCTGACTTCCTAGCTGCGTTCAAGTGAAAGTCTTACGAAGAATCGTAAGGGGGCAATGAAGGACAATTCTGCAGACTCTATAATGATCAACAAGATATACGATCGTAGGCGTGATGTTGACATTTAAAGACAGACAAGCTCCGTACACTCCAGTGGGCAGGACATCTTTGCCGCACGAACAAGGAGCAAAGCTTGGAAAATCTTTTACGGAACGATCTATTGGACACAACAACGTGGTAAGGCAAGCCTATGCTAGAATGATGACGTATGTAGACCAGAACATTCCGAGATAGGGACGCCAAAATGGTTAAATCGGAATCTGGACCGTTGGAGAGACATTTTGCGGGAGGCCAGGAACGTAGGTGATGTGAAAATTCTTTAAAATAAGAAACATGTTTATGTGGTGCAATTAATTTGATTTAATAAAATCGTTACTCTTTGTGCAATAAAGGTAACAATGTCAAGCCAACAATGTACCACCAATACATATGACTATGAGAAAAGTACAATCGAGCAACTTTCAGATTTTAGGTGTGTTTCTCCCTATAAGCTAAAATAAATTTTGTTTCTGTCTGTTGCTATTTGATTAGCGTTTACTCCTTTAAGAGCTTAATTAAACAAACACGAAGAAGAACGAACAGGGCCCAGCATCCTGCGATGATGAAAACCTCAATCTAGCATTGGATGTGGATTAGAATGCAAATGTTGAATAAACATTGATCATAACCCATTCCACCCCGGTGATAATATGTTCAGGTGTTAAAGCTTCGCTTAATTTATGCTTTTTGTATGTATGTGTCTTACAACATTATCCGCCGAACATCAGACGTAGTACCGACACCGACACACACACACACACCACTAAGAAAACGTTTTAATTACTGCCAATTCAGATTTTATGCGGGCGCTAACTGTATGCAAATTTAATAAATTTTCGTCGCAATTAACACAACGCTCAGTACGCTCTAAGCATACAACGAAAATGAAAGTCTTTGCTTCTGCTGTCTTTAAAGAGAAGTGGTTAGCTCGCTATGTGCTCTGTGTGTTCCTTTGGTAACGAGCAGAGAAGCAATTAAAGTGTTTGCGGGGCAAATGTGCGTTCCATTGTTTTAATTTTTATTGAATCCCAACTCAGCCGAATTCCATGCGGTTACACATTTCGGGTTAAACGCGGTATGGTGTATTTGAGATCCATGGGATCCATTGGAAAGTTTGTCAGAGGGCAATAAATCCTTTTTCGAGTGCAGAAGAAAAAAAAGTATAACTCTTCTTTATATATCAGGCAGCAGGCAGACAGAGAGGGAGAGAAACGCGAAGAGAGGAAAGTCATTAACGCCAGGCACTGAAAAATTTGCTTTTAAGGAGACCGAATATTTAGGTATGCAAATGTTGTGCAACCCGTAAACACTTATCAGCACTTTATAAATTCAGATTGAAGGCTTGACGGATGGCGGCGGGTCCAGTGCGATTTTTCACGATTTTATGTGTATAGCTGTTTACTTGTACGCGTATTTGTACTTTAATTTACCGCGAAATAAATGGAAGCGAAACCACACAGAACAACCAGGCTGTTACTTTTGCATGAGTGTTACTGTGATAAAAATTTAATCCGTTGCGTTGGCGTGTCCCATGGTGACGGTATAAAATATACCTACAAAGATAACTGATGGCATTTTTTTAAAGGATCATGTTGTGTGACTGTTGTAACACTCTGGTGTTAAATTATGTTTGTTACACTTTTTGGGAAGTTTCGTTTTAAAATTTTCCTTTTTTTATTATTCTGCCTTTGTGGTGGCTTCAAAACATATACTAAGTGTGCGAAAAGATAAAAAACCCTAATTTAATAATGTCCTTCAGTTTAAAATACAAATTAGAGGTAGTATTCAAATACGAAACCGTGTATGGATTGATTGGCCGACTATTTTACAATTGGAAACCTATATGTGTAGAGGAATAGTTTAGCAAGAAAAAAAACACTAAGCATTAAACCTTTGAGTACCGAATTATTCCCTTTGAACAAGAAAAATCGCTCTGACTTTTTTGATTTGGGTATATCCTTTTTGGAATGCCCACCGTGATAGAGAAAATGTCTCAACGGTCAACCATGTCAGCATATATAACACTTTTTGGATTAATTGTTTGCTTAAGTTTTAAGTTTAATTGCATTCCTTTGGATTAAAAATAAGTTTTATAAATAAACAAAAATTAAAAATATTCCCTTGAAACATTCTCACTTTTTTAAATCCCAATAATAATAATATTCAGGGCGACAGAACGTTGCGTTCCAAGGCCTAGCTTCTCGCAACCATTTTTGTTCTTTAATATTACAAGAAGATCTTGATACCTTTAATGATTGGTGTAATACAAATCTCTTGCGTATTAACCATTTAAAATGCAAATCAATATCTATTTATAGATGCCTGCTCAAGCATTAAAATATATATTGTCTTGGCACGATTTCCATTCCTAAAGTGAGTGAGTAAGGTGAGTGGCTTAACTTTCAGTAAACACATTGAATATATATCTGCAAAAGCGTGAGCATCTTTGGCTTTCCTCAAGAGACATGCTGTTGAGTATAAAGACCCTTATACTTTAAAAAGTATATATGTTGTAAATGTGCGCTCCGTTCTAGAATATGGTAGCGGTTTTTGGAACTCTTATAATAATTTATATTGTATTAGACTTGAGAGAATTCAAAAAACCTTTACAAGATATAAGGCTAGATGTTTATTGATCGGCCTAGCTAGAAGAGAGATTTGCTTGTTAAATTTTGTTAGGGACGTATTTACAGACTCCATTGATTGCCCGGATATCTTATCCTTTTTTATTTGTATGCTCTTGAAAGGCCTTTGCGCTCTAGGGACCTTTTTTACATTTCCCATTGCAACAGGAACTTTTTGTTGAATGATCCGATTGTTAAATGTTTATATGTCTATTTATATCTTAGACTAAATAAATAAATGAAATTAATATTTGGTGTATTTGTCATGTTAACTCTACTGAACTTTATTCACAATCTATATGGTTAATATGCGTTGCAATAAATACTGTACTCGCTTAGTTGATGTCGCAAAACACATGAAAGGGAAAATGTAGAAAAACCTACTACTATTTTTGATGTATAATGCTGAAAAGCGTAAATTAAAAAAAAAAAGAAAATAATATCAGTGGTACGTGTGCAGGATTTTAAGGAGATATACACACAGTAACAGTAAATGCAAATAGGCGAACCAATTAGTTATGTTTTGATAAATTGAATTGCAAGGGATAGGAATGATAGCGATATGTACTTGGAAAATAAAATAATATTTAAGGAGAAAATGTACAACGAGCACAGTATGCTTAAAATTACTCTAAAGTCACTTAAATTTTATGTTCTTCAAATTTTAAACTCAAGGTTGTATGAAAACCACAAATTTCTTCATGCGTCCCATTCACAATAATTAACCGCAGAAACCACTTTCACACGCATAACTAGAGCATCATCGTCATAAGCCTTGCATTAATGGAAATTGCGGTCGAGAACAAAAGTAACGATGCCCTGATACACAAGGTGCTGTCTATTCACATTTACCCAAAAGGACATACCTTCTCCATTGTGAGACGTCTGCCCACGACTCATTGTGTGAAACATAAATCCCACAGTTGCTAATGGATTCTGAGAGGCAAGAAATTATCAGAGTCCGCCGCGCGTTCTGATGGCTGCAACGAGTAGCTGTTTAAGTGGAAAGCCCATTGAGGGAGACTCTCGTCCGTACACTTAGATGTCATTGATTTTATTTCTTAGTATTTCTAGTTGCAGAACTCGAAGGAAAATTTTAAATTCTGTGACGGTAAACGAAGCAATCTTCATCAGGAATGAAGAATGGCAGCGACCGACCTATTTAGCCTTCGCTATTAATGAACTAAACGTCGACTCTATCGTCCTGTCGCCATTGTCAAATGAATCCATATAAATCTCCACGTCTGTGATGTGCGCTACCGTCTAAGTCGACCACTTGTAAGATTAATTTTAATGAATTTCTAGGCTACTTCCCCTTCTTCAACCTGGAAATGAGGCTGAAACTGCAGAGTAAGATTTGTGGTAGGTCGCATAAATATCAAAAGTGGTTTCAGTTAGAATTCAATTACTGAGAAGGACGAACGGGAGATTTATGTCGCCTCACTAGCTCACCCAAAAGTTCTGCCTTTGTAAATTTTAGATAGAGGTGACTCACCTGCGAATGTTTCGTTGAATGGAGCGGGTCACTGCCGACATGTCACAGGCACCCTTGTCGCCCGGCTTTCGATGCTCCAGTCGGCTGCTGCACGACCGTCCATCAAGAGTGGCGTAGATTGGCTTTCGAGGGATGTAGGCTGTGTAAATGTTACGTGGGGAGGGAATTTTGGTTTTCATCGCTCGTGGACTCGGCTCGAAGCCAGAATCTTGGTCCTTGTTCGATTGCTGGTGATGTTGGCAAGTGGAGCGGGTGGATGCAGGCAACTCTTTTGGTTTCCATCCAGTTCTTGTTTTAGTGCCGCTTTTAATGCGTTTTTTGAGGCGTCGCTTGCGACCATTACAGTACTCATAGGCTTCACTAGGAGGACCTACTGTGTGGTGTTCCGTAAATCGTTGACCGTCGCCATCATGTATGGCTGCAGCGTCCACATCGCCTTCATCAGAACTGAGTTCTGCATCAGATGCTGATTTTGGCGAATGGTTATCGGGTACAATTTTGAACACTTGAGTGTCGCGAAGCTCTTGGTCGTCCAGCTCAAGAGACTCGTCACTTTTAAGTACCTGGAAACTCGACTTGCGGATGGTCTGTGAGTCGTCTGGCGAATCTGGTGGAAGAAGCGTGAATGAGCGTCGGGATTCCTGCTCACGCGATGGTTGCGGTTCATCAGAAATTGGAGTGGGGACGTCTCCTAGGGCAATAGGCATTGCATGTACTTCAATTGGGGATGAATTCTGTATAGGCGCTGGTGATGGAGTACCTGTTGATGACTCATGTTCCGTTAAAGATTGTGTTGGAGAAGCTTTTTCAGTTGAAGCTGATGTTGGCGATGGCGATGGTAAAGGTGTAGCTGGGGTTTGAATTAAATCTGGCGGACCTGGTGAAAGCTTAGTTGCGGACGCATTAGGTGTATCCTTTTCTGCAACTGCGTCCTGCTTTTCTTCTTGCTGAACCTCTGTGGGAATGGCGGAAGATTCCGACGGAATAATTGGTGGAGATGGCTGTGCAAGTTTGCTTCCGCTTGTTTCTGCCTGAGTGGATTGTGGTTCATCTTCGGCTACAGTCAATGTTTCTGATGAACTTTCCTTTTTATTGGATTCAGTCATATTTGTGGGACCATCAACAGCACTCTCCTTATCCCTAAGTTCTTCGTTCGTTGGTTCGTTTACGGTGCTTGTGTCTGCATCTTCAGTTTGACTTTCTTCTTGAATTGTGGCCTTCTCCTCGGGATGTTTTTCCGCCATAATTTTCTGTACATCCTCTTCGGCGACTGCAGCAATGGCTGTGGCAGCTTCTACAATCATTTGGTCAACCTCTTTTGAGATATCCTCGATAAATTCCTCCTCATTAGTGACCACTGGTACTTTCTCCTCGTGTTCTGTCATTTGCAAAGAAGCACTTGACTGAACATCTTCAACAGGCCGGCTGTGAACATCAACATGTGTGACAATTTCTTCAGATTGTGCGACATTCTCCTCATCATCAGTCATGTCCAGTGGGTGAACAGGAGTAGCAGCAGAAATATCTGCCTCCACTCCGGATGGCGTGCTAATAATTGCCCTTTCGTGGACAGCTGTTGTCTTTCGGGATTTTGCCGACTGTGGTCGACTGTGAGAACCTTTTGACGAAGGATGTAATATAGTGGTTAGACCATCATTATCAGGACGACTTTCCATAATCTTTTTATCAGCTGGTCTGTTGCATTCATCATCCCCATCGTCAGTGTTTTTAAGCTCTCTGGATTTACGTGTAATCCTCCGCTTTGACCGCTGCTTTTGCTTCTTGTGATAGCAGCAATTCTCGCAGGAGTCATCCTCATCGTCACTAGTAGTCACGTTTGCATATCTTTCTCGGGACTTCCTTCTACGTATTTCAATGTTACTTTTCGACCGACAAATATCACTGCAACTGTCCTCCTTGAAGAAATCTTTTGGTTCACCGCAGCTGCTTGTTCTTCGCCGATGTATACGCTTGCGATGATGTCGTCTACATGTGTGGCTGTACTTATGCTCCTTTGTGTACGTGTGCTCAGTGCAGCTGCATTCTCCTGCCCTTTCGTTAGTGGTGTCAGCACCACCGTCGGAGTCGGACCTTTTCAAGTAGACAACGTATTTCTTGGAATTGCTCAAGTCATGTATTTCCTCCTTCTCAGCATACTTTAGTGGCTTCACCACATCTGTGGCTGCATCGTGAAAAGGATTCGCTCGACGTGCAGAAAGACGTAATTTACTCGCTGGAAGACCTCCATTTGACTGAATAAACTTTGCCGTAGACCGATTTGCCTTCTGCAATGCGCAGTCTAGGGGTGTTATTACCAGGCCCTTAGAGCTGCGGTAAATACTGTTGATGTCGGCCCCAAAGTCCAGCAGTATCTTACACATGTCGGTGTAATTATTGGCCGCTGCAATATGTAGGAGGCTGCGTCCATCATTGCTCGTTGTGTTGACTTGCTTTGGGCGCTGTTCCAGCAGCCATTCAACCAATTCTCGCCGTCCCGACGATGCAGCCTCATGTACCGGAAGGTCTCCCTTGGCGTTGCGTAACCAAAGATTTGCGCCTCTCTCCTTCAGTAACTTCACTGTCTCGAATTGCCCCTTTGAACAGCCACAATGGGCCGGCGTCCGTCCCTTGCGGTCCTGACGATTAGGATCAGCTTCCAAGTCAAGCAGCCTCGATGTTGCATCAGCATGACCTAGTGTGACCGCATAGTGTAGAGCGGTACACCCATTCGAATCAATCAGATCTGTAGCAGCACCGCAGAGACTGATCAGGGTGTCGATGCACTCGGTGTGTCCCCGTGATGCAGCACAATGTAGCGACGTAAGACCATCTCTGTTGGGAAAAGTGAAAAAACAAAAGCAATTAACTATTTACCGGACGTACATCTTTTCACAAAAAATAAACTTTAAGTTAAAATGCAAAAAGCTGCTACTACTTGTCAGAACATTCGACGCGGGCTCCTGCTTTAACCAATGCAATAACTGCCTTCGCTGAACCAGCCGAGGCAGCCCATAGCAACGGCTGCCTTCCATCTTTGTCCTGAACATCAACAGAGGACTGCGGATGAGACAGCAATATTCCAAGTATCTCCAGTGACAGCTTGGACGATGTCGCTTGACTGAGTTTCCCCTCAAAACTGGCTCCACACATTTGAGCGGCATAATGCAAAGGACTTCCACCATTGATGTCAGGTGTTGTTACATTGGCTCCAGCTTGCAAAACAGACCTCAAGGCTTCCACTTCGCCGCAAACTGCAAAAATCCAAAAACAAAAAACCCAAATTAATGTCAAAGCCCTTTGTTCCCCACACACAGTTAATTTTAAAAAAAGTTGGCCTCTTCTAGAAACCGACATACTGGTTTCACACCGACTACACATATCGCTCTGACGGCATACACTTACCAGTTGCCCAATGGACCACCGAATGGCCTTCGTTATCCACCGCATTCACATCAGCTTTATTCGCTAGCAGTAAATTGACCATCGCCAAATTACCCTGAATAACAGCTAAGTGAAGCGGCGTGAATCCATCTTCGTCAGCAGACTCCAGCAGCTCTGGAGCTGCAACGGCAATGCTTGCGGCAGCCACGAGGTCACGTTGTCCAGTACAATAGTGAAGGACACTTTTATTGCTGCCGTCACGTTGACGAATGCGTTCAGGCTGTGAATGAGAATAACCATAGTAGAGCAATATAATGGAAAAGCTTTAATTGTGTTATTGTTCCACATCGGAGTTGTGTGAAGAACAATCAACAATAACATGTGTGGTGTTGTCTGTGTGTACACTATTCGGATGCATAAATAATGTAGTTCCATCGGCCAGGATTTTCTTTCATATGAAAATAATTAGTAATTAACTCAGAACTGATAAACAGAAACAGCAAACAGACTACGTTGTCTTTTAGCTTAGCTATTGTTCCGCAGTCATCATCTGGCAAAAACTGTATCCCTCCATTTTGAAAATATATATTCTATTTTGTATTATTGTATATATATATATATATGAAATCTTGTTCATATATCTACATTATATTTAAGTACAACTTCTGTTCGTGTTGTATATTCTTACCTGGGCCGTCGGTTAACTTATTTTGTTTTATTTAATTTTGAGACAGACCACAAATATTATTTAATGCAATCACAAGTAACCATCAAACTTTTTGTAATGTTATTTTTTGTTATCAAAAGAAAATTAGTAGTGAAAAGTTGCCTATGTTTAGGTTCAAAAAATCAGTCTTACATTTATCGTTACAACCACTGCGTCACATTATAACTCAAAAGAAAACAAAATGGTTTTTAATAAAATTTGGCCGATTCTATGCCATAGCTAGGCGTTTGCCTTTGCAGTGTTACTAACGTAACGTAAACGTTGTATTCCGCATATTTGAAACACTCCTTGTGCTTGGGTACGAAAACAAAGCACTGGTTTCCATAGAGAGAAACAAGCCATTCCAGGCGATATCAGTGGATACATCAAAGAATATCTACAATTACATTTGACTTGCATTAGGAGTCTGCATTAGGAAATATGTAGTTTTTTCCGCTATATTTCCTTATTTACAGTTCTATCCACTACGTTAACAACAATATAACACAATGTCACACATCGTACTTCTTTTCGTAGGTACACATGATTTTTTATAGCCTCTATCTACCGTATTAAAAAAGTTTCTTAAGTAAGCCGACTGTGTGAGATAATTCTTTATTTTTACAAAGTCCTGATAAACAGTTCTTGTTCTATCAACAAATAATTTAGCATAACTACCCGAGATAACTTAGACTTGTAATGCTAAGCGTAAACTGAATAACAATAAATAGACAAAAAGCCATACCGCTTTTAATAAAAAGCTTCAACAAATATGACACACGTTAAAAAAAATTTAAAACATACCGGACCCTGATCAACTTTATTTGGAGAACAGATTGTTATTAATTTTTGAAAACTTTTTAAAATTTATGTAAAGAAAAAAACGAACGATCAAGGAAAAGAGGGTTTCTTCTTCCTCTCTCTCTTCAACTCTTATTCTCCTCCATTCTCTCTCCTCCTCTAAATCTTTCTTTCGTCCACTTTCTCACTACCCTCTCACTACATCCCTCTATCGCCATCTCAATATATTCCTCTCTTTATTATCCTGTCACTACAACCCCGTCCCTACCACCCTCTCACTACATGCCTCTCATAACACCCCACCCACTACATCCCTATCTCTACCACCCTCTCACTACATCCCTATCTCCACCACCCTCACTACATCCCTCTCTCTTCCACTCTCTCACTATATCACTTTCTCTACCACCCTCTCACAACATCTCTCTCTCTCTACCACCTTTTCACTACATCCCCCTCTCTACCACTCTATCAATACCTCCCTATCTCTACCACCCTCTCAATACATCCCTATCTCTACCACCCTCTCACAACGTCTATCTCTCTCTCTCTACCACTATATCAATACCTCCCTCTCGCTACACGCTCTATCCCTCTCCCTTTCTGCCTCTCTCTCACTCACTGATAAACCAGAACGGGTGGTTCACAGGAAATGAGGGGCAAAGAGCCCTCCTTCTCATGTGAATACACTTCACAACAAGCGCAGTGACCAGAAACGAACCCGAGATGGGGATGAACCAAGGCAAGTAAGAATGACTGGAAGAAAACCTCGGAGATTTCTACTGAGGAATCCGATCCGATCCGATGGACAATAAAAAGCTTCCCGCCATTTGAATCGCCTGGAGTGGACGGAGTAATCCCTGCAGTCAAGCTGGATTAGGTTATATGCTTCCACACCTCTTAAGATATTAAGAAGAAGTCAGCTTTATTCCGACAAGCTGGAGAACGGCAAAGGTTGTATTCATACCGAAAGTGGGAAAAAAAGATCCCACCCATCCTAACTTCGTTCGTCCTAAAATCTATCGAAAATGTTATCGACAACTATATAAGGTCTGAAGTACTAGGAAGAGAAGCACTACACTTCAGTCAACATGTATACAGAGCGGGCAGATGTACAGAGACCGCAATGAGTCTCTATTAAAAAAAAAATGTGGGAGCTGACGGAATGTATATAAAGGTCCTTTACCAGTAAGAAAATCGCGCTATTCGCTTTTCTAGATATCGAGGTAGTATTCGACAACGCATCTCATGGTAAGGTAAACAGCACAATCTCTAAATGGAGCAGCGGAAACTATAGTCGGTGATGAAACCATTACGTTGAGCACAACAAGAGGATGTCCATAAGGAGGGGTAGGAGCATCCTCGTAGATGAACTGCTTAATATAGTCATCGTGGCAAAAGTGAAGGAGGAGGAAGTCTGATTTAATCCATAATGGATTACCTATGACGAGAAGATGGTGTCTAGAAGTGGGACTTAGGGTGACCCAAACAAAACCACAAGGGTTCTGGCTTCACCAAAAGAAGGAAGCTGGGGCGAATGCACCCGGTTACCCTCAATGGAGGGGAGGTTACTATCAGCAAAGAGGTTAAACACCTAGGACTGATATTTGATAGTAGACTGCTATGATATAAACACCAACAGGCAGTACTGAATAAATCAAAAAGAGCACTTATGGTGTACAGAAGGACGGCAGAAAAATCATGGGGTGTTAGCCCCAGGATAATGCACTGGATATGCACCATGATAGTTATTCCAATGATTGCTTATGAAGCAGTGGCATAAGCGAATAGAACTAAGATAAGCACCACGAGAAAGGAATTGGAAAAAGTGCAGGGGCCATAAGAACCTGCCCCACGGCGGGTATGGTAATTCTTGAGGTACTCCCACTACATATAGTGGTAGAGAGCAAAGCCGAGGAAACCAAGTTATGTTTGAGCAAGGTAGGCTGATTAACGGACGATAGAGCAAGGGCATTAGTCGAATCACTAACCAAACTGGTTCCGTTAGCCTTGTGATAACACGGCGCAAAAGCTTGAATTCAAAAGAAACTTTGAAGTCAAAATAGGTATCAAGAAGGAATTCAGATCTGAAACTGAATACCAGATACATCCAGGAACTATAAAGTGTTATACGGATGGATGAAAGAAAGTAGAAAGCACGGGTGCGGGAGTCCATGCGCCAAGAACCAAGTACTCTTGAGCAATGGGGCAGTGCCCGAGCATATTCCAGGCAAAGAAAATGATGGGGAACTATGACCCAAGGAGGTCTCCCTCGATATTGGGACTTAGTAGAAATAAAATAAGAATCATTACGGGTTTCATAACAGGACAATGTAGACTGAAGGGGCACCTAAAGAAATTAAAAGTTCAAGAGGAAGGCAGCCTTTTCAGCCTTACCTTTTTAATGAATACGGAGCAAAAAAGATCCATATGGGTCGCAGTGCTATGGTAAATACCCCTTTTTCATCATCATCATCATCAATTCATATAATAATGTAAACCAGCCCTTATGACGAATTCAGGGTTTACTTGATTAGCGAATATCATAGTAAACAGTTGTATAAAATTGTTCTCTAAAATAAAATACTTTTGTTATTTGTATAATAATCAAAACCACGTTTAATATTACTTCAGTAGGTGCTGCTTATAGGTTATGGTACTGGTAGAAAAACATTTTACGGTTTACCAACTCGTCGCTCGTCGCGGATGGAGATATTCAAGTAGCTTAAAGTAATTTGGTTAAAGTTATGATTTTAATTCGAAGTGCAATGCATCTGCGAAAATATTTACAAAAAACTAAAAAAACAAAAAAATTAAATAAACGAGTATGTTTCTTATTTTATTGGTACACCATACTGTCAATTCTTTTTTCTTAAATGAAAATAAATTGTCATTCTTATGTATTTCATTATCTGTCTACTATTTGCAAAATCTCTACTCAAATCTTCAGAATGCCTAAATTAGTGTAACCGGTGAGTGCCATAACTTATTAGAGATAAGCTTTGGTTTGAATTTTTTTTATTCTGCATAACGACGGTCACGGTGAGTCCTTATTGTGATTGTGGTCAACTCTTTTGCATTTTATTCCCTTATTATTGTCTTGGTAGTGCTGCCAAGTTATTAGATCTATAACTTAAGCAAGAAAATACTCCAAGCATGTGTTATAATAGGAGTATTTGAAAACAAATTTGGTTGGTAAATGAATTTATTATTATTATTATTATTATTATTAATTTATTCGTTACAAATAATTACAAAATATTATATATAATTACATTACACAAACAAAACTAAATTGAAAATAAATTGAAAAAAAAATTAACTAGGTTTCTGGCAAAAAAAGTTTCAGGATCACGAAATTTTGTGTAATGTATGTATATTTTGTATTTTCAGTCTACTGGTCTATCGCAAACGTGTAATTCGTTATCGATTTCACACCGAAAGTATTCGTCGGAATTGACAAGAAGTAGGGGATCGAGTTTAGAGTTTGAATTCTCCTGCTAACGACACCTAATAAATTTCCAAAGTCGCAAATATCTTTTTTAGCTCACATTGTAATGGAATGGAATTTGTAAAAACTGATAGTGGTAGCGGACTTCAAATTTGTCATGGTTGTCGTTGTCGTTGCCGTTGGTGACGCTCTTAACTGTCTATGCATTGGTTTTACGACAATTTGTGACACATTCTCATCACTCATCACCATTTGTATTCCGTATTTCTCTGATATCAGAATATTTAGTTTGAATTTCTTCACCGACACAATAAATACTACAAAGTCGAACAAGTTCATTTTTTCGTCTGTTTCATAGGACCAACAGCCAGTATTTTATGGTTGAATGAAGTTTCCCTGTACACGAGAACAACAGCGATATCCGTCGGTGGTGCCATTTTCGCCGATGCTGTTGCCACCTGGTTGGAACTGACAGTATGCGGCGTAGTTTTTTTTTAATTCTGAATGCTGGTTATATCGTTAGATGTGGACGGATTGGTGTATCAAATTTCCATAAACGTACAATGCGACATAATTTATGGTGATGTTTTGACACGTTTGTCGACTGTTCCCCATCATACTGGGCACCGAGATTTTGTCGCGCCTTTAGGTAAAGTAAGGAATCAACTTGTTTCGGAAACGATGTTTTTGGTTTTTCTAGATGGCTTATTTTAAAAAGAGCCGTACCAACTCCCCCATGAAGGATAGTAATTCTTTACAAAGGTTCAGGTCCTATGAGCGCATATTCCGAGCCAGCCCTTGTACTTTCATCTGCAGATTCGTTGCCTGAAATTCCTTGAGAACCAGGGATCCATCCGAGTTTCACCCTGTTATATCTGGCAAAAGAATGCAGTGCATCGTAGAAGCATTTAACTGATATAGGGTCCATTAAGTTGGACGACAATGCTCTAAGTGTTGCCTGGCTTTGAAAAGCTATACATCTTAGCGCCCTTAATAGCTTTACTAAGGATTAGCCTAGCGCAGATCTCAATGTCATGGAGTTCCGCCTGGAAAATCGTGAGAAACTTTCCCATGGGTATCGAGACTTTGGTGTTGAGTCCAAAGACGCCAGCTCCAACTCCAGATTCTTCGATTCATCTGTGCACGAGACCAGACTTCTAACGTCAATTGCCAGAACACCATTAGACCAGTTTGCACTGCTCGAACTCACTTAGTGCTAGTTGCGTTTAAATTCATTATTTTGTTATGCAAAAATGAATATTTCTCCAGGTATTAAAAAACTGCTTTATTGTTAGTTGATGTAGTTGTTGCCAATAGCTTAGAGTGAGTTTTATTTACCCCAACTCACACAAATCTGTACGTTTTCCTATTTTGTAATTCATAATATGCTTTCATAATTCATATCGACACGTCAAGTTTGCTAACCGACCGGCCGATAATGCAGTGTGTTAAACTGATAATCAAACGAAATAGCATAATGTTCCCCTGGAAGGCATTTGTTTTTCAGTGTGCAGTGTGCATCCTGGCGGAATTTTAAGAGCAGCGAGGAGCAAAGTACTGCAATTGTTGTCCTCGTAAATGTGATGAACAAACCGCAGCATGTAGTGCCGGTCGTTGTGAAGTTCGCTCACGTGGTCCAAAAATGTTGTGCGAGATTTTGTGTGGTATGCGCGATATCGCGTCGATATAACCATCACCGCACAAATATCAAAGTTCAGGACACGGAAAATATCTCAGCTTCAGATTCAACTCCAAAAAGAACATGATGCGACTGCTGGTATGCTTCTGAATGACGGCGGGTGGTCGTTGGCATTAGACGCAACAATATAAGCTGAGCTCATATAACTTCTAATGACCCAGATGAAAAGTGATGTAACACCATGTACAGATGGCCTGCCGTTGCCTGACCCCCAAATCGAACCGCCTTTTGTTGGCTTGAGTCGTTGTTTTGTGTTGGAGTTTGATAGTCATTAGGAGGCGCCGTGAACATTAGCATAATAAAGCAAACACACAGCTGGACATCGATAAAGGCACATAAACAATATTGCGAACGCGACATGTAACCAAATGACGTTACGTAAGCGTTGTGATGTAAGCGTGGCTATGCGCTACTGAAAACGGAAATTTCATCGCTTTTACATTCCAACTTTCTACCGCGACACAATAATGAAAGTGAAAATGCCAACAACCAAAAAGCAAGGTTGCAAAGCCACAGGAGCCTATTTGGTTAACTATTTCCATAGTAAAAGAAGCGGTCTTCTTACGATTTTTGTAGCGGTTTAGTAATTTATAGTTACCTCATAAATAATTAATATCCTGCCTCTGTGCTCTAATAAAAGGAAAATGTTGCAAATAGATTTAATTTTTCAAATCAGAACAGTCAACATTTCAACTAATAGCATTTCACAACTACTACGCACACATAAACCCCTACCACCACCTATCGACCATGCACCACAATCACCCACAAAACTATATAATATGGTCGCGAGTTCTTACAAAAATCCCACGGAAAAAAGCACGTTCAGTTATTCCCGAACTTTCTGATTTTTCAGGCCACTATTTAAATTTTTTTTTATTCCTTTAACTTTGTCCGGACTATTACAAATACTTTAAAAAAAATTAGCAAAATCGGTCGAGCCGTTTAGCTGTGAAAACGTAACAGACAGACAGAGTTACTTTTATATTTATAATATAATTATGGATTGTTATTAACATTTAGCTTTCTACGTCAATTGTTTCAAAAAAAATACATCTCGAAAATAAGCTTTATTATCTTCAATAATTGGAGGACAACTATTTTTCTTGACATGGACGATCTCTTTCCAAAATTCAGCCGTACTTTTTTATTAGGATTAAAACTTCACAATTTCCAATTCAAATTCACAAATAAACCGTAACAATTTTACAAATTTCAAATAGCAACGGGTGCCATAAGAGGTGTGAGCTGCCAAATGAAAACAATACGAAGGAGAATTTAAATTTTAATGGCAAATGGTTACTAATAGGAACCTCTATGGACTAAAAAAATTGTATTAGTCAGTTTTTCAAAACAAATAAAATATAGAAAATTAAATGGTTTCACTATGTAGGCCATATTGACTTCACTCTTACCACTTGCAACCAAAAAGGTTTCTCCATTCTGCATTATGTTTTATCTGAATTTTAATTGCGAGAGCTAAATGTTCCTCTGATTACGTTGCTTAATTATTTATATTAAAAAAAAAATGTACAGATATTGCCATTTCCAATACAATTTGCAAATCATTTTCACAGCAATTTGGTAGTTGGCTAAGAGATAATTGGTGCTAAATATGCAGTCAATCGACTAAAGCGAATAGGAGGACACTATTGTTGACCAATAGAGACAACAAAAAGCGAAGCTTAACTCTATATACTCATATAATATGGTATTATTGCGAGGGAGTACAATGTATAGGTAGCTGAAATAGGTGACCATACACCTTAATGAACGACGGTAGCATGGTAGCAGTTTCAAATCAATTTTAATCTTTTTTCAAAACAATTTGGGTTACACTGAAAAACTATTTTAGATACAATTCAAGCTAAGTCAATATATCAGAAACGTCTCGTATTTCTCTATTGTTTGATGACTCATAAAAATACTTAAAAATTATGCAGAAGAGTTTTAGAGTTCTCTCTAAACGGTATGATTTAGTTACCTATGAAGAATCAGATAATTGCTCTTGAAGGGCAGTTAAAGAGTATGTCTATTTGCAGCTTTAATAGATCTTTTTGCTCATCCCTATACAAAATCTTACCAGTAAATTAAAGTAAAAGAATGCTCCAAATATTCCCATTTCAGATGCTTTTGTCCTTCATGCGTGAAAAATTCATGCAAAGCAATTTTACTTATCTTACAAGTTTTTTACTCGGCGATAAACGCTCATAGTTTTATAGTTGATTACTTTTTGACTTTTTATCGTAGCTTAATTGTTTGATGAATTAATAATAATTTTTTATTAAATCTAATATAGCTTACCAAAGACACACAGCATACAGACATACAGACAAATAGACATCCATACATACAAAGGTGTGGGCACAACACGACTTTCTTTTACGGACGGGGCCGGAATCTTAAGTAAATGTATATTACATTGTTTTTATTTTTTTATTTTTGTTTTTTTTTAATAACTTTTGCACTTAACAGATTTCTCCTAAGTGCTATACTTTTTGAGTTGTTTACCAAAACTCGAAAAATTGTCCAAGGAAACTGTCACTTCCCGTTGTAAGATTAGCGTCAAATTCAACTGGCACGTCACAATTTATGTAAGAATCATAGATATGAATTTTCATCCCCATAACTTCAGACGTCAGTGGTCACAGACAGACAGACAGATATTTTTTTTTCGCTATTTCTGACTCAGGAAAAACGGTAAAGGGTAAATCTGCAAAAATCCAGAGTTCGAAAATTTTTATGATTACTGGAGTTTCTTTTACTATGTCAAAGAATGTAATAACATTCCTGACTATTCAGAAATTAATGGAAATGTTAAGCAATTTATTTATGTCGCTATCTTTGACCCAATTAAAAATTTAAATTCTAGAAATGTTCGCTAACATAAGAATAACATTTGGAGCGACAGACCGTTGAGGTCCAAGGCCTAGCATCTTGCGACCATTTGTCTTGTGCGTGCTATATTTTTGCACACAAATGGAAGGGACCTCCGAAAAGTTAGTTAAGAAGCGAGAGGTGCGACCGTGAAAAATACTTTTCGTGTTACTGTGATTCGAATCCTCCTGCTCAGAAATCCAACGCAATAACTACTAGAGCCACGGCGCCCCTCACAGACATATGTATTTACTTTTAGAAATTAAAAATATATTTATTTATAGAGAATCAGTTATTTATAAACTAAAGGATTTTGTTCAGTGCTTTTTATCGCATATTGCTCGTCCCCATCAGCATCAAATTCTAGCAAATTACACTGAAGTTTTTCGATTAGTGCTCCGTTCCGTTTGCTACATTTTGCTGTCAGTGAATCGTCTATGAAGCGACAGTTGTGCAAAACAGAATTGCATTGAAGAAGCGTCAGAAAGCAATTCAAAGTGCTAATTCCTTTTAAAGTAATCTTTTATTTGGCTCAAATGGGTACAAAAAAAACCAGCAACAATTATTTAACACGATCACACAGATACACGATTCTTTAGTTGAACTTTCAGTCCAGTTAGCAGCCACCAGATGATTGTATTGACAACTGCATCTCAATTCCGTAAACACACTTTGTTGGTTATTTTTTGTGGTATTAGCATCACAATAGCAAGAAGTAATAGGAACATGAAGAAAAGGGCAAGGAAAGGAAATCATTATTCTTCAAAATTAAACCAAATTTAGAACAAAGTTACTAAGATACGTCTATTGTCCGAGGAAGCGAGTTGGTTCTTTCAAACGCTCTTCAGATGTCCGTCCGTCTGTCAGCCGCACCAGGAACTGTTGTCG
Organism: Nephrocerus scutellatus; assembly: GCA_947095585.1. Taxonomy (NCBI): domain Eukaryota; kingdom Metazoa; phylum Arthropoda; class Insecta; order Diptera; family Pipunculidae; genus Nephrocerus; species Nephrocerus scutellatus. Next base: position 139,100,149 of record OX352761.1, on the reverse strand, counting down.
GGATCTCTTTGCTTCGGTCGATAAGGTAAGTTTTGGTGGTGCAAACAACCAATGAATGGCAAAGGATAAGACAAAAGAAAAGAACACTTGATGCAATCACTGCAAGCAGGATGAGCCAGGACGCCATCGGAAAGTTTTTTTTTGTTTTCTCTCCCAAAGAACTTAAGTTTTGTACGTTGTTGTGTTATGTTTTGAGGGCGCGTTATTTTCTGTATTCTCCAGGACAAAGTTTATCAAACTCATTAACAAAATGTTTTTGTTTCCAAAGATTACAGATATATTTTTTTGCGCAATTTTCAAATTTGTAGAAGGTATTTGAAAGGATAAACTCTCAAGAGAAGGAAAGTCACAAATGCGACACAATTGCGATCACTTCCAGGAAGGATGCTCTTAAAAATATTTGCATTGTACTAAGCGGGCTGTTCCATACAAATAAAGCAAATCTGTCAGATTTATTTCTTTTTTATTGAAATTTGAAATTAGTTACCTAAACTTTTCGATAAGTTTCCGTTTGAAAGTACCGTTCTTATAATCTTCTTTAAAAGTTTTGATGAAATTCCATTATTTCGCGATATACCACGTATATGTTGAAGAAACTTTTAGTAAAAATATTACATTCACGTTTTGGTGAGCATATAGAATGTAAACCTATTTTAGCATTCTTAGAACTCTATGCCCTGTCCTGTAAGCAAATAAATGCCACAGCGGATAAATGTCATTAAATTGTAATATAAGTTATGTGAATCTTAAATTAAAAATTTATGATTCTAGGCAATATTCTAAGAAAGATAAGAAAAAAATAGTAAACCGCTATGTTTATTACGCATTTTCTGATGAAAATTGACTTCAAAATTAAAAATTGGCATGAACAAGAAAACTGGAACAGGCATTGATATTGGATATCTGAAGACTCAAACAAGATACCAACTTTATTTAAACGAAGTTACAAAGGCTTGTTTTTATTCTAAACAAAGTTTCTAACATTAGTAGTAACAGAGCAATTTACACAAAAGTAAGCTTTTTCTTAAATCCCCGAAAAATGATGTCAACATTGGAGACATTTTTCTTAAAACATACCCAAGAATCACTCCCAAAATTATCCTTGACAATACGGGCTTTCGTTATATAGCGCAGATTTTGGTCATACATCAACACATAAAGTTCTCAGGATGTTAACAAAATTATTTCATATATTTCATAGAAATTATTAGTTTAAAAAAATTTCAAAATATGAAATACATATTAGTGGCTCTAATAGAAACTTTTAGAAGATATTGTATTTCTACTGCATACAATAATACAAGAACGATACAAAACAAAATATTTTTGTTAAGTGAGATGTCATGGGTAGAATTTTTTATTCACTTATACAAAACTCAATTTAAAAGCGAGAATAATATTATGTTCAATCAACAATCCATCCTAATCAAGCAGATCTCAATCGTAATATTTAACTTATTTTTCTGTTGGTTGATAATTATTCATCCTGATAAAGCTTTATCTTCTAGTCCTGAAAACTGACATAAATGAAGCAATTGGCAAGTGGAAGATATCCAAAAACGAAATTTATCCTTTTTCAATTTCCATTTATCTTACAACAAAAAATGTTCGTCTTTAGGCTTAATTGCAAATGCAAAGAATGAACAATAAATTCAACTGATTTAGGGTGAAAGTTTGTGCTTTAGCAATATAATGGATGATAAAATTTTATAAAGATAACACCTGAGGATAAAGTGTCATTTCCATTTCAGATTTATAACATCTGAGATAAAATACTTAATTGTTTCTGTGTAGGCACGATATCGATTGTGTGAAGGTTTATATGCCTGTAGTCCCAAAATCGCAAGACATGGTTATGTATTGTTACATGAATTTTGCAATAAATCGAAGACCAAAACCACACATCCACTTATAATAGCAAGTCCAACAATAACACGAAGACTGCAATACCGCAAACAACGAGAACAAATACGACTTAGTCTTATACCTTTCACCGTAATGGTATTTTAGCTTTATCCAAACATTTGTACCACCAAAAAGAAAGGGTATAAACGATAAAGATAATACATATATATTAACTTCGAATCAGGATCGATTGACCCATGTCCGTTCGACCGTGGAGACGATATTGCTCCTAAGGGTATATGAATTTCTTAATCTGACCACTGCCACGCCCCCATTAATTTTTAACTGATAATTGACTTTTTACAATTATTCAAGAATGGATTATCAAGATCCCTACCACGACAAGGACTCAGCCTGCAAGACCATGTTCAAGACTGAGATGCCATGCAGTCTGGTGTTGAATTGACTCATAATTAACCGTAGATTACTAACCTTCGTCGAATCGACACAATTTTAAAAAAGTTGAAAATAACTAAAAACTTTGCAATGCAGAATAATGTCAAATAAATGCTTAACGACGGCAATCAATATCCTCCTAATATATAAGCTCTTTTTATGAATTTGCAAAGTAAACTGCAGTATCAATAAACGGCAGTTTTTTTAAAAAGCAATGTCAAGCATAGCCCAGTAGAGAAGTTTCTTCTTTGTTTGCATATTAAAGAAATAGAAAAAGGTCATACCTGTCTCTCTGTTAACTAAAAGTATAGTTTTTAGAAAACGATTTTCTCAACGTCATAAATTCTTAAGCTTTTCTGGCCAATACATTTTACTTAATTACAACTCACAGTTCACGGCGCTTCGCTAGCCGCACACATGAACCCCTGCCTACCAGTTACTACCGCCTTCAAAAACCAAAACCATCCTCCACCTGCCAGTAATATACATTGAAAATTTCATAAAAACTGGTTGGTAAATCTGAGGTACCTTTAATGACAACCGCACAAAATTTCATTCTTATTTACGTAGATTTGATGACTTATATGATGATTTATGATTTATAAAATTTTCAAAAGCACTTACATATTTTACAGCCTGAACGAAGTTTAAGTTAAAAGGCTTTTAATTCCTATTTTAAAAGATTATAAAGAGTCGCCCACCTACTCGTGGGTACCGGTACCGGTGAAAAGTATTAATAGAACTGAAATCTAACAAATTTTCGGAAGTTACTTAAAGTGATAAGGTGACGGCTTACTTGTAAAGCGTAAAGTGTTGATTTCCAACGTTTAACAAAATAAAAGTTTTTTTCAATTTTCTCTCAATTGTCAAATATAAGCAAAATAATTTAATTCTTTACAAAGTACAATAACCAACAAACCGCACGCACCTATGTCAGCTCTGCTTGTAATTAAACAGTAGTTCGCAACTTGAAGTATTAAAAATAAAAACAATCAGAACCTCAAGAGAGGGTGAGAAAGAAGAGTGGATGTGTTTCCTTCTGCCTACAAAGTATGCTGCAGTGATTGTTGTTGATTTGTTTACAAAATTCCTGGCTGTGTTTACATCTCCTAGTCTTCTAGTGCGTAGTTATACTATCAGTGAAAATTTCGAAACTGTTATCCAATTTTCTCTTAAAAACCCACTGGGTTTCCACTTGTATTAAACTTTTAAGGTAAACTTTGCTACTTCATCTCGAAACAATATCTTGAATAGAGATTGATAACCTTTGCAAAACTTTTGTTTATATACTGTGGTGTGCATTTATTTTCACTTGAAAAACTGAAACCAAATAAATATAAACAAGACGAATTAGAAGTAGAAATGCTACTTAAGCAATAGAGCGAATAAAATTGTTGACGAAGGAAGGCTGTTTGCAGAAAATGTCAGATGCAAGTAAATCTTTAAGGAACCATCCAACCTGAATGAGCAACCGACAACCAAACTGCCCCAACCACCCTACAAGCAATAGTCCAATGAAAGATCAAATGAAGACCTACAATATCTGGCATTCTTTTGTAATTTTTATATGAAAATAAGAGGTGATGTGGATGTTTGGCGGCTAATCTTGAGCTTTACTAAGATCATAGAAACATTCCGTTTATAATTTTGTTCAATGTTGCCTTTGCTATTCGCTAAGCATTGCATTATGCTAAGCGAAATATCTGTCGTAACTTTGACTGATTTTAGGCAATGATGGCAATGTGCAGGACACGAAAGTGTTGTTCAACAATATGAATGAGAAAAATACAATCAAATCGACAGTTTCTTTAAGGATAAGATTTGCTGTAAAATGTTTTGAAGTAACGTTTTATGCAGCAGACGCATCTACAGTTAAAACTTTTCTCTTACGTTCGTTAGAGCCAACAAAAGGGAAAATATATAAAACCGTTTGTAGTTTACTTTAAACGTGCTTTGGTTTCACGTAGGTACAAGCTCTCTCGGCAGCTCTTTCTGATCAAAGTGATAAACAAAAAAATTAATACAAAAAAGTCCTTGAAAAGTAATGTGCGTGAAAGGCGCTACATTAACCCATTGAGGCCGGCTCGAAATCTACCGAATCAACTTTGGCTAAAATGTAAAAATAAAACAAGTGTCCATGGAGGAACTGGTACGAAAACGCACCAATTGGTCTTAAAAACGGAAAAACTGACAACATTTCAAAGCATTTTTTATGAATGGCAACTCAAACAACGTATGCCTGTGACATTAGTGGCAACGAAGACCGTTTCAGGAGGGTCCAATATTATGATCGATATGATTCGAGGGGACAACATTGCTTGCGCTAATATTTAGTTGACATCCTGGACACATTTTCAGCCATTGTGCATTGACCATTGTCAGTAATGGCCATTACCAGTTATTTCCACAACTGCAAAAAAGATAATTAGTATTAAGGGTCTTATTAATAATATCTACTAATTTTTTATGTATCTCGTTACTGCTGCAAATGGGTTGGTTTCTATTTACTGAAAAAAATCGAATTAACGTTTTATCTGCCTGCAGAAAGTTAAGACTGAGAGTGGTGCGTTTTCGCACCAGTAGGCCTTAATGGGTTAACCATATCACATTTTTAAAAATACCTACCGGCGGCGACGGCTTCACAAACTGTGGTTCTTTTTTTTTAAGAAGCAACCAACGCAGCAGCTGCCCTAACTGGACGTATCAAACAACCCCGAAAAGAGGCGAAAATCATTAAACTTATGTGGGTGGTCCAGCTTACTGTCGCTGCAGAACAGAGAAGTACACAATAAATAACCACTCTGATATCTCCGTTTGTCTATTCCGTTTGACTACAGGGACGCATGTCACTCGGAGAAATATGAAAAAATAAACTCGAGCACACAACAAAGAAGAACTATTAATCGGAACAACAAAAGGAAACTGAAAGCTACTAAGCTGCGAAGATTAAATGAGTACAAAAAAAAAGAACAAACAAACAAAGAGACCTACAAACAAGGATCAAGGACATGATTCTGATTTGATGTTAAGCAGTTAGAATGAAGGATATATGAATATCAGAAACCTCTTAAAGGGTCGATAAAGAAATAAACTCGACTCCGCCGAACACAACAATACTACCAGTAAGTAGACTTTCGTACCGAACATAGCAAAGTAAAATGTGTTCCCCGGAAGGGGGCAGCAAATGTCAAGCGAGGAAGATATATTAAAGCAATGTTCCCACTCGAGGACGCTGGTGCTGGGAGGAATGTTGTGAAATGCTTTGTGCGTTAGATTTGAAAATGACTGAAGGATTGGTCGGGATGATCGGCGTGGTAAGCAGCGATTTTGCTTTTCTGAAATCGGAAACGAATCCTTTATGCAGCAGCCAGAAGCAAAGCTTCCACAGCGAACGCATGAAAAAACAATTCCATCTCTTATGTACGCGAGTACTTTGGTATGTATTTACAAGTATATATGGGTCTTTGAGCTCTGTAGATTGTCGTTTCAATTCACTCGCCAGCAATGACCTATATTCAGGCTGCATGACATTTCCATTAAGTGTGCTCCCGATAACAGTTGCAATCGGGCGGTTGCTGGCATCATTGGTTCCGATGTGCGTTGGTGGCACACTCCACTAGAGTGACATCTAAATGTCCTCATCTGATACGGAGCACATTGCATAAAACTGTGGGTGGTTGGACCTAGGGCGAACAGTCACGACTCATGACGTACTCATTAGCATTTTTCTGTCATGCTTTTAACGGTCGCCCTCGCTCTTTACAGTGACAATTATAATTTTTATTTATGAAGCCCTTGGAAAAGTTGATAGAAAACGGAGAAAGTGCACTTCAAAGAAAAAGTGACGTAGACAAATGCTTGCAATTCGATTGCAAATAATTTCCAATTAAGTAAACTAATTCAGATGGTGGGCTCTAAGTTGTGCACTTGATCAACCGCCCATTGAAAATAATATTCTGCTCAGCAATAATTTAGATTCGCCTACCGTTTCAAATGCTAAACTTGCTCGGTAAAAAACTGAATTAACTTTTATTAGCTAGCAGTTGGCAACGCTGAAGAAATGCTAATTGAAATTTTTGCAAGTACACAACTTAATTCAAATGTTTCTCATTGCGCTTAGGAATGTCAAATTTTATTGCTACCGGAATAGGAACAGGAATAATTTACCAACAACAATGCCATTCATTTTGGATAATTTTATTCCAAATTTTTGTAGGAATGAAATAATTCTATTCTACTTTTAGTTAGGAACCTCACCACCAGAGTTGTTTTTAATTATCACTTTACAAAATTTAGGTTTTCGAGTTCGTAAAGAATTTTGCAAACAAAACACAACACAAGTTTATTAATTTATAAATTACAACTGTATTAAACAAACAGTAAAATAACACAAGCTCACAAATTTATAGTGCATGGTGATAACTTTAAATAAACACAAAACACTTCTTACAACAACACTTATACTTCACTATAATTCCCTTAGGTGGTAGCTTTATCTCTTTGCAAGAACTTTTTCAACTTAACTGGTTTAACTGGACGAGTATGTACATTGCGATTTATCTACGGACTCGTATTCAATTATCTGCGCTACTAACTAATTTTCGTAACAATACTTTCGCATTTCGTGAGAATTTTAAATATTTTAATTTTAAAAAGGAACAAAATGGAACCGTTCCTAAAAACGGCG